>CM035119.1:130862156-132062156 GCA_020205555.1 Panax stipuleanatus | reverse complement strand
ACATTAAACATATAATTCAGATTTGTTTTAATAAGGCTATAACTATAAATTTATTGTTATAATAATTATTATGGTATTATATAGAATTTAATTTGGAAGTTTAAATTGGAAATTTACAGGAACATAATAATAATAATAAAATGAGGTTATTAACAGATTAAAGATGGGAGGAATAATTTGCAAACATACTTATAATTATTTATTCTTTTGTTTAGTTCGGACGGAAGGAATTTAACGAATAAATTTTGGAATAGGGTATTACATTGCTTACTTCAGGTACGGATTCCGTACTCCTTCAGCGATTCTCTTATTAAATTTAATTTGTTCGTTTTGTTTCTCGTTTCGAAATTGGTTATTGTTTCTCATGATCGTTCGTTCTCAAATTCTTGTGATAGTTTCGTCTTGGTAGTGATACATAGAACTCGTGTTTGTACTCTTTGAATTGAGTTAACATATTAGTGTTTATTTTAATCTTTTAGAGATGTACATGTTAATGTATCCTTGGAGTTTCGTATTTATATTTGTTTCGTTGTTACATGTACATACTAGAACCCTTGTGTTAATACTGTGTCGCATGTGTTGTGACATGATATTATTATTAGATTATACCGTAGGGTACCTGAGCTATAACCACTTGTGGGGGTACCACAGGCATGTCGTCTTGGCACGAGAGGCATGACACTTTCCGTGGCAGTGTGATCAGTCCACGGCGTCTCCATTTTGTGCTCCGGTGGGAGTTGGCCATTTGGTGTTTTGTTGTGGGAGGCGTATCTAGTTTTCTGTTCTGTTCTGCGGAGTGGCGATGTTTGTGCCAAACACGCTTTCCGATTTTGCATACATCTGGATTGCGCAGTCCGATGTGTGATTGCCTGTGTGACATTATTTGACTTGCCTATGTGGCGAGTTATACTTTTGAGCTCGGTATGAAATAAAATCCAGCCATTTGATTCAGCCTAATATTTCGTTGTGTTAGTTTTGTTCGTTTCGGTTCAGTTCAGTTCATTTTATTGAGTTAGTTGTTTCGTTTCATTATTCTTGTATTCTATATTCGTACTGGGCATTTGGCTCATGCTGTATTTTTCTTCAGGCAGGTAATCAGGGGGATCAAGGGCAAGTGTGATGAGAGCTCCATTTGGTCCAATGATTTAGATATTCTGTTTAGGCTTGATAGATGGGTTTATTTGAAGTTGTAATAACTATTTCAGATTTTGGTTTGGGTCAGCTTGACATTTATTCTGGTTTGACCTTTTGATATTTATTGGTTATAAATACTATTCTTTTGTGGTTTAGAGCTTTAGTATTATTTCTTCAGTTATGTTGTGTTTTGAGTAACCTCTCTTTCTATTTCGGAAAGGGGGTGTTACAGAGTTGGTATCAGAGCTTAGGTTCTTTCTTGTAGAAAACCTATTTAGGTTTGACCTGTGAGTTATGGGTAGACTTCTGGGTTAGACTTTTGTTTCGTTTGATTTTCGAATCTGTCTCTAATCTGTTTAGTTATCTATTCATTGATTTATTTGTTAGATGACTCGTAAATTCGCTAGATTTGCTGGGAGATAGAGGAGTCTATCCGAGCGGAGTATCCACAATTTTTTGATAATTAGGTTCGTTTTTTTTTCTTTTGATTCCGAGGACGGAATCCTTTTAAGGGGCAGGTGATGTAATACCCGAAAAATAAATAAATAAATAAATAAATGACATTTTAAAATTTTGTTTTAAATATTTAATTGGGCTTTTCTTATGTTTGGGTCAAACATTGTATTTAATTTATGTGGACTATAATAAGTAAACAATTATATTAATTGGGTCTAATTTATATTTGGATAATATTAAAATTCTATTAAAATTTGGAGAGTTAATAAGACATATTAATAATAAGAAAAACCTAACTTTTCACATAATAGTCTGATCTGAGAAGGAAAAGAATAGAGCAGCGCCTGGCGACTAAGAGAGATACCAAGGGTTCGGCTAAAGTAGAAAAGAAGGGGGAACAATTCGCATAAAAAGAAAAAAGAAAGTGACAAATTCGTATTGTATTCCTGTGAGAAAAACCAAAAGGTAATCAATCCTTATACATTTTTTAGGCGTGAGTAGCCTGTGAGTAAACAAAAAGATTGATTGATTAACTTATATAATATAGTATGTACTTTTCATGAGTTATGCTTTAAATTACTTAATATTCAATGTACTTTTCAACTCCTATATTTTTAGACTACGAACAGTATATTATATGGAGATATGGTTGACAACCCAACTGCAATTTGGTGGAAACTTCACTTTCTCTAACACGCAGTATCCTATTTTTCCTTGGGTACTGGTTGATTATTCCTCTGAGAGTCTTGATTTTTAATAAGTCATCTACCTTTCGGGATCTTTCGAAACCTGTTGGAGCACTGGATTCAAAACGGGTTGAGGTTTTTGAGGTATTAAATTCCTTATCTATATATATATGTATGTATATAAGGAACTTTGCCAACATTAAACATATAATTCAGATTTGTTTTAATAAGGCTATAACTATAAATTTATTGTTATAATAATTATTATGGTATTATATAGAATTTAATTTGGAAGTTTAAATTGGAAATTTACAGGAACATAATAATAATAATAAAATGAGGTTATTAACAGATTAAAGATGGGAGGAATAATTTGCAAACATACTTATAATTATTTATTCTTTTGTTTAGTTCGGACGGAAGGAATTTAACGAATAAATTTTGGAATAGGGTATTACATTGCTTACTTCAGGTACGGATTCCGTACTCCTTCAGCGATTCTCTTATTAAATTTAATTTGTTCGTTTTGTTTCTCGTTTCGAAATTGGTTATTGTTTCTCATGATCGTTCGTTCTCAAATTCTTGTGATAGTTTCGTCTTGGTAGTGATACATAGAACTCGTGTTTGTACTCTTTGAATTGAGTTAACATATTAGTGTTTATTTTAATCTTTTAGAGATGTACATGTTAATGTATCCTTGGAGTTTCGTATTTATATTTGTTTCGTTGTTACATGTACATACTAGAACCCTTGTGTTAATACTGTGTCGCATGTGTTGTGACATGATATTATTATTAGATTATACCGTAGGGTACCTGAGCTATAACCACTTGTGGGGGTACCACAGGCATGTCGTCTTGGCACGAGAGGCATGACACTTTCCGTGGCAGTGTGATCAGTCCACGGCGTCTCCATTTTGTGCTCCGGTGGGAGTTGGCCATTTGGTGTTTTGTTGTGGGAGGCGTATCTAGTTTTCTGTTCTGTTCTGCGGAGTGGCGATGTTTGTGCCAAACACGCTTTCCGATTTTGCATACATCTGGATTGCGCAGTCCGATGTGTGATTGCCTGTGTGACATTATTTGACTTGCCTATGTGGCGAGTTATACTTTTGAGCTCGGTATGAAATAAAATCCAGCCATTTGATTCAGCCTAATATTTCGTTGTGTTAGTTTTGTTCGTTTCGGTTCAGTTCAGTTCATTTTATTGAGTTAGTTGTTTCGTTTCATTATTCTTGTATTCTATATTCGTACTGGGCATTTGGCTCATGCTGTATTTTTCTTCAGGCAGGTAATCAGGGGGATCAAGGGCAAGTGTGATGAGAGCTCCATTTGGTCCAATGATTTAGATATTCTGTTTAGGCTTGATAGATGGGTTTATTTGAAGTTGTAATAACTATTTCAGATTTTGGTTTGGGTCAGCTTGACATTTATTCTGGTTTGACCTTTTGATATTTATTGGTTATAAATACTATTCTTTTGTGGTTTAGAGCTTTAGTATTATTTCTTCAGTTATGTTGTGTTTTGAGTAACCTCTCTTTCTATTTCGGAAAGGGGGTGTTACATAAATATTTTTATTAATATTCCAAAAAGATTGCATTAAGTATCTAAAATTTATACAACAGACGATATATTGATATAACACGGCCTTAAATCTTAAAATTAATCTTCCAAAATGATGTAGGAGGTCAATATTGTAGCAGAGAATGGGAGTTTTTGCCACTAAAACTAACTAGCTCCGGAGTATATTGATTTTTTGAGGTATATATGTCGACTGTTTTATACATTAAATTTATTCGTATATGTATCAAATTAATAGATTTAACGAAGTGAAATTCTTTCCATGGATTTAGTAACCAAAACAAACATTCTCTTTCTTTTCTTTTGTTTTGTTTTTTCTTTTTCTTTTTCTTTTAACAAAATAAAAATGCAATATTAATCAGCAACTATCTTCTTCATTTTCTGGACATGTTAAAAACATTCAAACAACCTTTGTATAATGGCTCTCAAAATGATAATACCTTCAGTCATGATCTTTTGGATGAGTTTGTAGCAAGCTAAGATGAATACTATATATTGGACTAATGATTTAAGGTTTTGTTTGGATGGATTTGGATTTGGGATTTGACCCGAAATTTTTTGGGACCCCGAATTTGACCCGATCGAGTTGTTTCAGTAATGTTATCATCAATCTGCTTGACACACATGTCTGAGTCATGTATTTGGCATGTGACCTCTGGTGAAATTCTAGAAATACTTAGTTGCCCAAATCGTTGAGTTGCATCCACAAGTCTTCTATCTATTTTATTCATCGTCGAAATGCTTTGGAGGTTCTCGGCACAGGCATAGGGGGGCCAAACCCTAGGTTTGTGTCTCCTTCAATATCTTAATTCATTCGTCTTGATCTTTTTTCCTCAGCTTTCATCATTTTCTCGTATTTTTTGATCCTATAAGAACCTTATGTTGTCATAGAGGATTAAAGGAAAATCATTTCTAAATCCTTATGAATTTTCTTTACTCTTTTATTTGTTTCAAACTTGTTATTCCGTCATTGCACAACTCAAGGCTCGTCCAATATGACATTCAAAAATATGAAAAGGTGTGCCCCCCTAAGAGGCCAACCCCTAGGGTGGTCGAACCCTAGAGTGGTCGAACCCTAGGGTGACTAAGGGGTCACCCCAATTTTCTTGTTCTTCTTCTCGTTTCCTTGATTTTGGCCTTGTTTCATTCTGATAGTTTAAATCAAGTTCAATCGGAGAAGTTCTTGCCAAAGTTTGTCACAAGGTGACCACCTAGGGGTGGCCGAACCCTAGGGGATAGGTATTATCCTCTTTTGTTCATTTATTTCTTGTTCATTTATTTTTTACTTTTTCGTTTTTAATTCAATTTTTTAAATCACATGTGAACCCTAATATATATATATATATATATATATATATATATATATATATATATATATATATATATATAGGATAAGGCTCTGGAACGAACAGTTCGTTTACGAACATATGTAGGGCCCAATGTTGAAGGAGGTTGATTGACCCAATTATGTACCATCATATATTCGTAATTAGTGTTAAATATTCTCATTCAATCAACAGCATTCAATAATGAGCCCTACATATGTTCGTAAACGAACTGTTCATTCCAGAGGCTTATCCTATATATATATATAAACTGCAGTTTTAATTTAGGCACTCACACAATCAAGTCATACCTTCTTCAGTTGCAAAACTGTACGTGACTCTGATCGTGTGATTAGATACGTATACATATATATTGGTGTGAATAATGTTGTTAGAATGTTTCACATGGCTGTGTATATTATATATACAATATTGTTAATACATACGCAGCCTTGTATATTTCTGACCACAGAATCGTGTCACTTTAATCAGTCAAAACTTCTCATCTATATGAATTTAATTAGTTAAAAATTGAGGGAAAATTCGTACGTGCAGCTGCGAAAAGTGAAAAATCTATTAATTTCCACAAGCTAGTGCATGCATCCATCATAATAGTACTCAAAAAATGACCAGGTTTCTGTTGTTGTAACTCTTTTTTTTTAATTAATTAAACAACGTATTATTCAAATCACTAATTTTCGTGTTAGTTCTGTAACTCCATGCCAGTGTGCCCTGAAAATCTCCTGTAAGTACTAGTTCCCCCATAGCTCCAAATCACACATCAAAACCATATTTTTCAGCCAAGGACAATATATATATATATATTTATATCCATGGCTTCAACAATTAACCCGGAATACCCACCAGCAGGAACACCGGCATTTGAGCCCGAAAAGGCAACCAGCGCTGGTACTCCAAACAACAACATGGTGGTGGTTGAAGTGGTACTAAGGGTTTTATTATTTGCAACAACCCTAACATCTGTGGTGTCCCTAGCCACCAGTAAGCAGACGAAGTTAATTCCGATACCATTTCCTCCTTACGGGGTATCCGTTGCAGCTGAATTAACTGATTCACCCGCCTTCATGTAAGTTACATTACATGCATAGACTTCATACATAAATATGCTTAGTATAGTAGTTGTTTCTTCCTTTACTTGTGTGTGTGTGTATATATATATATATGCTTGCTTTCATATTTGGGGGCCGAGTTAGGGTAACACCGTTTTGTTTATGAGGGTTTCATTGCCAGTGTGTTTATGGTTGGAATTATTATTCTTTTGACTTAGACACAGCAGGTACAGAAGTCCTGACCGACTTTAAAACCCTAATTACCCAATACTAGTGATCGTGACTCAGTTTCCGTAACATATATGTAACTGAAGTATAAACCTTTGCTACTTATATATCTAGTAGCAATAATATATGGTTAGTGATCATCATTTCATCGATGTCGTGAGTCTCTAACTTGATCAGCCATGGAATCGACTAATTATATATGGATAATTAATTAACTATATGAAGAAATAACTCATTATTTTACAGATACTCAGTAGCAGCCGTCTCAGTGGCTTGCTTATACAGCATAATAACAACACTCTTATCCTTCTTCACTCTCATGAAGCGATCAGCTGGTATTTTAGGAAAGTTGACCTCCCATTTTGTTATGATAGATGTGGTAAGCAATATATCAAACACCCCCATGATCTCCTTCTACAATTAATATACTAATTATATATAGTTGGCAAAACATTGTTACAATTAAAATTGTAAAAATGATCATATAATTAAGGTTAATGGTCCTACATAAATGCATGCATGCAGTTGCTGTTGGGGATTGTAGCTTCAGCAACAGGAGCAGCTGGTGAAGTTGCCTATATTGGTTTGAGAGGAAACTCTAATGTAGGATGGAACAAGTTGTGCAATGTCTATGATTCCTACTGTCGCCACGTCGGATTCTCCGTCCTATGCTCAGTATTTGCCTCCATTGTGCTAGCTTTCCTGATTATGGTCAACATTATCACCCTTTCCAGGAAAAGTTCCAAGTAGTTTTTTGAATTTCAGGATGGTAAAACAGCTTGTATTTGCCAAATAAGTTTCATTTATTGTTGTAATATGCGTATGGAACTACAAATTTCATTATATTTGTACTTAAGTCAATAATGTGACATGTACTTGTACTTGAGTGACTTATAAATTATAAGATTATTACACCTTTTTTTTGGATATAAAAGGGTTAATTCAGGCACTCCTTTAAGATCAAATTACTACTATTATTGAAGAAAAAATTATTTCATCAATTTTAAAATATAAGAGCAATTTACGTACTAAAAAAACTAAATTTTAGGTAAAATGATGAGGCACTCACTCACTTGTATATATATTAATAATTTGGAGAGGATCAGAGAGTACAAAGTACAAACAGTTCTTTATTTAGGTCTTGTTAAGTAATCAATTCATCTCCCCTCAAATGCAACTTTTGAACTCGAGACCTTGCATACCCAGAATTCTGATACCATGTTAAGTAATCAACTATCTAAAAGCTTAAACTTGTAGATGGAGGAACACACCAATGTATATCATACTAATAGGCCTAATTAATAATGAAATATATGCGAGGAACAATAGTTCAGAACTAATATGAAGTACTAATTAAAAGTGTGAAAGCTATGGAATCTGTTGTGTTTTGAGTTGGCCAGATTAATTCAAGATTGATTGATCCCCCCTTCAGCGGACATTGAATATATTTAGTAGAAAAGAACTATATAAATCGCAAGAACGGTCAAATAAAAGGTACTTGCAATTGTACGATGCCAACCCAAAAGGTCAAATTATTTATGGAAAACAAATAGAAAGTAAACTTTCTTGCGTACTAAAAGCTTTCTAGCGTCATTAAAATAGAAAGTTAACTTTCTTCTCATATTGACAGAGGTCAAATTTTAACTGGATCCGATGAATTTATGGAGCTAATAAACACATGTAAAAGATGGTAAAAATATTAGAAACTAGTTGCAATTGTAGACTCCAAATTAAGAATTGGAGTATATTGAATTTTGTTAATTTGGCTAATAATAGCGCCTAAAACTAAAAGTGGGTATATATATATATCTTAAGTTCACCCGACTAAAAGCTCACTCAATTCACCCTTCTTTAACGACGAACCGGGCGACGGTTTAGTCCGTCGCTATATATACAACTGTCATCTTAGCTTTTAGCGACGGACAATATATAGCGACGGAACATATAGACGACAGTTGTATATATAGCGACGAACAAACCGTCGTCCGGTCCGTCGCTAAAGGGGGGTGAGTTTGGGTGAGTTTGTACATACACGAGCTTGTAGGTATATACACGAGCTTGTACATGCATGGTAAATTTCTTCAAAAATTGCACATGTATACTACAATTTTAATTTTAGGCCCCATTAATTATTTTTATCACACTTGCACAATAATTTTGGTTCTTTCGAATATTCCCATACTCAAGCGAGTATTACTACTTCCTTTAGATTCCTTTTGTAAAATTTAAAAATTGTTACAAAAGATGGATATAAAATGATGTGACTGCTTATGATTGATTATTATCATTAGACGCACCCATGCATGTATGCTGAATTATCAACTAATTATACTTTGCCACATCATTTTATAAGTTCGACGGAATCAATTCAGTCGGAATGATGGTATTTCTGACGGAATAATCTGTCGAAGAAACGTCCCTCGAACATAAGGCTATTTCTGACGGAATTCCGTCGGAACAAGTTGTCCTTCCTTGGCGCCAGCTTTCCCGCAAGCGCGAAATATAAACTCGACCGAATAACTTTATGGTCGACGGAATTTACGTCGAAGATAACGTTATGCCCGAGGGAATTATATCCGACGGCCATTCCGTCGGAAATAAAGCTAAAACCCTAAATCAAACGTCTTCTTCTCCCCACCGCCTCCCATCAATTCATTTTCTACTCTCTCTCTCAGCCTCCCCCTGCCCCTGTCACCGGTCCCCCTCCTACCTGCCCCCGGTCCCCCTTCAACCTGCCACCGATCCCCCTCCTCCCTGCCACCGGCACAACCCCCTTTCTTCTTTTTCGGCCGCCCCCTTCTGCCGTTTTCGGCCACCCCCTTCTGTCGTAGTCTGCACCAGCACCACCACCTATTGCAGCCACCTCTTCCCCACCTTCTGCCGCCAGCAACCGCCACCCCCTTCCTCCACACCACCGCCTCTTCCTCCACCAGCAGCCACCAGCGTCTTCTTCCTCCACCAGCACTTCCTGTCGCCACCACAGACCACCTCCTGCGGCCACCACCGACCACCAGTCACCAGTCCCCCTCCGACAGCAGTTCTCCTCCCCTCCGGTAGCTTTAATTTGACAGTATATATTTGATAGCATATAATTTTTGTTTAATTTGACATCATATAATTTTTGTTAGCATATAATTTTGTTTTAATTTGATATAAGATTATTTGTGAATATATATTTAATGAAAATATGAAATTGAGATTGTTTAATTGTGAATATATATTTGCTGTAATTATGAAATTGAAATTGTTTAATTGGAATTAAGTTTTCACATTGTTTGTTGGTTAATTATTGAAATTGGATGGTCATGTGTTGCTGAAATTATGAGTTTTGAGGTTTAAGTTTTCAAAGTGTGTTTAAGTTTTTAAGTTGTTGCTGAAATTATGAAATTGGGTGGTCATGTGCATTTGTATGTGATGGTATTTTGTGAAAAGTTTACATAATATTTTCGACGGAATTCTCGACGGAATTTATGTCAAAGTTGTGCAATTGTAAAATTTATGGGCCCTTACAAGTATATTTATTTACTAATTAGTTTTCTAATATTAAAATAAACTAAGTAGTATTTACTTAGTTTCTTACTACTAAATAATAAATAATAAATAATACTAAATAATAAATAAGATAAATAATAATAAATAAATAATAATAAATAAATAATAAATAAATAATTAATAATTAATAAATAAATAATAAACTAAATAGTATTTACTTAGTTTCTTACTATTAAATACTAAATACTAAATAATAAATAAATAATAAACTAAGTAGTATTTACTTAGTTTCTTACTACTAAATACTAAATACTAAATACTAAATACTAAATACTAAATACTAAATAATAAATAATAAATAATAAATAATAAATAATAAATAATAAATAACATATTAATAAATAATAAATAATAAACTAAGTAGTGTTTACTTAGTTTCTTACTACTAAATACTAAATAATAAATATTAAATAATAAATAATAAATAATAAATAATAATAAATAAATAATAAATAATATTAATAATTAATAAATAAATAATAAACTAAGTAGTATTTACTTAGTTTCTTACTACTAAATACTAAATACTAAATAATAAATAATAAATAATAAATAATAAATAATAATAATAAATGAATAACTAATAAATAAATAATAAATAATAAATAACGTATTAATAAATAATAAATAATCAGTAATAAATAATAAATAATTAATAATTAATTAAAAGAGATAAATAATAAATAATAAATAATAAATAATAAACTAAACTAAACTAAATTAAATATAATATAATTAAATTAATTTTAATTAAATACAATAAAGTATAATACAATGATACAATAATACAATGATACAATGAAGTAAAATAAACTAAGTAGCAGTTACTTAGTTTTTCATTGGCAAAATAAATTAAGTAACATTTGCTTAGTTTGCCGCAATATTCAATAAATTCAATAAGTACTATATGCATATATATACATATATGATATATGTACTATACTTTGAAACTTAGAAACTCGTTTGACGCATACAAGTGAATGTTGAATAGTAGTCTCCATATATATTTTAAACAATAGTTCTCATAAACTACGTAGCACTTAGTTTTTTATTGCCAAAATAAACTAAGTAGCATTTGCTTAGTTTGCCGCAATATTCAATATCCAAAGCATGTCTTCATCCATTTCCCTTTACATAGGCTATCAATGAATTTTACAGGAAAATCATACTTCTTTGTCTGTAAAATGCATTGATAACCTATGTATCTGTTAGAGTTTATGCCCTAGAGGCCAATTCTTTGATGTAATTGCTTAAAATTTTTGATTATTATATTTGATTGAATAAATGAATTATTTTATTATGATTTTATTTACTGCAGTATATAAATGTTAACATAATAAAAGTCCTTAGAATAGTGATACAAATTATATGGCTTCAAGTATGTGACTTGAACATGAGATCATATAATTACAATTAGTAACATTACTCTTAAATGTCCCTAGTCGAGTGTCATTGTTAATGGGACAACAATGATACATTGAGACTAGTATGTGGATTGACTGATGGCCAAATCTCATTGGTCATAAATATATGAGATATTGAGTCAATGCATAGGTACATGTTAGAGAACAATGTACTGGACATACCCACCATGAGAATTCTACGTGGAGCATTATGCAAAGTGTCATAAGCAATTCTCATAGTGATAATGATGTAATGATCCTCTGACCTGAAATCACTATATTACTATACGGGAATTTATGTACTTTCATATCATCAAAGGCCACCTTTAATAAGGTGGACAATAAAGGTGATTATTGGGTACATCATGAATCGTGTGAGGAATATGAGTGATCTAGATGGAATTTAACCCTCCTATATATTAGGGGTGATATCCATAGATCTCTTGACTGAGTATGACTATGAAATGCATGGCCATGCTCAAATAGTGATTTATTTCATATAGTCTACTCATTGATCAAGAAAACTCAGATTAAATTATAAAGAGTATGACACATTCCATGACTCGAGTTTAATCTGGGATGTCAAGGTTAAAAGGATTAAATTACTTTGAAACATTGGTCACGAAAAGGTTGCATCGAATCAGCGATCTTATTATTACTTGGGTAGCAGTGATGCCTTACTAGATGCCGCTCACTGTTTATAATTTTGTAATATGATTTTAAAATTATTGCTAACGTAATAATAACCTATAGGGGTCACACACTTAGAATGTAATTAAAAAAGAATTAATTTAAATTATAAGGATTTAAATATGTCAATATGATTAATAGTATTTAAATTACAAATTTAAATTAATAGGATAATTTATATATATGTATATTAATTAAGTAAGACTTAATTAAGATATAATATATATAAATTTGGATTTTACTTTTCTAATTGAATTATGTTTTGGATAATTCCTTTAACTGCTATATATATGATATATCAGCCATTTTTAGGGTATTCATTATAAACCCAAACCCTAGCCGCTCTTAGAGAGAGACTAGAGAGAAAAGCTCCAAAATCCAGATCTTGACGGCTAGTACCGCAGTTCTCTTTGCTGCAGATCGTCTGGCGGTTCGCGGGGAGTTCGTGTGGATACCGTAGAAACGCAGTTCCTTTGAATTGCGTTGAAGATTCGAAGCTGTTCTAGAATTTCCATCGTCTTCATTCAAGCTTGGATAATCGGTAAAATAAATCTAAACCTCTGAATTAATATGTTTTCTCATGGATCCTGTTTTAGGGTTTCGAAAAATTTTAATTTTCGCTGCGTTTATGTGCTGAAATCCCTACAGTATCTGTATCTTGATGAAGACATACATGCTTTGGAGGTGTCAACTTAAAAATCCGTTTGACATTCACTCAGTAGGAGTGAATGTCGAATAGTCCCCAGTTTGGGACTGTTACTAGATGTTATGTCTTTCACTTAGGCCGGTGCCAATACGAAACGACATATTTTTGTTGTTTTGAGAACTTTTCGGCTGTTATTGTAGGGTTTTCGGCACATAAACGCAGCGAAAATTAAAAGTTTTCCAAAAACCCTAAAATAGGATCTATGCGAAAAACATATTAATTCAGAGGTTAAGATTTGTTTTACCGATTATTCAAGCCTGAACGGAGACGATGGAGATTCTGGAACTGCTTCGAATCCTCAACGCAATCCAATGGAACTGCGCCTCTACGGTATCCACACGAACGTCCCGCGAATCGTCACACGATCTGCAGCAAGGAAAGCTGCGGTACTAGCCGCCAAGGATCTGGACTTTCGAAATTTTTCTTTCTAGTCTCTCTCTAAGAGCGGCTAGGGTTTTGATATCGATAATCCTCTAAACGGCTGATATATCATATATATAGCAGTTAAAAGAATTAACCAAAACCTAATCCAATTAGAAAAATAAAATTTGAATTTATATATATATATATATATATATATATATATATTATATCTTAATTAAGTCTTACTTAATTAATATACATATATATATATATATACAAATTATCCTATTAATTTAAATTCGTAATTTAAATACTATCAATCATATTGATATATTTAAATCCATAAAATTTAAATTAATTCTCTTTTAATTACGTTCTAAGTGTGTGACCCTATAGGTTATTATTATGTTAGCAATAATTTTAAAATCATATTATAAAATTATAAATAGTGAGCGGTATCTAGTAATGCATCACTGCTACCCAAATAATAATAAGATCGGTGATTCGATACAACCTTTTCGTGACCAATGTTTCAATGTAATTTAATCCTTTTAACCTTGACATCCTAGATTAAACTCGAGGCATGGAATGTGTCATCCTCTTCATAATTTAATCTGAGTTTTCTTGATCGATGAGTAGACTATATGAAACAAATCACTATTTGAGCATGGACATGCATTTCATAGTCCTACTCAATCAAGAGGCCTATGGATATCACCCTTAATATATAAGAGGGTTAAATTCCATCTAGATCACTCATATTCCTCACACGATTCATGATGTACCCAATAATCACCTTTATCGTCCACCCTATTAAAGGTGGCCTTTGATGATATCAAAGTACATAAATTCTCGTGTAGTAATATAGTGATTTCAGGTCGGAGGATCATTACATCATTGTCACTATGAGAATTGCTTATGACACTTTGCATAATGCTCCACGTAGAATTCTCATGGTGGGTCTGCCCAGCACATTGTTCTCTAACATGTACCTATGCATTGACTCAATATCTCATATATTTATGACCAATGAGATTTGGCCATCAGTCAATCCACATACTAGTCTCAATGTATCATTGTTGTCCCATTAACAATGACACTCGACTAGGGACATTTAAGAGTAATGATACTAATTGTAACTATATGATCTCATGTTCAAGTCACATACTTGAAGCCATATAATTTGTATCACTAGTCTAAGGACTTTTATTATGTTAACTGTGACGCCCCCAGAATAGGTCCATTCAACCCAACCCATTCTGAGTCGCCAAATACATGGTACAGAATTCAAATACAAACTTTATATCATATGGTCGTGCAAAATACGACCACACAACTGTGAGTGTCAATACAAATATGTAAAAAATATTAAGATTCAAACTAAGTCCTCATTACAATTATTATCACACTATTTATCAGAAATAGTGAGGACTACTACTGCTCTAACTCGGACCATCACTCTGTCCCCCGACTAGTTCCCGCGACATTCTCATTTCCTGAAGAGGACAACAGATGAAAAGGGTGAGCTCAACTAGCTCAGTAAAGAATATTATGACTAAGATAATGGAAAATAAATTATCGTTAGCCTTCAATAAATCAGATAAAATATATTGGACAACCAATCTTAGATTAATATTCGCAGCGAAAATAACAATTCATTAGAAGAGTTAAGCAGAGAATCAAGTCTACTATCTTCTATGATTTAAAAGTCCATCATCAATATTTTATCCCTGTAACATCAATCAATATACATCTCGAATCAAATATTCATCTTTGCACTACAGGCCAAAGATATTCATTTGTATCATCAGTGGTCATATTCATCTCAACACCTGTCATCTTTGCACTACAGGCCAAAGATATTCATCAGGTAATCATTCATCTTTGCTCTACAGGCCAAAGATATTCATCAAATAATCATTCATCTTTGCTCTACAGGCCAAAGATATTCAGTTACATTACCTTTTAGGACTGAGAATGATGAAAAATATTTTAAAAAAATGAATCCAGTGAGATAAAAGACAAAGACTAAGGATTCGTATTTTAGTATATCCAATTCAAAAATACCTCGTAATAATCAATTATGGAGCAAAATTCAAGAATAGAGCTCAAAACTTGGATACAATCAAAGATAGTAACCTTAACAAGCAATTTGGACAAATAGAAGAAAATTTAATTTTTCCGTGAATAGTGCCGTATACGTGAATAGTAACCCCGACGGAAAAAGTAAGAATTTCATAACAAAATTCATGACAATATTTCTGTATAATGATATTGAAAAGAATAACATCATTTACGAAAGAAAATAACATCCCTTACCTCAAAAAGATAGTACCTCTGACTGGAATATCGGATATAATACCGAAGGAAACTTGCGCTGAATACTAATACTTAAAGTATTGAAATACTCACAAAAATACGCTCGATATTATAGAGAGAGAAAACTTCTGATTCTGGTGTGATTTTCAATTCTAACCTAAGCACCCTATTTATAGGAAAAGCTTAGGATGCCAAAGGAGACTAAAATAATAAAATATTATTATTTTTTTATAAAAATTTTGCCACCGGCTGCTACCACAACATCAGAATTTTTCAACAAAAGTGGGGCCCACCTTTTTATTAAAAAAATATTTATTTTCTGAAACTTCAATAATTCATAATAAATAGCCCCTTCATCAGAAAAATACAAATTCTATGTCATTCCATAGGAAATTTAATTCTCTACAACTTTGCAGAAGGAAGTTTTTCCAAATTCCAAACATAAATTATCCGGAATCCATAAACAGATGATTTCTCACACCAAAATATTGATAAAAACTCATCAGCGCCAATTCCTTCTTTAATATCCACAAAATCATATAAATCAATAATTAATTATTCACAAATAATATTATAGAACTACAATATTAACAACCAGATCGTTCCCAGGAAAGAGGGGGCCTTCCGATAAGGACTTCTCCTTACTGACGCGCAATTAAATAACCTCTCCTAGACAGAACTTCCTTAGACATTGTCAATAATGCTATCTAATAATATTATTCAAATAATATGAATTATTGAGTTGATAACGTGAAATACTGTGCAACGACAATTATTGAATCAATACTACAAAATATCAACTGTAGCCATTATTGAATCAATCATATAAAATGGCAACGTAGCAATTATTGAGTCAATAAAATATCAATGCAGCAATTATTGAGTCAATAATATAAAATATCAACGTAGCAATTATTGAGTCAATAATATAAAATATTGAACAGTAATTACTGTAACAATAATTGAGTAATGGTTTCTCACGTAAGACTCAATAATTCAAAATACTGTGCAATACCGTGTGCTACTACGCAACACTGTGTATCACTGTATTTTAACCACCGGGTATTTCAACAGTACTAACGGTAACAACTACGCCGTTATCTTGTAAAAAAGTTATTTCTGTCGCTTTCTATATCCGACAGTTATTCCGTTGTGGGGGCCCATAAATAGCTGTCCCGTCGTACGAATATTCCCCGACAACAAGAATATTCCACGACCAAACGAATATTCCCCGACAACAAGAATATTTTATAACCACTTGCTCATTTTAAAAATATTTGCACATTTCACCCATAACTTTCATATTTATCAAAACAACACCTTACTATTCAAAATAATATATAAAGAAAACCAAATCTTTATTCATAAAAGTTGGGGTCTTACATTAACATTTATATAACGCAGTAAATAAAACCATAATAAAATAATTCATTTATTCAATCAAATATAATATCAAAAATATTTAAGCAATTACATCAAAGAATTAGCCTCTAAGGCATAAACTCTAACAGTCTCCCACTTGCACTAGAGCCAATCACTCATGTATCTAATACCCATGGAACTAGTGTGACCTTCGTACTTATGCTGCGACAAAGCTTTGGTCAGTGGATCTGCAACATTATCATCTGTTGGCACTCTGCTTATATGTACATCTCCTCTATCAATGATTTCACGGATGAGATGGTACCGCCTAAGTATATGCTTGGATCGTTGGTGAGATCTGGGTTCCTTAGCCTGTGCAATGGCTCCATTATTATCACAGTATAGCTCAACCGGATCAACAATGGTTGGAACAACACCAAGTTTAGTGACGAACTTTTTAATCCATAAAGCCTCCTTGGCCGCACTAGAAGCAGCAATATACTCAGCCTCTGTTGTAGAATCAGCTACTGTCTCTTGCTTCGAACTTTTCCAGCTAACAGCACCACCATTAAGGCAAAACACAAAACCTGATTGAGACTTATAGTCATCTGTGTCAGTCTGGAAACTAGCATCAGTGTAACCCTTTACTGTCAGTTCGTCTTCACCTCCATATACCAAGAATGAATCCTTAGTCCTTTTCAAGTACTTGAGGATATTCTTGACTGCTGTCCAATGACCTTCACCTGGATTCGACTGGTATCTGCACGTCATGCTCAAAGCATACGAGACATCCGGACGAGTACATATCATTGCATACATGATAGATCCAATTGCCGAAGCATAAGGGATCTTTCTCATACGCTCCTTATCATCATGTGATTTAGGACATTGGGCCTTAGAGATCTTAACACCATGAGACATGGGTAAGTGTCCTCTTTTGGCCTCTTGCATGCTGAACCGTTTCAGCACTTTATCAATATATATACTTTGACTTAGGCCGAGCATTTTTCTCGATCTATCTCGATAGATCTTGATACCTAAAATGTAGATTGCATCGCCCTAATCTTTCATGGAAAAACATTTTCCTAACCATGTTTTTACAGCCTGTAAGGAAGGAATGTCATTCCCAATAATTAATATGTCGTCAACATATAATACCAGGAATACAATGTGACTCCCACTAACTTTCTTATATACACAAGGTTCATCTTCATTTTTTATAAAGCCAAACTCTTTGACTGCTTCATCAAATCAAAGATTCCAACTCCGAGAGGCTTGCTTCAATCCATAAATGGATCGCTGCAGCTTACATACCTTTCCAGCATCCTTTGGATTGGCAAAACCCTCAGGTTGTGTCATATATACATCCTCAAGGAGATTTCCGTTAAGGAAAGCAGTTTTGACATCCATCTGCCAGATTTCATAATCATAAAAGGCTGCAATAGCAAGTAAGATCCTGATGGATTTAACCATTGCCACTTGAGAGAAGGATTCATCATAGCCAACACCTTGAACTTGTTTGAAACTTTTTGCTACCAGTCGGCCTTTATAGGTTTGTACATTACCATCCATGTCGATTTTCTTCTTGAAAACCCACTTGCACCCGATTGGTTTTACCCCTTCAGGTGGATCAACCAAAGTCCATACTTGGTTAGTATACATGGAGTCCATCTCAGATTTCATGGATTCAAGCCATCTCTCAGAATCTGGTCCATTCATAGCTTCTTGGTAGGAAGCAGGCTCATCATGATCTATGAGCATCACATCGCCGTTTTGAGTCACAAGAAATCCATAATATCTCTCGGGCTCTTGGCGTGTCCTACCAGATCTACGAATGCCTCGTGTAATTTGAGCAGGTTCACTTTCCACAATATCTTGTGGTTCCTGCTCATGTTCCAACTCAGGTTCAATGATATTTTGTGGTTCTCGAACTTCTTCGAGTTCTACTTTCCTCCCACTGTTTTCTTTAGAGACAAATTCTCTTTCTAGAAAAATACCAGTTCGAGCAACAAATACTTTGTTCTCAGAAGGTTTGTAGAAATAATACCCTTTTGTTTCCTTTGGGTATCCCACAAAATTACATTTGTCAGATTTGGGTCCGAGCTTGTCAGAAGCCAGACGTTTTACAAATGCCTCGCAACCCCAAATCTTCATGAACGACATACTAGGACATTTCCCAGTCCACATCTCATATCGTGTCTTATGAACCGTCTTTGTAGGAACACGGTTAAGTGTGAATGCAGCTGTCTCTAAGGCATGACTCCAGAAGCTTATTGGAAGATCTGCATGACTCATCATCGATCGTACCATGTCTAACAAGGTGCGATTCCTCCTCTTAGACACACCATTCCATTGTGGTGTTCCAGGTGGAGTGAGCTGTGATATAATACCACACTCCTTTAGAAGGTCATCAAAGTCTTGGCTTAAGTATTCACTTCCTCGATCGGATCGAAGGGCTTTTATGCTTTTGCCAAATTGGTTTTGAACTTCATTCTTGAATTCCTTGAACTTTTCAAAGGATTCGGATTTGTGTCTCATAAGATACACATATCCATATCTACTGAAGTCGTCAGTAAATGTAATGAAATAATAAAACCCACCTCTTGCTAACGAACTCATGGGTCCGCATACATCACTATGTATAAGTCCCAATACATCGCTAGCCCGTTCACTGTGTCCAGTGAAAGGGGCTTTAGTCATCTTGCCTAATAAACAAGACTCGCATTTCCCATATGATTCAAAATCAAATGAATCCAAAAACCCATCTTTATGGAGTTTGGATATGCGTTTCTCATTTATATGGCCTAAACGACAGTGCCAAAGATATGTCGGATTTGAATCATTTGATTGAAGTCGTTTTGTATTTATGTTATAGATAGGCATTTCTAAATTAAGAATATAAAGATCATTAAACAATTGTGCAACACCATAACATATTTCATTTAAGTAAAATGAACAACTGTTGTTCTTTATTAAAAATGAAAAACCTTTCTGTCCAAACAAGAAACAGAAATAATGTTTTTGCTCATAGCAGGCACATAATAACAATCCTCTAATTCTAATACTAGCCCAGTGGGCAAAAATAAATAATAAGTTCCTACGGCTAGTGCAGCAACTTTTGCTCCATTCCCAACTCGTAGGTCAACCTCGCCTTTAGCCAAAGTCCTACTCCTTCGGAGTTCCTGCACATTAACACAAATGTGAGAACCACATCCAGTATCCAATACCCATGATGTAGAAGTGGACAAATTGACTTCTATAACATATATATCTGAATCAGAAGTCATACTTCCTTTCTTTTTCTTCAGTTCTTCCAAATAAGCATGACAATTCCTCTTCCAGTGTCCAGATTTTCCACAGAAGTGACAATCACCTTCTTTAGCCACCCCAGCTTTAGGTTTTAAAGCCTGTTTGGTTTTGGGATTGGGTTTGGCAGATTTAGATCTTATCTTCTTCTTGTCTTTCCCCATTCCCTTAGCATTCCCCTTTTGCACCATCATTATGGGAGCGGGTCCTGCCTTTTTCATGTTGTTCTCGGCAGTTCTTAACATGCTCAACAACTCAGTAAGTGGTTTCTCAATTTCATTCATGAGGTAATTCATAACAAATTGAGAGTAGCTGCTATTCAAAGATTGCAAAACAAGATCAGTTTGGGCTTCCGGAGTAATCGGAAAACCTAACCTACCAAGGTACTCAATATACCCAATCATTTTCAGCACATGTGGACCAACTGGATCACGTTCACCCATCTTGCAGTGATACAACGCCTTGCTTGTATCATACCTCTCCTGTCGAGCATGCCCTTCGAACAATTTCTTGAGATGCTCGATCATCTCATAAGCATCCATTAACTCATGTTGTTTCTTAAGCTCAGAGTTCATAGTTGCTAACATGAGACAACTCACGTCCAGAGCATCATCTTGATGCTTCTTGTAAGCATTATGCTCTACACGTGGTGCAGTGTTAGCTGGTGCTGCAGGAATGGGCCCATCAAGGATATATTGCTTGCGCTCCTGTTTGAGGACAATCCTCAAGCTCCTATGCCAGTATAGGAAATTAATTCCACTCAGCTTTTCCTTCTCAAGGACTGATCGTAGTGAAAGACTATTTGTGTTGTTGTTTGCCATTGATATGTACAATTTATAAGTGCAAAAATAATAAGTCAAATTGCAGAATTTTGATATTATGTAATTGATAATAGTACATTCAAAATATACCTCCCACTATTTTATTCAAATTAATATCCCTCACCATTAATTCGGAAAGCATTTTCAATTAAATCTTTCTAGTGAGCTAAGATCCATATTTCATTATTCCTTAAGTTAGCTTTGGCTATTCTCTCAAAACATAATTATTTAGGTAGACAACCCTTTGTCAATTATATCATATATAACTCTTAGATAGTTTGGTGAACAACATTTGTTTCTAGTCCATCTAATGGTACCTGCCAAACTCTATGCCTCTAAGTCCACAATCCTATTGTGATAACTTAGTTAAGTCTGGTCCAATGATTTTAACAGTTTGGATATCACAATTATCCTATCGCATCTTACCAAGATAAATGGGGTACTTTACTTTGGCAAACCTACATCCATCGGTCAAGGTCTTGATGAGTGTTATTCATTGGAAGGCATCTGATTTAGACTTAATAATTTTATGAGGGATTTTAATAATTAATTTAGATCTCACCAATTTTAATCTTATTAAACATGCACATTATTTATCATATCATATCGTATACAAGCATAAATAAAGTGCAAAATTAAATGTGTCACAGTTATGGCCCCAACCCTATGTCAATCTTTTCAAGCTAATGAAAAGATTGAAGGTCAGTCTAAGGTGGTAAAAGGTCTTCAAAATAGTAACTTCCTTGGACCTTCCTCATGCATGTGTCTCCTGTGCATCATCATCTTGTCATCTTGATAGGTTACAATTGTACATTACATGACATAAAGAAACCTCGAGTTACATTCGAGGGGATTTAGATGAGAAGAGAATATTACATCAGAATTTATAGAAAGGCACGACATGCAAGCTGTATTTCAAAACCAAAAACCACTAACCTATGGGTCAAAAGGGCCATAACTGTGCACCATGCATATCACAATAAGCACATGACACAATTTATATAATTAAAGAAAACTATATACAAAATATTGGGGTCACGACCATCGTGCGCTACGACTAGGGGTGTCCAAGGGGGGGTCTCCCCCCCTGGCGGTGGTCCGACCATCGTGAACTACAATCTGTATTGTAGAATTTTTTCATACGAATCTCTGAAACAATTCCAGAATCATATACAATCCGCCAACACACTCATAATAACAATACATCCAGAACATATCATATATGTCCAGTTTCGATTAATCATATTAAATCGAATCTTCATGTTTCTAATCCAATTAGAACAGAAGTTGAATTGTTATTCCACCTTCTAGGATACGATTATCAGAACATCATATACATGCATATATATTACAGATTTCCAGAATACGCATACATGCAGAATATCATATATTCAATTTCAGATCGGTAAACATACATCATCATATATCATATATAACGAATACAATTAAAACACGTAATCTGAATTAATCGTTTCGCAAGTAGCTCTGATACCACTGTAGGATTTTCGGCACATAAACGTAGCGGAAATTAAAAATTTTCCGAAACCCTAAAACAGGATCCATGCGAAAAATATATTAATTCAGAGGTTAAGATTTGTTTTACCGATTATTCAAGTCTGAACGGAGACGATGGAGATTCTGGAACTGCTTCGAATCCTCAACGCAATCCAACGGAACTGCGCCTCTACGGTATCCACACGAACGTCCCGCGAATCATCACACGATCTGCAGCAAGGAAAGCTGCGGTACTAGCCGCCAAGGATCTGGACTTTCAAAATTTTTCTCTCTAGTCTCTCTCTAAGAGCGACTAGGGTTTTGATATCGATAATCCCCTAAACGGCTGATATATCATATATATAGCAGTTAAAGGAATTAACCAAAACCTAATCCAATTAGAAAAATAAAATCCGAATTTATATATATATATATATATATATATATATATATATACAAATTATCCTATTAATTTAAATTCGTAATTTAAATACTATCAATCATATTGATATATTTAAATCCATAAAATTTAAATTAATTCTCTTTTAATTACGTTCTAAGTGTGTGACCCTATAGGTTATTATTATGTTGGCAATAATTTTAAAATTATATTATAAAATTATAAACAGTGAGAGGCATCTTGTAATGCATCACTCCTACCCAAATAATAATAAGATCGGTGATTCGATACTACCTTTTCGTGACCAATGTTTCATGTAATTTAATCATTTTAACCTTGACATCCTAGATTAAACTCAAGGCATGGAATGTGCAATCCTCTTCATAATTTAATCTGAGTTTTCTTGATCGATGAGTAGACTATATGAAACAAATCACTATTTGAGCATGGCCATGCATTTCATAGTCCTACTCAATCAAGAGGCCTATGGATATCACCCCTAATATATAGGAGGGTTAAATTCCATCTAAATCACTCATATTACTCATACGATTCATGATGTACCCAATAATCACCTTTATCGTCCACCCTATTAAAGGTGGCCTTTGATGATATCAAAGTACATAAATTCTCGTGTAGTAATATAGTGATTTCAGGTTGGAGGATCATTACATCATTGTCACTATGAGAATTGCTTATGACACTTTGCATAATGCTCCACGTAGAATTCTCATGGTGGTCTGCCCAGTACGTTGTTCTCTAACATGTACCTATGCATTGACTGAATATCTCATATATTTATGACCAATAAGATTTGGCCATCAGTCATCCACATACTAGTCTCAATGTATCATTGTTGTCCCATTAACAATGACACTCGACTAGGGACATTTAAGAGTAATGATACTAATTGTAACTATATGACCTCATATTCAAGTCACATACTTGAAGCCATATAATTTGTATCACTATTCTAAGGACTTTTATTATGTTAACATTTATATAACGCAGTAAATAAAACCATAATAAAATAATTCATTTATTCAATCAAATATAATATCAAAAATGTTTAAGCAATTACATCAAAGAATTAGCCTCTAGGGCATAAACTCTAACAGTTATCTCTATATGTTCTTCGAGTACATACTTAGATTAAGTTATCTTAATCTATTTCGTGTACTTGGAGACCATGGAGAGGTGCTATCGAAATTTTCTTAAAACAGTCGAAACGTGCATAACGTGTTGGCTTTAGTGAAAAGACGCATCCAAGAACGGGATAGAAGCCTGAATTACCCCTTTTCTATAGAGCTGTCGTAATGGGAAAATACTCTAATTCATGCATGGACCACATGCATGAAAATTCCTTGACTGAAACCCGCTTGACATTCATTCATGCATGGACCACATATATGAACATCCCTGTACTGAATGCGTGGTCTGTGTAGTTAAAGATGTCAACCGACCAGAGTTGGATGTACCGTAGGATACGCAGTGATGGGAGGGGATTAATATCAGCTTATCGTGATGGGGTGTCAGATTTCACGTAAGTTAAGCATATTATATTAATTAGTACATAGTTGTATTAGGATGACGAAATCAATTGTTTCTAATTTTTAAACTTTTATTATAGGTTTATTATAGATTTGACCCGAGTATCTCTCAGACAGCAGACGATTCACACGTCGCTAAGAATTACTCTGGCTGGTTGTATGAGATGCGACATAGGGCAGTCCGGGTAGTTGAGGACCAGCCCGGGACCACCATCAGATCTTACCAGCCTCGCATAGTCTCCGATTTAGTCTGGGAGGCTATATGTGCGCACTGGGATGCTGATGACTTCAAGAAGAAGTCTGAGCAGGCGAAGAAGAACCATGGTCAACTCCGCATAGTACACACCACTGGTTCTCAGTCGTTCGAGGAGGCGAAGACGGTAAGTGCGCTGTATTTAGTTGTTTAGTTATCAAGTTCTTACATAAATACTTAATACCTGTTTTATGAATATTTTTATTAGGCCTTGAGTAGGTCCTTGGGCCGAGATCCCACCATTCTAGAGTTTTGGGATAGAGCCCACACGCCTAAGGACGAGCGTGTTTTGTCTTAGGCAGCTGTGGCTATACGGGTAAAACTCATCTTACTATTTAGCTTTTAGTAATATTCAATCGTAAATAAAATGATATAATTAACACACTTATAAAAAATAAATTACAGAACCGATTTCAGAGGCTTCGGGACGATCGTATAGCTGAGCTGGAGGCTATTAGGAGGGGTTCTGAGCCGTCAGACTCCGCCACTCCCCTTCCCGATATTGTATTAGATCGGGATGAGGATCTAAGACTATGGGTCGCGTCTTAGGATCCCCCTACTAGCAGTACCGGCAGATATCGAGTGTTGGGTCTGCCGAGGATACCTGCATATACATTCCCTAGAGGTAATAATATTTTTTATGTTTCACGAAATTATCAGAATTTATCACATTATATAAATTATTATTAGTAATGGAATTTGTCTCTTTTTGTAGGCTCCAGCCAGCGCCAGCGTCCGAGAGCACATGTCAGACCATCTGATACGGGCGCTGGCTTGGATGACAAGATCTTCCAGAGGCTGATAGGAGCCGTGTCGGATAGGTTCCGTACCGCTCCGATCTTTCGCCATCAACAGTTGCCTTCCAGTTCTCGTCTTCACCAGGTTGTTTAGGAGGTTATAGCAGGGGCCTCCACAGAGAGTACGAGATTACTACGAGAGCAGTTCGACGCTTTCAGCAGCGAGATGCTCCGGATGGTGACTACCATCTTGGAGGAGGCTTTTTGTCCTCCCCCGCCTACTCAGGTATTCTTATTGTTTATGTTATTTTCATTTAAAGCTAGCTTGTTAATTCTCACATATATACGGACTAATGATTTTTATTTATAATTTTTTCAACAGGGTGGCGATGGCGAGCGGGCTGGCGGCGATGACTAGCGGTTTGACGATGACGACGAGGAGGACGACAGAGATTTTCAGACACCAGACAGGCGTCGTCCACCTTTGCCCGATGATGATACTACTAGATTATAGTTCATTTTTATATGTTATTCATTCTAATTCATTGGTGCGTATTTATGTTATTCATTTGTAGAACATTTGTACATATTGTACGTAGGTTATATAGTTGCGTTTGTATAATGAGATTACGTTGTATTCATTCATTTGTAGAATATTCTTTATCGTTGTTGAAGTTTATTTGTTTTCAGTTAGTCGATTACGTTTGTTGTTGCGAATTGGTACAGGTTTAGATTTTTAGAATTACGTTTGTTGTTGCGAATTGGTACAGGTTTTTAGAATTACGTTTGTTGTTGCGAATTGGTGCAGGTTTTTAGAATTACATTTGTTGTTGAATGTGAAATATATTGTTGTCTGGCTGTATTGGGATAAAACAGGTTACAGGTACATATAGGGTTTAAATACCTGGATTTTGCATTTTCAAAAAAATTATTTAAAAAAATCCATAATTTCGACGGAATAAGGTAGTTCCAACTGAAATTCCGTCGGATTTATAGGCCAAGCTAATTTTTAATTTATTTTTTATTTTTTCCGTCGGAATTGCGTTTTTTCCCAGGGAATAGTCCGTCGAGAATATGGAGTATTTATATTAACTATTTTTTAATTTATTTCTTTATTATTTAATTTTCCGTCAAAGCTAACGTATCTCCGAGGGAATGTTTCTGTCGACCATAAGTAAGATATAGCCGACGAAATTAATGCGTAGTACATACATCCGTCGCAGATACGCTATATCCGACGAAATGCCCGTCGAAGATAAGGACGTCAAAGATAAAAAAGATCGACGGAACATACGACGGAACTTATCTCTGACGAGGTTAGTTACAACGGCAATTCCGATGGAATAATTCCTCGAAAATAAGCTACTTCCGACGGAATAGGCTTATTTCCGAGGGAATATTCCGTCGGAATTAGGTCTTTTTCTTGTAGTGTGTGTACATATATTTTTCTCATATATATATGTTCCAAAATTCATATAGCTAGCTAGCTAGGTTCAATTTATATTATTTTAAAAAAAAATTAAAATTGATATGAATTCATTTAAGTCTAGAATTAAAAACAATAAATACATGCAGGTGTTAATGGGGATTGTAGCTTCAGCAGAAGTTGGTTATTGTTGTTGTAGCCTGTAGTTTACAGTCTACAGCTAGACTAATGAAAACAGAGAAAATATATAAAAAAGGAAAGTTCTATATTCTGATTACATGAGAGTGCTTAAATACAATCATTGGTACAGAAATCTAAGTAACAATTCCTCATTTTGATTGGTTTTTTATTACAACACCTGGCTGGATAGCCCAGCTGTCATTTCTACCAAATACTCTACTACTTTATATATTCCCCTTTTTTGCCCTTTACGTATCCTCTCATCCAAGTGGGTTCTTTAATTTCCCTCCTTGATCTCCTGAGCTTGTTTAGTGTAATAAGTCCTCTAATTCAGTCTCTTCCCTCTCCACTTGATCTACAATCTCTCTTTCCATAAGTTCTTCATGGTCAGTCATGTCTTGCATCATCACATTGTCTTCATGTTCAGCCTTGTCATGGTCCTTTGTCATATTTTCAGCTTCATTGTCCTGGGCTTGTTGAGTCTGATCCATGCCATCAATTTCAGTAGATACATGCATTGTTTTAGACATGTTAAGTGTATCAGTTACATAGGATTGAGAGGAAACTCAAATGTAGGATGGAACAAGATGTGCAGTGTCTACGATTCGTTTTGTCGCCACATTGGATTCTCCGTTCTGTGCTCAGTGTTTGCCTCCATTATGCTAATTTTCCTCATTTTGCTCTCTTTTATCACACTTTCCCGGAAAATTCCTAATTATCTTAATTAAGAGGACCGTATAACAGCTTGTGATGGCGTGAATACGTACGTTTCTATATTTTGTTGTATTCGTGTATGTGCTCATTTTAATTTACTGTATTTTTACTAAACACGGTAATGATATCAAGGATCCGGTTACTATGGATGAAGTTAACTTAATGATACGTTGGTCAGTTGACTAATACAGTGTTGAGCCTGCATGTGTGTCGATATTGTATTGGTCAATTGACCAAAGTTAACTTTATACTAACCACTTTCTGATATTAAGTTACTTATAAATACTAGCACGAGGCACCATTTGCTTGTGTAAATTATATTGAGTAAAATAAAAAATTTATAAAATTTGAAGAATTAAATAAAAAGATAATGAACAAATGAACTACACACAATCTCAAGATCAGTTTGATCAAGTTAAGACTATCGATAAATGCACATATTTTATGTTGTAGGTTCATGGCAATGATTTTGTTTGTAGTCTAAAAATAGTTTATTACTCCCTCCCTTCTCAAAAGTATGATTAAATGTATAATTATTAATTGTATGAGATAAAATATATAGGACAATTATGTCATTTAGTTGGATCCATTAATATAAAAAATAAAATTACTCGCCACTTTATGATTCTTGTGGGACCACTGAAGATAAATTTAATATTTTATTTACTCTATTTTTTCTTATTTTTATTTTTTTAATGTGTAAAATTTATACTTTTCTCACCTTTTGAGGACGTAATTATAAATTTATCCTATAAATGTTATTATGAATGTGCTTCGTGTATTCAATGGTTTACAAAATATAAATTTAAAAAGTAATGGTTACCTATTTCATCTTAATAAATAAATAAAATAATAATTCAGGATTCAAATATTTAATAACCATCGAGTCATGGATTCGTCAGCCACTACGTACGTTGCTTCATTTATAACCACACATACATATCTCCCTACGATTTTACAATGCAAATATACATACATGCAGGTATCCACAGGGACGGAACCAAAGGGGAAGATAGTCTTCTTTATTTTTTAATATCTGCAGGAAAACTATGTTCCCCTAATTCTGAAATACAAAGTTTAATTTGTTGGAGTTAATTTAAGATATTTTTATATTCAAACTTGTTGTGATCATTTATTTAATTTTTAAAATAATGGTTAATTTTATAATTAGTAGTACAAAATTAAGTAGGCCACTTGATGATATTTGAAAATCTTCCAAAAAAAATTACTCCATCCGTTACAAAACTAGAGATAAAAAATTTTTTTTGAAGTCAAATAATAACATATTAAATTAATTTCAAATTGATATGAATTTATTTAATTTTAGTTGATACAATTATTATAATTGTATAGTATATAACAAAAATTATAAACCATAAATTTATTTAATTTCATTCTAAACTTTTATAAATCATACAAGATTTAAAGTTTAATATATTGTCATTTGACCTCAAAAATTAAAATATATTTTTAATTTTAGAACGAAGATAATATTATACACGTAGATAGGTAGGCTCACCCTAAATTAAATAATTGACTTAATAATTTTTTTACGTCACTTTAGAATAGAGTTTGGTTTCAACTATACAATTAATTAAATAAATAATGAGTACTTTCAGTATGACACTACAAATTTTAATTATTTATTTATTTGAAAACTTCTTTGATTATAATATTTTAGATTCAAATGATGTAACTTTTGATATCAATTATTATCTTTGAATTGAATAATGATCAGTCACGTAGATATTAATTACACCACAGACTTTGACCATTCTAAACTATTCAACAGATCTCTAGTAGTCTACTTCAGCAAGTTTTCTTTTTCTTTTTCTTTTTCTTTTCTGTCCATTCCTTTAATTTATTTTGCTCGTCATTTTCTAATTATATCCTACGCATAATCTATATATTTCATAAATTATATGTTTCTTCTGTTTTAAATTATATGATCATTAATTTTTGAAAGTTCGTTTGAAAATTTTTTAAACTCATAATCGAAATGCCTCATTAAAAGTTATAAAATAATAAAATTTACAATAAATATAATACTTTTTAGATAATTTACAATATTAATCAATTTTAAGTTTAAAAATCTATTAGGTTGACTTTAAAAAGTCAACAATGATTAAATAATATAAAACAGATGGAGTGTGTATATATATATATATATATATATATATATATATATATAATTTTATCCAATTTAAATAGTTATATGTATAAATTTCATTGAGATATATGTTTTGAGTTGTTAATTATTAATCTTCACAATGTCTTTGAATAATTCTTTTTAATAATTTTTCAAATCATTAAATTAAGAGGCGGGGTTGCTTTTATTACTTTAATTAATGCATTGAAAATTCTGCAAATATTTGCATGTGAACGTATTGATTTGTTGGTGTGAATGTTGTTATTAGAATGAAAAGCTATTTTTTAGTAGTACTATACGTGACTTGCCGGCTAGGTTGAATTGTGAAGGTGTGATGGATTTCTAGATATATATACACACACGTACTTTTCCACAACTAGCACTAAAAGTTATATATCTACTTTTCGTGAGTTTTAATCGAAGAGTGTTTTGATAACATTTAATGTTAATTATGAATTATTATGTTTTATAAATATATATATAGAGAGAGAGACTGCGTCGTAGCCCATGAGAGCAATGCCATGTAATACAAATTAGTAAAACTTTTGCATATTACTCTCTTCATTCTTTAATATAAGTTATTTTAGAGAAATATTTTTGTTCCTTAATATATATAAGTCGTTTGAGAATTTTAAGTAATCATTAATTGCTTAATTTCCAATATTAGCTCAAGTATTAAATATAACTTTGGTTTTCTTATTATTATCTGTCCAATAAATAACATTATTTTTTCAATATAAAGGTAATATAGACAATTGATATTATATTTAATGTTTTACAATCATTTCTTTAATACTTGTGCACAACTCTAAAACGACTTATATTAAGCAACGGAAGGAGTATCAGTATGACGTACCCCCTAAATGCATAATATGTAATCGTGTCTCTTCAAGAGCCACAGATACTCTTAATTAGACAAAATTCTGCAACATTACGACTGTTTTGTAACGAATGTGCATCCATGCAGTTGCAAAAACTGGACCGACTAATAAAAGTCTGTTCCCCCTAGCTATTATTGTACTAGTATCAATCATTTTCTCACACTGGCCTTTCCACATTCACCATAAAAATGGCAACGACTTTGTGTTCTGAATAACTTAAAAGCGTGTTGGAACCGTTAGGCCGCCCTAAATATTTCCTAGCTATAAATATCGACTCCATATTTCAACAACACCACCATACTTTTCTAGCCACGGATCGGACAAATTTATATCCATGGCGTCGACAGTTAACCCGGAAGGCTCACCGGTAGAAACACTTGCTTCTGAGCTCGAAAAGGCGACTAATGTTGGTGCTCCATCCAACAAATTGGTGGTGGTTGAAGTGGTATTAAGGGTTTTGCTATTTGCAACAACCCTAGTATCTGTGGTGGTTTTAGCCACCGGAAAACAAACGGAGTTAATTCCGATACCGTTTCCGCCTTTCGGGGCATCCGTTTCGGCTAAATTAACTGATTCACCAGCTTTTATGTAAGTTATACTACATGCATGCACTTACTTGACTTATTGTAGTTGTTGCTCGATGATCACATATATTCTTTGACTATAACATACTTTCTCCAGTTCCATAAAAAAGGGGTATAAGTTGTAAATAAAAACGTATTTCATTTTTTTTGTTTTTTGTACTAATAATAATATAAAGTAACATAAATTTATAACTCAAGTATAACAATATAATTGATTTTGCATGCAGATACTTTATAGCAGCTCTCTCGGTGGCCTGCTTATACAGCATAATAAGCACACTTTTATCCTTTTTAGCTCTCATGAAGCGAGCTTCAAAAATACTCGCGTCCCATTTTGTTGTGATAGACGTGGTACGTAGCTTAATTTTAAACACCTCCATCTCCTTCTACGTACAATATTTATGCTAATAATTTTGCTGATAAAAAAAATTTATGGAGTTGATTCCAAGTATATATATAATTGATATCACGAAATTATTACCACCGATCGATATAATGAATTAATTAAAAAAATGCAGGTTCTATTGGGGATAGTAGGTTCAGCAACAGGAGCAGCAGGTGCAGTTGGGTACATAGGATTAAGAGGGAACTCAAAGATACGGTGGAACAAGATATGCAATGTCTACGATTCCTTCTGTCGCCACACAGCAATCTCCGTTCTATCATCATTGTTAGCCTCCATTGTGCTTACTTTCTTGATTTTGCTCTATATTATCACCCTTTCCCGGAGAACTCGCAATTAGATACTTGAATATCTCGAGACCCTCTAATTAAGCATCAGCTTAATTTGCATGTGTTGGTCTGAATATATTTCTTTTGTTGTATAAGTACATGGAACTAGCTAGCTACCTACAACTTATTTCATTGTACTTCACATATATTATTGTGTATGTAAGCCCAACGGTATGGTCTGTACTTGAGGGACTTACGAATTAGTGTGCATGTTTGGATATACAAAGGGTTTCTGTTTCTTTCTTGTGCAGGTGTGTTAGAAAATAAAAAAAAAATATTAAAGAGAAAATGGAAAGAAACAATAACACAATACATAAAATTTACGTGGTTCACCCTAACGTTGGGCAGGCTAGCTAGTTTATCGTCGGCAGTTGATCAATTTCACTAACATTTGAAAATACAATTACCTCTTGGATACTTTTACAATTACTTTTAAATTAAAGTTCAAACCAAGTTTCACCAATAACATCTTAAATTGTCACAAAAGGGCTCTGGACTTGACCATAACTTGTTAGCATGGTTGGGTAACTAGCTAGTATTATGAAGAAAAAAAAAACACAAAAAATCTTTAGGTCTAATGTGTCTATAACACAAGTTCAGAATTAGTAAAAAGCATGAGCTGCAAAAGTGTGAAAGATATCACGACGAGTTAACAATATCTCTGGATTTTATTTTATTTTTGTTTACTACCGGTATGTTAATTCGGTTATCAACATTTAAAACGTTTGCGGTGGCAACTTTTAGTGTATTTAGACATCCAAACTCACCGCATTATTTTTGAAGGGTTTCATTTGGATCTCAAACACAATGTTTATGAGTTAAATAAACTGCGTTTGAAATAAACTACTTGTAAATGAACAAAATTTTAAACTGCGTTTGAATATCAAAAAAGCATGCGTACTTATCACATTTTATTTGATACATCAATAATTAAATGCACATCGAAGGTTAAGTCTAAGGTCAAAGGCTTGGTTGCAAGTTCCAGCTGTAAGATGCCAACCTAAAATTCATTGATTTTTTCACATACGTACACTAGTGTATAAATAGTGTAGAGGAAGCAATAAAGACCGTGGCCAATATTATTATTGTCCACATAATTTTTTCTGGGGTGGGAGTGGGACGACACCCATTGAATAATTTAGCCAAAATTAATGCCTACCGGAATTAAGAGAATTGCCCCCAACATAGCTGGTCCAAATAACGAATAAATACATGATTCATAAACTATAATTAAAATATGGGTTTTGGTTGATAACCCATAACCCATATGTTAGACGACTCGAACTATATATATTTCTGCTCAAGTAATTAATTTATTTTGGTTTGGATTTTCAAAAAAGTAAATAAATAAACTATAAATTAAATTATGGCCTTAATTATAATTTTACGGCCACTTGGTGTGTCACCCTTCAATCATTGTGGATTTTGGGTGTTTCATCTTGTCCGGTAGTGCCTCACGTGCACATTTTGTCAAAGAACAGCAAGACTCACCAAAACCAAACAATGGTACATTAGATAATTTTTAAAAAAACAATTGATAGATTATAAGCTAATGTGGACGTTAAGAATAAGTCATTGGATAAGCACGGTCTTAAGCTAATGTGGACGTTAAGAATAAGTTATTGGATAAGCACCTTCTTCCCCGTGACGTGCATGTAGATTAATAGTAATTTTTATATTATATACCCATTTCAAATTTGTATCAACATTTTTGATCGTTTTGAAGGTTTCCTATAGCTCTATTATACACTTCTCCATATGATAAATTAAAGAGCAATTGGTGATTCAAATGATATTAATAGCATATATATCTGCTATTATAAACTCGTTTTATTAATAATATCATTAGTTAGGGGCACCATTATTTTTATCATTTATTGACAAATAAAAAATTATTATCAGCGAAAAAGAATAATACAACTACTAGTATAATGATATGAGAAATTAAGATGGGTTATATAATTAACAGGAGATGACCACAAGAAGAACACCAGCAAGTGGCTGCAGCGTATGCGTCTTTTAGTCCCTCCAACTCAATACCTTATATATTAAAGCAGGACATATACACCTTATATTATATATTATCATATTATATATAAAAGCAGGACATCAATACCCTCTATATAAAAGTAGGACAAGAGATAAATCAATTTAATTATTGGAATTAACTCGGTTTAAAGTATATTTTTTTGCATAAATTTATTTTTTTTGAAGTTGAGACTTTAGACATTCTATATTCAACTATGCAAAAAAATTTGGGAATTATAAGTACATGTACGTACTCGTTTAAAATTAATAACTACTCTTTAATTGTTCACATAAATGCAACATATTACATATATACACAATTTATGCTTTATATATATGTCATTTCTTGATCTTCACCATAAGAGAAGTTGGATAGCTGAATTCCTGAATTATATGTTGCTATATCTGTCCCATCTGTGCATGTTGGATTGGGATTTGGGACATTACAGTAAATGTGGATAGCCGAATGAATGTTGATAGTAACACATGCATTAGTATTTGACAACTACACCTATAAAAATGTTCACTACTTAGTACTACTAGGCTGCACCAAAAAATTAATATAAAAAAAAAAAAAAAAGAGAGAGAAGAAGAAAATCCTACTGGGCAGACGGAAGTGGTTAGTATGAAGTTTATTTTGGGGTAAGTTGGTCAATTGGCCAATAGAATACTGATACACAGGCGAGGCTGTATGTGTGTTAACATTCTATTAGCCAATTGACCAACTTACCAAAAAAATAACTTCATGCTAACCGGATCCTGGGCAGACACGATGTGCATAACTCTCCGAAGAATGATATAATGTTTAACATTTTTTTTTTTATAAATTGTTGGTTATTTAGAGTTTAAAAAAAATGTACATATGAAAATAATGAAATTGTCCCCAAACGTCACCCAGCCATTAATATATGCCATAGGGTCAAGATTTTGTGTAACGTCTAGCCATAAAGTTTCTTTTTTTATTATGCAAGTTTATATATATATATATATATGTTCGAACTTATTAAAATTACAATCAACATGATCCTTTTTTCAAGTTCAAGCCTATCCCTAAACAAAGTCAAAATTAACATGATTTCTTTCTCAAGTTTCTCATAAGAATTTAAAAATATTAATTAGAATGTATTTTTAAAATTAAATTGTAATAGTATAATTAAGTTCTCTGGGAGAAAAAAAAAGGGGAGAAGCATTAATATATGGGTCAACATTCAGTTGTAAGGAAGATTGGAGTCCAGTCTATTTCTCACCAAATTCAGAATCTTGTAAGTTTTTCTTCCCGTATTAATCTCAAAAATATCAGGAAAACATTACCTGGATATTTTTATGTGTGGATATTTTGATGATATATGGGTCAACATCTGTGCATGTTGTTGATTGGATGGGAATATTTAATACTAATTACGAATATATGATGGTACATAATTGGGCCAATCAACAACCTTCAACACTGGACCCTACATATGTTCGTAAACGAACTGTTCGTTCCAGAGCCTTATCCTATATATATATATATATATATATATATATATTGTATTGTATTGTTATTAATCATATATATATTAGGATCACTTAACGTGTTGGCAAGTCCAACCAACTCCGTGCTGGCACATCCACAAAACCTCCTATAAGTTTTGTTTCCATACCTCCTAAAAATCACATAGCACTAAATTTTAACCAATTCCATTAAAACACTTTTTTTTCGGCCGCGTAAAATATTAGGCATGGCGTCGGAACCAGCAGTAGTAGCCCCACAACCAGAAACACCGGCACCAGAGCCTGAAAAGGGAGCTCTGCCACGGGAAGCACCACCACCGGAAGTCACTCCAGCCAGCCACTTGGTGGTGGTTGAAGTGGTATTGAGGGTTTTATTATTTGCAGCAACCCTAACAGCTGTGGTGGTTATGGTGACCGGTAAGCAAACGGAGTTGATTCCGATCCCATTTCCGCCCTTTCAGACACCCTATTCCTCAAAATTCACTGATTCGCCGGCTTTCATGTAAGTTACTACATCACATGCACTTGACATATACTCTTCCAAAATTAGAGATACAATTTAATTTTTTTAAGTAAAACGACGTCATATTAAATTTTAAATTGATGTGAATTTATAAATCATACCGATTTTGAAATTTAATATATCGTCATTTGATTTCAAAAATTCAAATGTATCTCTAATTTTGAAACAGACAAAATAATATTCTCTACATAATCAATAAAGGTTTCTATGCCTATAATCTAATTGAAAATACAAATTTTAATTAAATTTCTATACACTATGGTAGTAAGAAATTTTTTACATATGCGATTATCAAGATTGTAACATATTTACTCTTTTATCTCAGTAACAAAGTTTAATTAATAGAATGATATAATTAATTTTTCACATTTTTCCTCATAATAATAACTTTATATTTTAGGGTTTTTACTATTGAAAGATATTCGTCCGAACAAATTATGTCTAGGATTGTCATATTCCTATTTATTATTTGAAAATTTATTTATAAAAAACTCCGATTTCTACTTAGCTAGGAGGGAGTAGTTAACTAGGACTATTTTTGAAGGATTAGATTTGGATACCCAAACAAGAGTCTCTTGATTAATGCTCATACTCTTGTTCACATAATTACCATTAGCATTTACTCAACTTTTAATTTTTTTAAATAATTAAGTTGTTAATGATTTCACTTTCTCATAAACTAATTGTCATTTTAAGTTTATTATTGATACGGTTGCTACAAAAGTCGAGGCTGGCTTGTTTGCGCGTGGGGTCAACCCAACCCATAAAATTTTTAGAAGAAAGGTTTTCCGTCCTTCTCTTATCTTATCTTTATCTTACTAGCCTGTCCTGTTGAATATTCAATGTGTTGGTTGGTACGGGATTAGGTGGTGGAAGGGCTTCAAATGTTCAACATTTTTTAAATATAGGAATTTGAATTATCAATAGTCCCAAAAATGCGTGCTAGTTTATTTTTTAATTTTTAGAATTTCAAAATAATGTTATAGCTTAGCTTTCAAATTTTTAATTAAACTATCTCGTTTCATAAAAAGAGTTTTATTAATCAATTTTGTTATATAAAGAAAAAATCTCTTTTTTTCTATTGTATTATAAAATGATCTATTGTTCTCAAATTTATCATCATAATTTCGCTATCATGTCAGGACTACTAAACTAAAAATTTAGCGGTAAAAACATATATAAAAATATAAGTTTGCTTCCTACGGACCACCTTTAGCGACGGACAAAAACGTCACTAAACCCGTCGCCATAGAGTCTGAACCGGACTATAGCGACAATTCTGGACTAGGACAACGGTTCAAATCTTATGGCGACGGGTTTAACGACGGTTTTGTCCATCGTTAAAGGTGGTTCGCATGCGAACCACCCACGTAAGAAGCTCTCTGCACAAATATATATATATATATATATATATATGCTTAAATTTTGTAAATTTTAAAAATGAACTCTTTCAAACTGATGGAGTACTATTAATTCTTAGTTTAATGTCTAAATCAATTTTTAAAGTATAATAACAAAAAATAAAAAATATGTTCAATATGTTTATGGAATGAGCTTCTAAAAAAAGAATTCATGACCGGCAGATACTTTGTAGCAGCATTCTCCGTGGCTGGCCTGTACAGCATCATAACTTCCCTGTTAAGCGGCTTAGCTCTCCTAAAGCCTGGTTACGCTAAACAGTTGGCGTCCCACTTCGTTGTAGTCGACGTGGTAAGCTCCCATTCGCCCTTTTTTACAAAATATAAACCTTACGAAAAAAGACACAAAACTGACCTGAGATGCCTATAAAATGCAGCTGCTGTTGGGGATAGTAGCTGCAGCAATTGGAGCAGCCGGCGGAGTTGGTTACATAGGATTGAGAGGGAACTCTCACTCGCGCTGGACCAAGATCTGCAATCTCTACGATACATTCTGTCAACACTTGGCAGGCTCCCTTGCAGCTGCATTGTTCGCCTCCATTGTGCTAGTTTTGCTCATTCTGCTCTCTTTTTTCACCCTCTCCAGGAAAATCCCCAAGTAGCTAGCCAGCCTCTTGTTGGATATTTGAATTCTTGTGTTGGCTCGCGTGAATATGTTTGTATTGTTTCTTACGTGTATGTAAACGTCTTCGTGTTCAATTAATGAAAAAACTGATATCTATTGCATTTGTAGTGAAAATTGAAAATCTGGGGTAACTTAGAAGGGTACTACTAATTGACATACTCGGAGGGCAGTTGATGCAAGGATTTATCTTAATTTTGTGCCAGCAAGCTTTACTGTTTCATCTGGTTCACCACTTCATCTGCTGAAAGAATTGATTGTGGAGATTAATGAGCAGACCAGCATCGAAAACCTATCAGCAATAGCCCTAAGTCCCTAACAAAGCAAGCTAACAAGCAATTGTCGCCCACTGAAACATGAACAGGCACTGTTGCTTTCTTTGTATAGGTTATTAGACCTTAAGTAAGCGAGGAATAGTTTTCTATCAAGTACTCGATGCTTTAAACTGAAGGGATATTCCGATAGAAATCTAGTGAAAACTGTTAAACTAGCACGGCCCTCCATCTGGGCCTGAAACTGAAAATATAAGCCTAAGAACTCAACTTCAATGAAGTGCATTAATTAAGAATTCATAACCATAATTTCAGCATAAAATCCAGAAGTGTGCATTTTTTAAAAAAAAATTGTGTTGTATGCCATTCTCGTTAATTAAAACAAATCAAATGCGATATTAACAACATCACAATTATCTTCATTCGTAGTCATCTAAACCAAATAACAATTTATAGAAATACATGCAAACTTTCTGACAAAGTTCTTGTGACACGGAAAAATACACAAGCACATAATCAAAGAATTAGCAGATATTTGACAACATTAAAGTTTATTTTCAAATACAGTTAACTTTTACATAAGGATCGATTTGTTACAACTCATACCAAAAGCGTTACTAGATATGAAGAAAATGCATACCTTCAAGGGCGCTCGGTGACAAAACTAGTTGATTGAATCAAGCATAGAAATATACAAACTTCACAAAACAGAAGCACTCAGATAATTGTTTGCTCCCCTAATTCCTGACCAGCCATCCCTTCTCTAAGTACCCTCTCAAAGAATTCTTCCAATGTGTCCTTCCCATAACTTGGTGTTTTATCAGCGTTGTACTCTCCAGTCTCAGGATCCAAAACCAACATGCTCTCAGCTGCATAATACCTTCCAATTTTCCCAAACTCAGCCACATCTTCCATTGCAGGAAATATCTTGACAAGGAAACCAAGAACCCCAATGGCAAAATCCATTATCTCAATTGGCACTTTCAAAAACTTGGGCTCTTTCCCAACAAGTCTAAACAACATCTCTCCTTGCTCCAACGGTGTCAATGCCTTCCCCGGTCCACCAATTGGCAAAACCTGGTTAATCTTATCTTCACTCAACACGCAATCTGAAATAAACGAAGCCAAATCTGGCTCACTCATCGGCTTACAAGCACACAGCTTTCCATCCCCAAACATCACATAAGGTTTCCCATCTTTCACCAATTCCACTTGTCCTCCCAAACTCTTGAAAAACGCTGTTGGCCTTACAATACTATATGTAAACCCATCATCCACTTCAGCTTCTTTCATCAAATCAGCCTCGAATTTCAACTTTGCGCGCTGAAATTCAAGAAGGGGTTTTTGCACACAAATTGCTGATAGCAAAACAAAATGTGAAGCCCCATATTTCCTACCAGCAACTAGACTATTCTTTGTGGCCTCATAATCAATTTTCCATGAATCCTTAACACCGCCGGAACGGCTAGCAAGGCAAGACACAACTACATCAACTGAAACACCTAAATTTTCCAAACTTTTCTCCAAAGAATCCAAATTGGTCACATCTGAAAAGCACACATTGGCTCCATTTAACTGCTGTAAGGTCTCCTCTTTGTTATTTTTACCTTTAATTCCACTCCTCTCTCTAGAAACAGCTATAACATTAAACCCTCTTTTAACCAACTCTTTCACTACAAATTTTCCAATATACCCAGTAGAACCCACAACCAAAACATTAATATCTTTTGGATTCTTACTTCTAAATGAAGGATTGGGGGATTCGACAATTGGGGTTGTTGAAATTGAAGCCGTAATTGATTTGAGCTTTTTTCTTGCAAATTTAGAGGTATCTGATAAATTTGAAGCCAGAGAAACAAAAGGGATTGAGCTTACCTGAATTTGATTGATGAAATTGGAAGAGAAAAGCCTTTTGAAGCTTTGAGCTTTAGGCGAATGGAGCTTGAAGCCATTGAAGGGGCTGTGAATGGACATTTTTTTGAGCTCCGAGAAATTGATTTTGCCAGACAAAGGTGTAGCGAAGCAGGGAAGGTTGAACGGTGGACGTTAGCGCCGGAAAATTGGTCGAATATCTTCCAAAGTTCCAATTATGTTCAGTAAGGAATATTATTATTTTATAAATCAAACAAAACGTATACTTGTTTTCAATAAATTTAGAAAACAACATTAAGAAAATGATAACCAAAAAAGACCTTATACATAGTTTTTTTTTTGAAAAAATTATAGTGTATTAGTTTTAGAAATATCAAAAATATTTTAGGACATTTTAAAGGCTGAAACTCAAAACCATTATAGTGTGTGGTAGAAAATGATCTAAAATCTCCAAATAAAGTAGTAAGAAGCCTGTGAATTAGAAATGTCTAACAAACCATGTTATGGATACAAAAAAGCCCAATAGCATCTTATCGTCCAAAACAAGCCCAATTTAATAATTTAGATATAAAATTACTCCCCTCCATCCTCAAAAAGATACTTAAAGTATAACTTTTTTTTTTCTTAAAAAAATGAGTTAAGGTACGTAAATAAAAAGTATGTTGATATAAAAAAAATAAAATTCATTACTTTATATATTGTGGGTCACTAAGAATAGATTTTAAAAAAATTATTCTCTTTTTTATACTTTATTTTTTTTTAAATTATGTAAAATATACTTTATTTATCTTTTTAAAGGCAAAAGAAGTAATATTTATTAAGAGTGTAAATGAGTGAACCGAAACAAACATAGAATTGTTCGAATTCGACTCGATTCGACTCGAATTCGAATTGTATCTAAAATATTTTATTTTATTTTTATTTTTATTTTTATTTTTATTTAAGTTTAAAGCCTTTTATTTTTAGTGCTGTAATAACTTCACTAGTTGACCAGTGATGTTAAATTAGTACACAGCGTTACGTTGCGTAATACAGTATATACCTTAACATGGAGTTAGCTGACGCGCATGATAGATATCCTTTTTCTTTTCTTTTCTTTTTTGTAGTGTCCTTTTAATATGTGTCCTTAAAATATAAAATATATATTAAACACACAATTCAAAAAAATTTTGAAATATATATATTCATTAATTTATATATTTGCACTAAATTCAAAAAATTATAAGCACAATTTATTCTATGATTAGGGCAAGTGCTAAGAAATTTCTTCTTTACATGCACAAAAGTTTTCCTTCATTTTCCCACTTGTTGATGCCGTATTTTTGCAAGTAGTAGCCGGATTTGGTCCTGCACAAAGAGTACACCGTGACCGACGGCCAGAGCCGCCGGAAAATTCGTCCGGTGTGAGAATCAGTACATAGGCATTCAACTGAATACGGAGGTTTTTTAGGACCAAATCCGGCGACATCTTACTTGGCGAAATACGGCATCAACACCACTAATTTTCGCTCTCCAGAAATTACAGAAATATGAGTCAGTCGGAGTATATGGAAAGCTCACTTCCGGACGATATTGCCCTCAAATTGGTTTCATCCCTTGAGGTTCTTTTCATCTTGTAATTAATTATTTCAAAATTTTGCTGTTTATATTTTTTTCTTAAATTTTGTTTCTCCGATGAAATGATTTTGTTTTTCTCTTTCTGGGTTATTTTTTGATGATTTAATTTGAAGGTATCAGATGTGTGTTCACTTGGTAGTTGCTCCAAATTTTGGCGGGAGCTCTGCGGCTCTGATTGTGTATGGACTTCTCTGTGTAGAGATAGGTGGCCACTCCTAATTTTGGATAAAGAACTTTCTGCTCTTACCCATCAGTTAGATCAACAGGAATCCTGCTTGAAGGTTCCGTTTTTCTCTCTCTCTCTCTCTCTCTCTCTAGATTGAGATTTTTTGTTGATTTTTTTTTTCAATTTAGAGTTTACTTTTTCAATTTATATATTTTTTGTTTTATTAAATAAAGGTTTCTTGTATGCTTAAGTGTTCACATTAACAGATTGATACCTCCTAGTTCTTCCCTCCAAATTGGATACTCCACTTTTCAAATCATAAGTTTCCATAAACTACTCCCTCCTTGCCACAAAAAGAGTCCCTTTTGCAAAATTTACAGATTTGAGGATATATTTTTGTTTCGTGTTTATCCCTAAATTTGTTGTGTTTAGTTTTGTAGTGATGACATGACAATTAGTTAATCTGTTATGGTAGTGACTAGTGACACCGTCATTATGTTATGCAATTGGTTCATAATTTCAAATCATATTTAACAGAATGAAATTTGACATGGTTTCACTTTACAGAGTTATTCCAAGACTGTCAATGTCTTGACTTCTTATGTATATTTTTATTGATTCAATTTAGTTGAGAATTGAAAACTTGGATTTTGTGTGAAACTGTAGGGATGGAGAGGCTTTTACATCACCAAGCACAATGAAATGGCCAGTAAAGCAGCGATGGTAGTTGAATTTCTCAAAAAAGGTCTGTTCTCTGAATCAATTGAGGTGGGGCATTATCTTACAGCCATTAAAGACCTATACTCTATGCAGTTTGGATTCAAAGATGTCCAAATGTTCTTTCTGAAAGCAGAGGTCAATGTGTTGCTCAACTTGGTTGGTTTGCACTATTGCATTAATTGGCTCAGACTTCCGGTAATTATTTCAATAACCCCATCTATTCTTCATTAGTAAAAATTATATCATATGCTAATTAGCAATATATGAGAACTTTAGATGCTATTCATATATCTACTCGCAGAATAATTTTTCTCCTGGCTTTTCATAGAATTTGAACCTGTTGGGATTGGACTTACAAATATGGGAGGTTATCGATCTTGAATAAGTTTAAGTGGGAGATTTATCAACTCAAGTACTTTCTTATATTCATGAGTGACCTCTATTCTTTTAGTGATGCATGGTAGACAGAGATAGGGAACATCATCACTTGGAGCATCTCGTAATTAGATGGATTGTTTGTCACAATAATGTTGAACCCCAATGTAGATGTTAACTATTAGCAGAAAAGCTTGGTTGGCCTAGTTACTATGCTTAAGCTGCGGTTAACTTTGGTAGGATTTTTGAGGTGGGTTGAGGGTTGGCAAAAGCAACCCATTTTTGAAACTACAATCCTCCATTTGGTTTTATTATAATAAATTTTGTTTCTCTCCATGCTTACTTTTAATAGAGAAAACAAAAGGGGGTCACTAAAATGTGAAACATATTTTTGGAGCTACACAAGCTAAATAAATGCTCGTGATCTAAGGCAGTCTGCTTGAATGTGGGTTTCTTGCATGCTCCTGTTTTTAAAAGGGAGATTGTAAGTTGTGCCATATCATGATCCTATATCCTTACACAAACTTGATCCTTCTAGAACTGTTTCTGTACACTTGAATGAAAATTGGCACATGTTGGGCAGTTGGCTATGGCTTGATTTATAGTTTAGCCACATCCTGCTTCTCAAGGCGATGCTCCAGAAGAAGCTGGCCTGGCCATTCTTTAGAGACCATAATACATGTCTCTAGATTTGAGAAGCTAGATGATATTGTGACCTGCTCAACTATTCACTTCTTTGCGTCTGTCCGACTGGCCCTTGGAAAATGTGCATCCTGTGAAATTTATGCAGCATAGTTTATCTTTGATTGTTAAAAATTGTGCCAATAGACATTATATGTTATTATTACTAAGTTGGTTATTGATGTTTGAATTCAGGCCGAGTCTATCCTGGAAGCATTACGGAGCTGCAAGATTTCGGAGCGAAAAGTGTGTGTTCAGTGGTGGAAGTTAGGAAGGTGGTTTTATGGTTTTCGCATGCGTGATGAGTCCCATTCTCGTGAAGTCTCTCTGGGAGATCTTGCAATGGCCAAAGAAGAAGAAGTACTTGGGGTGCTTTATCGAGGTGCCATTTATGAGGTGCTTCGTGTTCAAATTTCTGCTGCCAAACCCTCGTATGCTCCCTGGACATGCCAAACCTCAAACAGTTGTTACTAGGGTAGCTTTCTCTGTGATCATGCTTGTTTTTCGTGCATATAATGTTCTTCAAATTTACGCATTGAATAAGTAGTATTATTGGCAAAATAATAAAGCTTTGGCCAAGTGCATATTGATGTGTGTAACTCTGTAAATTGAACATACTCCTACATATCTATGTACATATGGTTGGTTGTATATATATCATAAGCAATCAAGCATTCAGTATTGAAGTAATTTATGTAAGATATTGGTGTCTTACATAACTGTAGATGATCTTTCATGTATATATATATATATATATACACATAAATTGTACATTTAGACCAAGAAGATAAAAGAATTTTAGTTTTGTGGTCAGCCTTGTGGAAACTTGCTCTCTAATGGAGTTCTAGTGTTTATCTTTTAGTGAAAGTAATTAAAAAAGATTATTTTAACTTAATTTCAAACTAATAAATTAAATTGATATAAAAAACGTAACTAAAAATAACTTGTTAGTCGTTTGAAATAAGCCAAAATGGAACGGGAAACATTTTGTATGGGACAGTGATAATGGGATGATATATTATTTTTAAATAATTTACCTAATTTCTTGTATCATAATATTTTCCTGGGTTTTTTTTATCATCAAATAGGAATTCAAGTTTCACTTTCTGATGAAACAGCAAATAAAACAATTAGACCAAGAATTCCAACCAAGGATACCAGGTAAGAAAATTAACTCACATACATGCTTGAAATTAAAAATTAACACTGATAAGAACTTTACTAGTATCCAGAAAGATATTATTAGTCCATTTTTGTGCTGCTGATTTTGGTATGCTGTTACAATATAAAAGAAGTCTATTATATAGATCCTTCACCTCACCTAGTATCAAAACACAACTTTCCTATTCTTCAACATCATCCCTTAAAACCGGAGGGACAGAGGTGGTTTACTACTGTTTGTTTTATTACATCGGTCAGCTTGTCTCACTCGTTTAAGGAGAATTTGGGTCTAGTCGTAAACACAGAAGTCTTGAGTTCGACTCCCATTCAAAGCACCATAGAAGTCATGGATAGCAGGCGTAAGCATATTTCGGAAGCTTTTTTCAGAATGGGGAGATGCTCCACAAAAAAAATATAAAGATAAAGCAAGAAAACAAACATAGACAGAAGTTAGATGCGTACTGGGGTAAATCTTTTAACAATAATGAGGAACGGAGTGGGATATTAAAGTCATTTCACTATAGTATATAAGGCTAGTATAGTAAATGCGGATCATTTGGATTTGGCACCGTTTCTCATTCATTGCGGTTTGTGACATTGTCCATTGAGTGGGTAGAAGGAAGTTGCACTATATTATATTTTACTCTCCGATCCCAAAAAAAAGTGACAAATAAAATTTTCTTCAAAAAGTATGTATAAAATACATAAATTAAGTAGATAAATTTTCATATTGCTTTATTTGCCCTTATTTATATCGCATTTTAGTCAAATAGTAATTCAATCGCATTATAAATGAATTATTCAACTGAATTTTTCCTCTCTCCATAAATTTAAATGTCAATTAAAACACAGACTAATATAAGGGCAAAATAAAAATCAAATTTATACTCTCTCCACTTATTTGATTACCGGAATTTGTATAAAATTTGTCCATAACCCATCATTCTGGAGACAAAATGAGTATTTTAAAGTTTTGTTATATTTTACAACAAAATATTAAACTATGCAGACTCGCATGATACATTTGCCTCCTTTTAGTCATACAACCGAAAGAAGCACTTCAAGAGTTAATAAATATATATTTTTTACTGATATATTTTGACCTTTCTTTAAAAACGTCTTGGTTCCGCCACTGCACCTAACATCTCTTTCTCCCCAAGCAGAGCATCAACGAATTTACGTGGTTCTTCAATTTGAGTATGTCTACGGGAGCGGCAAGAGAAATTATTTTATTTAGGGTTTTACAATAGAAAGTATATATAACCGCTACTTCTATCCCAACTCTAATTTATATTATAGTCTAAATACTCATAATATCCTTAAAATATCGACCATACCGTGGAGCGTCCCCCACACCCCCCAAACCTTCGGTCCAAGCCGATGGATCGGTGCGTTGCGAAGCTCCTCTCCACATCCCTCACTCTGCTCCGCTTTGATCCGCACTTGATCTTTTTCAAGAACTTTTCAATTATTAGCCACAAGTTTCAAGAAGAATCAGTTGTTTTGGATCCAAAGTGCGGTCATGATGTTTAGAGCAACATTTTCCCATCTCCGAACACAATACAATATATAGTGTTTTGTAGCCTTTTCTTATTGTTTTCAATAGAAATAATAGCGGGCAGGCAATATATAGAAGTTCCATATGACCAAGTATTACTTATATATCCTTATTTATTTTAATAATTTCATTTATTATTCATCTTTTGTTCTCAAAATATTCTTTTTTAGTAACTTGCACTTCAAAGGAGTGATTATCAAATATTTTTATACCAAACACGTTTTACTTTTTACTAATTAAAGTGTTTTTTTATTTACCAAACAACATATTATAAAATAAGATTTTGTTGGTTGTCACCGTGTTTGGTCACACTGGAAAATTTGGGACCTAACAACAACCAGCAAAAGAAAAGTCTACGTGGAAGAGAAACAATTCAATTTCCCACAGCCCTGACCAAGAATTCCAACCATGCAGGTTACCTGCTAAAAATTAAAGGCGCCTAACCATTATGCTTGAAATCAGTATTTTCTTTCTTCCAAACATAATTCACATACTTCAAATCAAAATCATAATTAACATTGACAAGAACTTTAGTAGTACCCGGCATTCATACTCAATTTTTGTGTACATGCTGAAGAAGGATCACCCACAAATCATATAAAAAAGAAGTTTATAAGCTGTATTTTTAAGCTATCTATTTGCTTGTACATCTTTTCTCTGCCCCTGTACATCTTTTCCTTTCCATAATAATTCAATTCAATAACAAAGTTGAAAACAGAAAACCAAAGGGTCTTGGCCCGAGAGGGTGGGGTTCTTCAAGCCTTGGCAGTAAGGGTGTAAATTTTAGTCGAGCAAGTACGAATCGAGCCCGAACTGTTTGCTCATTTTACAGCCTTAGGTGGCAGCATATTTAACCGGAAACTCCAAAGAACTGAGAGAAGCTTGGGTACTTTGGCTCCCATCCTATTTCCTTCCGGGTTTCTGAGTTATTTAATTTTTTACCCAGAGGATCATTAGTGCCTGCAGAGCAGCAATTGATTAAACAGCCAATTTTTTGGACTTAACTTGGAATGATTAACAATAATGGACAACATTATGCATATCACGCTATTTTAAAGCTTCAAAAAAGTTTAATAGAAATGTTATTGCTGTATACAATATATATGTTGTACATAATCCTCCAATATCTAGTTGTATATCAACAAGAAATAGAAAAAATGAGCTTACCTGTAAAGCCCTCAAACTTCTTGCTGAATTTCCCACTCTTTTCGACCAGCTCCATCACTTCCTGCCTGTAAACTATTAACAAGTTAAGAAAATTAAACGCGCAAGGTAACTAAAAGCTATCGCCAGTGCTCCTTCCTATACTGGAGTATCATAAGCTTGATAGGGAGAACTAATATAACATACAATAAAAATAACAGAAAATGAAAAAGAAAAAAACCTGGATAAAGGATGATTATCACAGCCCAAAAAGGTCCGACTCCGAAGTTTCTTCTTCAAGATTGCAACTGCTAGTGAAGCTGCATCCTGCGTGGCAGAAAATAGGTCAGGATACCAAATTCAATATGCGAAAACATAAACAACACCACCAGTAGTAACAAAAGGCCTATGTCTTAGTATTAGAAGCAGAACTGAAGTACAAATGACAATTTAATTATGCTGTTGAACTACAACGTGCTGCCACATTTGCTGAAGAATACTACCTATATATGATCAATAAACAAAATACACATCAAAGTGACTCCACAGGTATCAAGATCTATACTCCCTCTATCATAGAAAAAGAATCCCCATTTAAGTCGAACCTTGTACAGAAAAATTAAACTTTAATGGATTAATGGCAATAAGCAAAACTTAATTAAATATCATGGGATTTGGTATATTAATTTCAAATGAACTCTTCTTTAGGATGTCGTATACTGGAAAGATGGTCACTTATTTTCGGATGGAGGTAGCATATAATAAAGATAAGAAGGGAAATGAAGAACAATGTATATGAAACTTAATGCACAATGATGTATCCACCTCATAGTGTATAAGATTGAGGATGTGATCGGGCCGAGCTTCAACAGTCCCTTTCTCCAAGTAGAAGACATGAATCCCTCTATCTGCTTTGTATTAATAGTCAAGGTTGTTTCTAATACCATTCATACAATAAAGCCAGAGCTTCTCTGTAACAATACTAGGAATATCCCGAGTCAGGTTGCATAAAGGATATATAAAGTCCGGCCAATCTAAGAATCCAACCGCCAGATTCTATCACTATTTTCTCTGCTTTTAGAAGGACATCTGCTCTAGGGCTCCTCCCAATTGGTACTACTGGACTGTCCTGTACATCCATATAGAAATATGCAAGTCAAGACGATGAACAGAACAAAGCACAATGATTATGCAAAGTTACTAAGAACATAAATTGCATAATTAATATCATTATGATTTCTCACAGAACAGGCAGAAAAATTAATCGACTGTTTTCAAACTAGACGTAACATATATTATCATTTTTTCTTTTGATAGGAGAAAAACAGACTATATAACTTTACAGAATTTTAATCAGATGAGATGTGTGAATATGCTTATCGGATAATTAGGAGCAAGTTACGTCATATGATTATTTACATGAATTTCTGTTTGAGGTGACATTGATTCTATACCAGCCAGCCTTAATATTTTAAAGAAACACTATGTTGTGTCTGCCTCAAAACCCTGCAAATGTAAATATTGTCAAGTTGAAGCATGAAATGAGAAACTATTGAACAGGTGAATCTCCAATGTTTGAAGATCTAAAAAAATATAAACCGCACTAGGTTGAAAAATGTATACTCCAGGGGGGGAAATTAAAAAATTTCAGATGAACTCCCAAGGCTGGTTGGCCCAGTACATCCTCTTGTGCCTCACTCCTATCTCTAAGGGGTCTTGGTGCCGAAGAAGGCTCATGGCTCATGTGCGTGGATTAGGATTATATCACATTAGACAGGGAGAACCTTACTTTGGTGAGTTATAATTTTTATTAAAAATAGAATTAAATCATGTTACCAGCAGAGTAATTTGCTATATTAGATACGACCTCATCACAGTGGCCATTGTCATAGCAGTCGTATGGCGCAGTGCTTGAGGTAAACACAAAAGAACCTTCACCATTCCAGTTTGACACAGCTTCCCTGCTTATTTTTCCACATCCAAATCAATGATGTAAAGTTCAGAAAGCATTTGCCTTCTACTATTAAAGTATAAGTGCATTTTGAATATGGTACATTTTAAATAGAGACAAACAAGAGACACCTCAAAAATCTCAAATTTGGTGCCAGCAAAGTGATATCACCAAGTTGAAATTTAAGTTCCCAAGAATTATTGTTACTGTTGTGTTTCAGCTGTCCCTGAATCTTATTTAATTTGACTTTTTGATCATAAATGTACATCATGCTTCATAACAGTAAGTTTCTTCAAATATATGCAGATAAACTATTCAATACATCTGTTTTCAGTACGTCTAATCCTCAGTTCTGAATTATGGTTATAATCGCTTTGAGACTATTACTGTTCCTTATCAAAAACCTCTAATTTGTACTACTTGAAAACTAATCACATCATTAACACTAATTTTTACAAATTTTCCTTTCTATTCCCTATTTTTTCTTCAACTCGAACCATAGATTCAAAGAGCTGTGTTTTCCCAAAGAGAACTATGTATTCAAACTTACAAGTCCAATGGTAAATTAAAAGGCGTAAATACGTTTTTAAAATAATTCGGAATAGATAAAAAATTAAAAAAGAACAAATAGCAGTGGTGACTGAGATGGAGAGAGAGAGAGAGAGGGGGGGGGGGGTTGAGCTATGTTTATAGCCAAAATTCCATACACTATAAGAACAGATGCAATGTTCATGATCAGATTACCTGTGAAAATATAGAAACTCAAGTTCACAGATGGAACTGGATTAGTTCTACCTCTGTCCTAATAAAAGATTTTATTAGTATCATTTTCTAAGTAAAATACAAAGAAAGTAGGACTCCTTTTTCTGGACAAAGGGAGTTCATGTTCCCGACTAAAATGTGCACGAGTTCACAATCTTAACTACATGAAATGTAAACTGTCATACAAATCAGAGTTTCAAGCCACAAAAAGAAAATAAAAATTCTTTTCTATAGGCTAATTGGAGAATGTATTAATAAACGTCAAAATGCTCATGTGCACTGTTGAGGTACCGCGTGATAGTAAAGTCCAACATCGAAACACAATGAGAAAGATTAAGAACATACATGCTCTAATGGACTATAGGCCTAATAGGTTAACCTTTTGAGTCAAGATGTGGTTTCAGATGAGCATATATGGGGCCAAATATTCCCAACAACTGGTATCAGAGCCATGACTATGGGCTTAGGTCATGGATATGGTATGGACTGCGCATGATGGATGAAAAATAATTCATTGAGCGGACTCTTCTTGCAGAGGCTCTTGGTTGGCTCGTGACGAGATATTGAAAAGCGTGGGCTCGTCATTAGGGAGAGTGGATTATGTACTCTTTGAGTAAAGTGATGGACTTTTCTTGGTGAGGCTCTTGGTGAATCAAACAAGAGATATTGAGAGATAAGCTTGTCAGACAGGGAAACTTGATAGGCTTGGCAGAGGCTCTTTGTGGATCAAACAAGAGATATTGAAAAGGGTGGCTTGCATGGGCTAATGCTCAAAAGAGTATAGTTAAAGTTCAAGGGGTAGCTTGGTGTATTGAAGAGGGTGACTCGTATAGGCTAATGCTGAGTATGGTTAGTTTGGCCATGAGCTACTTAGTCCTTAAATAGGTGGACACTGGCAGCAGTAGGCTGGTTTCTTAGAAAATAAAAGATACGTACCAGTACATCTCTTTGATAAGAATATTTGTTTTAAATCCTTCACAAGAAAAATACATAAGATAGATCAGATAATCTTACACTACCCAGCAATCCCAAACTTCTCACAACAATGTCAAATACTACTAACTGAATACCAAATGCATTTATTCTCAGGTCTTACCTGACATCACCAGGGTAGTCTGATGATCGAGATGGAGGAGCACAGAAAATCACATAAGGGTACTTATGAGATGCTTTGATTCCCTTCAAAGATGGATTAATCCCCATCTTAATCAACTCATTATGGTGATCCGTAGTAACTGTCTGCCCTGTAATTTGACATCCCTGATGTTCCTGGAGACAAAAATGATCCATATTTTCGAGTAATCTCTTTCTCTTGCACATATACCATTCACAAAGAAAATGTATTGAAAACTCAACCAATGGAACTAATTCTCAGTGATCCTTTTAAGATTCAAAACAACAAAAGCACAGCGAGATTTCATTAGTCAACTTAATCCATGAGGAAAAGCTGAAGAAAAATGAGGCAGTGCACTAATACAGTATAGTACATTATCCCATATTATAGTAGTCCTTAGTAAAAAATTGGTACCCAGGAAAGGGGTAAATTAATATAAGATTACAATTATGATAAGATAAATCAATTGGTGAATTGCTTTATAAGTACCTCCCGCCATTTTTGGGCTACTAAGCAGCCAAGAACTCCCGGCCCAACGATCAGCAAATCGTTAGTTCCGACAAACCCAGAAGACGAAAAAGTCTCCAATTCCTCCTCATTTGCTGCCCCTTCAGCATCCAGTTCAAGAATCAGCAAAACAATTGGTGAATTAATATAAGATTACAATTATGATAAGATAAATCAATCGAACATCTCCATAACATGTATACATATCGAATTGCTAACAGAACATCTTGCATATACAAGTAGTAATATGGAGGTGAGAGAAAGAGAGAGAAGTGGGTACGAACGAATGGTGGAGGAAGCGTTGAGTTGGAGAGGTGTAGCCATGGATAATGATGATAGTGAGGTGGGTTTTAGAGGGAATTTAGTAGGAGTTTTGGAGAGGGAGGGAAAGGGAATTGAGGTGGTGCGAGTAAAGTACAAAGAAGGAGAAGGAGGAAGGGAAATTGTCGACTCGAAATTGCCGACTATTATTCCACCTGCCGACGTCGTCGTGGTGGCAACACAAGCCATTGTTGATTGCTATTTTTGTCGCCTGAGAAAATAAATGTACTGCTGTGATCAATTTTTCGGTGAATATTTCAGGTCGAATCATTGATTTACATGTGGAGGATTTGGACGTACAAGAAAATCTTGCTAAACGACGCCATTTAAACATAGCAAGTGCTCCTCTTTTCTTTTTTCTGTTTTTATTTGTGGGTCATTAATAGGTTATCTAATGGCAAAAATATGCTTTTGGTCATCAAAGTTGGTACGTATTATTGAATACCTGATTGAACTTTTAATTTGTCAAATTAACTAACTGAACTAATTAAAATTCTTAAATTGAGTCATTCTGTCAAATCTGGCTAACGACTATTAAAAACCTTTCTGACGTGGAAGCAAAAAAAAGGAAAAATAAAAGAGGAAATGACATGGCCTTATCAACGTGGCTTACGCGGTAAAATAGAAAACTCGTTACACCAACATTCAGCCAAATCCAATCATATCTCTGTCCAACTTTAGACAGTGAGAAACAGAGAGAGACAAAGGAGGAAATTAGGGTTCTTCAACGAAATCTGCTCAGATAGCCGACGAGAAGCTTACCTTCTGTGACCGAGTTTAGCAAATCTCTTTCCAACCTCGTTCACGACTAGGGTTCACGACTAGGGTTCCAGCGACGAAGAGGTCGATCTAGGGTTCACGGCTCACTGAGTTTTCTGACTTAGATCTTCCGTTGGTTCAAGGTATGTACGATTTTGTGTCCAAATGCTCTTCACTCTTCAGTTTAGCAAGTTTGGGTCTAAAGTCAAGGGTTTTGTTGCCAATTTATAAAAATTCGATAGGGGGAATTTTCAAAATCTAGGAGAACCTAAGGTTTTGTTACCTTTTTACTAAATACAGTTCTGCATAAGTTTGTATCATATGTTCCCTTCTCATTCTGTTATCTTTTGAGTAGGCAATTTACTATCATATTAACTGTTATGTTCCACAATAATGTTTGACACAACACACTGCAAAATCCTGTTTGTATCATATTAATTGTATTAACATATTACACAGCTAGTGGCAGTTTTGTACATAACATATTACATAGCTATTTCCACAATAATGTTTGACCATTTGAACTTCTAAAAGGTTCTTAATGGCTTCTTCAAATAGCATATCCTCGTCTATTGCTCGAAAGAGGGTAGATTGTTTATGCAGTCTATCGGCATCCATTTGTGTCTCCACAAAGAACAAATCAAAGGGAAGAAGGTTTTATGGATGTCGTTTTTACCCAGTAAGTAAATCTTGTGTATAAATTTGTATGTTATTATAATATATTTTGTATTGAATTAGGTTTGGGTGTTGTTTTCTTTTACAGGACGTTAATAAATTTTGTGGCTTTTTTCAATGGTTGGACATAAGTACTCAAAATGAAGTTCAGGGTAATGGTTGCAGTGATATGAGTTCTGTTTCAAGGAATGAAAATGAAGTCAATTTGCTGAGAAACAAAACAAGAAAGTTGAAAGAGAAGTTGAAGAATTTGAAAAGGGATGCCTTAATCTTGGAGTTAGAATCTATTAGACTAAGAGAGGCAAATAAGAAAGTCCAATTGTATGTGATATTGTCATGGATGGTGACTTGTGTTGTATTAAGTTATGTTTTCATGAATTTTAAAGCATTCAAAGCTATGTAATGACGTTATGTTTTCATTTCAAGACTTTGTAAACATTCAAAGCTATGTAATGAACCACTTGTTTTTAATGTGTCTTTTGACAGTTTATTCTTCAAATAGTTGACATTTAGTATTTGGATGTGAAATGGAATTGTTGTATTGGCATTGTTGTTGCTTGGGTGATTTGGTTTCTGTAGTTAACTGACCAAATGGTAAATGTCTAATACTTGACTGTTAGGTTCAGTCAAAGACAAGTTTGCATTAGTTCCCTGCACACACACAAAACTGTAACAATGCCAATACAACACCAATACAACACTGCAAAATGAGCCCCAATACAACACCAATACAAGAACTAATGCAAAACTGCAACAATGCCAATACAACACTGCAAAATGAGCCCCAATACAACACCAATACAAAAACTAATGCAAAACTGCAACAATGCCACAATGCAGTTTGTTGCTTTTCAGTTTCCTGCACACACAATAACAGAACTAATGCAGTTTACTGAACTGCAACAATGCAGTTAACTACTAACCAACAACTAACAAAACTGCAACAATGCAGTTAACTGAATTTAAAAACCAGAACTAACTGAACTGCAACTAACTGAACAGCAATAATAACAGAACTAAAACATAATATTTGTCATTAAAACTTGTTTCAACCATACTACAGATATCCTGATAGTTATACGTCTTAATTTGTACAGTGCTAGTAATCAGCTTGGTTACAACCATATCAAATAGAACATTCTAAATCAGCATTGCAACATATACTATAAGACCCAAAAAAGACACTAAAAGTCTGCAGATAGTCTTTCTTCACTGTCCAAAAAGATGTCCAAAAAGTCTGCAGATTGTCTTCCTCCAATACATGCCCAAAAATGCAACTGCAACTTGTCTTCTTTCACTGTCCCCCATCTGCAGATTGTGTTCCTCAACCATTTCCTGATCTCTGACTACCAGTCCCATTTCCAGCTACACTGCCTTGCTTTCTTTTTGCCTGTTATGTCCCAAATGTCAGTATGTACATTCCAAATAATTGAAGGAAACATATAAATGATACAAAATTAAATAACTCACATTGAGCTTTGGCCTTCTCACAGTAGGTTATTCTTGGGCAGGTGTGTTCCTACAACCAGCTTTATTATGACCGTATTGCTTGCATTTGGAACACATCATTGGAGTCCCTTTCTTTGAAACTTTACCCGTGCTCTTTCGTTTTTCATTTGGATCTTTTCTTCTACATCTCTTTAGCCTTCCAGCCAATCTCTTAGTCAATGGAGGCAACAAGATTGGCAAGTCAGTAGTAAGCCAACCATTGCTGCCACTCATGGGTCTTAACAGGTGGTTTTATAACTTGAGATAGGTTTCAATGTAGTAACATTGGTCCACAAAATCCTCAACAGGTCGCTCTTGATGAAGTATCCCAGTTGCAGCATGATTGCAAGGTATTCCAGATAATTGCCACACCCACAAGAACAAGTATGCTTCTTTATGTCTACCACATATTTACCATACTTGTCACTCACCCCCATCCCATGTGTGATCACAATACTTTGTCAATTCAATAGACCTATTCACTTTAGTTAGAATCCTAGGGCATAATTTACCCTCTCTTTTTAGTATCTGATCTCTCTTGGTGTGGATTCTCTCCATTACTTGAGTCTTTATGTCTTCAAACATTGTTAAGAGGGGTTTATACCTAGTCTCTAGGATCCAACTATTAAAACACTCTGACATATTATTTGTCACTACATCACATTTGGTGATGGTATCAAAATAAGCCTTACTCCAAATTTTAGGAGGTATACCTATCAAGGCAGTGTGAGCATCCATTGACTCCTTCCTGATGTCCTTCATTGCCATTCGAAAATCAACAGGATTGTTGGCCTTAGTTGCCTTCCAGAACATCACCTTTAAAGCTGCCCCAGGGAACTTTTTTTTCCAATTAGCATAGATGTGTCTTGCACAACATCTATGCTCTGCTTGGGGTAGTAATTCCTGAATAGCACGCACCAAACCCTATATAAATATGCAAGAAATGTTAGTATAAAGACATAAATATGTAATACAAATTAAACTTAAGATGTAATAAAAATAAAACTGCACCTTTTGTTGATCAGTAATTAATGTCCATCCTCTACCTTGTTCTAATCCAACATCTTCTACTAACAAATTTAAAAACCAGCTCCAACTGTCTTTATTTTCACTTTCCACCACAGCCCAAGCTATTGGGAACATCTGGTTGTTAACATCTCTTCCTATTGCAGTTAACAGCTCCCCTCTACAATACGTCTTCAGGAAACAACCATCTAGTCCAATAATAGGTCTGCATCCCTCTAACCAGTTCCTCTTCAAAGCATCAAAACAAATATACATCCTTTGAAACCTTTTTGGAGTGCCCTGATCAGTCCTAATTTGTACAGTGCTCCCTGGATTTGTATTAAGTATCTCTTGTCCATAGTCCCAAACCCCTTCATAATGTTCTGCCAGAGTCTTTTCTATCACAGATAATGCCACTTTTTTAACTTGTAAACACTGTCCAAGAGAGCTCTGCACTCCAAACCTTTGCCTTATTGCTGCTTGCAATTCCCTCAACTTCATCCTTGGCCTTGCTCTAATTGTCCCTCCAAACTTATCTACCAACCACTTACATCTAATAACCTTTATCTTTGTGGTCCTAATACAACTGTGGATCTTAGTTGGGTAAGCCTTGATTTGAAACCATTTATCTTTAGGAACATAACTTACCCAAAGCTTCCATGGACATCCTGATGCACACTTAGCTTGAACCCTTGTATTGTCATTAACTGCCAACCAAATTGTTTTCCCTTTTCCAACTGCATAATTTTTTATTGCTTCTCTTAGTTGGTCAACCCCAGTGAAAGTCATGTATAGCTCAAACTCAGTGTCCTTAATTGCAGTGTTTGGATTATACACAGGAACAACTCTCTTCACTTTGACCCTGACTCTTCACCTTCCCACTCACTACCACTGGTTGAGATAGGAGATGCAGGAACTTCAATATCAGAATCTTCATACATTTCCTCCCATGGCTTCATGCCCTTTGTACCAAATTTAGTCACAACATCATCATCAGATGAAAAGGTAGGTTCATTCTCTTCACTAGTCTTTTTCTGCTTCTTGATTGGAGTGTTCAAGCCTGCCTTTGTCTTCTTCCTGCCCTTCCCATATACTGAGCTAGAAGCTTGAGTCCCCATATGTTCAACTTTAACTTCAACTTCAACTTCATCATCCAATGGAACTTCGCATTCAACTTCTACTTCATTAATCTTTGTTTTCTTAATCTCTTCCTTATGTAACCTAGCATTGATCAACTCTTCATTCCCATCATCATCACTAACATCAGTGCACTCAGAATCTGATTCTTCATATGAAGAATCATCATCAGTTGGGGCTTCCATTGGTGCATCAAGTTGCACATCAACAACATCCACTTCCCCCTCAACGACCTGCTAAAAATCCTCCTCAAGTGGTAAGACTTCATCAATGGAGTGGTCACAATAAAGATCAACTATCCCATATTTCTCACCCTCCTCAACTAGTACCTTAATACTATGGTCATCATATACTAACTCTAAACCAGTACGAATATCCCAACCACTCTTTCTGAAATACACTGCAAAATCCTTTTTGTACCCAATTGTCTTAGGTATGTTGTTTATTTTGTCAACATTCAGTCAGTCACCATCAATATCATGTAACAGTTATGTAACACCTCCTCCATAGTGGTATATGGGTTCTTCAATAAACCTGCCACCATGATTGTACTCCACAGAAAATAGAACCATCCTGCAACAGGTACAAAACACAACATACAGATAATTATCCATTACATAAATGTATTGATATAAACAAAGGCATATATTCGATTAAAGTACCATAGTACCCATTACAGGTTTGGAATTCAGAAGCTGTTTGGGGGGACTTTAAGTAGGAAGAGGTTCCAAACATGGCTGACCATGGTACCCATTACAAAGTATTATTGAAGTAAAAAGGTAACAAAACCCTAGGTTTCCATCCCTGATTTTAAAAACTCCCCAAATCGAAGTTTTTCAAATCGGCAACAAACCCTAGACTTTAGACCCAAACTTGTTAAACTGAAGAGGGAAGAGCATTTGGACACAAAATCGTACATACCTTGCACCAACGGAAGATCTAAGCCAGAAGACTCAGTGAGCCGTGAACCCTAGCGCGCCGTGAACGAGGTTGGGAAGAGATTTGCAAAACTCGGTCACAGAAGGTAGGCTTCCTGTCGGCTATCTGAGCAGATTTCGTTGAAGAACCCTAATCTCCTCATTTGTCTCTCTCTCTGTTTCTCACTGTCTGAAGTTGGACAGAGATATGATTTGGATTTGGCTGAATGTTGGTGTAACGAGTTTTCTATTTTGCCGCGTAAGCCACGTTGATAAGGCCATGTCATTTCCTCTTTTATTTTCCCTTTTTTTTGCTTCTACGTCAGAAAGGTTTTTAACAGTCGTTAGCCAGATTTGACAGAATGACCCAATTTAAGAATTTTAATTAGTTCAGTTAGTTAATTTGACAAATTAAAAATTCAATCAGGTATTCAGTAATACGTGCCAACTTTGGTGGCCAAAAGCATAGTTTTGCCGTTATCTAATAGTACCATACTTTCATACTTAGTTACTTGCATAGAAATATAAATTCTGATAATACTAGGGTCTTGAATGTGACGCTCCCAGAATAGGTCCAATCTAATCAATCCATTTTGAGTAGCCAAACACATGGTACAGAATTCAAATACAAACTTTTATATCACACGGTTGTGCAAAATACGACCACTGAGTGTCAATACAAATATATAAAAAATATAAACATTCAAACTAAGTCCTCATTACAATTATTATCACACTATTTTATAAAAATAGTGAGGACTACTACTGCTCTAACTCAGACCATCACTCTGTCCCCCGACTTGTCCCTACGACATTCTCATTTCCTGAAGAGGATAATAGATGAAAAAGGTAAGCTCAACTAGCCTAGTAAAAAATATTATGACTAAGATAATAAAAAATAATTTATCGTTAGTCTTCAACAAATCAGATAAAATATTATGGACAACAAGTTTTTGATCAACAACTGCAGCAAAAATAACAATGCATCAGAAGAGTTAAGTAGGAAATAATGTCTACTATCTTCTATGATTTGAAAGTCCATAATTAATATTTTATCCCTGTAACATCAATCAATATATATCTTGAATCAAATATTCATCTTTGCACTACAGGCCAAAGATATTCATTTATATCACCAGTTGGTCATGTTAATCTCAACACTTATCCATTTTTGCACTACGGGCCAAAGATATTCATCAAATAATCATCCATCTTTGCACTACAGGCCAAAGATATTCTTTTGTATCACCATTTAAGACTGAAGATGATGAAAAATATTTTAAAGAACGAATCTAGTGAGATAAAGAACAAAAATTAGGAATTCGTAATTGAGTTTATTCAAGTTCAAGAATACTCCATAATAATCAATTGTGGAGCAAAATTCAAGAATGAAGATCAAAACTTGAATCCAATCAAAGATAAGAACCATAATAGCCAACTTGGACAAAAAAAATTAAATTTTTCGGTGAATAGTACCGTATTCATAAATAGTATCGTATACGTGAATAGTAACCCCGACATGAAAAGGTAGAAATTTTCATAAGAAAAATTATACTTTGTGAATAGTACTCGTGAATAGTGTCGTATACGTGAATAGTAACTCCGACAAAAAAGGTAAAAATTTCATAATAAAATTCATACCAATATTTCAATGAAATGATATTGAAAACAATAACATCGTTTATGAAAAAAATAACATCCTTACCTCAAAATAATAGTACTTTTGATTAGAATAATAGTACTCACAAAAATACGCTCGATATTATAGAGAGAGAAAACTTCTGATTCTGGTGTGATTTTCAAATTCTAACCTAAAAAACCCTATTTATAGAAAAATACTTAGAACGCCAAAGTAGAAAATTTAATAAAATAATATTTTATAAAAAAAAAATTCACGCCCACCCTTGACCCAAAATCATTAGCACACCAGTGGGGCCCACCAACATAAAAAACATTTTTCTTTTAAAAAACATTTATAACCCAAAAAATCAATTATTTCGGAACTTCAATAATTCATAATAAATAGCCTTTTATCAGAAAAATACGAATCTTATATCTATTCCATAGAAAATTTAATTTTCTACAACTTTGAAGAAGAAAGTTTTTTCAAATTTCGAACGAAAAATGACCGAAATCCACATACGAATGATTTTTCATACCAAATACTGATAAAAACACATCAGCACTAATTCCTTCATTTATATCCACAATGAATAAATATTTCCTTATCATATAAATCAATAATTAATTATTCATAAATAACATTATAGAACTACAATATTGACAACCAGGTTATTCCCAAGAAAGAGGGGGATTTTCAATAAGAATTTCTCCTTACTGGCGCACAATTAGGTGACCAAATCTCTCTTAGACAGAACTTTCTTAGACATTGCCAATAATGTTATCTAATAATATTATTCAAATAATATTAATTATTGATTTGATAATGGAAAATACTGTGCAGTGACAATTATTGAATTAACAATAATATAAAAATATTGTGCAATACCGTGTGATACTGTGCAACAACCCGTATTACTTTACTTTACTCACCGGGTATTCCAACAGTGTTAACGGTAACAACTACGCCGTTATTTATAAAAAAAACTTATTCTTGTCGTTTTCTTCATCCGACAGTTTTTCGTTATGGGGCTCACAAATGGCTGCGCCGTCGTACGAATATTCTCCGACAACAAGAATATTCCATGACCAAACGAATATTCACTGACAACAATGAATATTTATAACCACTTGTTTATTTAAAATATTTACATATTTTTCCCATAACTTCCCACATTAATCAAATCAACCCCTTACTATTTCAAAATAATAAATAAAGGAAAATCAATTTTATTCATAAAAAATTGGGGTCTTACAACCTCCCCTCCTTATGAAATTTCGTCCTCGAAATTGGCATACGTACCTGGTGTTTCAAAAAGGTGAGGATACCTCGCTTCCATTTTCGATTCTAAATCCTAGGTCATTTTCTCAATAGCATGGTTCCTCCACAAAACTTTGACTTGTGGTATAACCTTTGTGTGTAGGACATGCTCCTTCCTATCCAAGATCTTGACAGGTACCTCCTCATACGTTAAATCTTCGGCTATCTCGTCTGGTTCTAACTCAATAATGTGGTTTGGGTCTTTCACATATTTACGAAGCACGGATATGTGAAAAACGTTATGAACACGAGACATGCTTAGAGGTAATGCGAGTCTATAGGCCACATTTCCTACTCGGTCAAGAATCTCAAATGGACCAATGAATCGTGGATTGAGCTTTCCTCTCTTTCCAAACCTCGTAACCCCTTTCCACGGAGTAACACGTAATAATACATGATCACCAACATTAAATTCCACGTCTTTTCGATGAAGATCCGCATAATTCTTTTGTCGATCATGTGTTGTTTGTATACGTTGTCGGATCATTTGAATCTTTTTCATAGTCATACGTACCAACTCTGGTCCCAACAATGTTACTTCACCCACCTCATCCCAGCATACTGGAGAACGACACTTTCTCTCATACAATGCCTCGAATGGAGCCATGCCTATACTTGCCTGATAACTGTTGTTGTAGGAGAATTCCACCAATGGTAAGTACTTATCCCAACTCCCTTTGAAGTCTAGAACACAAAGTCTTAATAGATCTTCAAGAGTTTGAATAGTCCTTTTCGATTGTCCATCCGTTTGAGGATGATATGCTGAACTGAATCGTAAATCCGTGCTCATAGCTTTCTGCAAACTAACCCAAAATCGTGAAGTAAATCTTGGGTCACGATCCGAAACTATGGATACTAGCATGCCATGCAACCTCACAATCTCATTTACGTACATACGAGCAAGACATTCAAGGGAATAAGTCTCCCGTATCGGCAAGAAATGAGCAGACTTGGTCCCAAATCGCATCTATGCCTTGAGAAATCTTGGGAAGACCCGTAATGAAATCCATGGTAATGTGCTCCCACTTCCATTTTGGAATCTCAAGTGGTTACAATGGACCCTTTGGCACTTGATGCTCCGCCTTTACACGTTGACAAGTTAAACACCTCGAGATAAACTCCGCGATCTCTTTCTTCATATTGCTCCACCAAAATGTATGTCGAAGATCACGATACATTTTGGTACTCCCAAGATGGATTGCAAACGGTGTGTTATGTGCCTCCATTATGATTCTATACTTCAAATCAAAATCGTTAGGAACACAAAGTCTGGAGTTGACTCAAAGTATTCCTTCTTCATCGATTCTTGCTTCTGGAATGGCACCTTCTTGCACCTTCTTCCTCATCTTCATCAGCTCCGGGTCTGTAGCTTGAGCAGCTTTAACTTTATCAATCAAAGCTGGTTCTACGCGTATACTTGACATCATCATGTGGGTCCCCGGAGTCTTGAACTCTATCTCCATCTTTTGTAAATCACACAGAATAGACCTTTGTGTTGACAGCATCGCACTCGTTCCTGCATATGATCTTCTACTCAACGCGTCAGCTACCATGTTCGCTTTACCAGGATGGTATTGGATAGTATGATCGTAATCTTTCAACAGCTCAAGCCAACGTCGTTGTCGCATGTTGAGTTCTTTTTGAGTGAAGAAATATTTAAGGCTCTTATGATCCGTATAGATCTCCACTTTGTCTCCGTACAGGTACTGTCTCCAAATCTTCAACGCGAAAACGATTGCTGCCAACTCTAGATCATGAGTAGGATAATTCCTCTCATATTCCTTGAGTTGTCGCGAGGCATAGGTTATGACTTTCTCATGTTGCATGAGAACACATCCTAACCCTTTTCCCGAAGCATCGCTGTAGATGACAAATCCATTCGAACCAGATGGAATCGTCAAAACAGGTGCCGAAATGAGCCTCTTCTTGAGCTCTTGGAAACTCTTCTCGCATTCCTCGCTCCATACGAACTTTGTATTTTTCCGAGTCAACTGAGTTAACGGAGTAGCGATTCGAGAAAATCCTTCCACGAATCTCCGATAATAATCAGCTAAACCTAGAAAGCTACGTACTTCGGTCACTGACTTTGGTTGCTCCCAACTTTGTATTGCTTCAATCTTCGCCGGGTCAACAGATACTCCATATTTTGATACTACGTGCCTAAGGAATGCTACTTCCTCAAGCCAGAACTCATATTTCTTCAGCTTGTCATATAGTTTGTTATCACGAAGCCTTTGAAGTACCAGCTTCAAGTGGTGCTCATGATCTTCACAACTTTTGGAATAGATGAGGATGTCATTAATAAAGACATCCACGAACTGATCCAAATACTCCTTGAATACACGGTTCATCATATCCATGAAAGCAGCAGGAGCATTAGTCAATCCAAAAGACATGACTAGGAATTCATAATGCCCGTATCGAGTTCTAAAGGCAGTCTTTGGATATCCTCAGTTTTAATTTTCAGTTGATGATATCCAGAACGAAGATCGATCTTTGAAAAGAATTGTGCTCCTTGCAACTGGTCGAACAGGTCATCAATACGAGGTAGCGGATACCTATTCTTGATGGTGACATGGTTCAACTCCCGATAGTCAATACAAAGTCGCATACTCCCGTCTTTCTTCTTTACGAAATAAAACAGGAGCACCCCAAGGAGACGTACTAGGACGAATAAAACCGATGTCTAACAACTCCTGTAGTTGGACCTTTAACTCCTGAAGTTCAATAGGAGCCATCCGATATGGGATTTTAGAAATGGGTTTTGTACCGGGCTCAAGGTCAATAAAGAATTTAACTTCACGTTCTGGGGGTAGACCGAAAAGTTCTTCGAGAAATACATCGAAAAACTCATTAACAACAGAAATATCATTCAAATCTGACGTATTCTGGTTTAGATAAGTGACATGGGCTAAGAAAGCTTGACATCTGTTTTTCAATAAATGAATAGCTTTATGACTTGAAATGACATTGACTGATTTTAGTGGTTTGGTGTTTTGAATTCGCACAACAGGTTGGTTAGAAATATGAAAACTAACAACCTTACGAAAACAATCAATTTTGGCATGATAAGTGGTTAACCAATCAATTCCTAAAATCACGTCAAATTCAAGTATTTTCAAAGATATAAGATCAACAGGTAGGGTGAGGGTACCAATCTGAATCAAGCAAGATTTGTAAACTATAGATGTAACGAAGAGTTCTCCCAACGGAGTTTCAACAGATAAGTCAAAGTCTAATTTCTTAGGTGTCAAGTTCAAACGTTGAGCACAAGTAGGTGATATAAAAGAATGGGTAGCATCGGTATCTAACAAAGTGTAAACTTCGCAAGAGTTTATGATTATCTTACCCGTGATCACCTCGTTCGGGTTCCTCGTATTTTGGGCAGTCACGACAAACGCTCTTCCCGGAACCATCGACTTTGACTTGTCCGAAACCGCCTTTGGAATCACCACCCCAGCTGGATTTGGTTTCGCTACAGGATAATTTCGAGCTATATGTCCTTCCTTTCCACAGTTATAGCATGCCTTGAATTGTTATGGGCAGTTTGGGCTGATGTGTCCCTCTTTCCCGCATTTATAGTATATGATCGGTGGTTCGCTCTCCTCCCCTAGAAACAGTTGATGCCGGTGCTGCTATCGACGTCTTCAAGTTCTCATTGTTGTACTTTCTCTTCTTAAAATCTCCCCCGGACTCACTTCTTCTATTATCATGGCCACGATTATCACTAGAGTAGTTACCGCTTCTGCCATGATACTTTCCTCCCCGCTGGTTGTCATTGCTCCTATGACTGCTGTCACCGGTACGACCCTGGTTGTGGTCCCTTGGTTGAACATACTCATTATCTCGTTTTAATAACTGAGCCCTGTTTACTATATCTGAATAGAGAGAAAATTTATGAGAAATGAGGTATTGACAAATTTCGGGTTTCAAACCTCTCAGAAACATCTGCGTCATACGCTACTCATTCTCTACCAAATGAGGTACAAACTTGGACAACTCCGCGAACTTAGCCTCGTACTGGGACACAGTCATGTTGTTCTGTTCTAGTCTGATAAACTCCACCTCTTTCATATGACGAATACTTTCAGGAAAGTACTTGTCATTGAACAGTTTCTAGAACGCTTTTCAAGACATCTTGAGTGCGGCAGGCTGGGTACGCTTCACAGATTTTCACTAGTAATCTGCCTCTCTACGGAACATAAAGGTGGCGAATGGAACCTTTTGTTCCTCCGTGCATCCCAAGACATAAAATATCTTGGTAATTTATTTAACCCACGTTTTCGTCTTGATCGGATCCGGCTTTCTCAAAAATTCTGGTGGTCCCAACTCTTTGAACTGCTTGGCAGTGACAAACCGCGAGTCGCTATTATCTCCACCTGTATTTGGCACCCGAGTCTCCTTCGTCTGATTTTGCATGAACTGCAAAAAACTTCTAAACATCCCATCATTCATCGTTTGATCGGTGGGGTTGTTTTCAGTAGGAATATTGCCTTCTTGTTGCACATTTTCCTGGTTGGTGATTAAATGTGTCTCAACAGTCTCATTCACTCCATTGTTAACATTCTCAGCTGCCATTCTCAAATACTGCCATAAAACAAGGGTTAACTAAACAAATTAACATATCACATATTAACCCTATACTCCGACCGACCAATTAAATATCACATAAGCTTAGGTAGGATATACTAGTGAAGGATTTACTCGTCTCTTTCCTCCTATTTCTATTCCCCGATCTCCACCAGAGACCATATCCTTAAGCTCTGATACCAACTATGACGCCCCCAGAAGAGGTCCAATCCAACCAACCCATTCTGAGTCGCCAAACACATGGTACAGAATTCAAATACAAACTTTTATATCACACGGTCGTGCAAAATACGATCACACAGCTGTGAGTGTCAATACAAATATGTAAAAAATATAAACATTCAAACTAAGTCCTCATTATAATTATTATCGCAGTATTTTATAAAAATAGTGAGGACTACTACTGCTCTAACTCAGACCATCACTCTGTCCCCCGACTTGTCCCTACGACATTCTCATTTCCTGAAGAGGATAATAGATGAAAAAGGTAAGCTCAACTAGCCTAGTAAAAAATATTATGACTAAGATAATAAAAAATAATTTATCGTTAGTCTTCAACAAATCAGATAAAATATTATGGACAACAAGTTTTTGATCAACAACTGCAGCAAAAATAACAATGCATCAGAAGAGTTAAGTAGGAAATAATGTCTACTATCTTCTATGATTTGAAAGTCCATAATTAATATTTTATCCCTGTAACATCAATCAATATATATCTTGAATCAAATATTCATCTTTGCACTACAGGCCAAAGATATTCATTTATATCACCAGTTGGTCATGTTAATCTCAACACTTATCCATTTTTGCACTACGGGCCAAAGATATTCATCAAATAATCATCCATCTTTGCACTACAGGCCAAAGATATTCTTTTGTATCACCATTTAAGACTGAAGATGATGAAAAATATTTTAAAGAACGAATCCAGTGAGATAAAGGACAAAAATTAGGGATTCGTAATTTATTTTATCCAAGTTCAAGAATACTCCATAATAATCAATTGTGGAGCAAAATTCAAGAATGAAGATCAAAACTTGGATCTAATCAAAGATAAGAACCATAATAGCCAACTTGAACAAAAAAAAATTCCGATGAATAGTACCGTATTCATGAATAGTGTCGTATACGTGAATAGTATTGTATACGTGAATAGTGTTGTATACGTGAATAGTAAACCCGACATGAAAAGGTATAAATTTTCATAAGAAAAATCATACTTCGTGAATAGTACCGTATTAGTGAATAGTGTCGTATACGTGAATAGTGTCGTATACGTGAATAGTAACCCCGACGAAAAAGGTAAAAATTTTATAATAAAATTCATACCAATATTTCAATGAATGATATTGAAAATAATAACATCATTTACGAAAAAAAATAACATCCCTTACCTCAAAAGAATAGTACTTCTGATTAAAATATCGGATATAATGCTGAAGAAAACTTGCACTGTATAGCAACACTCAAAGTATCTAAATACTCACAAAAATACGCTCGATATTATAGAAAGAGAAAACTTCTGCTTCTGGTGTGATTTTTAAATTCTAACCTAAGCACCCTATTTATAGGAAAATGCTTAGAACGCCAAATCAGAAAATTTAATAAAATAATATTTTATAAAAAAAAAATTCACGCCCACCCTTGACCCAAAATCATCAGCACACCAGTGGGGCCCACCAACATAAAAAAATGTTTTTCTTTTAAAAAACATTTATAACCCCAAAAATCAATTATTCCGAAACTTCAATAATTCATAATAAATAGCCCTTTTATCAGAAAAATACGAATCTTTTGTCCATTCCATAAAAAATTTAATTCTCTACAACTTTGTAGAAGAAAGTTTTTCTAAATTTCTAACGAAAAATGACCGAAATCTACATACGGATGATTTTTCACACCAAAATACTGATAAAAACACATCAGCACTAATTCCTTCATTTATATCCACAATGAATAAATATTTTCTTATCATATAAATTAATAATTAATTATTCATAAATAATATTATAGAACTACAATATTGACAACCAGATTGTTCCCAAGAAATAGGGGGCTTTCCGATAATGATTTCTCCTTACTGGCCCGCAATTAGGTGACCAAACCTCTCCTAGACAGAACTTTCTTAGACATTGCCAATAATGTTATCTAATAATATTATTCAAATAATATGAATTATTGATCTGATAATGGGAAATACTGTGCAGTGACAATTATTGAATTAACAATAATATAAAAATATTGTGCAATACCGTGTGCTACTGTGCAATAACGCGTATTACTTTACTTTATCCACCGGGTATTCCAATAGTGTTAACGGTAACAACTACACCGTTATTTATAAAAAAAATTTATTCTTGTCGTTTTCTTCATCCGACAGTTTTTCGTTATGGGGCCCACAAATGGCTGCGCCGTCGTACGAATATTCCCCGACAGCAAGAATATTCCACGACTAAACGAATATTGCCCGACAACAATGAATATTTATAATCATTTGCTTATTTAAAATATTTATACATTTTACCCACAACTTCCCCATTAATCAAATCAACCCCTTACTATTTCAAAATAATAAATAAAGGAAATTCAATTTTATTAATAAAAAGTTGGGGTCTTACATTGAATTTTTTGGCTCAAATATTATGCATGATATGTTTGGTTATGTTATGCAAAAAAAAATATGTCTTACTCAATATCTAAACAAAACAACAAAAAAATAAAAGAAATTAGATAATTATTATGTATTGCGATTTTTTTTTATCAAATTATAATTATAACGTATGTGCATACATAAGATAGGTAAGAATTAAGAATAATATTTTTCTGAAAATGAAGATGATATACGGTTCGGGTCATATGAATATCTTGACTCCGAAACGAAATGAATAAGTGGATAATATTAGTTGTGATCTACGTAGAGTCCAAGTTAACGGAGTATTACGAATGTAGTTGTTGGGTTTGTACGAAATCGTGACGCAATCAAATTGCAAAAATTAGCGGAAGCATGGTATATCAGAGTTTAAAAAATTTCTACAAAACCATTACCCGGATCATCCTTTATGCAAATTATTAATTTAAAACGATAAATAAGAAGTTATGGAATCATACCCTTGTAGAACGAAGCTTCCACAGGTACTACTTCAACTCCTTGTTCTTCGTGATCTCCTTGAATTTCCGGGTTAGATTCCTTCCTTTGATCAACGTTAGCCACCCAAGTGTTTGGCCTCTAGAGGTGATCCACCAAGGAAGATGAATTATCAAGAAGGAGGGTGTTTGGCTTAACCTTAGTTTTCTATCCTCTATAGAAAAAGAGTACTCTCCAACAATTAGAATTGCATCATCTAATATCTATTATAAGACTTCTCTTATATAGACATTGGTCAACCCTTCTAATCCTATTAGACATGGGATTTCTTTTAATTAATTAAACTCCTTTAATTAATTTAGGCTTCCCACCACATGGGAATAATTAATTAAATTCATTTAATTAATTTGTCTCCTAATCTTATTAGGAATAAATGAGAGTACTAAATATTAAATTAATTACTAAACTCCTTTAGAAATTAAAATAATAATAATTGTAATAATATTAATAAGACTCCTCTTATTAATTTATATTTAATATTTCCAAAATATTAAATAATAAACATTAAGCTATTTAATTTATTCTATCACCATAGATTAAATTAATTATACTTAATGCATTATTACGATTATGCCATTACCTTCTTAAATAATTATTCTTCCTTTTATGGTGTGACCCTTTAGGTTCTCCATATTAAACCGGTTGTGAATAAATCAATTAAAACAATTTTAATCTTATTTAAATAAATAAATTAAACTAATAATCTATTTAAATAAATAATATTTATTCTACAATAGGGATAAGCCTCCCTAGCGATCAACGACTTTTCAGATAATATAGATTTCAACATTAATCATAAAAGAACCTGTGAGTTAATAGTTACCATACAATTCAATCCTTCCACCATACAATGTCCCAATTAAATATAAAACATGGATTTACTGTCAAGTCTTATTTTATTTAATTATATGTATTTCGATTAGAAAATGTACAACTCCAAATAATGCAAATTAAAAACTCCTTTCTAATTTCATTTCACCTTGGCCAAGGATTCCTGGGTTGTCATTTAACGAATCACATAGGACATATCTCCTCTTTTACTAGAGGTGGTAGATTCTTTATTGATCATTCATTATCTCCATATGTAACTCATTATACCCAAGCATACCCTATATATGCCTTAAAAGGTCTTAAGGAATAAGTCAAAGTATAATTTGTTACATACAAGATACTATGATGATCTCAAGTCCAAGGATCACTTGTACTACTATCACATTAGGAATTCCTATTGACATGCGAGTAAAACTCCATTAGGTATTCCATAGCGAATCACGTTCAGTGAACTTATTCTCCAATAAGCACCTACATACTTGCTTTAGTGTCTCCACACAAATGATCATGAGATCAATCATCCTCATCCAATGAGCAAGCAACATATGTACCAATCTATCCGGATTTACTAATCCCCTTTTTAGTAATCCCACGATTGGGAACTATTTAAGTTTTAAAACTTTCTAAGAATTTAGATCTCATTAGCATGATCATCATCATGATTCTAAAAGCATTGCTTAAAACTATGGGTTATTTACATATTATAAAAACAGCAACATGTAGATAATTAAATGCCTTTAATAAATGAATATTTTATTAATAAATAAATAAGATTGTTTACAAAGTACGTGCTTTATCATCATACATGATTGGCTTGTATGCACACTACTATCAATCTCCCACTTGCACTAAAGTCAATCGCCATGGTATCTCATACCCATCTTCTCTAAGTGACGATCAAACTGCTGTTGTGTTAAAGCTTTAGTAAATGGATCTGCAATGTTGTCTTGAGAGTCTACACTCTCCTCTTTCAATGATTTTTTTTAATCAAAGTGCCGCAACACATGTTTAGATTCAAGATGAGACTTAGGAACTATTCCTAGTTCTGTAATGAACTTTTCATCCGAAACATCAACTTGCAGCTTCACTTACAGTTATATACTTTGTCTTTGTCACTAACCCAGCAACTTTTGCTGTTTGAAACCTTTCCAATTTACTGCACCACCTTTTAAGGTAACGACTTACCATAAAGTGGATTTTGCTGTCGTCTTGGTCAGTCTGAAAACTTGAGTCTGTGAAGCCCTCGAGTTTTAATTCAGACCCACCGTAGACAAGAAAAATATCTTTAGTCCTTCTCAAGTACTTTAGGATATTCTTCACTGCCTTCCAGTGCTCTTCTCCAGGATTCGACTGGTATCTGCTCGTTACACTAAGTGCATGAGCAACATCCGGTCTAGTACATATCATACCGTACATGATAGATCCTATTGCAGAAGCATAAGGGATCTTACTCATACGGTCTCTCTCCTCAGGTGTCTTTGGGGCCTGTTTCTTGGAGAGATGTATTCCATGGCTCATCGGCATGAGACCTCTTTTGGAATCTTCCATGCTAAATCTCTTTAGCATTGCATCAATGTACGTTTCTTGGGATAAACCAAGCATCCTTTTAGATCTATCTCTATAGATCTTTATCCCCAAAATATAGGATGCTTCTCCCAAGTCCTTCATGGAGAAGTGTTTAGATAACCAGATTTTAATCGATTGTAGCATAGGAATGTCATTCCCTATCAGTAATATATCATCAACATATAATACAAGGAATGAAATTGCGCTCCCACTAACCTTCTTGTACACACATGGTTCACCGTCATTTTTGATAAAATCAAACTCTTTGATTATCAAAACGAATGTTCCATCTACAAGAAGCTTGCTTCAATCCATAAATGGATCGTTGCAGCTTACAGACTTGATTTATTCCAACCTTTGAAACAAATCCCTCTGGTTGTGTCATATACACATCCTCCTCAAGTTTCCCATTGAGGAAGGCCGTTTTCACGTCCATCTGCCAGATCTTATAGTCGTTATAAGCTGCAATCGCAAGCAAAATCCGAATGGACTTGAGCATAGCTACTGGTGAAAAGGTTTCATCATAATCAACTCCTTGTCTTTGTTTGAAACCTTTTGCAACCAGTCGGGCCTTATAGGAGACCTTGCCGTCCGCTCCAGTATTTATTTTAAAGACCCATTTACACCCAATAGGCTTAATGCCTTCAGGTGGTGAAACCAAAGTCCATACTTTGTTTTCATACATGGAGTCCATTTCGGATTTCATGGCTTCAAGCCATTTCCCTGAGTCTTTATTACTCATGGCCTGTTCGTAATTCAATGGATCATCATCATTCATGATGTGTACCTCATCGTCATCCTCTATAACGAATCCATACCTCTCAGGTATCTTCGGTACTCTTCCAGATTTACGAACAGGGTGTGGTATTGTAGGTTCTTCTACTTGGTCAGGTACCTGACTTTGATCCGTGATAATTTGTGGTTCTTAAACTTCTTCAAGATATATTTTACTCCCACTGACCCCTTCATGGATAAACTCCTTTTCCAAGAAGGCAGCATGTTTCGCAACAAACACCTTTTGATCAGTTAGATGATAGAAATAATACCCTACAGTTTCTTTAGGGTATCCCACAAATTTACACTTTTCGGATTTAGTCTGTAGCTTATCATGTTCAAACTTTTTGACATAAGCTGGACAACCCCAAGTCTTAACATGCTTAAGATTTGGTTTCCTCCCCTTCCACATCTCATATGGAGTCTTTGGGGCGGATTTGGTAGGTACCTTGTTAAGTAGGTATGCAGCCGTTTCTAGGGCATATCCCCAGAAGGAAATTGGAAGGACGATAAAACTCATCATGGATCGAACCATGTCCAACAGTGTTCGATTTCTTTTTTCAGATACTCCATTTAACTGTGGTGTGCCTGGAGGAGTCCATTGTGAGATTATACCATTTTCTTTAAGACAATAGAAAAACTCACCGCTTAAGTATTCTCCACCTCGATCTGATCGAAGTATCTTTATACTCTTGCCCGTTTGTTTCTCTACTTCACTTCTGAACTCTTTGAACTTTTCAAATGATTCTGACTTGTATTTCATTAAATACACATATCCAAATCTTGAGTGATCATCAGTGAAAGTAATAAAATAAGAATACCCACCCCGTGCACTTGTTGTCATAGGTCCACAAACGTCTGTGTGAATCAATGCCAACAACTCTGTAACTCTTTCTCCTTTTCCACTAAAAGGAGATTTAGTCATTTTACCCATGAAATAAGATTCACAAGTTGGATATGATTCATAATCAGATAACTCAAGGAGCCCATCTTTATGCAACTTGGATAATCTTGTTTCATTGATATGACCGAGTCTACAGTGCCACATGTAAGTATAATTAATATCATCTCTTTTCCTTTTCTTAGTTTGTTCAATTTGAAAAATATTTTCTTGTAAGTCAAGTGTATAAAGTCCATTTCGCAAATTTCCAATACCATATAAAACATCGTCTTTATAAATAGAACAACTATTGTTCTTTATAACAACGTTAAATCCTTCCATATCCAATACAGAAATTGAAATAATGTTTTTAATAATATTCGGAACATAATAACAATTATTAAGATAAATGAACTTGCCCGAAGGCATTGCTAAATAATAAGTTCCTACAGCTAATGCAGCAACCTTTGCTCCATTCCCCACTCGTAGGATCACCTCATCATTGTTCAGCTTTCTACTTCTGACCAGTCCCTTCACATTATTACATATGTGAGAACCACAGCCGGTATCCAATACCCAAGTAGAATTTTGACTTTCTGAAAAATTAATTTCAATCATGAACAAACCTTGATTGGAAGTCGAAGCTTCTCCAAGCTTCTTGTCTGCCAGAAACTTCTTGCAGTTTTTCTTCCAATGACCCGGCTCGTTGCAATGAAAGCACATTCCTTTAGCTGGTTCAGGTTTCTTTTGTTCCTTTTCTTTCCCCTTTCCCTTAGCCTTCTTGGATTTCTTCTTTTTAGAAGATACCTTAGGTCTCTTCCTTTTATTGGAAGAATCCACCATCAAGATATGGTTCTTCTTGGATGAGAAGTGACCTTCTGCAGTTTTCAGCATGTTAAGCAGCTCAGGCAAGCTGACATCTAGCTTATTCATGTGAAAATTAACCACAAACTGCGAGAAGGTCTCAGGGAGTGACTGCAAGACCAAGTCTTGACTCAACTCCCCATCCATGACGAACCCAAGCTGTCCAAGGCGTTCAATCAAATTGATCACTTTCAGGACATGAGTCTCGACGGCAGTACCCTCGGTCATCCGAGATCGGAAGAGCTCCTTAGATATCTCATATCTAGCAGTCCTACTCTGTTCACCATACAACTCCTTGAGGTGAAGCAGCATAGCAGGAGCATCCATTTTTTCGTGCTGACGCTGAAGCTCGTTATTCATGGATGCGAGCATGATGCATTGAGCCACATATGCATCATCTTGCCACTTATTGAAAGTGACAATCTCTTCCTCAGAGGCTGTTTCTGAAACAGATTCAGGGACAGTTGAATTTAGGACATAAGAAATCTTTTCAGCAGTGAGAACAATTCTCAGATTTCTTAGCCAGTCCTCATAATTCGGCCCGGTAAGCTTGTTTGCATCAAGTATGCTTCGTAGTGAGATTAGTGATTTAGACATTTTTAAAATTCTGCATGTGAAAAATAACATTTTAGCAAACATTCATTTTATTAATTTTGCATACCAAAATAAATTTAGGTCTTTATTTTAAATTGGTATCTCCCACTATTTTCATCAAACTATATTACCCTCATTTATATAGTTCGACAACATCTAATTAAAGATTTGCTAGTGAGAATAAGGATCCCATTTCAAATGTATATAACCTTGTGGATAGCACAACAAGCGATATACAAATAAATAGGTAGACAACTCTTGTCAATTACAACACTATATAACTCCTTTTATTTTGCCTCTTAAATCATAATGGTCAAGTATGTGCACATCCGAACTAAAATGATTTAAGTTAAGTCCAGCCTAGCACTTCCATAAATTCAAAAAAGAAAAATGTTCGTCCTTGTGGATAGCACAACAAGACTAGATCGTTCAATTTTCTTGATAAGCATCAAATGTGATTAATTAACATCTTAAATACGCAATACTCGCCTTGTGGATAGCACAACAAGCTCATATTAAATATTTAATACTCTATTAATTTATCATGCTAGAAGGCGACGTTCGATATTCCAAATATCATTTGAACGCTTCAGACTTAATATTATTTCTTTGAGGGGTTTGTTATTATTTGTCTCATCTTGTTTAGCGCGCATGCACATATATATATAAAATACGCGTCATTTTATTAAACATGCGAAGCATGTTTGCATAAAATATAATATATATAATATTTAGCATGCAATATAGAATATTATATTCTACCCAGATTGATTATGGACTTTTATTCTAGTTTAGTTCACTAGAGCCACCAAGTGAACCAAAAGGTCAAACCTAGGAGTGCAAGAATTTAAATTTAAATATAACTATTACATTTAAACTCGGGCTCCATACAAACGGGTCTTCACGCGCTCCTTGCTCCTTGGTCTCCAATTTTTAAAGATAATTCTAACTATTTCTATTACATTAAACTATTTAATTTAAATAGAAACCTTGATCAACAGTCAAAGGGAAGTACATAGGAGAGAGATAGAATTTTACATCAAGAAAAAAAAAATTAGAGAAGACGAGGTACGCAGACCCCATTTAATAAAACCCATTCATTCAAGCATTCAACTAAAATAAAATCCAATCACATTGGTCAAATAGTCCATAATCAATCCCCATTTATTTTCATACATATCACCATATATATCAATAAATAAATATTCATCTCATGAATTAAAACATTCCATATATATATGAGTATCATTTAATGGACAATTTTAAATTGCATGAAATCCAATTTCAAGATTAAAATAAACTCTTTATTTTAATTATAAAATTATTTAGAATATAATATATAAATATATCATATTTATTTTTATTTTTTTTTTAAAAAAGTCACCTTCTTTTATTAAAAGAGTCCTGCAGGTTTATTAAAAAAGTCATTTCCTGATGGGTCACCTTCTTTTTGGAGTAAGAAAAAGACAACACCTTTTCTTTGCAGAATTCAAGATTAGCACAAAAAAAAATTGTGATTCTTCCTAAAAAAAATCTTTTTTTTTTTTTTTTTTTTTTTAAATATAATTTTATACAATAAAATTATGCCCAATAAATTATTTTAAATACATACCCATATGTATATGAAATCAAAAATAAATTAATAATTGCATAAAGATTTGGCTCTGATGCCACTGTTGGGTTTGTACGAAATCGTGACGCAATCAAATTGCAAAAATTAGCGGAAGCATGGTATATCAGAGTTTAAAAAATTTCTACAAAACCATTACCCGGATCATCCTTTATGCAAATTATTAATTTAAAACGATAAATAAGAAGTTATGGAATCATACCCTTGTAGAACGAAGCTTCCACAGGTACTAGTTCAACTCCTTGTTCTTCGTGATCTCCTTGAATTTCCGGGTTAGATTCCTTCCTTTGATCAACATTAGCCACCCAAATGTTTGGCCTCTAGAGGTGATCCACCAAGGAAGATGAATTATCAAGAAGGAGGGTGTTTGGCTTAACCTTAGTTTTCTATCCTCTATAGAAAAGGAGTACTCTCCAACAATTAGAATTGCATCATCTAATATCTATTATAAGACTTCTCTTATATAGACATTGGTCAACCCTTCTAATCCTATTAGACATGGGATTTCTTTTAATTAATTAAACTCCTTTAATTAATTTAGGCTTCCCACCACATGGGAATAATTAATTAAATTCATTTAATTAATTTGTCTCCTAATCTTATTAGGAATAAATGAGAGTACTAAATATTAAATTAATTACTAAACTCCTTTAGAAATTAAAATAATAATAATTGTAATAATATTAATAAGACTCCTCTTATTAATTTATATTTAATATTTCCAAAATATTAAATAATAAACATTAAGCTATTTAATTTATTCTATCACCATAGATTAAATTAATTATACTTAATGCATTATTACGATTATGCCATTACCTTCTTAAATAATTATTCTTCCTTTTATGGTGTGACCCTTTAGGTTCTCCATATTAAACCGGTTGTGAATAAATCAATTAAAACAATTTTAATCTTATTTAAATAAATAAATTAAACTAATAATCTATTTAAATAAATAATATTTATTCTACAATAGGGATAAGCCTCCCTAGCGATCAACGACTTTTCAGATAATATAGATTTCAACATTAATCATAAAAGAACCTGTGAGTTAATAGTTACCATACAATTCAATCCTTCCACCATACAATGTCCCAATTAAATATAAAACATGGATTTACTGTCAAGTCTTATTTTATTTAATTATATGTATTTCGATTAGAAAATGTACAACTCCAAATAATGCAAATTAAAAACTCCTTTCTAATTTCATTTCACCTTGGCCAAGGATTCCTGGGTTGTCATTTAACGAATCACATAGGACATATCTCCTCTTTTACTAGAGGTGGTAGATTCTTTATTGATCATTCATTATCTCCATATGTAACTCATTATACCCAAGCATACCCTATATATGCCTTAAAAGGTCTTAAGGAATAAGTCAAAGTATAATTTGTTACATACAAGATACTATGATGATCTCAAGTCCAAGGATCACTTGTACTACTATCACATTAGGAATTCCTATTGACATGCGAGTAAAACTCCATTAGGTATTCCATAGCGAATCACGTTCAGTGAACTTATTCTCCAATAAGCACCTACATACTTGCTTTAGTGTCTCCACACAAATGATCATGAGATCAATCATCCTCATCCAATGAGCAAGCAACATATGTACCAATCTATCCGGATTTACTAATCCCCTTTTTAGTAATCCCACGATTGGGAACTATTTAAGTTTTAAAACTTTCTAAGAATTTAGATCTCATTAGCATGATCATCATCATGATTCTAAAAGCATTGCTTAAAACTATGGGTTATTTACATATTATAAAAACAGCAACATGTAGATAATTAAATGCCTTTAATAAATGAATATTTTATTAATAAATAAATAAGATTGTTTACAAAGTACGTGCTTTATCATCATACATGATTGGCTTGTATGCACACTACTATCAGTAGTGCCATCTTTTTTTTTACTGTATTCGATTGAAATTTAACATTCTTGTCTGTTGTGTCATTACGTCAAGTTAACTTATTTTAAATACATCTATAATCTACTTATAGTGTAATGAACATTTATCCTCAGTTAATAATGGTGCATTGATTAGGGTTGTGTATAAATTATATATATATATATATATATATATATATATATATATATTCTAAAAAAAGATATCTTATAGTTTATAAGAAGTGTTTTTATATTTACAATGCTTATATGAATTGAAAGAATAGAATGAAAAGATAGTCTTTACTCTAAACCTGAAGTTATGCAACAGAATAACAATTCTCAACTTAACATTTTGGAATATGTTGTTGGACGACAAAGTTGACTAGCTGTCATGTGTTTGTGTATCATGAAACTAATTGATTTAAACATGTATGGAAAGTTAAGAGCAATCCTACTATCATATAATTTGGGTCACATAAAGTTCACATGCACACACATGCATATTTGCGGGCCCTGCATGTCATGCAGGGCCCACAGTATCCATGTGTGTGTATGTGAACATTATGGGGCAAAGGTGCAAAAAAAACCCTGACCTTTTTTCGTATGTCCCACTTCCATCCTGAACTAATTTTTTTTTCAAAAGTACACTTAACGTTTTAATTTTTGGGTCAACCGTGCCCCTGCCGTTAAAACAAATCCAGCTAGACAAACGGAAGTGCTAGTCAACTGACACGTGGCAAAAATAAAAATTAATAATTACTTTTTTTTCTCTCTTTTCTCTCCTTTTCTTCTCCCTCTTTTCTCCTTCTCCTTTCTTCTTCCTCTGTTCTAAAACCCAAATCTCTAGAGCGAATGTACAAGGTATTAGATGTTTTATCTCTCTCCTTTTTGTCTCCACCTCAGCCGACGCCACCTCCTCCTCCCACCAACCTTGAAACCGATGGTTTAAGTTTAACCGAAAGGTGAGTCCAACTATTCTACTAATCATAATCATACTCACTATTATAATCTTTGTATCTGGTTTGCTTTACCTTCTTGTTAGATTCCTCTTGAGACCCCCAAACAGTGAGCCAGATTATTTTGATGATGCCACTGCCCTTCAAGGTCAGTTGCAGCAGCTCTTTCATCTCCATAATGCCGGAGTTGATCAATTCTTCATAGATACCTTGCATGTTTTCAATTACAATTCCATTATTGGGGTTAAAAACCCATTTGATTACGCTATTTGTTTGTGTGAATTTGAGGGTGAAGACAAGCTTAGATTGTTGCCCAAATATAGCCATGCCTTTCACATGGAGTGTATAAATACTTGGTTACTTTCTCACTCTACTTGCCCTCTTTGTAGAGCTTGTTTGCTCTCTGATTTCTCTCCAAATAATAACTGTTCGCCGATAGTCCTTCTTCCTGAATCTGGCAGTGAGAGTTCTAGAGAGATTGTAAGTGACAGAGAGGGTATTTTGGGTACCACGGCCAATTCAGTTGCGAGAGCTAATTCCCATGTAGGAGTTCATTGTCGTGAGGAATTTGGGTCATCCCGTGTTGAGATTTCGCAAAAATCTTGCGAAATTCAAGTGAAAGAAGATGCAAATCAAGAAAAGAAGACGGGGGCAGAGGAGAAAGTTGTCACGATTAAGCTCTAAAACCCAAATCGTAATTGCTTTCTTCTTCTTCTGTTCTAAAACCCAAATCGTAATTGTTCATTAGACCTAAATCTCTTAGAGCTTCAAAAACATCTAATACCTTGTATAGTCGCTCCGGAGCACAGCTTCCAATGGCGACCGTGTCGGTGAAATTCAGTAGCTGAATTGTCGAACCTCTGCAACCTCCATGAATAAGAGATCTGACGCGGCGGAGAATCCAAAAAAGACTCGATCGCAGAGGCGACGCTCGCTCGAGAAGAGGATCCGAACAGCGACGTTTATGGCCTTAATCCATCGCTCAATCTCCTCCTCGAGACTGGACCACGGAATCTTTTGAACCTCATGGATATTGAGCTTTTGTAACCCTAGCCTCGACAGGCTTTCTTCTAAAAATTCTCTCCGGCAGATACTACAAGCGAGTGAACACTCCTTGCCGTAGCCTGCCGTCATCATTCGCTTAGCAATCTCGTGTAATTCAGAAAACACACTGCTATGTCATGAGCTTTTGTTTTAGAACAGAGGAAGAAGAAAGGAGAGAGAGAAAAAAGGGAGAGAAAAGAGAGAGAAAAAAAAGTAATTATTAATTTTTATTTTTGGCACGTGTCAGTTGACTAGCACTCCCGTTTGTCTAGCTGGATTTGTTTTAACGGCAAGAGCACGGTTGACCCAAAAATTAAAATGTTAGGTGTACTTTTGAAAAAAAAATTAGTTCAGGGTGGAAGTGAGACATATGGGAAAAGGTCAAGGACTTTTTTGCACTTTTGCCCGAATATTATGTGACCTAAAATTATGTGATAGTAGCATTATTTTAAAGTTAAATGAATAATAATTGAATAAACCATTTTTTGATTTCAAATTAGCTTAATGTTTTGAAAAGTTGTAAAAAGTAAAAAAAATATATATATACAAATTAATGGGCTGATTTTGAGCTTAGTGTTGTTAAGTTCGAGATCAGAATTTTTTTTTTTAAAGAAAACACAACAAATTCACCAATTATGTCATAGTGGTCATTAGTTGTACACATAAATATTTTCTATGTCCTTTAATATAAGTCGTTTTAGAGTTGTGCATAAGTATCAAAGAAATGATTATATATCATTAAATATAATATCAATTGTCTATATTATCTTTGTATTGAAAAAGGAGAATGTTATTTATTGGACAAAAAATAGTGAGAGAATCAAAGTTATATTTAATACTTGGGCCTTAGGGTACTATTGAAAATTAAGCAATTAATGTTTACTTGAAATTCTCAAATGACTTATATGAAAGGACAAAAATAGTTCTCTAAAACAACTTATATTAAGGAACGAGGGAGTATATAATAGTCAATTCCAACATAAATACTCAATCAAAAGTTTAAATCAAATTTTACACAAGTATAAATTTTATATTTCGAACTCATTTCAGTTAATGAATGAGTCTAGTCGAATTTAAATGAGTTGATTTTGAGCTAGACATGACATAACTCGGATATTGGTTCATTTGTTTAATTAAATAATAAAAATATTTTGATCAAACTTGACTCGTTGAGCGAACTCGAGTTGAGGCGAGTTTTGTTGACAATTACTCAATTATTCTAAACCCCAAAAAATATACAATTTTATAAAAGAATTTCTTAACATGTGCATGCTAAGCACACAGTTCAAAAGAATATTCTCTTGAATTGTGTGTATATTCCCTTCAACTTGATGCATATGCAAAAATCAAGAGAATATGCACACAATTCAAGAGAATATTATCTTGAATTGTGTGCCTAGCATGTGCCCTTAGGGCACATGTTAAGAGGACCTTTTTATAAATTCCACAAAAAGCACCCTGTGAAAAAAAATTAATGACTGTGGTATGCATGAGCCTGAAAATAGGAAAACATAAAGACACTAAAATTAAATAATTACTATCTCCGTCCCATAATAAGTATTTTTTTAACTTAAATCACATATACCAATACACAAGTTAAAATGGCAAAATTACTCTTAATATACTTTTTTTGTTTTGTTTGAGACTTTTTTTTATTGTCTTTTGGTCTCTCTTTCTCTTTCTTTAACCTTTCAACTTGTTAATAAATACGCAATAAATACCATTGGTTGCATAAGGGCACATATGAGAAAATATTGTAAAAATTATATTGAAATTCTAACACATCACTTATTTTTTTAAAAAAATATTAAATTTAAAAAATCACTTATTGTGAAACGGAGGTAGTAATTAACAACTACAAATTAATTGTGCGTTTTACATTAGATGACAAGAAATCATAAATATAAAAACTCATAATTCTACCTAATTCGCTGCTCCATTTGTTGTCATTGTCATATATACCTACTCCAAACACATGGCATCATTGGACATGAAGTCAATGTAGATGCTTACCAACCTTAACCGTTCTTGTTTTTTCATCCTTATTAAACCCTAATTTGTGTTTTTGGTGTGAGTCCCTTCTTAATTCGTTCTTATTCCAAATATTTAATATCGAAATAAATTTATAGACGTGTATATATATATATACAGTTGTGTATTACACAATCATCTATGACGACGATTTTTTTGGGTTATAACGACGGTTTACCCGTCGTCATAGACCAGAATAGCTATAGCAACATGTGAACCATCGTTATAACCCAAAAAAACCGTCGCCATAGGCGACTGTATACTACAGTGTATATATATTTTTCCCTATATATATATATATATATATATATATATATATGTGTGGGTAATATGGCCATACATAACCGTGTATGTTTATTTGTGCACATTTTATTAAAATTACGTCGTTTTGACATACTTATTTTAAAAAAAAACATCTTCTAAACGTAATTGTGTATAATCATTATTCCATATATATAACAAAACTCTTTTTTCTAAACCAAAATATAGAGTTTGAGGGTTATGCACTTCTGCAGCATGCCACAGCTGCATTATTTAAAGAGAGTTCATCTGTCCTTGAATTTGTGGTATCATGACTGTGGTGCGCATTGAATTCAATGTAGATCGTTCCCTATCTTAATCATCATTCCAATAAATGTAGGGTTTCAACCCCTATCAATCTTGAAAACAAAATTTAACTAAATTATATTTGACCACTCAACTCAAATTTCTATACGCAAAAATTACTAAATTATATTTGACGACTAATTTTTTATATAATATTTTCCTTCACTTGTTAATTATTCAAATGTATAATGATTCTTGTAATATAAAGAATCTTGTTACATATGTCGAGTTGACATAGTTTGACTAAATAGAGTGATAGCGTGCAATTATATATTTTCGTGCTTATGACATTTTGATTTGTGTGTTTTGTGTTAATCTCTCCGTCCCATAATACATGACGTTTTAAATAATTTTATTTTTTATAAATTATTTGACGTTTTATATAATATAGGAGAATTAGACAAATCTTTTCAAAATTATCCCATATGAGAAAATATTACATATAAAAAAGTATGAGAGTAAATATATAGTAAAATGTATTATACACAATTAATATTTATTTTATTATATTTTACTCGTAAGTGTCACAAATTAATTGTATTTTTTATAAATAAAATATAAACGGATGCTTCATAAATACTCCTACATCCTTAAATGAGGGGAGATTTAATTACCATTATATTTGTGAGTCTCATGTCAAACAGATCTCAAGAAGCTACTCTATATACTCAAAGAGTATTCAATTAAAGAAGGTTGGTGCAAATCTAAAAATTATATTATGTCCTTATCTTAATATAAATTGTTTTAGAAAAATATTTTTATTTTTTAATATTTATCGTTTGAGAATTTTAAATAAATACTAATTGTTTAGTTTAAAATATTATCTCAAGTATTAAATATAATTTTGATTTTTTCACTATTTTTTGTCCAATAAATAACACTCTTTTTTTAATACAAGAACAATATAGATAATAAATATTTTATGTAATGATATAAAATTATTTTCTTTATACTTGTGTACAACTCTAAATCGACTCGTAGGAGTAGTTGTAAAGCAATTCCAGCACATAGTAATCATAAAATAAAAACAAAATTATAAAAAAAATCCTTCCATTTACATTTTTCCATAAAAATTATCATTATCTTCATTTTTATTTTCATGGAGAAATTCCCATGTACGTGAATAAGAGAGAGAAAATTTAATGGTTTTATTTGCGGCTATCAGACTAAAATATATGTGTGTTTATTTATTTGCGGCTATCAGACTAAAATATATATGTGTAATATATATATACTAGTTGTATTACTCGTGTCTCCGGCACTACGTACGAAACGAAGATAAAGGAGAAGGAGAGATTGCCGGAGCTAGAGAATGGAGGAAGTAGAGGGCGAGCTCGGGAGGAGGAAGTACGGAGGAGTATCTGAGAGTGAGAGAGAGTAATTTTTTTTATTTTGAAGTTAAAGAGGATATAATGGATGGTGAGATTTATTCTAAATTTTGGACGGTCCTGATAGTTTATTAGGGTGAGCGAAAAATTCAAAATCAATTTTATTAATTACTAGTCGTACGTGCCTCCGGCACTAACGGGGAATGGGGAAGAGAGATTGTCGCGCTAGAGAATGAAGGAGGCAGAGGGCGAGTTCGGGAGTAGGAATAACGAAGGAGGATCAGAGAGAGCAATTTTTTTTCCTTTGAAGTTAAAGAGGATATAATGGACGATGAGATTTATCCCAAATTTTGAACGATTCTGATCGTTTATTAGTGTGAACGGAAAATTTAAAATCAGTTGAGTTAATTATATATATATATATATATATATATATAGTTATATAGAGAGAGAAAGCTTAAGAATTACTACTACTACAGAGTCTCAGATCAGCCATATTTCTCACTCCTCTACATTTCCCTACAAGCTTTCAGACCCAGTAGGTTGATTTGTTAGTTTTGTTGAAGTGGAGCTAAACTTTGTAGGTTTAATATCTGATCTCCAATCACACTACTAAAAAGCATAATAAAGCCAGTTTTATTTTACTGTATACCAACTTTCCTTCTTTTTTTTTGCTTTGTTTATAGTTCATTTTTGACCGCCATAAATTGTGGGGGCTAAACTCCAAACAAATCATTGTGCCTGTGCTTTGTTAGGCAAAAAAGCTAGGGTTCTTGAATTAGCGTATATTTGCTGTATTAATCAAGCCATTTGGTTCATTGCTGTAAAGCATTATTGTGTTTTCATGTTTGGTTGTAATTTGTGTTGATTGATTTGGTTTAGAGTTGTGAATGAAGGCAATTAGGGTAGAATGTGATGAGAAATGAGAGGCGAGGCTAGGGTTTGGGAGAGATGGGGTGTGTGTTTGGGAGAGAGATTTCTTCGTCTGGGCCTCCGACCTCCAAGATTGTAGCTCAGAGGGGAAGGGATAAAGGGGGAGAGAGTGATCTGGCAGTTTCGGGGAGGAGAGAGAAAGTTGCAGTAGAGAATGCTGGGGCCAGGGAAGGTGGTGGTGAGGTTCATGGTGGAGATCAGGAGCAAGAGGATGGGAGTGTTCGGCGACGTGGTGTGAGGAGGCGCAAGCCGAATCCAAGGTTGAGTAATCCACCCAAGAATGTACATGGTGAGCAAGTGGCTGCTGGGTGGCCCTCTTGGCTCTCGGCAGTTGCCGGTGAGGCAATCAATGGTTGGACGCCTCGACGTGCCGATACCTTTGAAAAAATTGATAAGGTCAGTAATGGTGAGTTGATAGTATAGGTTCCAGTTTCTAAATGCTATTGCTTATGTTGTATGTTTTTCCTTTTTGATTAGATTGGGCAAGGAACATATAGTAATGTGTACAAAGCTAGGGATACTATAACAGGAAAAATTGTTGCATTGAAGAAGGTCCGGTTTGACAATTTGGAGCCTGAGAGTGTAAAATTTATGGCTCGAGAGATTTTGATTTTGCGCCGCCTGGACCATCCTAATGTTATAAAACTGGAAGGTCTAGTGACATCAAGAATGTCATGTAGTTTGTACCTTGTGTTTGAATATATGGAGCACGATTTGGCTGGACTTGCTGCAAGCCCAACAATCAAGTTTACAGAGCCTCAGGTTAGATTTTATTTGTTTGTTTGCTTTCAAGTTCTTTTAAAGTTTCAGTAGAAGTAATTGAATTTTCCTATGGTTGGTTATTATTGTTTATTGGGGTAAATTCCTTATGCTACATGTAAATGGATGTGGTAGGTCAAGTGTTACATGCATCAGCTATTGTCAGGTCTCGAGCATTGTCACAACCGTCATGTGTTGCATCGGGATATTAAGGGGTCTAATCTTCTTCTTGACAATGGTGGTGTTCTTAAGATTGCTGATTTTGGGTTGGCTTCCTTCTTTGACCCCAATCACAAGCAACCGATGACTAGTCGAGTTGTTACTTTATGGTATCGACCTCCGGAACTACTTCTTGGGGCCACTGATTATGGTGTAGGGGTGGATCTTTGGAGTGCTGGTTGCATTTTAGCTGAATTGTTGGCGGGAAAGCCTATCATGCCTGGTCGCACAGAGGTAATTCCAAACTTGTTGGCTTTATTCTATGACTTATTCTAACACTCGATGGTTTATGATGCATTGAATTGGCTGTTTGCTAAGGTTGTTTATTTGAAGTTTATATTTAATTGTTGCATCATCTAAATACTTTCCTGTTTTACAACTCAGGTAAATAACTGGATTTATTAGCGTCTGGAAGTTAGCTCAATAAGCTGTATAGTTTATCCACATGTTTCATTCATTTTGACGGGAAAAAATGTTTCACTGAAGTGCATGATTATGCTGTTTGTGGGATTCTTATAAGAACTATATTAGCTTCACCTTCACTTAAATCTGTTTAGATGGGGGCAGTGAAGGTTAAAATATGAGATCATACAATTACTAAACGCTTATATCTTTATGTTAAATTGTTGGGCATATTATCAATTCATTCTTTAATCAATATATCCACTGTTTTTTTTGCACCTCTAGACTGTAAATTATGCAGCAGTTTGTATAGGATCTCCCTATGCGTCATTTTTCATGTGTCATAAGGAGAGTGTTTCCATGGTTTTTGTTGGTCTCTGGATTTTAGTGATTTGATGATATTCACATGACTGTAATTGATTTTTTCAGAGTATAAACTCTGTTGGCACTAATATGTATTTTATGTTTCCTAGGTGGAGCAGCTACACAAGATATTCAAGTTATGTGGTTCTCCTTCTGAAGAATATTGGAAAAAATCAAAGCTACCACATGCAACCATATTTAAGCCCCAACAATCATACAAAAGATGCATAGCAGAAACATTCAAAGATTTTCCACCTTCATCATTGCCATTAATCGAGACCCTTCTTGCAATTGACCCAGCTGAACGCCAAACTGCAACAGCTGCATTGAGGAGTGAAGTGAGTTATTCTATTCAAATATGAGATTGATCTTTTATTGTTTCCCATCTATACCTGCTCTCTTAACATAAGTACTAAAAAAGTTTGGTTTCAGTGTTCTCCTGATTTCTCTAATTTCAGTCAACCTTTTGTTGAATCAATGATGAACTTCCCCGAAATTCATGATACTGCTTTAGCTGTGCAGAAAATTTTGCAGCATGTAAACCATGACTGCTTTAGCTTTTCAGTAATCACTGAAGCTTTTCAGTATTCAAAAAGGAAATTTTTTCCATATTCTTGATCCCGTCTATGGAAATATTACTCTAAAAGGAACTTATTACTGAAGCTTTTCAGTACTCGATAAGAAAATTGGAGTATAGATGGGGAGCATGCAAAATTTTTACTGCTTTAGCTTTTCAGTCATCACTCCAGAAAATTTTACAGTATGTCCTTGACCATTATTTTGAAAGGATCATTGGTGAAAAAATGTGTTTCGCATTTGGAGATGGAAGTTGGATCAACATGTTGGTGAATGGTGATGAATGGAATTATGGGAAGATTCGGGAGCAAACTGCTTATTTGGCAAGATAAACACCTTACATGTTAAACAATTTCAAGGGCATTTGTGATCTTTGTTTTGATTTGTCTAGTAAGACAGGGTAATAATCTAACTTGTGATTTCCCACATGGCAATAAGTCAATAACTTTAAACTAAGGGGATGGAAAACAACTTAAAAGGTAGTCCTGGTGTTCTTGTCACTTTTCTTTTTCTTTTTTCAGTCACCATAAATTAACTATATATGTAATTTTGTATGAATAGGTTAAAGTACAGCTTGTATTTTGATGGCTACGCATTATGAATTGAAGGGTCAATGTCTAATGAGTGTTTGAACTGTGAACTGATATGCCCTGTTTTACACTTGTAACAGTTTGTAGTAGAACTTTGATGCATCAATACATCATGCCTGCATATTGTTTCTTTCTTGATCCCAGAGTTTAGTAGTATATTAATACTTTGTGACCATATCTTTATCTATATGTTTTTCAGTTTTTTACAACCATACCTTTTGCTTGTGACCCTTCAAGCCTTCCAAAATATCCTCCGAGCAAAGAGATGGATGCTAAACTACGGGATGAAGAAGCTAGAAGGTGTGTATATCACTAAAGTTTTTATTGTACATACGTTAAGGTTCTGATTTATCTTTAATTTCAACAAGAGCTTTGTTTCCTAAAATACGCTGTTATCTATTAAGATGTTTGTAACACAATATTTATTGATTCTGAATTTGTTGGAATGGTTGCAATTATGAATACTAAATCTGTTTGGCATGTTAAATAAGCAAAAAGTTATATTGCACGACTTTTGAAACTTTTATTTGTTTGAACATTTGCTTTTCACATATTTTTGAATCTTTGTTAGTTGTCCTGATGTCCAACCCACTTTATATTCGTATCTTCTTCTACTAGCTCAGCTAATACAGGAGATTAGATTATTTTTATGTATGTAGTTTGTTGATAACCTCTCAATTTGACTTAAATGTGCTTCATGATTTTAGACTGAGAGCTGCTGGTAGATCTAATGCTGATGGTGTGAAGAAAGCTCGGACCCGTGATCGTGCTGCAAGGGCAATTCCTGCTCCTGAAGCCAATGCCGAGCTGCAAGCAAATCTTGATGTATGTCAGATAAGCTTTTTCTTTGACCAATATCACTTCTTCTTTTGGCTATTTAAGCTGCCCAACCTTGAATTCTTTAAGACTTCAGCATGCTTATAGGTGACGTTTATATTTGGTTCTTAGATACGTCACAAATTTCAGGATTTCGTTAGAGCATGAACCATCTTTAGTTTTTCTCTCTGCATTTAATACTTTTTATGAAGATGGAACCCACAGAGTTTGCATCGGATAAACACCCCCCCCCCCCCACACACACCCACCAACCAACCCGACACTGCACGTAATACCCCATCAACCACGCTCACGGGGTTCCCATAGTCTACTGTAAACTATGTGGATGGCCTTGCCTTTGCGGAGTACTTAGGCCATGAGAATGCCTTGAAAGACTTGTCACTAGGCTCAGTACCACTTGAGCTAACCCCTTGGGTTCTCTTCATGATTATTACAATATTATATGGCTTGAAAGGCCTATCGCTGGGCTCACTGCTAGATATATTTACACTCCTATTCTTCCCTCCCCCCGGTTGTTACAGAGGCGGCGTCTAATCACACATGCAAATGCAAAGAGCAAGAGTGAGAAGTTTCCTCCCCCCCACCAGGATGGAACACTTGGTTATACTTTGGGTTCTTCACAGAACATAGATCCGGCCTTTGATCCTCCTGATGTTCCATTCAGTTCCACAAACTTTTCATACCCAAAAGCACCCATGCAAACCTGGTCCGGCCCATTGGTGGACCCTGCTGCCGTTGGTGCTCCAAGGAGAAGTAGTAAGCCGTCAAAGAAGGATTCTCAGAAATATAGAAATTCTGCTCGAACCAGACAGTAGGAAAACATGTGATATATATATATATACACTCATACTGGAGTTGAACTCACAAAGCCACAAATATTGCTGGACCAGTGTTTCTGAATCCAAGCCGGGAAACCTGCAAAAAATGCATGAAGAGGTAATTTATAACTTGTGCTTCATACTTTGTTTTTCCGTGTCCTATTTATAGTTTGGATGGTGAGAGTTGTATTTTAATCTTTTGTTGTTTTAATCTCCATTATGTCAACTCTATTTAGATGAGTTTAAAAATTCGAATAAATAAATATTTCATAGAACCTCCTCCTCCTCCTTTTGAATTGAAGTAGAAAGTTTATTATACCAATCCAATCCATCATTATTCTTCTTCTGTTATTTTTCTGGTTGCAGTGTTTTGGTGCGTCCTGTCCGTCTGGGTCTTGGGAAGGGCTGATGTTCGTTCTAATTGCTGCTTACAGCCCAACATTTTTATCTCTTGGAATTTTTAACTAGAAACGGATCCGTAACTACTTTGAAATGCTTTTCAGGTAGCAGCAGCAGCATGTCTCAGTCTGTCTGTCTGCTCATTCAGAGTTCAAAAAATCTCGACTAAATTACATTTCCACAAAACTTTATTATTATTATTATTATTATTCAAAAGAATTATAGTCAATTTTGATTCTGAAGAGACTCGCGTATGGGTTCCAACACCACACAAGTTTCTACTCCATCGACTAATAAATGACTTGGCATGATGGATCATCTCTACGAACTACAGATAGGCCATTTTTTATTTTTAAAATAATAATAATAATAATGCTAGAAGCACAAGAAGTAAACCGCAACAAAGTTCTGTTCCAGAAAGGGCAAAAAAACACAACAAAGTCGGGAAATAAAAACAAAAAGAATAATGCACAGGGAGTTTTAATTAGCTGTACCCATAACTTGTGCGACACCATCTCTCTTCATGGTCGCCCAGCTTTTCCTTTTCTTTTTAATATCCATACCCCCCCCCCCCCCCCCGCCCCCGCTACCGCTACTCCCCCTACACTAGTACTACAACCTAGCTATAGTCCTTTGGGACGCCCTCTCCTGGTGGCCCACCTGCACCTCCTACCAGGCCTCCTGGGCTTCTGCATGTTGGCCCTCCTCTTTATTATCCTAGCCCACTCGATTCTGTAGTTGGGCCTGCTGCTGCTCCTTTTGGGATTCCAGGTGACCCACCTGGTCTTACTGGGCCCCTTGCTGGTGCCACGCTTGAGCCATACTAGGCCCAGCTGATCTTTTGCTCCCATGACCCATTACAAGTAGTAGTATAATGCTTGTGTTGTATACCATTTACCTTCTCATATTACCAAATTAACTAGTAGTAGTAATTCACCGGCAAAGTGGGAGGAATGGAATGTAATAAATTTATTTATTTTTTACTTTCCTGTTTCTATAGATGAGGGACGGTTGATCTTCTTAATTAGTTAAAAGAAATAATTACCTAATGAGGTAGCCTTCCTCGCAGGAGGTTAAATAATTTGTGGAGTATTATTTTCTACTAGCCGTTGTTCTCAGATCTTCAATGGCTTTCCTTGCAATGAAAGGACCTTGAGCCCACGGATATAATAGTTGTTACAAGTACATCAAATAATAATTTGGAAACTATTTAATTTCCATAAGGGACCGACCCCATGGTAGAGAGCAGGTTGTAGGTTTTATTATAGAGTCCACATGCTGGGACAACAATTTTTTACAGACATAAATATTTTGTACATGAAGCTGACCAGAGAGAGAGAATATATATATATATATATATATATATACACACACACACGGAAAGGATCAAGGACATACGCCTTGATCCTACATATTTTGCTCACTACCTTTAGCGACGGATCGGACATCGGTTAAATTCGTCGCGTATTTTAGAGAACCGTCGTCCTAGTTTTTAACGACGCATCGAACCGTCGTCATAACATATAAACCGGTTATCTGTTCTATAGCGACGGACCGAATCGTCGTCCGATCCGTCGCTAAAGGTGGTGAACAAGGTATGTATGATCAAGGGGTATGTGCTTGAAATTGACTGATATATATATATATAATACAAAAGTACAAAGCAAATATCAGAAAACACATCCACGTGCGTATATAGAAACTTGTATTCCGAGCAACCACAGTTGAAGCTAGCTAGCAGCTCTATTGCATCTCATGTCCATTAATGCATCCGAAATGCTGAAATTGAGATGGATAATGAGATTTTAAGCATAACATGAATAACAACAGTCAACAGACATCATCAGACCAGAAACATGCGCATACATATTTCGGCAGACAAATTAACTTCATGCATACAAAACAATACAACTACTTTAGCTCCCCGTTAGCTTGTAAAGTTATTGAGGAAGAAATGTCATCATCTTTCCCAATGGGGTGAAACGAAGACTATTTACAGTAAGTAAATACTAGCCATTCACCTTTCTCACAATTTAATTAGATGTGTATGTAAATCCTCAAAATCATACACACGCATATATATATATGCACTAAATATTATTAATTCAAACCTGTCATTCGCAAGCAATCTTCGTGTCAAAGCTGCTAAGGCAGATGCCAAATGCTTGAAATGCAGATAGTGGGTAGCGGTAATCCATTGTAAACACATCCTTGCCTACTTTCCCAAACTGTAAGATGACATTCTCATGTTCCGGTCCAGCCTTTGCACCCTCAGAAGAAGCCACCAGCTGAAAGTTTTTCACTGAAGCAATTGTTACACGCCCATGAAAGTTCAAACACCAGCACTGCAGTTGCTCGTGCCATCTGGGGGACTTGTTTTTCAAAATCAACTGTCCATCTCTCTCACCATCCAAAGGTCCGGATAAAATCTTGTCCACGCCGCTTGATTTTGATCGGAAAAAAGAGAATGATGGAGGGGAATCAAAGCTACTATGCCGGAACTCAGTCTGTGACGGAGCCACACCTCCTGGTTTAATAGCAGAAGTCGGAATCGCGTCCATGATACAGTGCATTCTTCTTGGACCCCTGCTGGTAAAATGTAGCAATTTTGTGTAAGGTAGTTTGATCTATAAGAGTAATTTAACTTTATGATAATTAGTACCGCCCAAAGGTTTCCACCTAAAACTTATTAGACCAGAAAGGGAATGGACAATGCAGTATAACCCATTCCTACTGACTTTTTGCAATAATTAATTTCTCAATGAACCCTTCCGATGATACATTTATAAGCAGAATATTCAGTTATCGAACAAGATTGTCTCTTTTCTAATGGGAAAAATCTACAACTAATTGCAAACTATTTCTCGTACCTGGACCCCAACACATTTAACTCATATGAAATGTGTGCTACTGGATAGCTGCCAGCAGGAACACTGGGCAAAACTTGTTTTGAGCCCACTAGCCTAGTGGAGCGACTCTTCGTCATTTTAGCTCCGGCATGAGGTGGCAGAGCATCATATACTACGAACTTGGTTCCCAAAAAATTAGATCTTTTCCAGAGAGAGAAAAAAATAGAGGAAAAAACATTGCGTAAATCAGTCCCTCTCGAAAACATCGTGTCGATCTGTTGACTATTTATAAATTTGAACATACCTTAACTTCCCAATATATGTATTGCTCCCTTTTGACATATCATCAGCATGTAAAGAGACGATGTAGTCTGTGAACGTTGCATGTCTACACTTCCGAGCAGAAAGAAGAAACTTCCCATTATCAGCCAGTGCTGCCACAAAGACCAGATAGAGCACAAATATAAAAGCCTCCAAATGCTATCACAATATAAACTAAATACCAAAAAAAGAAAAATGAGCCAGTCAAAGAGTTAAACTAATTGAGGTGCTCAGGAAACCTTTGGAAAAATTATTCTAGAATCATACTCTAAATTAAATTTTTCTATGGTAGGGTGGGCCTTTTACACCGTTCTAGGGGCTCAAAAACAACAATTTTGAGAAGCACAGCTGAATGCTCACCTTGAGTTAAACTGAGGTACAAATTATATGTATGTGTAGACCGATTCCTTTTTATAAAACACCGGACAAGAGATTCTCTTGGACCAGGCTGCAAACCATAACCAGATAATATAAGGAGATCAAAAATTAAACGTAACAATCATAAAGAATTACCGTCCAACGTAATACTCCAAAAAAGATGGTTTTTAAAATCACAATGGTTAAAATCAAACTTAGCGTCAGAAGCACAAAAATGATTGGCAATATTTACACGAGAGGCACAAGCTGGTTTCACAATCTCAACGGTTACTATAAAAGTAATTGGTAGTTAGAACATGAGATGCAGTTTGCACAAGTTGGTTTATGGGAAAAAGATGGATAGTCGATACAATAGTTGAAGCTAACAATCATAGAGGCTTTAATTACTGGAGCAAACAGTGGTCCCTAAACCGCCAATCGACTTTTTGACATAAGTATCTATGGGAATCATTAAAGCATCACAAGTGGCAATATCAAATACTCCAAGGCTCCTCACTCGTGGGGAAGATAAAAGTACAAACACTCCCAAAAGTAACTAATTCACCCAACACAAGCCAACTGAGCACTAACTATTCATCACCATTAGCTGGATAGTAGTTGCTCCATCATTAAATGAGAGTCCATTTTCTCAAATTTGTACTCCCTCCGTCCCTTAATATAAGACATTTTAGAAAAGTTTTTATGTCCCTTAATGTATGACGTTTTAGAATTCCAAGTAAACATTAATTGTTTAGTTTCCAATATTACCCCAAGTATTAAATATAACTTTAGTTCTCCAACTATTTTTTGTCCAATAAACAATAATTTTTTTTTTCAATTCAAGGACAATATAAATATTTGATATTATATTTAATGCTATACAATCATTTTCTTAATGCTTGTGCACAACTCTAAAAAATCTTATATTAAGGGACGAAATGAGTATATACCAAAAGAGTGTTCATTTTCTAAAGTACTAGAAAAAAATAGTTACGTCTAGCTTTTGTTTAAGGAATTTCTTAACATGTGCCCTAAGGGCACATGCTAAGCACACAGTTCAAAGAAATATTCCTTTGAATTGTGTGTATATTCCCTTGAACTTGGTGCAAATGCAGAAATCAAGGGAATATACACACAATTCAAGAGAATATTCTCTTGAATTGTGTATTTAGCATGTGCCCTTAGGACACATGTTAAGAGGACCCTTTGTTTAAATATCAGACTTATCTTGAAAATTGTGATTTCCTAACGGTGGACTCTCATCCTGGGACAGGGAGATTATTAATTTGGTTCAAGGATTTACAAAACAGAGTTATACTAGCAAATTAAACAGCAATCACCTCCAAAAAAATCTCACAAACCATCAATAATAGTAATTACTTAGAAACAATCAAACTAATCCCACACAAACATATCAAGACTCTTATACTAAAATTTTATACCTGCTTGATAGAAATAGGAAAGGTCAAAATTCCAGACACCTCCGGAAATCTGACAAGCTCCTTCTTCATAATACCTCTCCAACTCTTACAAACTCCGGCGCAGGCAACGACACTCTTCCTCATCGGCCAATCGGTCTCCGACGCCTCTATCCTCTCCAACACTTCCCTCAACAACTCTTCCGGCAACTCCGCCCAGCAGCAACAGCTCTCCGCCTCCACTGCTGCCGCCGCTGAGCTGTCCTGAACAACGCGGCACGACCTCGATCGGGATCCTCCGTAATTCAATTTCATTTCCACAACCTTCAGCCAAATTCCACCTATTTTCACCAACTCTAAAAAAGAATCAAGCTCTTACCCACTTCTCATTGTTACTTTTCCATCACAGATCACACAGAGAACTCAAAATTCACACAAAGCATTAAGCAGATTATACAAACTGAGTTTGTACGAAAACTGAAATCATCAAAGTTTGAGCTGAGAAGATGAAAAAGAAAGGTTATTGATTGATTTGAGACTAACTCGGCTGATCAGTTGGTGGCCGGAAAATACTATCTACAAGCGGATAAGTATTATTTGTGTGCATATATATATATATATATATATATATATATATATATATATAGAGAGAGAGAGAGAGAGAGAGAGAGAGAGAGAGAGAGAGAGAGAATTTGACACTTGAGAGAGGACTCTTGTAGATACTGTAAATAGTAACAGGAACTTAAAAAATCTCTTTGGCAAACATATTGTTAACCCAGCTAAGCTAGCTGCTAATCATGATAAACATGATAAATGATTTTATTTTATTTTACAACTAATATGTATTGGCAAAGCCATTTCTTTATATTTAACAAGAAAATAAAAATGAAACTAATCACACTCTAAATAATGGAGTGTTAAGTGCCGTAATTAGTATTGCAATTGTGTTTATATATTTAGTCACTATTTTATTATTGCTAAATTGTGTTATTTAATTTTTGTTATATGATAAATGATAATAGATGTGATTATGGCACAAAACATAATAACTAAACTTTTAAAATTGAACATATTTTTGTTCAATATAAGTTTATTCATGTCGTTTTCATTTATTTGCTATTTCAATTTATTTAATAACAGAATAATTTTAATTTTTTAATATCAAAAAAATATCCCCTATATTGAAATGTGAAAAGTGATCATATTATCGTCCAACTCATATTTACCGTTCAATCTTATCTTGGGGTATGCGTCAAATAACAAAAAGAAAAAGAGAGAGAAGGGTGATCATATTGTGGGGAGTATAGGAATTAAATAGCATAATATTGATGTAGTATAATACAATGATTCCCGCCAAGTGAAGACAGACCAAAATTGAACTAAATCGAAAGTATAAAATTGTGTAGTAGGGTTCGTGTCATTGGATTCATCCATATACATATACATATACATATACTCCTATATTATAAAGTTTACTACCACATTAATTCATAATTTGTTTATAGGCAGGGCAGGGCTACATTCATTTTACCAAGGTTCAAATATAATAATTGTTATAATTATTATAAAAAACCCCAATTCTTCAATTAAGCGGAAACTAATAATAATATACAAAATTAATAACAATTTCATTAAACATAAATTTATATATAATTTCATCAAGGATTTTTTTATCATCTCACTAGTTTCTTTTACAATAAATAATTGTGCCTTTCCCCCATTTTATTAATCAAAATTGCCTTGGTTTAAACTTACTACACTAAATAACTAGTTGTGACAACCAAATCATAATTTTTCCACAACACAGTCACACAGTCACATATATATATATATACACACTTTAAATAGCAACATGTGATGGATGGTCACGTCCAAATAAAATAGCATATTTTGCTCTTTTTGTGCTTCACACATTTTTCTCCACTTTTCAAAGCATCCACTAAATATAAAACGTATACCCTTGTGGGGATATAAAATCTCGAAGGAGATTAAACGTGGAAGGCGGCCGAAGCCCCTACTGCAACTTTCCACTGGAATATTAAGCGTATAATGATAACATCCCTACGCCATATCCCACATACTTCACCTCAAAAAACCAAAGATTTAAAAATATCACACCCAACTAATCATACTCCCAAATATCTTATTCTACTAGAAAAAGTATATATATATATATATATATATATATATATATATATATATATAGAGAGAGAGAGAGAGAGAGAGTGTCCGTCTCTCTAGCGAATCATAGGGAGCGAACTAAAAACGAACCGACAGTTTTTTCGTCGCTATAGCATAGAAAGCCGAGTTTTTATGTTATAACGACGGAAAAAAACCGTCGTTATAGCCGGTTCGTTTTTAGTTCGCTCCCTTCCCTATGGTTCGCAATATATATATATATATGATACAAAAATATGCATGTGCTGAACAAATTTCTTTCTTATCTTATAGATGTGGGTCTGCTGTGAAGTAGCTATCATCTGCCTCATACACAACCACATAATATGAAATGTTGTTTGTCCCCATAGAAGGCTGGCACTTCCCAGACACAATAACCATAGAGATGAAAAGTAGATATGAATGGATTCTTTCCGTTATAAAGAAAAGGGGGAGGGGGAGGGGGAGGGGGAGGGGGGGGAGGGGGGAGAGTGGGGGGGAGTGATGCAAAAGAAGATCCTGGGAAAATAATATATTAGCATGCATGACACAACAAATGAATAACAATTGTAAACCTGAAAAGAAGTAAAACATATTTTAAGAACAAATGGAGAGATGGGGGTTAATACAAGAATGGCTACAACTCAGGTTTATCTTAATGGCTAATAACAAATGAAGTCACTTACCTAGGACAAGCAATCAAACCTAGCTACAACAACCGAGCCCTAGAATAGAGGGGGAATATCTGCACCCATCACTATCAAACCTTCATATCTACCTATATTAGCATTAATTATTAAAAGGGCAAGCAATAAATTTCTACCACTAGACGTTTGAATTGACCACAAAGTTGATCCCACCAAACCAACCATCCATTGCCCACTATGGGGATGTTCTATATTCTAGCTGCTGGATCCCATTGTGGTCCAGTAGTTTTGGCAGCCACCTTTTGGATGTTATACTTACAAGATTTAAATCTCACTTGATGTTAAAAAGGCTAAAACTCCCTCTCCAGTTAAGGTAACTTTTCTCTTCCATAGAAGAAGGAAGAACATATAGAATCAGAGGAGAAGGGGAAAAAAACTGATGTTTGCATTTCTTTTATAGTTTCTCATGGCAACTGACATTCACAACAAAAAGAGCAACTCAAGTTTATATATCGAGGCTAACCTAGAATTGTTAGGAAGACTGCGGAATCCATGAAGATGGCCATAATACACCTGTTGAACCCAACATAAACTGATAGGTCTTCTCAACCTAACATATTAAGCCTTCAAGTTAATACTTGGGAACCGATGTGGTACTATGTCAACTCACATATTACCTTAATAATACATTTATGCAATTTTGCCCAAAGACCCGAAGAAGAGAAGGATGTAATCTAGCTACTTGTTGCAACAAGTTGAGTACTGGTCTATGTCAACGTACAGAATGATAAGAAATGCACAGAAGGTTATGTGCATGTTGCATACTCCCAAGTCTCTCTCTCCTTTAATTCTTCTCCTCAAGTATTTTCTTTCCTCTTTTTTCTTTACGGGGTGAAGTGTGGAAAGAGGTGCCATATCTAAACAGTTCATTGCTCATATTAAGGGTATATCAATGACCCCGTGTGAGAGAAGAACAGATACGGAGTCCATGTCCAGCACAAACTTCCTGTTAGAGGAGTTATCAAACTAATGAAACATCCTTTGACCTGCTGCATATCTAAATTGAAGGCAGAGTTCCATGTTTGTTTAATCAGACATACAAAGAACTTAGTTTAGTGCAGAACGCTAAAATTAATATTTGTTCATATATCGCTTTGTCAATATCGCGTACGGTCCTAAACTCATGAACTAGGCAATAAAAAGAGCACGTATAACCTTTTGCTACAAAAAAATTCATCCAGGACTCTCATATAACAGGAACACTTCCTTTAGGCAGCTGCACGGTAACTAGCGGCTTCTCTACAAAACCAGTGAATTATCAACTTGTATGTGCAGAACTCCACTAAGCATTCACAGATTTACACATGTTATTAATGATTACCTGAATTGCCGGAAAAAGAATAAGGATTTGACAGATAGTTTGTTCTTAACATTCCAACAGGAGGTCTATGAGGTCCTAGGACATTATTTAATGGAAACGATGCGCGTCCTTCTGATTTTTCCAAGCACACTTCTGAGCTCTGTGCAAGCATTTGATTAGGAGTTTGCACAGAAGGCAACAAACGTGTTTCTCTCTGTTTTCAAAGAATGAGAATAACTTAGTTATGGTATAAATTAAGAATTCACTGTAACATAATTATTAAATGTCACAAAAATAATGAATTGTTATTGTTTACAGAACTACATTGAGTAGAGAATACATAATAGGATTATTTCAGGGCATATGATATCAGTAAAAACTAAAAATATGATGCACCGATTATTTATTCTTCTTAAATATTTCGCAAAGAGAAGTGTGACAATAATAAACTCCATATATCAGTGACAAGATGAATATCTCTCTTGAAATCAAAGGTAAGAATAAAGCATAAGAGGCATGGGTTACTTTGAAAGAAGTTAATGAACATGAGAGCATATATAAACATTAGTGCTGGAGATGGGAACAACATGATCTGAAGCAGGGTAGTCAGGATTTATTTGTTATCAGCGAATGAAGGTAAGGAACCTTGGATCAGATGGAGGCTTTTGGTTCAAATTTGCGGTGAGATAAGACAGTGTTTACTACTGCACCAAACATAACCTTCCTTGTTTCCTTAATGCAGAGGTTCATGATAAGACATGTGATTATATGAGGTCAAACTGGTTGAACCTCAGTGGACTAAATATAGACCATAATCCTAGGCATATATTTTTCCTAGAAGGGCGAACAAGACTGTGCTGACAACCCCAAAGTAGTAGAACAAAGTTTTGATCGGTTGAATTGAGTTAAGTCTCGTGTGCTTTCTCTCGCAATATTGTTTGTATACTTAGTCTTAGTGCAAGTTTGAAGTATTTGCCTCCATAGTCTAGCTGAGCATGAGACTTAGAGCATAAGAGATTTCTCCTCACGGGGTCAACCATATTAATTTATAATATCCTATCATGAAAGACGAGAGCTCCATATAAAATGCTCAACCTTAGAGTGAAAAGTGGGTGATTAATGCTTTTCTTACAGAAGATTGTGCAAAAACTAGCTTTCAAGCAAAAGCCACCACATTAGAAAATAATTCCAATCAGAAAATCAATATATGAGCTAAAAACATACTGGGTAGAAACAATGAAAACTGAAATGTTAACATAAGAACTGTTTCTAGGATCAAAAAGAATATTTTAGTACTATGAAAAGAAGGCACCAATAATATTCTGTAGCCCTTCATGTTATACTTCATTTATGACTGAACAAGAATTGCGGACTTAAGTAAGCATTTAATGATAAAACAGACGAACTTCATGCTAGATAAAGTTTTGATACAGAAATTTTGTAAATTGTGTATGCTTTGGTCAACCAGAAATAATAGAAGTAACTATATGATGTTATTCATTTGAGAGGTTTTATAGATATCAGAAACCCATTTAAAATATCATCTGTTGGTCATTGTGTGTGTGTGTTGACTGTTGACTGTTGAGAGAGAGACAGAGCATTAGTTTCGATGTTCATCTAGTCACTACATGAAAAATAACAATCCAGCTTAAGATCCCCAGATAGAATAACCCATTATATTTTGCAGAGAAAAATGAGTAACAAACCTTTTCCAGCTGGTTATCAAATTCTTCATGGGAAATGTTCCTAGAAGATGAGGTTCGTGACAGCAGTGCATTTTCCTGTAGTCCTTTAACTCCTTTTGAAACAAGCAATTCACTGCAATGTTCATTAGTTGATGCCTTGTATAGATTACTGATGGCTGAACGGAGACGGTGACTTCTCTGAGAGTAATAAATTTTGGTCGCAAAAGGAGCTGGAAATTCTTTTTTGTCCATAAACAATAAATTCATGTGAACAAAATTTGAATTAGCAAATGATAAAATGATTGTTTTAAGCAACTTAAAAGTTGAGCATATCATAGCAACAAATGCTACCTCTGGTCAGTAAATAGCAATTACGAACTTTCTTAGGCATATGATATCTAACAACATGATCACAAGTCTTCTCGCTTCCTGCACTTGATCCGTTCGGATACTCTCCGCCTGAACATAGGGATGAATAACAAGCTACATATGATTATGTCGTTCATATAATGCAGCCTGTGCAGAAAATTTGTCATACCATAAAGCACACAAGAACTTTGAGAAAATTTTAGTTAATTACGAGAAACAAACTTCAATATATTGATGTGTTTTTGCCACATCTAAAAACTCATCACACACACAAACACAAAAGAAAAAAAGAAAGAAAAAGTGGCCACATTTAGTTGGACAGAGGGAGTATTAGCGTTCCCTGAGCAGTAGACCACCGGGAAAGGGCTGAACACAAATTATACAAGTAAATATATATATATATATATATATATATATATATATATGGAGCAGACTCACCTGGACATGGCTATTTGATTATAAGAATATCTCATGCATTTTTATTCCATGTTTACCCCTTAATATGATAAGTTGTTAGTTTAGCAGTGTGGTGGCTAACATTCAATTATGACGGCAAACTTGAGGACACTGTATCATTTTATACTATTATCCTTACTATTTTTTTGAAACAAAAAAAAATAGGCAAATAAGACTCTTTACGTGGAACGGAAGGAGTAATAAAGATGCAAACTCTATGGTCTAGTTTAGGATACATATTTTTATGGAATTGCTATTACTTTTTTATCAAACTCAAATTTTGGCAACTATCATATTCAGTTACAAGTTAACACACAGCATGGTTTTACATGGTGTAAATTGAACAGAAACCTTTAAATATATATACATACATATATAATTATATATATATATATATGTGTGTGTGTAATATATTGTGGTGCATGACTGTCAAATGGCAACATAAGGGAAATTATAATGAGAATATGAGATTAATCCCATTAATGAGGAACTAGATATGCAGTGTGAAGAAAGAAAGAACCTAGGAAAAGAACTAGTTCAGGCGCTATTAAGTTTCAAATCTGATCTAACATAATTATAAATCACAATCTTCCAATAATAAAGGATGTACCCTCGCTGTAAGCAAAAACATTTGTACACCAGTCAGTCCATCAGTTAAAAGAGACTAAAGATAATGCAATAATGTGAAGATAAGGTTGAGAAGAAAAAATAGACAGGGACCGATAGCTATTATTTTGGAAGATATAGAATTACTATTCTATCCTCGATTTTGAAATTAAGTTATGCGACTTTTGAAAGGCATTGGAATTTTAGTTATTTTTCTTTTTCTTAATAAATTTTTAGAGTGAAATATTTCAAGCACAGAAGCTTTAGTAGTTAATTTTCTTAAAGAAGATCATTTCATTTTTCATATAAATTTTTTTCCTTGTTTGAAGTCAGCTTCCAAATCTCGAGCGAACTTCCAGGCTTCCAATTTTCAAGACAAACAATTTTAAAAGAGACCCTTCAATTCTCTCAAAGTTCTGTTTAGCCTGATATTCTACCAAAGATGTGTACATGTTACTGACGTAACCCTCCTACCTACTAGCTTGCTTTCTCCCAACAGCCTCCTACATACACCAGACAAAGTATCTAGCCTTGTGACTTGCACCCACTGAGCAGCCAATTATGTGGAAAACAATTACCAAGCAATATAAGACTTAAATGCTTAGAGGGAAAAAAAGATCATTAATCAGAAAACACATTTAACCTTGGACAACTCTCTACATGATACTAAAATGAATCCGTTTTATAATGTTGAGAAGAAAGAACAAAAATTCGGGACAATTGAAATGGCCTTACAGGTAAATGCCTCCTGAGTACTTATACACAAACTTTTGTTTACACCATTTGCTGTTCCTAAATGATCCGATATCAGTAAACTCTCAGCAGCTATCCTACAAGATACAAGAAAATTTAAATAACATTTAGAAAAGAAAAGAGGTGTACTCAGGACAGAAAATAGTTTTGTGAAAGAATGACTGTCATCTGAACTGCAACTTTAACTTGTTTCCAGTAAACTTTCTCATTCAAAATTTCAAACAGTATTCTAGGTCATGTACCACCCGAAATCAAATAAAGCAATCTCATCATCATTAAATAATCTATAAAAACACATCCGACCAGATCTGGAAGAAATCTATATGGCGACAGTGTGGCACTGAGAAGAACATGTACCTGAAGTCACATACCAAACCACTAGCTATATTGCATTAAGGATATGGAAAAAAATTAGAAGCCATCCCAAAACAATGTTGTGTGTGTTAAATCAATTTTATGCATACTGCTGAAAGAGAGACACCCGTCAAGTCCTTAAATATACATCTATGAGCTTAATAATGATGATAAATTAAGCCTGGGAGGTGGAGGTGGAGGTGGGGGGGGGGAGCAATGAGGGGAGAGGAAGTTGGGGAAAGAAATGTAGCATAGATGTTTGAAGATATACAGATAAATGTAATAATGATCAACAAAAACATACAGTTTGGAACGTTTTGTTGGGGGTGGCATTGCACCTGCCAAGTTATCTGCATGTCCGGTACTAATGCCTGAACCATCCATTCCAAGTGGCACATCTACACACAGTGGATCCGCTGAAAGGGAAAAAAATATTGAGTCAAGCAATCGAGGGAGTGCATAAAGAATATAATGTTCTTGTTAGCTTGTACATAGAAAAAGTAAAAGGCAACGACATTTCAAAACATTATTTTCAATCCATGAAGTGGTGCAGGAAGATCCAGGCCAAGTACTAACAGGCAAATTAAACAAGAAAAAACTCCAAAAGCAACAATACAGGAAAAAGACTCGGTTTCCTCCACAAACATTGTCAATTTACTTTCCTGTCATATCTCAAGTGGTGGATAAGAGGAACATTTATTTCAAGCTCTTTTTCACTGGAATACTGTCTGCTTGTTAGACAAGACCTTTACAGCAAAAAACCTCCAAGTTAAGATCCTACATTCCTACCAATGCATGCCAAAAGCAGATATCCTTAGACATATTTCTGTATTGTGAATAATTCACAAGGATAGAACAAATATTCCGTATTGTAAATTGGGCAACAGAACATAAAAAGACTTCCATAAACAGGTGTGACTGCAACAGCAATATTTATACCACCAAAATCACCACCACCAAGTTGTAGTCGTAACTGTCATAACTGAACCACTGCAGTACTCAAGACCGAGGACCCCTGTCACCATTACCGAGAAAAAAATTCTACCACCATTATGACCCAACATTGCCAGTTGCCACTCAACGTCCATCTGCCTACACATCATCATTAAAGCAACTTCTTTGCAGCAAGGTAACCCATCACTCCTTTGATGCAGCTGTTGTATCCACCACTAAAACAGTTTTGCTTTATTATTTAAAAGTGAGGAGCATCACTTTATATGGCCCTCACGCCGTACAACTAATGGCAAGGGTCAAATCTAATTATCAAGAATCATACTCTAACATATCTAGGAAGACTAGGATATTTACCAAGTATAACACTCACATGAGTAAATTTAAGACACTATTAGAAACTATTGTAGGGAATGCCAACTAATTTAACCAAATGAGCGCCTTGTGGGCGTCCAATAAATGATGACATGGCATAGCCTCATTTAAAATGAGGTTGTTGTGATACTATGATTAGAAATAGCTCCAGTAGTTATAACTATATCTCAACAAGTTTAATTATATCTTTTTAGAAAGTTATTCCCAGCGTAGCACATCCCGAATAAACGTATTACGTACAAACTAAGCGATTTGAAGAAACCTACCCATAGTCCCATACCCTCATACCGTACTCCATACCACATAAAGTAACGTATGTTGTTCCCACTTTCATTCCACGTACCTTATAGAACCATGAACTATTTAACATTCTGTGCAACAACTAACTACCTGTTTCATTCCACGAACCTTTTAGAACCATGAACTATGTAACATTCTGTGCGACAACCAACTACCAGTCTACGAGAACCATACCTTTTGCTTCAGTCGGGAAGGAAGAAATCAATTGCATTTGCTCATGCAAATGGGAACTTAATGCAGCGGTATCATGGCCGCCTACAGTTTTGAATCTTTCTCTCTCTCCAACCAAAGTCGCTTGGTCTAAGGAATATTAAGGTTAGAAATCATCATCCAGCAAAGAAATAAAACAACTAAAAGAATAAGCCTCAATCCCAAGCCTTTTCAGTGGTTTGCAGGACCACCCAACTTACAGACGGCACCTCTCTAAGAAGAGATAATAAGTTTGCAGTTCTAATCTACAACAACTTCTAGTAAACAGAAGCAAAGCGTTGGAGCTTTATTCTTCTTCTCTTTTTTATTTTATTGAATAGTAGAAAACAACACGTTAGAGCTTGTTATCAAAGTCTTGGGGGGAAACTAATTAGAAAGGATACTAGCATAGGCAGTCAATAACTTTTTCCTCTCCTTCCTTGGAGGTTTCTTGTGTCCAATACCACCATCATGCTCCAAGACAATTTCTTCTGCAAAACTCAACGACTTACAAAGCTCTGAAAAGATGAGAATTAGGACATGTTTAGTGAAAACCTTTCAAGTAACATCACCAGTTAATAATCATGGTTTTGGAACTAAAGCTGTATAAATGGCTAAAGAAACCCATTTGACAGTGCAGCATGCAAACAGAAGTATGACGCTCAAGTCATTGTCCAATAAAAGTTAGGTCCATTAGACACAAAGACTAGGTGTTACACTCAAGGCAGTACAGTACTGCAACAGCAAGGAGAACTAATGGGGAAGACAAAAGGAATTTCAAATCAATATCCCCACCAGAGATCAACCATTCCCCTGGTGAAGTTTGCCTTTTTAAATTTATAGGAATCGACTAAGAAGGGATTAAAGGTGAGGGTCATTGATATTGTAATTTGTAATTTGGTCAGGAGCTATTGGTGTTTCCAGTGAGGAACCACACAATAAGGTGCTGCTGATTGACGACTGATTTTCAACTCTTAGCCTCTAGTATTTACAAATGGTCTAGCAGAACAAAACATTAACGCTACTAGGTACTTCTCGTCCCCATTTTACATATTAAAATTCCTTAGTTCCAATTATTATGGCTCCAAGTTCTGGTAACTTTTGTTTTCAAGAATTCTGGAAGTGTTTCTCCTCTCCTGTTTCCTCCCTTATGCTTAGTTAGAAATTTCGAATTCAAAATACACATACAAGTCGCAACAACAACTGATACTCAAGAGCTTAAACAGGTCCAAAAAAGGAAAATGAAAAAGAAAAAAATATTGGCACCTGCATGAGCTGCATATTGGCTGGCCTTCAGTGGCTTCTTACAAGCATTGCAACATACCTTCATGAGGATATGAAAGAATCACACAAAGTAAAAGCAACCGATACTTATAGGAAGTTAGGAACTGGCACTATAAAGGAATCATGGAAAAAATACATAATATCCAGTTACAACATTTGTAAACCAGTGTTTGCTCAAGTGTAATTGAATTGAAGTATAGAGTGAGAAGCGCCATTCAGTTTAGTTCACCACATCCATATTTCATATATAAAAGTGTTAATCAGAAGTTGATGGATTCACCATCAAGGTTTTCATGGACAGACTAATATAAATTTTTGAAAAGCCAAGAATATTAAAAAGAAGTAAACTGCTTTGCGACAACACTAGTTGAATGAAGTTTGAAGATTGCCCCTGTCGTGATATGTTTAAAATCATAAGTAAACCAGCCAGCATGAGATTGATTAAGTTTTTACCTTCAGGGGCATATTTTCAATGCCATTCCCATTCTTTAACATGCACACAATACCCATCTTGGCTTAGTAAGTAATTAATAATTTACTTTCTCAAGCACCAAGACTGAAACATGTATACATAGTCAAAGACAAATGGTTGTGCCAAAAAGTAAACTATAATAATTATATGTGCAACAAGATTCAATATTTTTTTTCTCCTATGTTAATCATTTAAGAGATGAAGCAATACAGCAAGAGAGACAAAATCACAAAAACGGTAAGATGTTATATGTACAGGATAGACTTCCTCCTCATATATACAAAAACAGCAAGATGTTATATGAAAAGTTACAGCGAAACCAAAGAGTCTCCAACTTTACCAGATTTAAAGGATCTGTCATAGGCTTCAAATCAAATACAAGCATATCTGCAACAAGTAAATCATCAAATGAATTGAAAGTCATAACACCATGCCATGTAAAAATTATAGAAAAAACCTACGTAGTGTTACACATATTACAGCAGGTACCATGAAAATCATTTGCATCAACCAGACCAGAATAATTCAAATTGATACTTGATTAATTGCTAGTACTTCAGTAAGTAAACTGAAGGATCCTGGCAGAGTGCACCTTGGAAAAAATCATAATTCGGATAGCAGGGGTGCTACATGACTGACGACACAACTTTGATCTCAAGCTCCATGAGCAATGTCCAAGCATAGAACAATTCATCTCTTGTTACTGACTGATGACACTACGCTTAGAAACAATTCAACCAGTTTTAACTATATTTCACCTAGTTTAAACTGTATCTTTATAGAAAGTTTTCCTTCCCAGCGTACCATGTTCCGCCTAAATTTATTTCTTACCAGCTAAGAGATTCAAAGACACCTACCCCTACCGTACCACATCAAACCACCATCTAGGCAACATATTCCCAACAATGAAACTGACTCTTAAAGATAGGATACCAAGAACACCGGTAATCCACCCAATCCACAATTGGAACACAATATGTTATGTAATATACCATTTTATCCTTGTTTATATATACACACACACAAAGTTCATAAAAATATTAATAACATTTTGTCTCCTTGAATTTGATTGACAAAAAAATCTTCAAGCCTAGACATGTACAAGCACCTAACACTCACTCCTGAATCCATGTCCCAATCAAATGCAACGGTAATTTAAATACTCAATGATCAAGGTTGAACTAAGTATACACTGCACATGCATATTTGTAAAGAGTAAGGTTGGCAAGCATACCTACATGTCTTTTTGTTTTTCTAAATAGAGCAAAAGATAAAAAACCTGAGAATTTATCATCGATAAATCTATTGGCCTTCCTATCATTTTTTGAAAAAAATACATTACACATAGATACTAAACCACCTCATATTTGTTTATCACAAATTTCCTTTCTTATTAAAGTGTGGTACAACACATGCACAAACAAGTTTGTAACTCTCTCTTGATAAAGAATGTAATACTCACCTTCTTCATCAAGAAAATTTGCTTCATCTGCCTCCCGTAGTTCTCTGTAGATATATTGCGCAGCTAATTTCTGATGGCGTACATCTTCTGCAGATGTATTGATATAGGAAGGGAGAGATTTTACAAAACAAATTTCAATCAATTTAAAATGATGTTCAGAACCTAAATTTGATACAGTTATTCTATATAAGCTACACAATTGTGCAAACCTATTTAGCAAAAAGAAAAAAAAATTGTGCAAACTTACTATGAAACAAATTTTACACACAAATCAACTATACTTTTATTCAGCAAATAATAAATCAGAAGTTCTGAAACAACTGGAAACAAACAAATAGACACCTATATGTAAGTATATACGCTAACAGGGGTGATGAAGGTAACTATGCATGCGTGTGGAGCATATGGGATTGACTCATAGAACATGTTTCACCTTTCCATTCTGGCTGGGTCATAGTTTCTGTTGTACTACATATTACCATGCTTTTCTCCCCAATGCACATTAATTATGGTATTCACTAGGCAGCTAAACAAGATTGCATCCACCTACATATTCCTTCTACCACTTTACATAAACAATTCGATTTTCTCCTCTCTTTTTTTTACATCCGTCAATTTCTATAAAAGGTTGACACCACCTTGTCTATGGAATTTACAGGCAGAGGGTTACATTAAAGGTGATAAAACGCGAATGCTCGCAAATGTCAAAGCAACTAAAATTACTCCTACCTGCAATAGTCTGTGAGACACTTTCTGCTGCCAGAAGCCTTGCCATGGCCGCCATTCTCCCACTTCCAATTGAGCAAACCATTGAGATTCAAAAAAGTTGTACACGTGTACCAATATAGCAAATATCCGCATACAGGAGCTATATATCTGCACTCAGCAAAGTTCATTAAACGCAATACATTTCATAAACAGCGTATGCACTATGCGGAAAGGATTAGCAATTATGTTGCAGAAAATATGCCAATCTGCCCTTTCAGAGGAAATGATAAACCGGAAAGAAGCCTGTTGAAACTGAGAATAGGTTATTTTATTGAAGTAATTCTCACTATTACATAGGTTGATATATATACACAAGTATCTTAATTACAGTTATCGTAATTCCTAAATTACAGTAATGTGTACACACTGATTATGGAAGATACAATTATGGCATATCTATGGCATATCTTCTAACATACTAACACTCCCCCTCAAGTTGGTGTATAGATGTCTCCCATACCAAACTTGAAACATAATGGATGGAACATCTTACTACTAAGACCCTTAGGCCATGTTTGTTTGCAAGGATTATAATCCCGGGAATATAATCCATGGGATTATAATTCAAGATTATTAATCCTAGAATTAAATAGTCCTAGTCACATGTTTGTTTTTTATGGAATTATTTATGGAATAACTTAAAATAATCTCATGTTATGTTTGTTTTTTTCAGGATTAATTAAAGGATTTGACTAAAAAATATCGTTTAGACTATTATACCTTTACCAATAATAACATATTTTAAACTATAATTTAAACTTATTTATACATCAAAAAATAATAAAAAAATTAATTAAAAACTTTTAAATAAGTGGTTATATTATTCAATACATATTATTTTTTTTGAGAGGGGACGGGGACGGGGACGGGGACGGGGACAGGGATGGGGGCGGGGGCGGGGGCGGGGTGAGAGTGTATACATAATCAGTAAATATTATTTTTTTGAGGAGAGAGTGGGCGGGGTGGGGTGGGGTGGGGGGGGTGGGGTGGGGGTGGGTGGGTGGGCGGGGTGGGTGCATAATCAAAAAATATTATTTTTTTTGGGAGGGGTGGGGGGAAGGGGGGTGGGGGTTGGCAGGGTATATACATAATCAGTAAATATTATTATTTTTTTGAGGGGGTGGGAGTGCGCGGGGTGGGGGTGTATACATAATCAATAAATATTATTTTTTTGGGGTGGGTTGGTGTGCAGGGTGAGGGTGTATACATAATCAATAAATATTATTTTTTGTGAGTGTGAGTGTGAGTGTAGGTGTGGGGTGGGGGTGGGGGTGGGGGTGGAGGGTGGGGGTGGGTGGGGGTGGGGGTTGGGCGGAGTCTAAATTGTCGGTTCTATTGTCAGTGTAAGCTTTAAATTACACATCAAATAATTAAATTACGTGTATTAGATTACTGATACATAGTCTTTGTACCAGTAAGTTTTAAGTTGCCGGTTATTAATAACGGAGATTGCAGGATATAATTGTCATTCTAGAAAAAGATTTAGGTTAATTTTGTCTAGTAATTTTTAATCCCAAATGGTAGGGATTATAATACCAGGTAGAACATGGTATTAAATAATCCCTCATCTTAAGCTATTTTATAATCCCGGGACTAATAATCCCAAGCTCAAATTTAAAAACAAACAAGAAACTTGGATTAATAGTCATATCCCAAGTGTAATCCTTGCAAACAAACATAGTCTTAGTTAAAAAATCAGCAAACTAATGTTCTGTTTTGATAAAAGGTAAGCAAATAAGACTACTAGCTAATTTTCTTTTATGAAGTGTCTGTCAATCTTAATGTGCTTCGTTCTATCATGTTGTACTGAGTCGTTTGCAATACTAATGGTTGCCTTATTATCACAAAATAACTGCATAGGCCATTTAGTTGCAACACTAAAATTATTTTGCAAGGTTCGAAACCACATTAGTTCACATATACCTAATGCGATAGCTCGATACAAGCACTAGATCTTGCCACCACGGACTGTTTCTTACTATGCGAAGTAATAAGATTACCTCCAACAAATTAACAGTAACCTGATGTAGAACGACGGTCCTCTATAGAGCCAGCCCAATCTGATTCGGAAAAAGCTTCAACTCTCACACGACCATGTGGTGTGAATAATAAACATTTTCCAGGAGCAAATTTGAGATACCTCAAAATTCGGTAAACAGTTTCCATGTGACAATGTCGAAGATCATGCATATACTAACTCACTATTCCCACAGCATAAGATATATCAGGTCTAGTATAAGAAAGGTATATCAATCATCCCACCAAACGTTGATATCTTTCTCTATCAACCATAGGTCATGTGCCACCTACTAGATGATGATTAACTTCAATAGGAGAATCAGCAGGTTTACATCCCAACATGCTAGTTTCTGTTAAAAGATAAAGGACATACTTCCGTTGAGATAAAAAAATCCCACTGGAAGATCTTGCAACTTCAATACCAAGGAAATATACCAAGATCTTTGATCTCAAACTCTTTGGTCGGACTCGCTTTGAGATTAACTATCTCATCTTTATTATCCCCTGTCACCACAATGTCATCAACATAAACAATAAGAATGGTAATCTTACCATTCATCTGTTTGACAAATAGAATATGATATGCTCGACTCTGCTTATACTCAAATCTTATCATTACTTTGTGGAATCTACCAAACCATACTCTAGGAGATTGCTTCAAACCATATAAAGCTTTTTGCAGTTTACAAACCTTACCCTTGGTGACAAATGAAGCAAAACTGAGAGTATTTCCATGTATACTTCCTCCTCCAAACTACCATGGAGAAACGCATTTTTCACATCAAATTGTTGAATATCTCAGTCGAAGTTTAATGCACATGAGATTATGGTACGAACAAAGTTCATCTTCGCCACATGAGCAAATGTCTTCTGGTAATCAATTCCATGAGTTTGAGTATACCCTTTTGCAACTAGTCTAACTTTGAGTCTCTCAACTGTCCCATCTGACTTCTATTTTACTGTATATACTCATTTGCAACTAACTGGTTTTTTCCCATAAGAAAGAGTAACTAGTTTTCATGTATCATTCTTTTTCAGGGCATTCATCTCCTCAATCATAGCCTGTTTTCAATTTTGATCACTAATTGCTTCTCTCCACCCCTGAGGAACAGATACTGAAGATAAGGAAGAAACAAAGGAGTGGTAGGATGAGATAATTTATTATAGGCTGAGAAATTAAAAATAGGATGTTAAGTACGAGATCTAACCCCTTTTCTAATAGCAATAGGAATATTAGTATCATCAGAAGTAGGGCTGCAAACGAACCGAATTGTTCGCGAACCGGTTCGGTTCTGTTCGAGTTCGGTTCGAGTTCGACTTGCTCGCCTAGTCGAGTCGAGTTCGCATAGAGTGTTCCGTTCGATTGCTCAATCGAACATGTTCGCGAACCATGTGGTTTGGTTCATCTTTGTTCGCGAACAGTTCGAGTTAGGTTCGGTTCGATAAGTTCGAGATCAGTTCGATAAGTTCGAGATCGGTTCGGTTCGATAGGTTCGAGTTTGGTTCGATAAGTTCGAGATTGGTTCGAGTAGTTCGATTTCTTAATTACATGTTTAAATTGTCTCTAAAATTCTAAATACAAATAATTGGTTATTTCATATTAAACTCTAAAGTTTGTCTTATTAATAATTGTTAAATTTGTAGTTATTTTTTTTATTACCTAAACATCTTTTTGTTTTTTTAATAATTTATTATGAGTAAACTTTTTTATTAAATAATTAATAAATAATAATGTGTACTTCACCTCTAAATTCTAATTTAATTAAAATAATTTTTATATTTTTATAAAATTTTGAACAATGATTGTTAGATTATTATAATTTACATCCCAAATAATTTAATAAATTATAACCCATGTCATAAAGCACATAAATAAAGTCATTAATCATCATGCAATGACAATTTGACATTAATAAAAGAATGATACAAATTACAATACAGTTACTTACATGTACATGAGTTATTGAAATTATCATATCGAGAAAGAGAATAGAGAAATCAAGTCTTCAATGTACGTATCGAGACTTCAGTACTAGAGTAATAATAATTAAATTATTTACTGAATAATTTTGAAACTTTAAAAAACTATACATAAATTTGAAGATCAAAAATAAAAACTAGATATTAAATTTAAAAATTATAAAAAAATTGAATATTAATTAAAAATGACAACAAAAGAAATACATTACTAATATTAAATTGTGAGTTTTTGATAATCATTTATTTGTAGACTCTGCTTGAAGTGGTTGGATCTTGAAGAGTTGAAAGGATTTTCGATATTAATATTTGATTGTTGATATTTGTAAATCAAGAATTTTTAAGTACTTGTTAACTTTTAACTTTTAAGTTAATTATAATTTCTAAGTTCTAAGTAATCGTTTTTGGTTTTGGTTTTGGTTTTTTTGGATTAATGATGATTACAATATTTGGACTAATTTTTAATTGAATACTTAGACTATTAGAGAAAATATTTTTTGTATTTATTTAACTGTTTTTTGCTTCAGAGTTCTAAGTTTGTGTTCGTGAACAAATTTGTGTTCGTGAACAAGTTTGTATTCGTGAACAAGTTTGGTTTTCGTGAACCTAATTTGTGTTCGCGAACAAGCATATGTTCGACTTATTCGCGAACTCGATCATGTTCGCAAACACCAAACGATTCGAACTCGTACATAGTTATTGGTTCGATCAAGTTACTCGAACATGTTCAAGTTCGACTAAAAGTATTCGAGTTCGGTTTAAGTTCGACAAAGTTCAGTTCGGTTCGGTTCGTTTGCAGCTCTAATTAGAAAAACAAATAGAATTAGGATTCTCACTATTAGCATTATCAAGACTAGGTTCTGAGCAAGATTGGTGTAGTGGTGCAAAAACGGTGACTTTATTCTTGCCTCTTCGAACATAGGTCCTCAACTCAGGCTCATTCTGTCTAGCATATGACTCTTGTAACTGTAACTCCCCCTGCGTAGAATTATCAGAAACAACAACAGGAACAGGAGAAGAATTTATAGGATAAGATGGTATAGTAGAACTTGTAATACCAGCCTCAGGAGGAAACTTCTCCTTATCAATAACATCCTTCCCCTGAGAAGAAGGTGAAGAATAATAAAAAAGTTCCAATTCTCAAAAAGTTACATCCCGAGTGACAAATACATTGTGTGAAGGAGGATACAAACATTTAGAACCTTTTTAGGTTGGAGAATAACTAATGAAAACACACCTAAGAGACTTGGGGTCTAATTTTCCCCGGGTGGGAGATTTATCATGAACATAGCACACACAACCAAAAACTCGAGGCGAAGGGGAAGGACTTGTCGTGTGTTGAAGTACGAGCTACCTCTAGTAAGTGTCGATTTTTCCTTTACGCTACTCCATTTTGTTTTGGAGTTTTGACACAGGAGAAGAATGATGCCAAGCTGAGAGAGATAAGATGCAAAAGCATTATTATTACAATATTCACGACCATTATCACTATGGAGAATTTTGACTTTAGCTTCAAATTGAGTTTGAATCATTTTATGAAATTCCTGAAAACAATCAAACACCTCATATTTGCAACGAAGAAGATAAATTCAAGTGACACGAGAATGACAATCAATAAAGCTAACAAACAATTTATAATCAAAACGAGAAACAACCCGAGAGGGTCCCCACACATCAGTATGTATAATAGCAAAAGATTCAGAATGTCGACTGTTAATAGCAGAATAAATAGAACGTTTGGTTTTCCCAATTCACATGGTTGACACAAAAACTGAGTTTTATTACATTGCTTAACTAAAGATGGAAATAAACTCTAATATGAAAAAAAAGGGATGTCTCAAACGTCGATGGCATTGATAAAGAGAAGTCAGACTGGAGCCAAAAGTAAAGTGAAGAGCCTGAGTAGAGAACATGTTAAACGATGGAACATTTATTTAATTTAAATAATAAAGACCACCAACTGCACTACCACTGTCAATCTTCTGCCCCGTCACTAAGTCCCGAAAAACATAATAAGTTGGGAAAAAGGTTACTGAACAGTGTAAGGATTCAGAAAGACGTTGGACAGATAATAAATTTGCAGCAAATGAAGAAATATGAAGAACATATGATAATGTTAATGAAGGAGTACAAACTACAAAACCACTCCCAGAGATGGAAAAAAGAGAACCTTCAGCTACTCGAACATTGTCTTTTCTAGAGCAAGGCGAGTATGCAGTAAAGAGGATAGAGGATCCGGTCATATGCTCAACAGCACCTGTGTCAATGATCCAACTAGGGCAAGTTGATGAAACATTAAAAACACAAGAATGTACGCCTGATTGGGCATAATGAGAAGAAGAAGATTTGGAATAGAATTTTCGAAAAGTTGAGATTTCCTCAGGAGTAAGTGCAGTAATAGCGTCTGAGGCACTGGAGGCATCAACAGGAAGTATTGTAGTAGTCACATAGGCCTAAGATTCCGTTCATAATCGCTACTAAACCGACCTCCTCGTCCTTTAGGACGTCCATGAAGCTTAAAACAGTGGTCCCTGGTATAGTTATTTCCCCCACAGTAATCACATTCGCGGGATTCCTTCTTAACAAAAGACTGAATGGTGGAACCAAACTTAGGATACGAAGCAACCATGGCTGACCGATCAACATAATTTAGAATCATCACTCGACGCCTATTTTCCTCTTGTTAGACTCTAGCATGAGCCTCTCGCAGTGATGGAAAAGGTGTCTGACCAATCAACTGTGTTCGAACTTGATCAAATTCTATATCAAACCAACCAAGAAATCCACAACTCTATTTTAACTAACAAATTTTTGATAAGCAACTGCATCTTCCAGACATTTGGCTGAAAAAACCCGATAATGATCAAGCTCCTGCCAAAGTGCATTAATTTCTGCAAAATACTGTGCCACAGACTTCTCCCCTTGACCCAACTCACGAATTCATTTACGGATATCATATGCCTTAGATATATCACCAGAAACAAAAAAGGTTTGAGAGATAGCCTCCCAAAGTTCATATGCAGTGTCTAAGAACATGTAACTACTCATACTTGGTTCCATTGAGTTAAAAATCCATGTTTTCACCATAGAGTTGTCAGATTTTCATTCTTCTTGGGCCACACCTGCTTGTGTAGGCATGGATGTTGTACCATTGATGAAATGTTGCATCCGGTTAGCTTCACTTGACATACGGCACGCTTGAGACCAAGCTAAATAATTGTTCAATCCAACTTAAATGAACTAAGAACCAAAGCAGAGTTGAGATAATGATTTCTAATCAACTACCCTTTATGTGTTTCAGTAGTATCAACACTATTAATGAAACTAGATTCTGTCATGGTGAGGTAATAGGAGCAACAAAAATATCCAAAGAAATATCAACAAGGATAATTTAAATGCCCAAAAAAATGGTAGTGAGTTATTCTAGAAAACCAAAGTAGTGCAGTTAATTATACTACACTTTAGAACCCACTCTTATGCTAGTCCACTTCAAATAGCAGTAAAGGAAGCTTATGTATTAATGTCTATGGCAAAGAGTGCAGATGAAGCTTATGTATAACAGTAAAAAACAGTAAGCAACGAGTGCTACTGACAGAGAAAACAATAAGTAAACCTGAATCAAATTCTCCAAGACCATTGTAGATGACAAGAGAAGAGAAAATCGACCACCCTGAAAGAAGCTGTGTCGGCAAAGAGACGTCGAAAAGTTCTCACGCGTCGGCAAAAGGAGGCGTGTGGCGTCGGCAACAGGTGCGTGAGGGTGCGTGGGGCATTGGGTCCCGGAGCTAATTTTTTGGTGGTTATCGCCTGGCAGTGTACGTAGAGCCCTAATATGGCCTCAATTTTTCAATACAAACTGATCTTGCTAGGTTTCTGAAGAAAAATATTAGTAGCAGCGAGAGATAGGTTTCTGTTAATGGAACAAGGCTTTGATACCATGTTCAAACTGAGAATAAGTTATTTCATTGAAGTAATTTCTCTCTATTACATAGGTTGATATATATACACAGGTATCCTAATTACAGTTATGGTAATTCCTAAATTACAGTAATGTGTACACACTGATTATGGAAGCTACAATTATGGCATATCTTCAAACAAAGCCTAGTACAGGTATACTGTTAAGTTCATTCACCCATGGCGAGCCTTTGCATTCTCTCTTTGAAGTAAATTGTTATATTACACTCAAATGCTCGCCATCTAAGCATCTTAAGACTTAAGAGTGGCACCTCCTTGACATCAAAATCCACTCAAACAATAGAACTGCATAAACCAAGTTGGAAGGCATTGGAATGGAAAAACCCCTGTGTTCACTCAAGTAAGTAGAAGCTCAAATAAATCCAAACCCCGTACAATCATTTCAAAATATTTGCGGAAACAATTGATAAAAAATGTATCGAGTAGCAAAGCTATTAAGATTTGAGGTTTAAATTTATTTATGTCGACATGTATCAACAAGCTTTATGCTCCGTTTGGTACGAAGAAGGGGAGGAGAAGGAGGAGGAGGGGAAGCGTTTACGTTGCATTTTTTGCTAATTTATCTTGCCTCACATAGTCACATGTAACCAGGGATGCTACTTGTGCTTGGTTACCATGCTCAAGCTTCCTTCTTATGTTCTTGCAGACACTTTGGCATGCCTTGGGACTGGGACTTGGATTTTATCTGAACCAAAAACTAGTAGGCATTCAGACAGGATCCGAGTAAATAATACTGGACCTCATAAAAGTTTGAAATTTGAATGCATCTTAAGGTGAAGTAACTGAAGTTTAACTTCTTTTTTAAAAAAAAAGTACTAAATCCTACAGCAGTTCTAGAGCTCCATTATCCTTTCCTACTAAGTCTTAATAAGACAATAAAAAACCACAACTTTACCTGGTTAGGAAATATGATAAAATAAAAAACAAAATGCCAACAAAATAAACAGCATTTCCATCGCACTAAATTAGCATGTGCATTTTACTTGTACAGCTGATTCAGATACATGCAATCCAAAATCAATGTTCTTTGAACTGTGTTGTATAAGTTAAACAAAAACTCTAAACAGATTTAAACCAAATGATCAACTGTTATTCCAAATATCATGAAATTGATATCGCGTGAGAGATTACCTGAAATTCTGATACCGTCCGATTTGAGAAACCAAGTGGAATTATTTAAATTGGGGGAGAATTTGTGCAAATCGAAGGAGGAGCTCAATTCGATGTTAATGACAGGTGATGGATGGTGAAAATGGCGAAAACGGAAGCCCTAGAGCGAGAGAGAAATGTCTGTGTCAGGTTTCTCTCTCCATAAACATAGTAGTGTCTCTCTGTCGAACAAGTACGAATTTTTGGAAGGCTTGTTCGGAGAAGGAAAAAAATGGGTTTTGGCCGCGCGGAAGTGTGTGTTGGCTGTCGCACGTGGTTTTGATTCAAAATAAAGTTCATCTAATCTAAATCTAATGATCCTCCAATGACCAATCAATTTAATTTCACAACTTACGAGTTTTTAGAGCTCTTCTATATTGACAGAAAATTGGACAATTATTTGTATTTTTATTTTTTATTGGGATCAAAACACAAATAGGTAAAATTCAAATATACTCATATTTAATTTTTCTGTCCAAATATAGTTTTTGGAGTTTTTAATATGGAAATAAAGTAATTAATCCTACATTTTCTTTGTATTTTTTTTAAGAAACTAATATTATTTTTATAAGTAAATATGAATTTTCTCAAGGTGGGTCCACCCTTATTAAATTTTATATGCATTCAAGTGGTTAATTTTGTTAATATTTAATGTAGAAATTTAAAATGTCAAACATATTAATTTTGACAATTTAAATCATTACAATATATTCAACCATGCTTGCAAGTTTATGGGTTCAATATACAAATTGCCTTATGGGAATTTTATTGGCCTCTAATCTGCTGAGGTTAAGACCTAACGTTTTGGTTTGATAACAAACATGCATGCAAGAATTTAGAGAATAACAAAATTTAAAGCTTTCTTCATGCCTTGAAATTACTCTTAGCAATAAGCAGTATTATTGGATATGGCTGTTTACATTGGTGTGTCTCATATTCACATATTGTTTTGGCAAATATTATTCTAGGCCAAAACTATGGGTAGGGCTTCTAGGGAGCACCTATTAGAATTGATTATTATCAAACATTATATTCATGCCAAGGAAACTGATATTTCTAAATGTTAAAATGATATTTTTATATGAATTTCTCACGTGGAGGTAGAATTCACTAACTATTCATGTGAGAATAATCATGTAAAAATATCAAATTTTTATGTGAAAATATCAGTTCCCTTCGGCCAATTGTCTATTATGATAGCTCATGGCAAATTGCTTGAAATACATATACGATCTATTTTATTAAAAATAATTATTGATTCCTTCTCAAAAAAAAATATTTACTGTTTGCATGGATTTAAGACGTTCAACGAAATACATTTATACATTATAGTTTTATTCCTTGTGTAACTTAAACTTCCAAAGTTTTTTTTTAATATATATAAAGAAAAATAAAACTGATTGCACAAAACTTAGGGGTTGATTGATAAAAATTGAATAAAACAGTTCTTAATGTTTAAGTAATCTGAACGAGCAGAATGAAAAAAATTGTTTGATAATTGATAAGTCTGAAACACCTAAATAACAATATTTTACTATTTTGCCCATCTGAAAAAATTCAAAATTGTTATAAATTTATTTATTATTACTTAATATAATAGTTAATATTGTAAAAATATATATATAATTACTTCATTCAGTCACAAAAATTACACTTGATCATTCAGCCCAAAAATCTGATCGATTCAGTCATTAACACAAATTTTATTCAAAACAAATGCATTAAATGGTCGATCAATTCAGTCATTCAACTCCATTTAGCTCTACACAAACACCCCCTTATGGGGTGTTTGATAAAAACTTAATGAATTTGAGTTTGAATGAGCTGGATTTGAATCTGAATGACAAAAATAGTTTGATAATTGACATGTCTGAAACATATGAATAATAGATTTTTATTATTTTACCCTTCCAAAAAAATCAAAATTATTGTAAATTTATTTAATATAATAGTTAATATTGTAAAAAAAACTTCATTCAGCAAAAAAATGACACTAAACCATTCAGCCCAAATCGTCTGAATGATTGATCAATTCAGTCATTCAACCATTTAATCTTAAATAAACAGCCCCTTAGACTGGATAAAATTCTAGTGTCAATTTATGCAAAAGTAAAACTTTATGTTGTGAGTTTTGAAAAAGAGATAAAAGAAAGGAAACAGTGGCGAAACCATGAATAATTTTAAGTGGGGTCGAAATTATTACTAACCTATAAATAATGTGGCGGGGATAATAATAGTAGTTTATAATAGCAATTCAAAATTTTCTACATGCGCTCCATAAATTGAAAAATAGAATAAATTTTATTTTACAATGAAATTCAAATGAAAGAACTTAAAACACAAGCAAATCTAGGTCGCTACTTGGGATTGAAGAATGATCACGAAAACCAAGTTATTTATTTACCAAATTATTTTCTACAAACATTTTATATTTTTAAACATCATGAATTTACTTCAGAGACTCTACCCTGTGTTGATTTCTTTTTAAATTAATTTTATTTGTTCTATATAGAAAATTGATATTGTCACATAAAAAAAAATAATATTTCTACATGAATCCCTCTCACGTATTTTTACATGAAATAAAAAAATAATATTTCTACATAAATTTTGATATTGACCAAAATTTTGAGACGTTTTCAAACTATGCAGAGTCTCAAAATACAGTTGCCTCCTCTCAGTCGTACAGTCGAAAGAAGCACTCCAATTAAGTGTCAATAAATAATTTTTTGTTCAGTGATGTATTTTGAACCCCCTCTAACAACGCTCTGGATCCGCCACTGCCTAGAAGGAAAGAAATTTAGGAAAGAGATTAAAAATAACAAAACTATCCTTATAATAGTTTATAAGTTGTATTCTCATAAGGGTAAAATAATAATATATTATTTTAAGTTAAAATTTATTTTTAAAACTCACAAACATAATGAAAGAAAGTAAATTTCATTTCTCTACCCAAACTCATAAACACAGTGGTAGTGATAACAAAAGTCTTACTAATTTAAAAATGATACACATATTTTAACAAGACGTCGTTTGAGAAAAATCGCAAATACGTTATAAGTATTGATAATATACCTGGATGGATTCAATATCCATCAGCTCAACCTACCTACCGTATACTATAATAAGAGTTTTCCCCTCCGTCTTATAATATACGACTTTTCAAATAATTTTATTTTTTTTAAATTATTTAACGTCTTATATAATCAACGAGAATTAGTCATAATCTTTTCAAAATTATATTTCACGAGAAAATATTACATATAAAAGAGAGAGTAGAAGATAAATATACGATAAATAGTACTATTAAGGATACTACAGCAACATCAGCTACAGCAACATCCACATCACCAGTATTAGTGTCATGTGCAGCAGCACACTCACAATAACGTGACACTAAAGTCATGAAGTTATCCATGATTAAATGTCTCAGCATTGTTACTACAGCAACAAGGAATGGAAGGACTGATGATAATAGTGTGGACACATCTAGTCCTTATGATGGAGCAGAGAATCACTGGAATAGTGCTGATCACTTAATAGTGACATCAACCTAACTTATATACTATAGTTAGATTATAATTAACTAGAGTTAGTGGTTAGATTAGCTTATCTTTCAAGCAAAGTTGTTATTATAAATAGTTTGGGTGTAATATAGCTTAGTTCAGATTTTCAGTTTATATCTTGTAATTTTTCCTCTGATGATAATGAGAATAATTTTCTCTTTACATTTCATTGTCATGATAAACTTTTGCAAAGTTTATAAGTACTACTATTATAGACAATTAATATTATATTTAATTATTTTCTTAATTGTTGTATGAGGGAGTAGTTAAAATGACAAAGCTTATGATGATACCAAAAATAATAAGTTTAGGGGGATATTGTTGTACCGACATTTCTAGCGATATTTTTTTTCTTGCAGACTGTACAGACCATGTTTCTTGTATGTATTCAAATGACACCTAAAATATTATTTTCTATAAAAATTCCATTTAGAATAAATATTATATATTTTTTGAGAATTAATAAAAAAATATCACTAGAATGTCGCCCTAGATTGTAGAAGGACTACCAAAAATGGCCTACTTTTTCTTTTAGCACTAAACATGATAATATTCCAAAGTGAGTAAGATTGGTGGTGTTGAAACTCCTTTTTAGTCTCGAGTGATTCCGACATGCAATCAATATACTATGTTAAACAAACAAATCATCATCATTAATGTTTAAAAGTGCATGCCAAGGGTCAAGTGTGTTCCCTAAAAATGGGCATGGGGCTTTAGGAATTGTAGTAATTTTTTGTATTAAATTAAGAGCCCACCAAGTCGCACGCACGCACGCACACAACTTCTAAGTGTCATTATAATCTTGATTAAGTCGACCAAATCCTAGTATGATTAATCTCCCACTATAATACTTCTTCATCCGTCTTTTAATATATATCATTTTAGAGTTGTATACAAGTATTAAGAAAATGATTGTATAGCATTAAAAATAATATCAATTGTCTATATTATTCTTGTATTGAAAGAAGAGATGGTTATTTATTGAGCAAAAAATAGTGACAGAACTAAAATTATATTTAATACTTGGGGTAATATTAGAAACTAAGCAATTAATGCTTACTTGAAATTCTCAAACGACTTATATTAAGGGTCAGATGGAGTAATTCTTATTAACGTAGCGGTCGGAATTAAGCGATACTCCATCAGTCTCATAATATATAACGTTTTAGAGTTGTGCACAAGAATTAAGGAGATAATTGTATATCATTAAATATTGTAGTTTTAATTGTCTATAACTTTACTACATACACATCTCATATTCTCTCTGGTCTCGAACATTTTTTTATGAGTGATACTTTTGAAAAGATCGTGATTAATTCTTTTAAATTATATAAACGTCAGATAATTTGAAAAAAATAAAATCATCTAAAATGTCATGGATTATGGGAGGGAGTGAGTAGGTAATTATGGGGTATGCTTGCCACAAGATACCAAATAGTGCTTATTTCAATTTTATTCCCCAAAATCACCAACATCCGTACCATAATGCCACTACTAATGATTTTCCGAGGGGAATCTCATGAACAAAGCTGGACAAGGCGTGGGGAAAAAGCCCACTTTAATGTTGCTTTTTACTTATACGGGGTAACGGACTGACCCAAAGAAAATAGTTGGGGTTAATGGGGGAAATGGTCCACTAAGTCACTCTAATGTTATTCCAACCGTTTTGTATATAAAATCTCATTTACAAATTAAAAATATATTTTTATTTCATATTTACCTTTAAAATAATAAGTTGTTACTTAAGTATTGGCAACATGATAATGTAATTTTGATGACAAGTTTAAGGGTATTGTGTCATTTGATATAAGTATTAATTAAAAGAGATTTTTCTTTGTGGAACATTATTATTATTTTTACAAACAAGACTTTTTTTTGTGAACCTGAGAGTATATGTTATAGATACCATACGGATTTAAGATATAGATAATATTTATTTATGGTATTCATTCAAAAATTAGTAGAAATATACTTTGACTTTGAAGTCAAATTGTAAAATCTCAAAATCTAAAGTTAATATTATTTTATTAAAATTTTGAAAATAGCAAAGATGGTAATTATGATTATTTTTAGCTATAAATATTTACACTAAACTTAAATATATTCGTATTGATTTTGAATTTTATAATTATGCAAATTGATTTAATAAGTTAAATTAGATTTTTAATTTAACAAGGAGGGAGTGCTAGAACGGGTGTTGTTATTTTAATAAGCTTAATTGGTACTATTTATGTCCTCAAAAAGATGATATAAAGTATTATTTATTTATTTTTTTCAAAATAAATGACCTAAGTTACATAAAATAAATGACAAGTATGTCATATATTAGGTTCCACTCTATAAAAAAATAAATTAATCAAGTTATATGATCTTGTAGGGTCATTCGGAAAAACAGAAAGAGAGTCTTAAAGAAAAAGAAAAAAAGAAAAAAAATTGGACGGACAACAAAAAGAATGATACTAATAAGAGTTTGATTTTTTGAAGTTTGGAATAACGTGTGAACCACCGTTATATGGAAAGATTATACTCTCATTATTATCTTCCCTTTGATGTCGGCTATATAAAATTCCCCTAATAGTGGAGAACTTGTGAACGACTGGTTTTGTAAGATTGACCGACCCATGACATGAAAACAATTTATAATTAATTGGTATTTTTGGTTTTGCTTCCGACTTATTATTTTTAAAATTATATTATTTGTTAAAATAATTTAATTATTGTAATATAGAGATAAATAAAAGTTTATTTAAAGTATTTATACTAAATTGTAAAAATAAGACAATTAAGCTTAAAAAATAAAGGGGTTGAATATGTATACACGGGCCGCTCTGACCTTTTAAATATTGAATTAAATTATTAAAAAGAAAATGATATATATTGCGAATATTTATATTAATTTTTTGATTGTCACTTGTCAGTTAGATGGATAAGTATTAGTACTAATATTTTTGGATAAGTGTGTGTAATAAGTGGGATTCTCCTTCAATTCTTACCAATTTCATGTATTGAAAAGTTTCGTAATTATAATTAAACAAGGGCCCTCTTAACATGTGCCCTAATGGCACATGCTAAGCACACAGTTCAAGAAAATATTCTCTTGAATTGTGTGCATATTCTCTTGATTTTTGCATATGCACCAAGTTCGAGGGAATATACACACAATTCAAGAGAATATTCCCTTGAACTGTGTGCTTAGCATGTGCCCTTAGGGCACATGTTAAGAAATTCCATTAAACAAACACAAACGATTGATTTTTTTGGATATATATATATATATATATATATATATATATATAGGGCAATATAGTCATATACAACCGTGTATGTTTTATTTGTATACAGTCGGTCAAAACTACGTCGTTTTGACATATTTATTTTTTTTTATTTAAAAAAAACAACTTCTCTACTCCAAATCAGAAATCAAACACAAATATGTCAAAACGATGTAGTTTTAACAGACTTTGCATAAATAAAAAATACACAACTGTGTATGACCATTATTTACCATTATTTTCATATATATATATATATATATATATATATATATATATATATATATATATATGACTTTGGCATGATGATGATTTTTTTTATAGGTAGTTGGTATCTCCCAATTAGTTTTTTGTCATATAAAAGTAGTTGGAGACTCGAGTGACAGCAACAAATATGCACCAGATTTCAAGTGTTTATTCATGAGCAAATACCAAATATGTGGTAGGCTTAGTTTAGGAATTTTTGAATATTTCTTTTTGGTCATGTACAACCTTAAATACTTTAATACATAGCCACCTACTCTTTATCCAACCAACTAACGTGATGAAACTTATTAATACTTGTATTCTTGCATATTACAAGAATAGATCCCAATATTTCGTGCATTTAAATTTTATGGGTAATTTTTTTATTATTGAATCATGAGGGGCTTGATTTAATCTTATATCTTTCATTTACGGTTACATTATATTTGCATGAATAAAGTTGAACACTTAAAAAGATTTAAAATGTTTAGGTTATTAGTTTTTTAATTTATACTATTATAATTCAATTTTAAAATATATTTTATCATAGGGGTCTAGAGAATTAGAGAAAGTTAAAAAAAAAGGTTACAATTTTAATATGTAACATTTGTTGATTTTAACTGTTACCGGAGTGATAGACTTAAGAGACATGTAAAGTTTTACCTGCGTCAGACTGACTATCTTTGTTACTTTTATTGTTATATATTGTTGGAGACCTATGTGCATGCATCATAAATTACTTTTACTAATCTAAATCATTACTCAAACACATATTAGGCCAAAAAAAGAGCAATATTAGGTCAAAGTCAAACCCTCATTTACTAATCTCTTGATCCTTGATTGTCACCTTGTTGGGACAACGGGCGGATTCAGAAATTTTTATTAACCGGATAAATTTTAATTGATTTAACAAATTTGAACTAATCATAATATTAAATAATAATAATAATTTTTATAATAAATTATAATAAATATTCATAATCCAAACTAAAAAAAAAATCAAATAAAAAATATTTAAATATAATTTAAAATTTTATTTCGGTTACTTGTCATATTTCAATTTGAATGATTCTCCAAATGTTTAAAGTCTAAAATTAAATTTACTTTCTATATTTAAACAAAACAATAATTTTAAAGCATAAACTAATTTTGGTATCTTTTTATAAGTTTTACATGAAATAAGAGAAACAAACCATTCAAAATTTATATTTAGAACACCAAAAATTATACAGGGTCCATTAGTTAGATGCAGAAAAATAAAGTATTTAACAACTAGAAATGAGGAGCTACTAAAGGCTCATAGTCATTTTTCATTTTTCATTAATAAATAATGTAAAATTATTGAAAACTATCACAATAAAAGACAGAAACTACTCAACCAATCCTATAGGGACGGTTTTCACCGTCGCTATACATCTATAGCGATACTTTTCATGTGAAAAATATCAAAAAGTATTGTGAAAATATCAATTTCTTTTCTGGAATAGTACCTGACATGAGCAAATTTTTTTGGGTCATCTTAACATGTGTCCTTAAGGCACATGCTAAACACACAGTTTAAGAGAATATTTTCTTGATTTCTGCATTTGCACTAATTTAAGAGAATATATACACAATTCGAAAAAATATTCTCTTATACTGTGTGCTTAGCATATGACCTAAATGCACATGTTAAGAAATTCTATACTAAAATATAAGGAGATGCCTCAAAAAGACAAACTATAGAATCTGTGTACAAGGGCAACTGGTCTATCTGGAGCAATTGTTTCCCCCCTTGACCGGCATTAAATTAGACAAGGACAAGAGGAGAGGGCTGGTCCTGCTAAGCCACTCATCAGCCCAGCTGGTTATCATGTGAACAACAAAAGAAAGAAAAGAAACTCTGCTTATATATATGCAGTTGAAACATTATTATAATTTCCAAACTACTTATAATATATTGGAATCCAATACAAGGGAAGTACCCCAAAGCATTTGTCCAACTGAACGAGGGCTCGTTTTTATTCTTAAATTAGCATGAATTTGATTTTTTTTCCTTCAATTTTTAGTGATGTATTTAAAACTATGGTCTATAAAAATCTTTAAAATTGATGATTCATGTGTTGTTGCATATGAAATTTTGTACGAATCAACTTGTGTGATTTATATATATATTTTTTGGAGTTGAAAGGTAATGGTAGTTAAATCCTTTTACAGATGGTGTACCACCACATTGACATTTACGGTGATTTTAAAGGTGACATGGTACACTCTCATATCGACTTGGTGCATTAAGAAGAAGTCAACTTAATATAATAAAAAACGAAGTAAACTTTCTTAACCACCAGACTAACCCTTGAATTTCGTGATCGTGATTTTATGAAACTCACGATATGTTGATAAGATCTACTCCATATTTTATGTAACTCACAATATGTTGATAAGAACAAATCTCTTATCCAATACCAATTCTCTTATAAGGACGACAAGGAGAAAAGGAATCCAATATAAGGGTGGTCACAATGAATTTGGAATTTTGGATAAGTCTCTAATCTTCTCTCTTTCTGATGCAATTTGATTCGGAATTTACTTCTCTCTCTCTCTCTCTCTCTATATATATATATATATTGATGATATAATGTGTTGTGTTGTGTGCTGCATAGAAAGACAATTGTTGAACTGTGGTACGTAACGTACGTGTACTGAAGATAGTATAAACTGTCTGGTTAGCTTGGGATTATCGCAATATATGGATGCCCTTTTCGTTCTTTTCCATCTATTTACTACTATACTATTACTATGTAATATTCAATTAATTTAAACCCAACTTTAATAACATTATAACTTATGAAGATGATTATGCAAATATCAAGCCGCCAATATACCCATCATATATATATATATATATATATATGTAATGTGAGTTTCAAAGTTTATTTAAAACTCCTAACATTACTCCTCCATTACTGCTTAATTAGCAATTTAAATGGATGCAGACATGTTAGATTTACTTGAACAAGAATTCCACATTTCGATGACCAAATACTATGATTACAAATATTAAAATACTTTTTACCATGGACAATTATTATACTACTTTATAAATTTCGAGGAAATAGTAATTTTTGACTATCAATGGAACCATTTGTCAGGTAAGCACTTTATTCATCTTAATGTAAAATTTTATTAACTCCGTTTCTTAAAGAGTACAGTTTTAATAAAAAATACACAAATCAATAAGTGAGATAAAATAACAAAACTAGTTTTTCTCTTCCTTTAGTGCAATAACTTCCCCATTTAGTGCATTAATTAAAACAAGGGATATTTGGAAAAAGAAGGCTTTGGATTTCTAAAACTGTATTATTTAAGGAATATTTTTTTTTTGCTAAAACTGCACTCTTTAATGAACGGAGGTAGTATTATTTTAATTTTGAGTAATACTACTATCATATAAAATCGCTCACATACACTCACATGCATATTGTGATGGCCCACGTGCAGAGTAAATTATGTGAATCATCACAATATGCATGTGAGTGTATGTGAACGATTTTTATGTGATAGTAAAGTTATTGTTTAATTTTTTTTTTTGGAGCGAAAGGAATATCATCTACGCATATTTAATGCCGAGTCTAGGGGATGATAGAGGTAGATGCTAGTAGTTTTTAACATCATTCTCTACGTTCGCTTCGAATTATGATATAACTCTTACTTTTTTCAATCTATATTCTAGAATATTAATATTATTTCCGTTTTGTAATATAAGTTATTATAAAAAAGTGATTTTATCTCTTAATGTATGTCATTTGAGAATTTAAAGTGAGCATTAATTGTTTAATTTGTTATTCCATTTGAGCATCTATTCCATTTTTATTTTTATTCCATTTTTTTTAATTTAAACGCAACAATAACATATCTTAAATATTGGAATGAAATACATAAAGAATCCCGGAATTATTTAGAATCTTGTTATAACATGAGATTCTGTTTGTCTTTTTACATAATTATTACAATTACATTAACTAGAAATGTGCAGAAACAAAAGGCAACGTTTTGGCCATAAATATCGGTTTAGAGACTACGGGACTACTACTACTAATTTTCACAAAAATAAAATGGTCTCTTAATATGTGTCTTAAGAGCATATATTAAGTACAGTTAAAAAGGATATGAACGATGTATATCCTTTTAATTTTTATATTTATATCAAATTTAAAAAAATAAGTACACAATTCAATGAGTGTGCGTTTAGCATGTCCTCTGGGTCGCAAGTTAAAAATTTCAAAATAAAATGGGTGGACCAACCTTCTTTCTCATTAGTTGAATCCACCACTGCCGTCGGATACACTCTTACAATCAACGGCGAAGATCACCTCCACGTGTTACATTCATTGACATACAAAGACTATATATAAACTCCCTTTCACTCTCGTCCTTCGTGTCTCTTCGCCCTCTCAGAATCTCTCTCCTCTTGTCACAAGCAGCACAGGTGCTCTCTCTCCCTATAACTTTCATTATTTCATCTGTATTTCAATCTACTGGGACAAGAAGCTCAATACGGGTTGCCGAATTTTGCAGAATCAGAAACAATTTGGTGCTTGTATGTTATTTTAAATTATATACTTCAAGGCTGAGATCTCGCCGGATCGCCTTGCTGCTCCGCAGTTGAAAATTTGAAGTAATTTTTCTCTCCATTTTTTTATACTTACTCATTTCTGTATATTTGTGTCTATGTGTGTGTTCTTACACGCACTGAATTACTGAGTTAGTTTTAAGCTCTGTTTGATTTATTAATTATTCAGAGTTATACTGTACATTTTGCTGTATTGTAGATTATAAAAGCTATGAGTAACGTAGTTGCTAATTCGAATATCAGAGATTTAATTCCACAGCTTTTTAGAGCAATTTAAGTTGTATATATTGTGTGTTTTGCATATTGTATTATGTAAATTGGAGTTATGAGAAAGTTTGAGTTTTGTTTGATTTATTGATCCGAGAATAATTATTTGCATTTTATTGATTGGCAGAATTTGTAAGAGCTGAGATAGTTGCCCACGCAAGTTCCAAGACTGAAATTTCTGGTATTTAGGGAATATTGTGATAGCTAAGATGATAGGGGGCTTTGACCTTGGGCTTGTATTAACAAAAATGAACAACTTATCTACCTCCGATCACGCATCGGTGGTGTCGGTGACCTTATTCGTTGCACTTCTTTGCGCTTGTATTGTTATTGGTCACCTGTTGGAGGAGAACCGTTGGATGAATGAGTCCATCACAGCCCTTGCTGTTGTAAGCTTTTGTATATAGTCATTTTCAGCAAGCGTAAATATTTGTGTTTTCTGTGGTGTTAATGAATTTGAGTTTTTGTTTGTTTCTGACAGGGGCTGTGCACAGGAGTTGTTATTTTATTATTCAGTGGAGGAAAAAACTCACATCTTTTAGTTTTCAGTGAAGATCTTTTCTTCATTTATCTTCTTCCACCTATCATTTTTAATGCTGGGTATGTTGTGCATACCCGCCATTCTGTTCTTTCTATTGTTGTTTTTTTGGAGTGGAATGTGATTTAATTACTAGCTTGTCTTAATAGTCTCTATAACTAATAACATATGTGAATTTCACTATATCTTATAGCTACCTTGTTTACAAATGAAGCTTATATTAATGGCTTGGAGTAATTGAAGACTTAGAAATGTGATTTTTTTACCATATAGTCGGAATCTATTGGAGGGATTCCACCCAATGTTTACTTAGATCATGGTTCGATGTGGTAGGTGGAACGAATAAATCACTTTCCGTGGTACAATGTACGGTAGGTGTAAGTTTTTTCGAATTGCTTAGTTGGTACGAAATATATTTAGGCCGAACGTGGTACGCTAGGATAACTTTCTAAAAAGATATAGTTCAAGCTATTTGAGATGTAGCTTTTTTAAGTGCACAAAAAGCGCATTTTAACGAGATTACGCCATGTCATCACTTAGGTGATACGCACAAGGTGCCCAGTTGGATACATTAGGTTGCATTACCTAGAATATTTCTTTACATATTAGGGTTTTTAATAGAGTGTTCTAGATTTACCATAGAATTACCATACTTGTAATATCCAAGATATTTTAGAGGATAATACTAGATAGTGGATCCTATCCTTTTATTAGATTTGATCTTAACAATTGGTTGCATGGCCCAAGAGATATATAAGATGATGTTCCTCAGTTGTAAATAATAAAGCAAAGTTGTAATAATGCTTGGGCAATAGAAGGATTAGTAAATACTAGATTTCTTTTTTGAATCGTCTCATTTAATATTTTGGAACAAAAGTACAAATCCACGATGAGGATGTCAATTTAATTTTTTTATTTCTCTAATGAAATTCATCAGGTTCCAAGTGAAAAAGAAGCAATTTTTTCGCAACTTCATGACCATCACTCTTTTTGGCGCTGTTGGCACTCTAATATCCTTCAGCATCATATCATTAGGTATGCTACTTTAGACAAGTTTATAATCCATTTTGTTAGGATTACTTTGATTCTGAATAGATTTCTATGTAAATTACTTCGTTTGGGGTCATTTATGAATTATGCGGAATACAGAGCAACAATAATTACAGCTAACTATGCTTTTTACTATCTGGCTAGGTGCTATCAACTTTTTCAAGAGGATGAATATTGGTTCTCTTGAGCTAGGAGATTTTCTTGGTGAGGGTGACTGTCAAATTATTTTCCAATATATTCGAGCTCATATATGTTATTATATTATAATTTTGTAATACTTCTAATTTTTATCCAGCAATTGGTGCAATCTTTTCTGCAACGGATTCTGTTTGCACGTTGCAGGTATTGCTAGCCTTCAGAAACTTTATTCATAGTGGAGTTGACGAACTTTCTTCAACCTAATACTTTACCTAATGTGACAGGTGCTTAATCAGGATGAGACGCCTTTACTATACAGTCTAGTTTTCGGGGAAGGTGTCGTAAATGATGCCACTTCTGTGGTGCTTTTCAATGCAGTCCAGAACTTTGACTTGTCTCATATCGACGCAATTACAGCTTTGCAGTTGGTTGGCAATTTTATATATTTATTTATCTCAAGCACTTTGCTGGGCGTTGTAGTGAGTCTTTCTCTGTCACTATCCATTTTCCAAGTGTTTGCATCCATATGCGTCTAATTAGGGATGGGTTTGTGACATTTTATTTTAATCTTCTGCAGGCTGGATTGTTTAGTGCATTTATTATAAAAAAACTCTACTTTGGACGGTGAGTTAATTATTGTTATAGTGGTAAATTTGCTTCATATTTTCTTTATTTGATTGATTGTTGATAGACAGACATGATTGTACAATAACATATTTGGAATTCAGTTAAAATATATAGATATTCAGGTGCAGTCTTGTAGGAGACTATAATTTGCCTTCCGTTTATGCATAGGCACCCACTATTTATGTATGGTGCCTGTAACGGGATTCTTGTTTGCATTCTATGCCATTTTAAACTTGGCATAAGTTGGTTATTCTAGGTGAAAATATTTCAGTAGGTTAGAATTCAACAAATTAACGAGTTATTTATTGGGTGGCCTCTTTATGCATAGTTTCTTAATGATTTTCAGGCACTCTACTGATAGAGAGGTTGCTATTATGATACTCATGGCTTATCTTTCATACATGCTTGCTGAGGTAAAATTTTCACCTATATTGCAACCTTTGCAGTATTTGTTTTGGACGTTGTATTGATGATCTTAATTTGTCCTGCAGTTGCTTGATTTAAGTGCTATCCTCACAGTGTTCTTTTGTGGAATCGTGATGTCCCATTATACCTGGCATAATGTCACTGAAAGTTCAAGAGTCACTACCAAGTATGTAGTCTCCTATTGCCGAGCATTGGGATATGTCCTTGTTTACGATGTTTCTGTTTGTCCCAGAGTGCTGCCTATATCTTTTTGTTAATAATATGTTTTCTGCAATTATTTCTTTCAGGCATACTTTTGCAACATTATCATTTATTGCTGAAATATTCATATTTCTTTATGTTGGTATGGATGCCTTGGACATTGAAAAGTGGAGATCTGTGAGCGACAGGTATGGCTTATATTTGCATAAACAAATCAGTATCATACTTCTTTGTTAATTATCAATTCTATATGCAATGTGTCAAACCATGACCATCTTTAGTTGGATGACCATTTTAATTGGAGTTTTCTTTTTTCCCTTTCTGTCAGCCCGGGAACATCAATTGGCGTGAGTTCTATTCTGTTGGGACTCGTTTTGGTTGGCAGAGCAGCCTTTGTTTTCCCTCTATCATTTTTATCCAACTTGACCAAGATGTCTCCCAATGAGAGAATTGAGTTGAAGCAACAAGTATGACCTATTCCTGGTTCATTCATTGTGCATGATTTAATAATCAAGCGGAATAACTTAACATTATTTTCTAATTTTGCAGGTTACAATTTGGTGGGCCGGTCTTATGCGAGGCGCTGTTTCTATGGCCCTTGCATACAATCAGGCAAGTGCTTTTTTATTATTGAAAACGAATGATCGTCTCATATCATGCATTAAGTATGTCTGAGCACATTTAATATATTCAACTCCTTATTCTGAAAAAACTCTACTAGCTAGGAACAATGGACATGGACACTAATACAACGCTTGACGTCCATGTGAACATGATAAATCCTTAAAAAGTATGGACATTTTGATGAGTGAGGACAAATAATATAATTCTTTACAAAGTAGGATATGGAAGGGTTGATTACTGAAGACAACACAATCATGAAATATATTTTTTATTTATAAGATTAAATGTAAATAATAATAATTGTTAACAAGTAATATAATGTCATGTGTTTAATTTATGTGACGGTAGTCAATAATTTCTGTGATGTGTAAATACTTTTCTTTTTGCAATCATGGGTATCCTAACCTCTTGGAGCATTCAACTAACAAGAGTTGAGCACCGGGCAAATCCAAGCATAAGCATGGGTGGGTATCCTTGGAGGTGGCTGGTTTGATCATGTGACCTCTCCCTTATGTTTGTCTGCCGGCTTAAGTATATATATTAATATGTAACTATTTATGCGTGTTTTGCTACCGAACAAGCCACATGAAATAGTGATCATTTTTCTTTCATTATTGTGCTGGTTACCTTAATTAGTTTCCCTTTTCTCATGTTTGTGGTGATAAAACATTTCATTGTTCTTCTATCAGTCAAACTTATTTGACATACTAAATAATCTTATGTATTAGGTTTTTGGACACATTTAGACAAGTTTCCGTAAGGTGTCAATAATCAACAGTAAAAATTAAGACTAACTAAATAAAGTGTAGAGCTCTGTATGAGAAAATCCAATCGGTGTGAAACACGAACACATCGCCTTTAAATGTATGTTGTGGGTACTTCCTAGTCCACTTCCCTGTGTTCCCTATGGCTTATTGGCCATGGGAACAGAAAAAGTAAGGAGGATGGTATAAGCAATGTAGGATGTATACCGAGCTAAGCTATTAATTTTCATCATGCAGTTTACAAGAGGAGGCCACACTCAGCTACGTGGAAATGCAATCATGATTACTAGTACCATCACAGTTGTTCTCTTTAGCACAGTGGTAAGACATCTTATATTTCAGCTGATGAGTTTATTCCTATTTTTACCCAGAGATACCTGTAATCTTTTTTTTTTGAATGTAAGATATCTGTAATCTGAAAATATATTTTGATGGATTCCTGCATTCTTTCACCAAAGATCTATTATACATGTCCAACAGCTATCTACAGAATTGTGTTTCGTACTTTCATGGAAACAGAGTAGCCTCAATAACATAGCTTCCCGTAGAGTTTGGAATTTGAATTTTTTATCATGAAAGATTGAGAAAGTTAAATCCTTTTGATATGATTTGTCTAAAATTTTAAGCATGAAGCTTGTCATGAGCTGAATTGAGCTCTGACCAAAATTTATTTTTTCTCTGACATGCTCCTGGATGTGCTTAGCACCAGAAACAAACAGTAACTTTTTTTGGCAGCTTCGTGCTCTCAAGGAAAGCTGGTGTATGATTTGTACCGGACTGGAGCACAGGGACTTTGCCCCAGCTGTAGTTTTGTGCTGAATGCTGATTGAACATGGATTCATCCATCACTTATTTTGTGGTTAATGTCTGATAACCTCATTTTGGGTTTATTTGTGTGCAGGTTTTCGGGTTGCTTACCAAACCCTTGGTTAGACACTTGCTGCCTTCCCCAAAACACTTGAGCAGAATGATTTCATCTGAACCAGACACTCCCAAATCTTTCATCGTACCACTTCTTTCAAATGGTCAAGACTCAGAAGCCGACCTAGGCCCTATTATTCCCCGGCCAACAAGCTTGCGGATGCTCCTGGCCTCACCCTCTCACTCTGTCCACCATTATTGGAGAAAGTTTGATAATGCCTTTATGCGTCCTGTTTTTGGTGGGCGAGGTTTTGTACCCTTCATCCCTGGCTCTCCAACCGAGCAAAGTGTTCCTCAGTGGGAGTAAGAAGTGAATAACTAACAAAACATAGAACATCCTTTTGTTAGTGGGCGTTACATGCAATCTGCTACTTTTAATTGAGCTTTGTTTTTGTTAGTATGCCGAGTGCTTTAGAGTGGTAATAGGAGGGAGTTTGTTTTGATTCTATACTGGCCTTATGATGGCCAGTCTGGCACAAGTTGCAGGGGTAACTTGGTGTCGGTTGATATGGTTCTTGGTCTCTCTTCTTCCCTAACAATTAGCTTTTGGTGATGGGTTCTTTAAGATCAAAACCGAGCTTAGGGTTTTAATTTATTATAGGTTGTGGGTAAATCTGTTCATTGTGGTGGCCTTTGTTTACGTTCAATTTTGCATTGTGGTCAGGCGGTCATTGACCCCTAGAGTTTGTACTTGATTGCTTTAAAAGGTGTCCTACCTGACGGCATTTTTTGACACCAAATTATTATTATTATTATTATTATATTTTTGTAAGAACACAGTGAAGTGCATTTTGACATTTTTGGCACTCCCATTGTTTCATTTATATTCAGAAGAATGCCCCATATCTTTCTTTTCTTCTCTTCTCTATACCATCTTTCCATTTCACTATTTGTTCCACTTTCAGCTGCTAGTTAGATTTTAGTTTTACTTTTCAACTGTATGTTTTAGCTATATTCTAAACTGTAAATAAATTCTTGAGAGCACGAATAAATATGGTGCACGTGGATTCAGTATATGGGACACCTTTCTTGACCGTGGGTGGAAGTGAGCCGTTTCAAATATGGCAGCTCCACTAAGTAAGAATAAAATGTCGTCGTCTTTAAATTCATAGGGAAGTTTCTAAATGAGTTTAGTTTTTATTTTAAAATTGATATAGTTTATTTAATTTAAAAAATAACAACTTAGGCGATATGTTATTTTTTAATTTTTCAAAAAACAACTCATTTTGTTATGGAGGTTATAGTAAATGCAAAATATACAAAAAAAAATTACAATCCTTTGGTTAAGGTTTTAATCTCTTTTTTTTAAAAAAATCTTTTGAAACCTATAATTTTTAATAAAATAAAGATGCATCAACAACATTAATAAAAGAACAAGAAAATGTGAAAAACCGCATTGATTGAGATACAAATAATGACATTACTATCAAAATAACATTAAATACCGTCAATACAAGGGTTGTATGAGCATCATAGCTCAAACATCATACTCCTTTTTTCCAAAAAGAGATATTTTTGTATTGCAACAAATTGGTATCGAATTATATTTGCGAAATATTTCAATACATAGAATTATAAGAGGACACACTTATTACAAATTTTTTTAATAGAGTTATCAGGTAACTGACAATTAGAAAATCGACATAAAGACTCACAATATATATTATTTTCCTAAAATTAATTATTTTTTATAAAGTTAAATAATTAGGGTGATACATAGTTTTAAAATTTGCTTCTTTCTTTTTGGCAGAGCAAATATTTTAAATTTGAAAATACTTGTAGGATTCCAAAATCTTTTGTGTTTTTTTGAAAACATTTATCGGTTTTAGTTGGCCCAGAAGAGATAAACCCAGATCCCACTTGGATAGGATGCTATGCTGCGTGCGTAATTAGGATGAACGGTTTCCAAACAACCCTTTGCATACACGTTTGACTAGGGGTGAACATGATGCGGTTTGAAATTCAAATTGCACACGAAATCGTTTAAGTGCGGTTTGACAAATTCAAAATCGCACATGAAACCGCTTGTGATTGGTGCGGTGCGGTTTTGAATCGTGCGGTGCGGTTTCATTTGGTGCTGTTTCGGTTTCAAAACCAACTGAAACAACAAAAATTTATGCAATTGAAATTAACAATTTAGCATCACACAATATTAAAATTTTAAAAGAGATCAAAACAAAGGCATCAGAGTTTTTATCTCTGGTTCTACTCATGATTTGCCTAATTTCAATAATTTCAATTCTTTTAACCATACAAGATATTAAATCTAAATATAATTATATATATATAATTTATGAAGTATATATACATATATATGCTCAAGCACTGTGTAATCCAATAATTTTTTACAATTAAAAGATAATTGTATGAGATTTGTATATGGTGATGGTGATCATGTAGATCGATACCATCCAAATTCAAAATTAGTAGCTTAATTTTCATGGGAGGTTTATTATACAAGGTTAAATGAAATATTTCTCTTATAATAGTATTGTATAATTAATTAATTTTCATTGTGCGGTTTGGTTTCGGTTTTATGCGTGCGGTTTGGCTAATAGTTAAACCGAAACTGTAAATTTGACTTTTCAACCAACCTAAAATCGTCACATATGTCAGAATCGTTGGTACGATTTTAATAATTACGATTTGTGCGATTTTTAATGCGATTTCAATTTCAAATTGATTCCTTGCTCAGTCTTACGTCTGACTTCTTCATTAATGCGTGGATTTTGGCCGACTCATAAATGCTACCAGCCAGCTCGCTTTGGGTGGGCACAAAAACACATTATACAAGCTGACAACATTGACGTAAGATGTCACCAGTTTTCTCTATTCCCAATTTTCAAAAGTAAAATCTCCATTATTTTGAATAATTTTAAAAGAAGGAAAACACATTTTAGTAAGAAAATTTTTTAAAGATATAATTTAATGTTTTTTTAATTATTTATAAAATTTTAATCAATTCAATATGTTAAAGTTTTAGTTCAGACAAGCTTATCTGATATAAATTAATTAAAAAGAACTACTAACTATAATATTTATTATTTGCAAACTTAATGTCATAAATTATCTTTAAAAAGTCAAATATATCTCTTACTTGAAATAAATGTAGTAAGAATTTAGGATTATTAACCGTAAAATTGTTTGGGGTGCCTATGTTTTGTGTGCGTGTGTAATTAAATTTCGTTAACGATAGATAATAATATTATTTATGCATTAATAAAGAGTGGGATTACCTTTAAATAATTAAAGTGTAGAAAATATAATATTATCCTAAAATATATAAAAAAATTAAAGCCCTTCCATGCTTATTTCCAAATAAAATTTCAAATAAGCATTTTTTGAATTTTGAATAAAAATATGTAGCACCAGCCAGCAGTCTATCAGGGCGAAGTAATAAAAAGCCATTCCCGGTTTCCTCCCTATTCCCGTACCCAAACAATCCAATTTTCGTTACAAACAAAGCCACAACCAAACACGGAAAAAGGGTCTATAAATGGAACTCTCTTTTTTCTCTCTCTCTTCGCCATCTATCACCATATAGCTATCACACTCTTCGTGCTCTCCGCCCCCTCTTTCTCTCTCTCTCTCTCCAAATATTCTCTGAGCCTTTTTCTCAGATCTATTCCTTTCCTAATTCGATCCATCAATGGCTTCTGTTACATTTTCTTCCGTTTCCTTCTCCTCTCTTTCCTGCTCCCTCAAGCAAAACAAGGTGAGGTTTATCTTTATACATTTGCAAACATCTTTAGTTTATTACTTTTTATGAAACTTGTTTTTGGCTTGATTTCTATGTATATCAACATTTACATGTAGGTGAATTATCTGTATGATCTTGTTTAGTTGTTGCAAATTTTGACATTGTGGTTTAGCTTTAGCTAGAATTGATTTTAATTTTGTAATAGAAAGTGAAAGATTGATTCTTTTTGATTGCTAAATTTCCTAAGGTTTACAAATTTGCAGTCTTTTCTAGTAAAAATTGAATATCGTGTAATAATTTCACGATTTGGTTATTTTTTTATGGTTACGTAATTGTGCTGTTAGTCGATCTTTTAATACTGCTGATGACTGAATGAAATACAATAATTTCTTAGTTATGATATATTACCGATAATTGAATGAAAATGCAACAATTTCTTAATTTTGATTGATTTATGTAATTGTGATTTTAATTGATCATGTAAAATCATTTTCAAGGGCCTCAACTCCTGTTATTGAAGGTCTGGTTTATGGTTATAAATAATTGATTTTAAAGCTAATTTTCTTTTCCCAATATTTTGCAATAAAAAAATCTTTTTAAATTTTCAGTGAAGCGGGAATTAAATTTGGTAGCAATTTATAAAACATTTCTAAGTAATTGCTATTTTTTTATATTGGGAGTTTGAGAGATTTTGTGCTACTAACAGCAAATTAAGAAGTACAAGAGATACTGAGAACTGAAAAATGAGTCCAAAAGGCTTTACATTGTGAAATATATTGTTCTTTCTCATTCTGTATTATTCCAGTGCTTGGTGGTTTCACTAATTTTTGGCTGTTGAATTGTGCAGGGCCTTGCCCAGAGTTCAGTTTCACTCTCTGTCAAAGGGAAATCATTCCCTTCACTGAGGTTGCAATCAGCACCACTTCGCTTCAGGGTGTCATGCGCAGTATGCTTCTTAACTTGTTGTAACTCTGTTCTACTTAATCTGTTTTTGAATTGCATATTGCATAATTATAGTTACATTTAATTGCACAATTTTCTTTTGAAGTTTGTTTATTATTTACCAAATTGTCTAATTTTAGTTCATTGGAAGGAATGAGGAGTTTATTTCTTACATTGGCCTTCTGAACAATATTGTAAGACATCTTACCTATATTAGTAAACCAATTATTTGTCTAAATTCCCTTGACAGGGATGAAGCTAGAAATTTATTTTTAATGGGGCAAATTTCTGATAACCTTAAAATACTATATGATACGGAGATCAGAGTTACAAGTTTCTTCCATTATTAAGGGTGATCGGATTCCTGCATTATTGCATGTTGAGGTTTTTTATTGGTAACAACATTGCGTATTTTACTAATACAATTAGCTTTTACCAAATTTATGGTGGTCAAATACCCAACTTGTGTAACAAGTAGCTTTGCCCCTGTCTCTGCTGTTTCAGATGTTAAATGAGATGCTAATTAGGCTATACAAAAAGGATTGAGCTAATATAACCTACCTTGTTATCATCCCTGGCAGGCCTAGTAGTATATACATGTAGCATATAGTTATTCTTATCCTGCACAGGATATTGTCATTGACAAGGAAAATATTATATCTTTGAGCAGGCCAAACCAGCGACAGTGGACAAGGTATGTGAAATTGTGAGGAAGCAACTGGCACTACCAGCCGATTCTGCTGTTACTGGAGAGTCGAAGTTTGCAGCACTTGGGGCTGATTCACTCGACACGGTATCATATTTCTCCTATGAATTATCAATGTGTGATAGCTTGCTTTATATCAGTTGTGATACTTATTGTACTGATAACTGATAAACTTGCAAAACTTCTTGCTTTACAGGTTGAGATTGTGATGGGACTAGAGGAGGAATTTGGAATTAGCGTGGAAGAAGAAAGTGCGCAGACCATTGCTACTGTTCAAGATGCAGCGGATCTGATTGAGAAGCTTGTTGAGAAGAAGGGGTGTGCTTAAAGAATTTGAGTAGACTGCAAAATAGGTTTATACAGGGAAGTTACCTTTACTGGGATGTTTCATCAAGATCTTCATTTATTTGCATGTTTGCCTAAAAAATAGTTGTTATGATGAACTTTGCCCCGAGTCTTTGCCTTGATTATCAAAGTGAGAGATTCTCATTGATGTCTCCTCAATTTGTTATGTTTTGTTTAGTTTTGTTTGTCTCGTCAGACTTGTAGTTGGAGTTTATCTAGAAATTATATAATGTCGCTGAGACTAGTGAGTTATTGCTCTTGATCTGGTGAATGCATCTTGGTTCATTCATACTTTTGGTTGGTTATTTTTTCTTCTCTGTTATGTTTTATTTTGTCTCATCAGACTTGTAGTTTATTTTGTCTCTGTTATGCTTTGGTTGGTAATTTCTCCTTCCTTTTGTCCCTCGGGAAAGGAGGGGAAGAAAAGATGGGGATAGTGGTTTATTGTGTGAACTGGGGGGGTTAAATTTGGAATCCATCTACTTATCAGGAAAGGAGCAAGAAACCTATAAGAATACGACTGAAGGATTATGTAGTTGTGAGTTGTGAATGAAAAAGGAGGAATAAATGCATGCAAAGAGAAGTGCAGAGCGACACAAAGTTTAAACTAAGAAAGCTAAAGCTGCTTGAACTCAATTACAACTTTGAATAATAATTAAAGTAATGTTCATCTAATTACTTTTTTGGTCCCTTTTTATGTGGCTGTTTGGGCTTTCTTTTTGCAGGGTTCTACTACGTAAATGATAGTATTTCATATTTTTTGGCCTTTCTTTCAAGTTTTACATTACTTTTGGAAACAGCCTGTCATAAAAAAGAGTATCCTCGTCAAGATTTCCTTATTTTCTTTGATTCCTTTGATCAAGGAATCAATGATACTACTAATATTGATAGAAATTTTCTGTATACGTGTCTTGCAAAATTAGTACTCCCTCTATCCAAATATAGTACACTGATAAATTTAAAAGTTACAAATATTTTACAAATTGCTGATGCAGCATATTTTACATCAGTTTTTTATGTGGGGCCGAAGGTTGCATTGAAGCAATTTGTTGATCAATATACTGATGTGGAGTATGCCACATCAGTAATTTGTGTTTGTAGCATTACTCAATTTAAAAAGCGGTTAGATAACAATTTAGCTTTAATTATGTTCAAGATCACAATTTTCATATATTTCGAATTCCATAAATAACAATAATAATTAAAAGAAATTGGGAGTGTTGAGCTACTAAGCGACTTGTGAGTGAACCGAACCTATTGTTCAAATAATGGACACCTAAAACATTGACAATCACCTTCTGGAACAAATTAATCACTTAAATAAGATGCATTTAGTCTGTGTAAATTGGAAAGATAAAGTGTGATCCTTTCTTTTCAAGATATTGAAAGGGAATAAAAAAAAAGTAATTACGATCCTCTCTATTTCAAATGAAACGGAGAGTATTTATTTTATGGTTCAGATTTAAAATATGTTGAAATATGATGTCATGCTGATAAGAAAGAGATGATGATGATATGTAATATGCAAAGAATGAAGACTCTTTATTTCATTTGAAACGGAGAGAATCCTAATCCAGCAAAAAAGAGTGGCGTACATTGTCTTTAAGCAACTAGTATGCATAACAATAATGCTAAAAGGAATAATAATAAAGATCTGTCCCCAATAATTTTGAAAAAAAATCTCTATATTTCTCTTCTCCCTCTGTCACTTTTTAATTGTAGATTTAGAGAAGTGTTTTTATCTTTTAATATTTATGGTTTGGGAATTTCAATTAAACATTAATTGATTAGTTTTCAATATTATTCTAAGTATTAAATATAATTTTAGTTCTCTCATTATTTTCTGCCTAATAAATAATACTATCTTTTGCACAATAAATAATAATATCTTTTTTCAATATAATAAATATAAGGGATTGATACTAATTATAATTTCATTCTGCAATAAATGTTACAACTAAATTTTTTTTAATGATAGCTGTCAATTATTGCATTTTGGGATACATATCATTGGAGCTAAAATTTAATAATTTTTGGAAAAAAATAATATTGTAACCCAAAAATATAATTCTATTATTACAATCATTGCAGGATGGGGCAGTAGCAATAACTTGTACTATACCACTTACCTTGGACCATATACACTATAAAGAATGAAAATTTCACATGAATATGGAGCAGCTATATATAAGGTACACGTACACCTCAAACTGCAAAAACCAGTACGGACCAACATGACAACAATACCATATTCACGTTGAGGGATACTGCGGCTGAGTCCGGTAGGAGGCCGGATGGCGAAACCGCAGAATCCGGGCTAAAAGCGGGCATTCCATCTGGGTTCTGGCTCGGGTTTGAAGGGATAGTTGGCATGGAAGAGCCTGTTGAAGGCACTGCACCACCAGAAGATGGCAAAAGAGGTGCAATATCTGGTGATATTTCAGCAGCAGCAGCAGTCGTAGTAGTAGGCAATAATGGTAATGTTGGTGCTGCTGTGATTGTTGTCTGTAATTTGAGTTTATTAGAAGATAGAGATAGTGAAGGTGAGGCCATGAGTGACACTGCCATGAACAAACCAAGAAAGGAGGCCATTTATATACAAAAGTGTTGATGTTGAAGTGAAGTTAAGTGGAATCAATCAAGCACACACTTCTTTGGGGGTGCAATAAATGTGCAATGAGGATTCCCAATAGAAAGAGGCCTTTGTAGGGGCAATTTAAGATTAAGAAGATGAAAAAAACAAAAAAGAATGATAAAATTTTTTAAAAGGTGGGGTCTTGAGGCATGTGGATGGTGATTATGGGAGATTGATTACAAGATAACAGGTTGGCATGTTGGAATAGAGACAAAGTTTTTGGCAGCTAGTAGTTGTTTTGAGAAAAGAAGAAAAAGCATGGTAGTCATGTGTTCTTTAAAATTAAAGTTAAAATTTGAACTCTTGATCTAACCCCTCTCCCTTTCAATCCACATGAAAGGTGAAGACACCCTGTCATCAAAGGTGAAGAGAACATTTGCTTTTTAAAAACAAAAACTCTATGCGAACATGAAAATTGAATACGAGTGTATTTGAATTTCATCTATTTATATTTTTATCTCCCATCATGTCCGCGTAGAAGAGCTCTTTTAAGAATAATAGTGCATGTGGCCTGAAATTTTGTAGGTTAGTGAATTACTTTTACCAACATTTTTCACCCAAAAAAAATTACTCAACATTTTTACCCAAGTAGTGACATGATGAAGCTAAACTATAATTTCTCAAATTGAATTTTGACTTTCAATGGAGCCCACTTGGTGGAATGGACAACTTTATTTGAAACTCATCCTTACCCTGAAATGAAAGGAGGAGTATATCCAAGTTGAGAAAAATGATATATATATATATATATATATATATGGATTTTTTAATTAGATATAGAATTGAAAATATAGCACCTAAATTAGAATTGAAAATATAGATTAATAGACTGATCCAAAGTAAGAAGAAACCATGGGCCGGCCTTACCCAATATAACAAAAGGCTGAAATCCAGCCCATTATGTGTCTCGTTGTCCACGCATTTGGCATTTATCACAAGAAAAAAGTCAGACCCAATCCTGTGCGTTACTTAAAGCGATAGATAGATTCATTAACTGCTAAAATTACACACGCGCTTACCGTCCATCACTCCAATACTAAAATAGTCTAAAGGTCCTTTTAACATGTGCCTTAAGGACACATGCTAAGTACACGGTTTAAGAGAATATTTTCTTGAACTGTGTGCATATTCTCTTGATTTCTGTATTTGCACCAAGTTTAAGAGAATATGCACACAATTCAAAAAAATATTCTCTTAAACTGTGTGCTTAAGGACACATATTAAGAAATTCCATAGTCTAATAGTAGTAGTAATAGTCCATAGGCGTTTAGCTGGTATTCTGTAACGTAAAACCACGTACTGCTTAGGCGCGTGAATTCAATTATTCAGAGGGGTTAATATGAAGCAGCAGCCGCCACCAGTGAGAATTCACTGAATTCATTTGTTTCAATTGTCTCTCTTTCATCTCTAACTTTCTCTACCTACAAGGGGGTGTTCTGAGGTAAAATGGAATCCATTCTTTTATATGATTCTCTGTTTATAATATTCTTAATCTTATTTGTATGATATTTTGTTGGTCTAATTGCCGATAACTTTTGTTTTGGTTCTTCAGAGAATCTAATATGTTCGTTTGACTTCCAACCTTTTTCCTTATTATCGGTAGATTTAGGTTAATTTTCACGCTGATTCATAGCTCATATACAGTAAGCTTAGTTATTTCTCAGATCATTTGAAGATTTTAATTGAAATACTCATGGAGATGATTTTAGTATCTGAAGTTATAGATCTAAAGTTTGTGCCCTAAAAATGCGTTTGATCTTAGTGAAATGATGTGATTGTATGTATATAGTATGTTTTTGTGTTTGTATGCTGTAAGGTTCAAGCTTTGACTAATGTTATGGTTTGTTTGGCCGAGTGGAAAATGATTTTACATTTTAGTATTAATATTTCAGCATATAAAGTTACTTGGGAATAGTAGTGCTTGGCAAGACCAATTTTCGTTGATTAAAATTATAATCGTGGTATGTGAAGTTTATTTTTTTCACAAGTGTATCTAGCCTTCATATTGTTCCAGAAGTTATACAATCTAAAAGGATGTGATAATGGTGGTGTTTGAAATTTTGAGTGGCTTAAAGTAAGAAAATTTTCTGATGAGTTGTTGGTTCCGAAATTCTCTGTTGTGATTTTGCAGAGAAATTGTGTTATTTGTTGGTTTGAAGAAGCCTTGATAAAGATAGTTTTATTAAAATCATAGGGGATCTTCTGTTGTGAGACTTAATTAATTTTAGTGTTGGAGGATTATCAATTATCATGTTTATCTGGCTAAGATAGTGTTCTAATCTTGTTTGCTTTAGATCACATATAACAATGGCGAAGGCTGTCGCAGTTCTTAGTGGCAGTGCAGGAGTCAGCGGCATCATCCACTTTACCCAGGAAGAAGATGGTAATTTTGCGATAGCTTCTGATGTTAATATGGGGTGTGTAATACACATGTCAGGATGTGTTTAATGTAGATTTTTTAAAAAAAATATGTGGCTCAGGTCCAACTACAGTTACTGGAAAACTTTCTGGCCTTGCACCCGGACTTCATGGTTTTCATGTCCATGCACTTGGTGATACAACAAACGGTTGCCTGTCAACTGGTAAATTCCACCCCTGGATTTGATTTCATTGTACCACTATCCATGTATATCATGGGAATCTGAAGGATGAAAGGACGAAAACAAGTTTTTTATCAACTATGGTTTTTAATTTGCTTTTCTTTGTCATACTAATCTGCAGGACCCCATTATAACCCTGCTAATAAAGAGCATGGTGCTCCAGAAGATGAGACCCGCCATGCTGGTGATCTCGGGAATGTGACAGTTGGTGAAGATGGTAAGCTTGCTTTGATTCATTGCACATATCATAACTGTTGTGACTATACTGATCATTTAATTATTATTCCTTGCACGTCTTATTACTTCCACGACAAATTGTTTGATATCATTTTCATAAGATCATTGTTTTTGTTTGTGAAATTCTTTTGCCCTGTAAAATGATCGAACTATTAGTTATGAAATTGGTGGGAATGTGGTGATTGTTTAGTTTCAAATGGAAGGGACAAGAGACTACCACAATTCTAAATTCACATCGTGCATAACATTGTTGTAGACATCTATCGCCATTCTGATTTTAAATATTTACTAGGTGTGTAAGCAAATTATATTGAAAGTGTTGGGGCTGTCTTTTATCTACTACTCCTAACGCTCTGCATTATGGGGATCTGTATTGGGTGTTATATTTCAATGATCTTTTATCAGGATTGCTTTGAAATACTGCAAATTTAGATGATGTCTGCAAGTTTTATTAACTTATGACATTTTCACTTTTTTTTTTAAATCAGGTACTGCCGAATTCACTATTATTGACAAGCAGGTAACTGGTTTTGAGTTTGATATGCAGCTAAAATCTACATATTTTGTTTTCTCAAATCTCTCAAATGTGTGTTAATTGATGCAGATTCCACTCATTGGATCAGGTTCCATCATTGGAAGGGCTGTAGTTGTCCATGCTGACCCTGATGACTTGGGAAAGGGTGAGCTTCATCTACTCTGTACTATGAACATTTTTCTTTAGAGTTCCCTTAATTCCTTTCTCAAATTTATATGGGGCATCTGGACTGAACATGTGCTGTGCTATAGCCTTACATGATTGCAAGAGTAGAAACACAAGTGCAATTAGCACTGCCATCTTTATGTGCAAAATTTTACAACTATAAATTAAGGGTATTTACTTAAATGCGCATTATTAATTGTGTATACTAACTGGGCAGAAGAAATTAAAACATTGAATTGTGGTTCTCGAAAAATATATCCACTTGGAATCTTCTAAGTAAGAGGTGGATTAGTTTCTGAGTTTGTTACTTCCCTTTATTGTTCAGGTGGCCATGAACTCAGCAAAAGCACCGGAAATGCTGGTGGAAGGCTTGCGTGTGGTAAGTATTACAATTATTTGTTTTACCTTTGAACCGTATGGAGTTTTAAGTTAACCATATCATATTTTAACTAATTTATTTATCATCTGCAAAATCATCCTTGGTACGATACAAGGACAAATGAACTTGACCTTGGAGAAAGTATAGTATCAAGTACTCAAAGAGTGCATCTTTTATAAATTCAAAAAACATATCCTTCTATGATAACTTATATTTCAACATAACTTAAAAAAATCATCCTTTTTGTGTTCAACCTAAACATGGTATGGCACGTACTATATATAAATATATATATCAAAATTCCTGCAAATGTTTGATATCCACGGTTTAATTGGGTTGTGTTTATGGCAGGTATCATTGGGCTGCAGGGTTGATTAGCTACTCGTGGTTTTGACCGTTCAAATTTCCTGCTATCGAATTATAGTAGTGTAACCAACCTTGTGGACAACCACCTTTATTAGCTACGGCTATTTCTAAATAAAGAATGGTGTGGTGTTACTGAACTTATGCTTATGGTTTGATTTTGATATGTTTTATGACATTGTTGTGCTAAATGAGTATGTTTCAGTGTGAAACCATTTTCCGCTAGTTCTTGTGCCATGAAGTCAATTACAAATTGCTGTGGCAGTATCAGGAAGTGAAAAATGTACTACCGATACGGAATTGGCACAAGTTTGGAGGCAATAGTGGCTTATTGTGCATCGTGAATTCATTAGTTAAAAAAGCTTTCGGCATAATGAATCATGATTCATTAATAACAGTAAATTTTCTTGTGAAAGGCGAAAAATGAAGGGGTTGTTGGTATACATAAGATAGAATAAATTAAGATAAAATTATTTTTAATTATAACCTATTTTGCACGTACATAGAAAGGCTCAAAATGAGAAGGCTTTAAGCATACTAAATTGCTAATGTGAAGTAATTGATCTTTAAATAAAATTGCTTTGGGGGACCCACTAGGTGACTCATAATCAGTTTGACTTGCAAAAACAAGTTGTTTTTGTCCTTCACATAGATCCCTTGAAATAGCAAATGGCTGCACTGATTGGAAAATTTCCTTGCATAGAATGTTAACGCCAACGGAAAGCATAGTAAACATATGAATTAAGTGAATCACGTATTGAGATTCATTCAAGACAGAAATGTTAAATTTCAGTCGAATATAGCAAATAAATAAATAAACGCTTGGCTGTTGCACAGACCAATTGACCCAACAAATGTGAAAGCCATTTTTTGTTGGCTGCATTGTTGTATCAACTGGTATGCATCATGGACTATGCATGCCCTTTTTTCCCTTATTTAATTATTTATTTAATAATATCTATATATATATATATATATATATATATATATATAATTAACAATTTGTAATAACACAATTTATATGATTGTGCAAATTTTTTTTTGAAAATTAGTATATATAACTTTGCAGCAAACCTCTACTAATATCATATATAACACTCTCCTCGTTCTAAATTATAAAATTATTATTTATTTTTTTAATTAATTTGAGACATTTTAAATTTAGAATTGATATGATATTACAACTATACAATAATTAAATATTATAATTAATTATATTTTTTATAGATATTTTATAGACTACAATTAAATAAATTTATATCAATTTTGAGTTTGAAAATTTTTCAAATGAATTTTAAAAAGTCAATAATAATCTTATTTTGAAACAGAATGAGTATATAAAATTAACTAACAATCTCATAATAACAAAATCTTACATATTATGAACTTTAAAGATTTAGAGAATCAATATATAAATCTACACAAAAGGAAAAGAAAAATAAACTTTTGTTGGAGGACATAATATGAGTTTTTAATATGATAAACATGTTTTAGTTTTTGGATGAAGTTTATGAAGTTTATTTTCATAAATAACTCAATAAAAAAACATCTATTTTTGAATTAACTCCTGACCAATAAAAAAAAATCAGTTAACTCTGCCAACATTTTTTTTGTTCTCCTTGTTATAGATATAGTATAAAATGTCAATTTTATATTTTCTAAAATGTCTTTTCAACAAGTTTTTGTTGTATTCATGTCAATGGGTTGCTTTAAGTCTGTAATTATGTCTAAGCCCGCAAAATGAAACAAATAGTTGGGGTCTTATTCATACTCGTTTGACTAAAAATTTGATTCGAGCTCGACTTGAAATATAAATGATTTAAATATGAGTAAATTTTAAAAGTTCGATAAATTACTCGAATATCTTCAAATTGCAATTTCTGTTAATACTCAGATCATATTCGCTCGAAAATTTTAAACTGTTCGGACTCGATTCGAAATCGTGCTTGACTCGACAAGCCTCAATCAAACTTTATTTTATATTAAATAAATTTTATTAATCGAGTAACTCAATATTTAATTGGGCTCGATTTATTTACACTTCTAATTGTCTCCAACAATGAATTTACTATTAAAGTATACAAACACAAATTTGACGGCATTAATTACATCAAGCTATAAAGAGAGGTTAAGATTCATACGTTTTTGTTATGTAAAGATAAAGTAAAAATATGAAGTAATCCCAATAATGTGGGGAGCATTAACCAGAGATACAAGTGGCACGAAAGCAACAACAATCTCTACCTATCCCAGTTCATACCTACACCCAAATAATGACCATTTAAGCATCTTTAGAAGCAGACTCATATTTGTATTTAGCGGCCCAATAATCCACTCTTAATACATCTTAACCACCAACATTTTTATATTAAGAGATCTTTTAAATAATCTAAACTCATATTTGTATTTTAACTATTCAGATGACCTCTTAATATAAAGATGTAAATTGTTAAGATGCATTAAGAAATAGACTATTAAGATGCAATCAAACACTACCAGATTGATATAACCGCATTAAATGTTGTCATTTTAATTGCTGATGACAGTAAATAAAAATAAAAATAATTAATTCTAGGCTTCGGTCTTTCAAAGCCTGTGCTCTTTTAAACACACAGTTCAAGAGAATATTTTTTTTTAAATTGTGTATATTCTCTTGATTTATGTATTTGCACCAAATTCAAAAAAATATGTACATAATTCAAAAAAATATTCCATTAAACTGTATGCTTAACATGTGCGCTCTTAAGGGCACATGTTAGAAATTATATATATATATATATATATATATATATATATATATATATATATATATCTAATTAACAAAAAACAACTGATTTTGAATTTTCCCCCACCCTAATAAAAAATAGGACGTCTAAAATTTGGGATCACCTTAAAAAATTCTCTCTCTCACTTTTAGATCATTCTCCGTTCTCTGCCTCCTCCATTCTCTAACGCCGACAATCTCTCCTTCGTAGGACTAATCATTCGGTTATAACCGAACCGAATAGGCTATTCGGTTATAACCGAATAATCACAATTTTAATATCCGAACTACTAACCGAATTTTGAAAATAACCGAATTACCAAATACCGAATTATCAAATTAATTCGGTTAATAACCGAACCAACCTGTGCTCCATGTTATTTATCAATCAAAAAAAGAATTATTAAACATTCTTTCTTGAAATGCTAACATAAATCTAAATTTTAATATAAATTCCCAACAATTATTCGACTAAAGTTGTGCGGTTGTGCCCAATATACATACTTTAATTGGAACTTGAATGAAGAATTGAAAGGGCGACTTCCCATGGAATCAGTATAAAAAAAGATTTGAATACCTAGCCAAATCATCCTAGCCTTCAAATCCCGCTAAGTTTATATCAGAAGCAGGTTTATAACCTTCATCCTTTATTAGCTTGCTTAACCTTAATAAATCAGCCCGTATTTCCTTAATTTGTGGCGGAGGCAGAGGCGGACGAGGATTAGAGGGTGAGCTCAGGGTACCAGGGGTAGAGGAGGCAGCCGGCGGTGAGGAGGAGGAGGAGGAGGAGGAGGAGGAGGACGGCAGAGAAGGCCTAGCCGCCTAGGGACTGAGATCTGAGAAACTGAGAGATCTTTGAGCAGTAAGAGATAGTCTGAGAGTAGGAGAAGTGAGAGAGAGATCTGAGAGTAGGAGACTAGCTATTCGGAGAGAGAACCGACGGAGAGGCGGAGATCTGAGATCTGATCTGATTATCTGAATTTTGAATAAGTGAATATGATAGAGTCACGAGTCAGTAAAGAGTAAAAAGAAAAGTACATAGAATATTTTAAGTGTCAACCCGATTATTCGGTTTAACCGAATAATCAAAATTAAAATCCGTATATATGAACCGAATATCAAAAATAATTTCAGTTATAACCGAAATGATAAAAATAACCGAATTATCAAAAAAATTCTATTAAATTATTTCGATTCTATAATTCGGTTATATCAGTTTTTTCTCGGTTCGTACGTAGCCGATAGTACGGCTAATATATATATATATATATATATATATATATATATATATATAATTGTCCACAATCCATAGCCGATAATAGTGGCTGGCTGGCGGAAATGAATACAACACTCCTCCTGTAATCTCTTTCTCTCTGCAAGTTCGCTCACAAGTCATTTCCAATGGAGTTGGTAAACTTTTCTTTTCTCTCTCCTCAAGTATTTCTTCTATTCCACGTTTGGGGGCTGAGAAATCTATGATAAAAAAAAGAAGTGAAATTCGTCAAACAGCCACCTACCCCAACGAACTAACCACTTCTTATATTTGCTGCTCTTTCAAAATTTTGTTGTTGTTGTTGTATATTTTCACTATCCAAACGCATTCTTAGATTTTTGTTATGGCCAGCTAAAGTTTTTGTTTCATTTTCTGTTTTTTGGCTGATTTGGATTGAATATCAGGTTGTTCCTGCTGTGGAGATGGGGAGTGAAAGAGGAATTAGGAGGGGTCCAACCCTAATTTGTGCGCCATTAATGGCAGATTCAGTGGAGCAGATGGTGTGTCAAATGCACAAGGCGAAATTGTGTGGAGCTGACCTTGTGGAGGTTCGATTGGACAGTTTGAAGAACTTTAGTCCTCCAGAGGATGTTGAATCCCTAATTAAACAATGTCCTCTCCCCATTCTTTTCACTTACAGGTTCGTCATCTACGATCAAACTCTTTAGTATGTGTCATAATATATCTGTTTCAAAATTAGAGATATATTTATAATACTTTTTTCTTTTATTATTTTAAATTTTATACCTAAAATTAGTTAGAAATGCAGTACTGGTGGCCATGATGGAATTCTCTCAATTAAGGGAAAAAATGCATTTGTTATGGAAAGTGTGCGCATTTGCTTCACTAGATTAGTAGATTTGCTTTTTCAGGATGGTATTGGAAAGTGGGCCGAAGAACTTTTACTATTTGGAAGAAGTGATGTGATGGAGTAGTCAAATAGTGTTTCTTGAATAATTTAAAAGCACTGTAGAGATATTTCTATTTTTTTAATTAATGTAAATGCAGTTTGAAGCACCAAGTTGTAGCTTCTTCATAAATTGTGGTATCTCTATTGCTAAAATAACTTTGGAATTTCTTAACATGTGCCCTTAAGGGCACATGATAAGTACACAGTTCAAGGGAATATTTACTTGAATTGTGTGCATATTCTTTTGAACTTGATGTAAATACAGAAATTAAGGGAATATGCACACCGTTCAATAGAATATTCTCTTGAACTGTGTGCTTAGCATGTGCCCTTAGGACACATGTTAAGAGGACCCAATAATTTTTATACTGTACCTTCTTTAAATTAATTGCGTTGTTTTTAAGTAGTGGTTGCACAGAATACCAAACTTAAACACTCATCATCAAAGTAAAAGTGCTTTTAGATATTACATGAGGACATTTACTTAAATGCCATGAATTCAAGTAGTTAAAAAGTGATTCAGTGAAATTACTGAAAATGATTCTTTATAATTATAGAACTAATTAAAATACACAAAGCTTCTGTTGAATTAGTAACATATTAATCAGTGACTAGGATAAGCTTTTCTTAAGACGATTTTACAGTGAGATTCTTGATCTGAATGCACGGCATTGACTAATTTAGATAATGTTGATTTCAAGCTCTACTTAAGAATTTACTGTTTTGAGTGATGATTCTATAAGCGGGGTGTAAAGAAAAATTATTTATATCAATAACTTCCAAAAAACAAACAGAAACATTGACATTGAGTTGCTTTTCTTAAAAAAATGGCATTAGTTTTACAGAAGTTATACTCAATTTTTCATGGTGGATCCTTCACGTTATATTTTTTTGGCAAATTGACTTTTTATGTATCACGTATTATTTAACTTTTTTAAAGATAACCAAGTATATAACTTACTGATTTCAAGTATTTTTCTAGACCTAAATGGGAAGGTGGTCAGTATGACGGCGATGAAAAAAGCCGATTGGACGTGCTTCAGTTAGCCATGGAATTGGGAGCTGATTACATTGATGTGGAGCTTCAGGTTGCTTTATCTTTTATTGAATTTTAGACTATTCTTATACTGGCACTAATTGCAATGTAAAACAACTGAAAAGAAAATAGTTCTTGAATCATGGTATTTCAAGATCAGTTACAGCCGAAAAATCTCAAGATATTAGGTTCGATGGAACATAAGTTGCGAGTTCACAAACTCATGGAGGTTTAAAATTTGTGAAAGTTTCATAAAAACAACATGCTTGTCAATTTTAAAGAAATATAAGCTATGCAGTTATATACTGTTACTGTAGGATTCATTGATATTGCAAAGTATATTAAGAATTTGACTGCATTTTGACTTCAGTATTACGACCTTAAGTATTAGAACACTTTGATCAATGAACTTACTTTTGGAAACTCTATATAGCTGTATCCTTTAAATGGCTCATCTAGTTTCTTTATGACATTTTCTTCATGATGTACTTGAAAATCCGGGAGGTGACACTTATCATATTACTATTTTTAACATGAAGGCTGTTGATGAGTTCAACAATTCAATGCATGGAAAGAAGCCTGCAAAGTGCAAAGTCATTGTTTCTAACCACAACTATCTATATACTCCATCTGTTGAAGATCTTGGAAACCTTGTGGCTATTATACAAGCAAGTGGGGCTGATATAGTGAAGATTGCAACCACTGCGTTGGATATCACTGATGTTGCACGCGTTTTTCAGATAACTGTTCATTCTCAAGTAAGCGGCGTAAGTAATGTGTCCAGTTTATATCTGTATAAAGTTTCTTGTCTTATATTATCTCCTTTTTGGACTAAACCACAAGTCATAATAGATGTGGTGGACCAACTATAGATAATAGATACTCCCTACACCCCTTCTTTGGGGTGTAATAATGAAAATCACAAAACTTATGTAGAGAGTGAAATAAACTTCTTCTTTTTTTCAATCTTTTTATTGTGTGATTAAAAATTTGGTTTATTTTAACTTTTTACCAACTAAAAAGTCTTACGTATCAAGTCATATAAATACTTAAATATGGGGTCAAACACAAAGAGAGTAATTGAAAAGAAAGACTTTTAAACAATTTGACCAAACTAGATTTAATACTAGATGATTTGATAAAATTTTATATACTTGCATGTATCTCATGGACATTTTGTGGTCTCATTAAAGCTTGCATGTACTTACAATTTAGACTTTAGACCTTGTCCAGTATCCTCTTATTTTCTTCCTCTCAGTTCAAGTGTGGGGAAGGAATTCTCATGTTATTATTTCTCACCTTCTTAGAGTTTTGTGAAAGTGATACATTCATTTGAGTTTTCATGTATGAGAATATTATTGTCTTTCAATATTCTTACATTGTGGACCTACTTAATTATCCGCTATATCATTTGTTTTTTTAATTTGTGGGAGACATTAATCATTTTCAGGTTCCAATAATAGCAATGGTTATGGGTGAGAGGGGTTTGATGTCTCGGATACTTTGCCCAAAGTTTGGAGGATATCTCACTTTTGGTACCCTTGAGTCGGGAATAGTATCAGCACCTGGGCAGCCCACAATCACAGACTTGCTGAATTTATACAATTTCAGACAAATAGGGCCTGATACAAAAATATTTGGTATTATTGGGAAGCCTGTTGGACACAGCAAATCACCCCTTTTATACAATGAAGCATTCAGATCGGTTGGTTTCAATGGAGTTTATGTGCATTTGTTGGTGGATGACTTGGCGAATTTTCTCCAGAGTTATTCATCAACAGATTTTGCTGGGTTCAGGTCAGTTTTAAAGAATAATAGTAACTAGTGGTGATAAAAAAAAAAATCAAAACCTAATCAGATCAAACCAGTGCCAAGTGATATCCTTTTTGCAACTTCATTTATAAATGACTCGTGAAACTTAATTTCACGCAGTTGTACAATTCCTCACAAGGAGTCTGCACTTAAATGCTGCGATGAGGTTGATTCAGTTGCAGAGGTAATAGATTATATCATTCCTTCCGGTGCTTAATTGATGGAAACTGATCTAATTGCAAGTGTTAATGTTTTCTTATGCGCATTACCTTCTTCAGTTTCATATAAAACTAACTTCATTTATTGACTTTTATATCACAGTCGATAGGAGCTGTTAATTGCATTATCAGGAGAAACAATGGGATGTTATTTGGTTGCAATACAGACTATGTTGGTGCTATTTCTGCTATTGAGGATAGCCTACGAGGTTTCTCTTATGCTTTACTAGCTAAACTGCCCTCTTGGAGTAAATGTTCAATTTCTGGACTCCACTTAATTGTTTCTCAGGTTCACACCAAATAAATGGCGCAACTGGGTCACCCTTGGCTGGTAAACTTTTTGTAGTCATTGGTGCCGGCGGTGCTGGCAAGGCACTTGCCTATGGCGCTAAAGAAAAGGGAGCAAGGGTTGTGATTGCCAATCGTACTTATGGTTAGATTCTAAACTCTCTAGATTTCGCATTGTATCTTGAGATTGATTTTATTAGAAATGAAGTGCCCGTGACTTCGTTTAGCACTTTTGTCTGGTTATATTAATTTGCAAGTCAATTGTGTAATTCCTCAATCATGCGTATAATGCTTGTTTTAGCATGATGATTCTGAATTTCACCCTTTTATTTCCGCAAGATCGAGCTAGAGAACTTGCAGATACAATTGGAGGACATGCTTTGTCTCTTTCTGAATTAGATAGTTTCTGCCCAGAGGATTGTATGATTCTTGCTAACACAACCTCTATTGGGATGCAACCAAAAATTGATGAAACTCCGATTTCTAAGGTTTGCATACTTTCAATTTCCTTTTTATAGTAAACTCTTTGAAATTGTCTTATTTGACCTTTTGCATTACTAGTTTTAACCATTGTGGACACAGATATGGATGTGTAATTAAGTGTTTTTAGATGAACCTTCACAACATGGACCTACTGAGGCCGCCAGATATGAATCTAGCAATGCAAGTCGTTTCCCTTATTTTCATTTTTCAGTTTTGAAAGATTGAAGAATGTATATTACATCTGATATGGGATATCTTGGTATTCATATATTATTCTAGCATCTAAGAAGTTCACTTTCCTTTATCTCTTTGCTGAGAAGGGAATAAGACTCATATATATATGGACTACTAGCACTCTTAATATTATTAGGAATATCAAACTAAGAAGCTTGAACCTAATACTGTACATATGTAACCACTCAACCTAGTAAAGCTAAGAATTAAACACAACATAAATAAAGCCACAGGATACTTAGATTTTTTATTCGACTTGGGGCCACAATCGATGTTTTAGGCTTCCATTGTTATCCAACCTGTGAATAAAAGACTGCACCATAATGCCTGAGACCTTGTTGCACCTTGTGTGGTGGCAGTCTTTAAATAAATAAGGTTCTTGGGAGAAGACAACTGAGTTCAGTTAGCATAAAGACAAGGAGACAACCTAGTTTGGCACCTGAGAAAAAGCTCAAAGAACATTAATGTGTTTGTTGGCATTGCCGAAGGCATTCAAGTTCCCAAAATTCTGATAATGAGAACAATAACATTGACAGGTATGAAATATGTTGATTTGTTCTTAAGCATGGAAAAATGGAAAATTTTCTTGTGTCATTTTCTGAGAGATTACAGAGTCGTAGGAGAAGAGTTGTTGTAAGATAAGTAGCTGACATGCTTCTTTATGATTTTGGCTTCTTTTTCTAAGTAATCAGTATCAAAATGGAATTAAGAGTTCTGGAAAGAGAACAGGGAGACCTACTACTCTAAATACAGTGATCTACATTTACGACATGCCTATCCAACCTTTCCTGCATTTGAGCCTGCGTAGTCTGCTTTATGAAGCTATGGGGTATGAGCCAAAAGAATGGTCTCGTTGCCTTTATGTTTCCCAAGTGCTCTTACCTGTAAATCAGTACAAGTTTATTCCACCCCTTGAGAAAAAATGGCATCTTGCTTTTGTGAAGTTAATGTATCATGCTTTTTTCTGATTCGAAATCGCATCACTTTGATGATCCAAATTGAGGACATGTGCACGAGATGTAAGTGAGTCTTTGTTTCAGCAGGAAGCTCTGAAATCGTACGAACTGGTTTTTGATGCTATTTACACTCCCAAAATCACCAGACTGTTACGGGAAGCGGATGAGTGTGGAGCAAAAATCGTTACTGGGGTGGAGATGTTCATTGGACAGGCATACGAACAGTATGAGAGGTTTACAGGGTTACCTGGTAAGACGATAGAAAAGGTTCAGTTGCTAATATAAACTGTATCACTACTTTATTGGTCTATCTAACATACCCTTGCGGCTTTATCTCATCTTCCAAATGCAGTATCAAAGGAATTATTCAAGAAAATTATGTCAAATTATTAAGAGAGGTTTGTTTATCCAACCCTTTTGGCACAAATGATTTGGTTTTCAACTTGTTTGTTCCGAGTATGTAATGTGCTTGGCTCTTATCTCCACTCATTCTATATTCATGGGATGAAGAAATTTTGTCCTGCTAGTCGTGTTTGCAGATCCTACCAATTGGTAGTATGGTAACAATAGGTGAGCATAATATCTGTTAAAAGCTTACTGGTTTTATGCAGGAAGGTACTACCGGGCATATAGCTTCTGTTGCCTCCTCCTCATGTACAAGTCAGAAATTTGATTCATTCTTCAGAGAAGAATACATAGAGGAATTGGTTCTGAACTTTTTCTTCTTTTTCCGCGAAAAAAAGCAGTGTGGTTTGGCGTCTATGCTTAGAAGCTCTGTATTATTGATGACATCTCAATCTTGAATTTATCACAGATTTGGGCGAGAAGCCAGCCAGCCAGCCAGCCAGCCCTCCCATATATTGAAATTGGTGTTGTCTTTTCACTTGGACCAACCAGAGTCAAGTTTAACGGATTAAACGACCAAATCATTTTTGACTATGTATATGATAAAATTCATTACAATAAAGAAATTGATACTTTCTATATCTTTTATTAGTTAGGATTATTTAGTATCTAAACCTTTAGTTACGGATTATTGCATAAATTGTGGAGTTTCTGTTCAAGTACGACTGGCGACTAAATAATAGTTGACAAAATAAGATATAAAATGATGTATTTGATTATAGTCACGGGGTCCATTCATATATGATGAATCATTAATTAGTTACACACTTACAGTTTGGCACATTATTTTTTATCTACTTTTTTGTAATAATATTTTATCATCACATCATTACTCATGAAAATTAGGAGAACTAGAGTCGAGCTAACCTGATTAACTCAATAAATCTAAAATTCTAAATATATAAATAAATACCTTCAAAGCATAATATTTCATAAAATTATGTAAAATATGTATATAAAAAATTAAATGAAACTACTGAAAAACTGATTTAAAAATTAGTAAAAGTTGTACAACAGTGTCCTAGAATATAATACTCCCTACGTCCAAAATATATGGCCATTATTGATTTTTAAAAGTTAATTTGAGATATATTTTTAACTCAAAATTGAGAAGACTTGTTAAAATTTTTGAAACAATAAAACTTACAATAAGTAATACTTTTTAGATAATTTACAATATTTATCATTGTATCGATTAAAATTAAAAGAATCTATATCAATTTTGAGTTTAAAAATATTTTAAATTAACTTCAAAAAATAAATAATAATCGTATAATATGGTACATGTTAACGCCAAGATTCGTCCAGGACAATCACCAATAGAGCGTCCAATCCTGCACAAAAACGAAGTCACACGGAGAAACTTGACCGTCTGGACTGCGGGGGGATAGCTCCTTTGTGAGAATAAGTACACCAATGTATGTCCTTCAACTGACATTCGTAGCCGACCACCTAAGATCAATCGATTCAACTCCGTTACCTAAGCAACCACCCTACCATTGCCTCACTGAACCTGTGCACAATCCCCTGACTCTAACTCAGACATGTCGTAACCTCCTCCTGATCATACATTATCGAAACTCCTCCGTGTCTGATTGTTCGATCTGTTTTTATTGTTATCCGACCTGGGATGGTTATTCATATCCCGATGTCTAGGCCTATTCAATTGTGTGTTTGGCCTTAGGCTCCCCATGGCCTCTTTAATGGCGATGAAGTTTTTCGCCCGATCATATACTTCGGATAAATCCTTCGGCGGGTCGAACATCATATTCTTTATTAGCTTCTTTGATTTCACCACATCTAACTTAGTAGTGAAAAACCAGAGGGCCTGAGGTACATTCAAATCTGTCACTGCTCCGACCGCCTCTCGGAACATCTTCACATACTGTCCCAAGGTCTCGTTGGAATATTGTCTTATCTACATTAGGGAAGTAGTCGGCTTTCCTCTCTTCTTATTGTTGCTAAACCGATTATGGAATTCATCGCAAAGTTCTTTCCATGAAGCGATGGAGTTCGGTGGTTGTGATGTCATCCATCGTCGGGCTTCCTTCCTTAAGGTAATGATGAACATCTGACACTTGGCCGCATCTGAATAGTCGAATAGTCGTAATATTTCATTAGTCGATCATACGTCCGGGTGTGGTTAAAAGGATCGTCAGTGCCGTCAAAACTCTTCAAGTATGGACCTTCTTCTTGGGGTCGGCCCTAACCTGATCGATCTCTGGAGAGAAGGGCAATGTTTGATCAATCGAAGCCTCTTTCTCTTTATTAGCCGACGCCAGCTTCTTCTCCAATTCAGCCACCCTTCTTGCTAGGTCTTCGGACTCATCCTTCCTGGGGGATGATTTACGCCTATCTTGATCGTTCTCTGGAGAAGCCAACCGCTGTCTTCGCCCCCTCCCATCACTGCTACCTTCCCGAGAGCAGCTCCTTCGCCTGCTCCTTTGCCTAGAGCGGCTCCTTCGCTTGCTCATTTCGTGACGAGAATCATCCTAACGATGTCCTATATCTGTTCCTTGGTGATGTTTCTCGACGCCGATGATGGCCGGAAGAAACTTCCTCTCTGTCCAATAGTGCTGCCATCTGGGCGTTCAGGTCCTTCTGCTAAAGGTATAGGGCCTCCATAGCGTCTTTGTTCTCCTGTATCTTCCTAGCAAGGATCAGCTTCCTTTTGTCCTAACGGTCATGCTTTGAATTTTAGTTTTCAGCACGACTGTGAAGGTCTGTTGTCTTCTGTGTGGCCGAGAACAACTGTCTTCTGATTGGGGTAGTCTTAGCCTTCGGTAGGCTCACAGAGTGACTATTAGGGTAGCGTCTGTCCGAGACATGATTGGAAGGCGCTGACCTGTCTTTAGCCGAACCCTTGGGTTGAGAGGATGGGTTAGATGTTCATTTCTCCCATCCGAAAATTGTGTTCGCTTTGCTCGTAGCCTTAACTTCGGTTAAACTCATGGGTGATTGAAAAATTAACTAGCAATAAGAGCCCTCCTACTAACGTCAATGTTAATGCCAAGATTCGTTCACACGCCCAATCACCAATAACGCGTCCAATCCTGCACAGAAACGAAGTCACACAGGGAAACTTGACGGTCTGGGCCGCCGGGGGAAAGCTCCGGTGTGAGAATAAGTACATATTGTATTCGGTTAACAATGGAGGCTTAAAGCTTTAGTGTTGAAAATAATGTGATACCAGAAAATTATGGTGTAGCCTTGTATTTATAGTGATCACACCTCCTTAAACGCCTCATCCCGAATTGGAATCGAATTCCTCATTATGGGGGATACTATAATGGGATAGAAGTGAATCTCTTTAAAGAAAATAAGTCGGACACTATCCTAACTCTTTCCTTAGGAGTTGTAAATTAAATATAATTAGGAATCTTAATTTCCTTAAAGTTCTCCCATTACCCAAAATAGACTCTTACGTGGGGAGACTTCTTCCATGTAGACTAGCTCACCGAATCGCCAAGCTAAAAAAATCATGTCCCAACAGTACCGAGAGGGTATAATTAATTTAACGTTTAAATATTGAGATAACGAGTGTGAAACATTCATTAATAATAAAAAAAAATAACATTTTGCATACTTTGTGCATTCATATAATAGTATAAAATGTAAAAGAATACAACTAACCTTTTAAACTTTGTCCAAACCTATCTCTTTGTCTTATAAACGTATATAACCATGAATAACAACAATGTATTGCGATGAATTAGTGGTTGTTATAGAATCCATTAAATAGTTCTTGTTAATGATTTATGCAACGAGTTTAGACACCACCTCCAAGTTTGAGTTGATTAAATTCAACTAATTTGTAATATGAATGAAATAACTATTCTAGTGGGGTCACCTAAATAAGTTTTATGGTACCTGTTGAACTTTTGGGCACCCATGGTGGGTCCCAATAAAAACCTTTCACCTCCCATTTTTTGGTCCTTGTCCAAGGAAGCCTTTTCCACTTTCTTATCTCTCTTACATATATCAGTTAGTTGATCCACTTCTGTACGGACTGAGTTCAATCGGAAGGCAGAGAGAAAAGAGAAATTCTAACACACTACAAAATATAGAGCTCCCAAAATACTTAGTAAAATTCTAGTTGTTTCGGTTTGTGGAATTGAGCTTTGTTCTCGTCCCACAAAGATTATAGCGAGCTATTGACGCTTTAGATAAGCAATCAATTGACGTTTAGTAGCGAGAAAAATGCGAAGTTTCAGGATTGACGCTTGGGAAAGCGAGCAATCTGAAAATTCGAGTTAGGCGCTTGTGAAACAACTAAACTAAGATCCGTATGGCATAACCATAAGACATATGCTCATAGAGATGAGATTGTCTGTCGTGATATAATAACCGGACGCGAAATTTCAAATGTAGCGCTTGAGAAGCGAGCAATTTGAAATGTTCAAATTAGACACTCTATGTAACGCCCCTAAAATAGGTCCAATCCACCCAACCCATTCTGGGTCGCCACGAAATACACTCAACAAAAATTCCAAATACAAATCTTCAAATTCTAACTTTTAAACTATCGTACAAAATACAACCACAATTAAACTGTGAGTTTCAATACCAATACAGTGCACATACTCTAAATCAATGATACGTTACAGGAAGGTACAGTCAATAACTGTTTTAGGAATTAAAATCTTTGGAAAATGCTCAAGGAAACCTTCGTACATGGGAGGCCATGCATTTAAGTTATAATATATATCATATGACTTGAGAATTATCCTTGGTTGACCCAATAGACCCCAAAAAAAATGAGAAGATTACTAGCATGTTCTTTTCAATGGTGGGTCTTCTCTTGCCATATAATTATCTCCATTGTCTCCAATTGAGAATTTTGTTTCAACCAAACTCCAATATTATATAGGTAGTGCTCATAGATATAATCAGCAACTGGATGTGCACAACACTGTCTTATAATAACACGAAGTCGTATGTCATTAGACATCTTGTACGATAGTGGCAAAACACCCTTTTAAAGTTGGGTTCACCTCACCCTATTCGGTTCACCAAAATCAACGGTTAAATGACGTATAAAATATGACACACTTATCTAAAATTCTCAATAAAATTATTTCCATACTGTATTATGGGAAACCTCAACAGTTATAGACCATCGTTCTATTTTCCTGTTATTCCCGCTCGACCCCGCTATACTCTTATTACCTAAAAGGAATTATGAAGCAAAAGGGTGAGCACAAATAGCCCAGTAAGAATATCTTGACTAAAGATAATTAAATTATCAATAGCCTTCATCAGTAATAAATCAGAGATTTATAACATATGGTAGATGATAAAACTTTTCAACCATAATTGCAGCGGAACGAGTAATCCATTAGAAGAGTCAAATAGACCATAATGTCTATTATCTTCTCTATGTTAAAAGTTCACCAACAATGTTTTATTCCTGTAACATCAATAAACAATTTTTGTCCACAATCATGTGAATAATTCATAATCATAATTGTGTTGCTAAATTTCTCTTCGCACCCAGGACGAAGGTAATATTCATCACCTGTCTTTACCTGAAACACCAAAGATCATGGTTATACCAAATCACAGTTCCTATTCATAATCATGATAATAAATTCATCTTTGCATTACGGCCAAAGATATTCATCAATCAACAGTTCATCTTTGCACTACAGACCAAATATATTCACAAATCAACAGCTCATCTTTGCACTACAGGCCAAAGATATTCATCAATAGTTCATCTTTGCACTACAGGCCAAAGATATTCATAAATTAACATCTCATCTTTGCACTACGGGCCAAAGATATTCATAACTCAACAACTCATCTTTGCATTACAGGCCAAAGATATTCAGTTATATCACCATTTAGGACTGAGGATGATGAAAAATAATATAAATAACGAATCCAGTGAGATAAAGGACAAAGATTAGGGATTCGTAATTTAGTTTATCCAAGTTCAAAAATAATTCGTAATAATCAATTGTAGAGCAAAATTCAAGAATGAAGTTCAAAACTTGGATACAATCAAAGATAGTAACCATAACAGACAACTTGGACAAATAAAAAAAATTTAATTTTTCTGTGAATAGTGCCGTATACGTGAATAGTGCCATATACGTGAATAGTAATCCCGACATGAAAAGGTAAAGATTTCATAAGAAAAATCATACTAATATTTCGGTGTAATGATATTGAGAAAAATAACATCATTTACGAAAAAGAATAACATCCCTTACCATCCCTTACCTTAAAAGGAGAGTATTTATAACTGGTATGACGGATATATTCTTGAAGAAAACTTTCACTATTTTCTACACACAAAGCTTCCTTAACTCAAAAAAAATACGTTCAATATTATAGAAGAAGAATTATCTGATTCTGGTGTGATTTTTTATTCCAAACTGAGCATCCTATTTATAAGAGAATGACATGATACTATTTGGACGCACAGTACACAAAGGTCACGGGCGAAAATTGAATTCACGAACGAATTTTCTGAATTCACATAATTTTACTATGCAGTACTATGCTTCATAGTAAAAATACTATGCAAACACTATGCAGTACTATGCTACATAGTAAAAATGCTATGCAAATAATAAAATATAATATATTCTATTTTATATAAATATATATATATTCACACACACCCACACACACACGTAAATACACACACACACCCCCTCACACACACGTACACACACACTCATCAGCATTCTTCCACACACAAAAAATAAAAGTGGGGCTCACCCATATTTTAAATAAATATTTATTTTTGAAACTTCAATAATTCATAATAAATAGTCCTTTTATTAGAAAAAAATAAATTTTATATCCATTCCATAGAAAATTTAATTCTTTACAACTTTGTAAAAGAAAATTTTTCCAAATTCATAACTAAAAATGATTCACATGCGGATAAAATTTTAATTTCCTTCTCTTCCCTCCTTTTCTTTTTTCTTTCGCTCTTCATCTCTCTCCCTTTTCTCCCACCATTTTCCACTTATTCTCTCTCCTCTCTCTCTCTCTCTTCCCCCATCAATTCTTCACTCACACACACACACATACGTATATATATATATATATACACATATATATAATAAAATATTTATAATTATTAAAAATTCAAATTCCATTTTCTCTCTTCCACCTCATTTATTCATATACCATAAATTTATTGTTAAAATATCACTATTATTATATTATTATATTATCACATTATACACTTATAATGTAATATTATAATAATATATTTAAATAAATTATTTTATCGAAGAAGATAAAATATCCACTCTCAATAATTGTCTATTTAAAAAATTTATCCATTAAATAAATATTTTCTTATCATTTTTATCAATAATTAATTATTCACAAATAATATTACAGAACCACAATATTGACAATCAGGTCGTTTTCAGGAAAGAGGAGGCCTTCCGATAAGGATTTCTCCTTACTGGCGCGCAATTAAATAACCCCTCCTAGACAGAACTTCCTTAAACATTGCCAATAATGCTATCTAATAATATTATTCAAATAATATGAATTATTGATTTGATAATTTAAAATACTGTGCAATGACAATTATTGAATCAATAAAATATTATGCAATTATTAATGTAGCAATTATTAAATCAATAATATAAAATATTGAACAGTAATTATTGTAACAATTATTGAGTAATGACTTCTTACGTAATAATCAATAATTAGAATTACTGTACAATATCGTGTGCTACGGTGCAACACCGCGTATTACTGTATTTTAACCACCGGGTATTTCAACAGTTTTAACGGTAATAACCATGCCGTTATTTAAAAAAAAAACTTATTCCTGTCGTTTTTTTCATCCGACAATTTTTCGTTATGGGGCCCACAAATGATTGTGTCGTCATAGGAATATTTTCCGACAAAAAGAATATTTCCCCGACCGAACGAATATTCACCGATAAAATGAATATTTTATAACTACTTGCTTATTTTGTAAACTTTGCGCATATTACCCATAACTAAAACCTTTTATCAATTTAGCCATTTATTGAATGATAATTATAAGAAAAATTAAATACTTTTATTTCATAAAATCCGGGGTCTTACAATCTCCCCTGCTTATGAAATTTCGTCCCCGAAATTTACGTACCTGATAATTCGAAAAGATGAGTATACCTTGCTTTCATTTCAGATTCTATCTCCCCGGTCATTTCTTCTGTATCATGATTTCTCCATTGCTCATTCTAGAATACCGCTTCAAAACAAGGTTAATTGGCATATAACAATTGTCAATTTATTAAGTAAGAAAAGTCAGTTTAGGTAAGTCACACACTAGCGAAGTATATTATTCGTCTCTCCCCTCCTAGTTCCAGACTCCAATCTCCGCCAGCGACCATATCCCTAAGCTCTGATACCAAAATATAACGCCCCCAAAATAGGTCCAATCCACCCAACCCATTCTAGGTCGCCACGAAATACACTCAACAAAAATTTCAAATAGAAATATTCAAATTCTAACTTTTAAACTATCGTACAAAATACGATCACAATTAAACTGTGAGTTTCAATACCAATACAGTGCACATACTCTAAATCAATGATACATTACAGGAAGCTACAGTCAATAACTGTTTTAGGAATTAAAATATTTGAAAAATACTCAAGGAAACCTTTGTACATGGGAGGCCATGCATCTAAGTTATAATAGATATCATATGACTTGAGAATTATCCTTGGTTGACCCAATAGACCCCAAAAAAAATGAGAAGATTATTATTATGTTCTTTTCAATGGTGGGTCTTCTCTTGTCATATAATTATCTCCATTGTCTCCAATTGAAAATTTTGTTTCAACCAAACTCCAATATTATATAGTTAGTGTTCATAGATATAATCAGCAAGTGGATGTGCACAACCCTGTCTTATAATAACACGAAATCGTATGTCATTAGACATATTGTATTATAGTTGCAAAACACCCTTTCAAAGTTGGGTTCACCTCACCCTATTCGGTTCACCAAAATGAACGGTTAAATGACCTATAAAATATGACACACTTATCTAAAATTCTCAATAAAATTATTTTCATACTGTATTATGAAAAACCTCAACAGCTATAGACCATCGTTCTATTTTTCTGTTATCTTCGCTCGACCCCGCTATACTCTTATTACCTGAAAGGAATTGTGAAGCAAAAGGGTGAGCACAAATAGCCCAGTAAGAATATCATGACTAAAGATAATTAAATTATCAATAGCCTTCATCAGTAATAAATCAGAGATTTATAATATATGGTAGATGATAAAATTTTTCAACCATAGTTGCAGCGGAACGAGCAATCCATTAGAAGAGTCAAATAGACCATAATGTCTATTATCTTCTCCATGTTAAAAGTTCACCAACAATATTTTATCCCTATAACATCAATCAACAATTTTTGTCCACAATCATATGAATAATTCATAATCATAATTGTGTTGCTAAATTCCTCTTCGCACCCAGGACGAAGGTAATATTCATCACCTGCCTTTACCTGAAACACCAAGGATTATGGTTATACCAAATCACAGTTCATATTCATAATCATGATAATAAATTCATCTTTGCACTACGGCCAAAGATATTCATCAATCAACAGTTCATCTTTGCACTACAGGCTAAAGATATTCATCAATAGTTCATCTTTGCACTACAGGCCAAAGATATTCATAAATTAACATCTCATCTTCGCACTACGGGCCAAAGATATTCATAACTCAACAACTTATCTTTGCACTACAGGCCAAAGATATTCAGTTATATCACCATTTAGGACTAAGGATGATGAAAAATAATATAAATAACGAATCCAGTGAGATAAAGGACAAAGATTAGGGATTCGTAATTTAGTTTATCCAAGTTCAAAAATAATTCGTAATAATCAATTGTAGAGCAAAATTTAAGAATGAAGTTCAAAACTTGGATACAATCAAAGATAGTAACCATAACAGACAACTTGGACAAATAAAAAATAATTTAATTTTTCTGTGAATAGTGCCATATACGTGAATAGTAATTCCGACATGAAAAGGTAAAGATTTCATAAGAAAAATCATACTAATATTTCGGTGTAATGATATTGAGAAAAATAACATCATTTACGAAAAAGAATAACATCCCTTACCATCCCTTACCTTAAAAGGAGAGTATTTATGACTGGTATGGCGGATATATTCTTGAAGAAAACTTTCACTATTTTCTACACTCAAAACTTCCTTAACTCAAAAGAAATACGTTCAATATTATAGAAGAAGAATTCTCTGATTCTGGTGTGATTTTCTTTTCTAAACTGAGCATCCTATTTATAGGAGAATGACAGTATACTATTTGGACGCACAGTACACAAAGGTCACGGGCGAAAATTGAATTCACGAACGAATTTTCTGAATTCACATAATTTTACTATGTAGTACTATGCAAATACTATGCAGACACTATGTAGTACTATACTGTACTATACTACATAGTAAAAATACTATGCAAATAATAAAATATAATTTATTCTATTTTATATAAATATATATATATATAAATTCACACACACCCACACACACACACGTAAACACACACACACCCTCCCTCATACATACGCACGCACACACTCATCAGCATTCTTCCACACACAAAAAATAAAAGTGGGGCCCACCCATGTTTTAAATAAATATTTATTTTTAAAACTTCAATAATTCATAATAAATAGCCCTTTTATCAGAAAAATATGAATTTTATGTCCATTCCATAAAAAATTTAATTCTCTACAACTTTGTAGAAGAAAGTTTTTCCAAATTTTGAACTAAAATTCCAATTTCTTTCTCTTCCCTCCTTTTCTTGTTTCTTTCTCTCTTCATCTCTCCCCCGTTTCTCCCATCATTTTCCACTTATTCTCTCTCCTCTCTCTCTTTCTCTCTTTCCCCATCAATTCTTCACTCACACACACACATGCGTATATATATATATAATAAAATATTTATAATTATTAAAATTTTGAATTCTATTTTCTCTATTCCACCTCATTTATTCATATACCATGAATTTATTGTTAAAATATCACTATTATTATATTATCACATTATACATTTATAATATAATATTATAATAATATATTTGAATGAATTATTTTATCGAAGAAGATAAAATATCCACTCTCAATAATTGTCTCTTTAAAAAATTCTTTCATTAAATAAATATTTTCTTATCATTTTTATCAATAATTAATTATTCACAAATAATATTACAGAACCACAATATTAACAATCAGGTCATTTCCAAGAAAGAGGGGGCCTTCCGATAAGAATTTCTCCTTATTGGAGCGCAATTAAATAATCCCTCCTAGACAGAACTCCCTTAGACATTACCAATAATGCTATCTAATAATATTATTCAAATAATATGAATTATTGATTTGATAATTTGAAATACTGTGCAATGACAATTATTGAATCAATAAAATATTATGCAATTATCAATGTAGCAATTATTGAATCAATAATATAAAATATTGAACAGTAATTACTGTAACAATTATTGAGTAATGACTTCTTACGTAAGAATCAATAATTAGAATTACTGTGCAATACCGTGTGCTACGGTGCAACACCGCGTATTACTGTATTTTAACTACCGGGTATTTTAACAGTTTTAACGGTAACAACCACGCCGTTATTTTTAAAAAAACTTATTCCTGTCGTTTTCTTCATCCAAAAATTTTTCGTTATGGGGCCCACAAATGATTGCGCCGTTGTATGAATATTCCCTGACAAAAAGAATATTCCCCCGACCGAACGAATATTCTCCAATAAAATAAATATTTTATAACCACTTGCTTATTTTGTAAACTTTGCGCATATTACCCATATCTAAAACCTTTTATCAATTTAGCCATTTATTGAATAATAATTATAAGAAACATTGAATACTTTTATTTCATAAAATCTGGGGTCTTACACTCTAGGAGTGACCAGACTAAGATCAGCACAAAGTTATAGAATAGTTTATTGTGAGAGGGTTACATAAGCTTACAACCATGAAAAGGAGGTGAGAGATTGAATCCCTGTTATGAATCCATATTTCCTCACCGTGTAAGTCCTGTAGGACAAGATTCTAATTCCTACATCATGTGCTCTTTGTGATCTTTGACTATATTGTAAATACATGGATCAATGTTGTTACTTTGGTTTCGATTCCTAAGGCAAGGATCGGATTGATGAGACAATAAAGACCAATTCTGGGAAAGCAGTTGATTCATATCTGAGTGGTATTAAGGCAAAGGAAAGACAATTTGATTTTACCTCGTTCTGCACTTATTGTCGACAACTATAGCATTTTGATAACGATATGGTAATAAGTGAGATACAAAATGAATTTGGGCCCAATGGTGGTTAAGTATTGGCTCTCTGAGGGATTAAAGATACTTTACTTAATGAAAATTCAAATGTGTCTGGGGTACTCTGAGTTTATAGGTTATAGCCTCTACGTGAACTAGTTGAGTTTGGCGTGAGAGCTCCCACACTATTTTCCTTAATTAAAGGGTATATGTCTTTGTGTTGGCCCTAATGGATTTAATATAGAGCTATCACATTGCAGGTGAACTCAGCGGTCGCACGGTCCAACAACTAAAGATTTACGAGTTTTTTTGTTTGAGTTATTTTGGCAGATGTGAGGATTACGTCGTCTATCGCCATGGACGAGTGGGAGATGTTGGACTTTTGGGCACCCATGATGGGTCCCAAAAGAACCCTTTTAGCTTCCATTTTTTTGTCCATGTCCAAGGAAGCCTTTTCCACTTCCTTATCTTTCTTACATATATATCAGTTAACTACTCCATTTCTGTAAGGACTGAGTTCCAATGGAAGACAAAGAGAAAAGAGAAAGGCTAACACACTGCAAAATATAGAGCTCCCAAAATACCGAGTAAAACTCTAGTTATTTCAGACTGTGGAATTGAGCTATGTTCTCGTCCCACAAGTATTGTATTTTGGAGGCGTCACTATGTTGCAGAACACATAACATTGTACGAGATTTTTTCACACCAAAAGTTAACATGTTTGAAGAGGTATGTCCTTTCATTCTCATTTATTGTGTAAACAAGTGATATTATACATGCGTTAAATCCTTCAGTACCTAACTATAACAACCCGTTTGACATTTTTACATTTTAAAATGATTTTAATTGAACAAAATGTCATTTTAAAAGGAATTAAGAATAGAAAAGAACCAAAATTGAGTTCTTTTTTACTACTATTCCTCGTCTCCATAGACAATTGAAAGTAATACTTTCACGATTCATCATTCTATATTGGAATAAAAATTTGACAAAGAATCTTGAGCTAAATTTTTTTGAACGAAAGTATTATGATTGATAACAATGGTCGTAAGTGGGTCACGCGAACCAACGTTTGTGGTCGTATTTAATGTGTATAGACATTTTGTGGATTAAATGAAATAAGTAAGATTATTGTTGAAAACTTGGGCCTAATTTTTAAGTTATACCAAAATTAAATATATGGATAGTTTCAGTAAAAATGATCTATTTCAGCTATTTCATGACCGAAACAGAGGAGGATATACATTACACCACACAATTTTGAATCATAAGAGAAATTTCAAGAAATAACAAATTTATTCACTCTATCTGGGGTAGAGACCAGTGAGCGAAAAGGCAAGGTAATGCTTTAAAATGCAATTGTATAATTTCTTGATTATGAATTAATAATGATTGATCGACATAAGTCAATAATTCAATGATTGACCAATAAAAGGTGGTCAATCTAATTATAAGAAAGTATCATCAGGGCCTAAACCAGGGGTTAAAAGCGTCTTTGCTAGACTTTCCAATTGAACACGTTGCGGACGATGAAACTCGACAGAAGAAGGCCGAATTCAGGTAGTTCCTCAAATGCATAATTTTGAGTCACTAATGTTTGAGATCTAGTCACTTTACCAAATGTCAAAATGTAATAGTATAGATGGATATTATAAATGGATATTGAATGACACTATATATATATATATATATGTGGTTGGTTAAATTTATCGGGTCTACTCATGTGGGGTAGATGAGTAAATTATATACTAATTACAATTTGACATATTATTTCGTAAGAATATTTTGTACGTGTAACATTACTCATCAAAATGAGCCTGACAACGGAATGAACATTCTTTTATAGCCCAACATTATAATTAACATTTCTTTGGGCCCAGATTCGAAGTTACAAAATGGGCCCTAAGTATATTAGAAGGTTCTAGAAATGGATGGGCTAGGGCACCCATAAGTATAAGACCACATTGACATTCAATACTTTTTGGAGGGTAAAAATGGTAAATCATGATAAAATAAGAACCCCTTAACTTTCATAAAATTACACAGACTTGTTAGAAGAATATGATTAGGACTATATTGTAAATAAGCCCAAGTCCAAGCCTTTTTCTCCTCTCTCCTCCGATATTTCTATTTTCCTCTGTTATATACATATTGATTAGTAGTATTAGTTTTAATATGTACACTCGTTCCGTCTGCGTGCATACTTCTTCTGGTGTACGAGTATTGGCTTTTTCTGAGCAATTTTCGAAGGTCAACTTTTGGTTTGGAGGAACAAGTAAGCTTCTTTTTCTGTTTGTTTAATTTATTTTTTGCTGTATGACGAGATATTCTTAATCATAACTCTTATTTTTTTTATAAAAAAATAAAAATTTGTTAATCTTCTAAATTGATCAAATTTAGGGTTTTCAGATTGGCAAAAATATAAATTCACCTTTTGAAGAATTTGTCTGGAAACTATTCTGGGTTATAATTCCGACGCCTAAAATGCATTTTAGTCCCCTGAAGGGAAAGGAGCAAGATTGAGCTTGTTTTACTTTAAATGGGTACAATTGTAGTTTGTTTCCTTGGTTTTGCTTCTTATGGAAGGTGGTATTATTGGCGTTTCATTGTTGGTTTTTACTATCGTAGGAAATTGCTGTCTGAGTGCATATAGAGTACAAATCATTGAGCTTTTATGATTGTAATAGCATGCCATGATTATCATATTCTAATTTTAGCTATTTTTGCATTTAACTGAAAATAAATTTAGGAAAATTCGTAACTTGTTGGTTGTTAGGTTTAGGATCTTGTTCTTACCAGAGAATTCCTGATTTTTGGGTTTATGTCAGAGAAAAGATGGCTGTTTCTGAAATCTTAATAAATGGTTGGAACTTGGAAGTCGTTGGACAGAGTGAAAAGTGACGGTGTTCTTGGATTTTTTTCACTTGGTTCTTCCCATTGTTGTGGACTCTATCTTAGCATATCTTCATGATGCTGCAACTGAATTGAGGAATCCAATCTCTTTTAATTGGATCCAGTATTGGAAAAGTAGTGTTATAGATCATAGGAATATTAGAAAAAACAGAGTGGCTTTGATACCTCTAACTAGGCAAAGTTGCATCTTTTCAATATACTCAAATAGCTGGTTACAAGAATTTATTTTTAAGTTACACGCTGCAGAAATCGACACGTAAAGTGACGTGGGACAACTACACAAAAAAAGTATAAATGTAGTTATTTGTAACTGAACTTGCACGACAACTCACGATGATTAATTATATGGCAGCATTGGCATAGCTTGGTGAGATTTACTTGTTGGGAAATAAATCTTTTTTGTTTTTATTGGGCATTATTTAAAGTTGTCATGTACTTGCCATATATATATATATTTGATAAAAGAAGAAATTTTGTTAATAGAAAAGAAAAGATATAATAAATGGGGAAACAAGAAGTCCACCCTCAGCAGACTAGAAAAACAAAAGAGCACTTCAAAAAAACAGCCCTCCATTCTCTACATAAATCAGTGACAGAGATGCCTCAAAAACATGGTATAACTGCATTGTGCTATTTTTTGATTGGTATATGATTTCATTAAAAGGGCCAAAAAGGAAGGGAGGGGAGGGGAGGGGAGGGGGGGGGGGGAATACACACAAAGTATTTAAAGCATAGGGGAAAGAAAAGGTATGTTATGCTATTTTATTATAGTAAACTTGATAACACATGTTGAATTGAACATTTAATTGCATCAACTAAAAACCTGTAATTTTTTTTTTCTTCGCAGAACTCTACGGTTTCCATGTTATGATCATGTTTGCGAGTATTTAATCCTATTTTGTTGGATTACACGTTATGACATTTAAGATTGAGCATTTGATATTTCAACAAACCTGTAAATTAAGGAAGTTGATATTTCCGTAAGAGAATTTGATAGTTTCACAAGAATCCTCTCCCATGAATAGTAAATGGGACCCACAATCATGTGAATAAGGACTTGTGGGAATATCGAACTTCCCTTGTGAAAATAACAATTATTTAAATTAAGTTTCCAACTTCAAATGAAGTGATAACTTCTTAGTCTAATCAAGCATTGACATCAGTTATATGCTTCTTGCATCTCTCTGTGTGGGGGTAGGGGAAAGTATGAGAACCAAGAAAATAACGGAGCATATACACTCATTAATTTGTAGGATTTCAAATTTCTGTACATTTTGTACATTTAGATATTGAGTTTTCCTACCTTCTCAATTCGTGTTTCTGTCAGAAAGTGTTCTCTTATTGAAGTAACACATGGAAAGGGAATTCTTTGCACTTTTCCTGCATCAGTTTAATCTCTCTACATTTTTTAAAGTTCTTTCTTAGTAGGTTTAGCAAATTTGTAGGGCTGTGAAAGTATCAAATTATTCGCGAGACTGGCCCGTCTCGACTCATTTATGCCATACTCCACTCGATTTCGCTTAGCAAGTTGAGCTTGAGCAAGTCCCTTTGGCTGTTTGAATAAACGATGTGAGCTTGAGTTGTACTATGACTGGCACGGTGCTGACTCATTTAATCCCAGTTCGGGACTTGGTCAATCAAGCCAGAGTGTATTATATTTACTTTTTATAAACGTATACATAGAATAATTGATAATTGTATAATGTGAGCTTGGGTAAAGCTCGAGCTGGCTCGAGCACTCAGCTTAGTTAAGCCAGCTTGAGCTTGATTCGGCTTGTTTGATAAACGATCGAAGTTCATACCACTAAGTCCAGACTCATTTAAAACTCAACTTGTTTAAATATTAACAGAGTTCGAGTTTGGAAAGTCAAAACTCTGCTTGGCTCATTTATGGCCGTAGCAAATTACTTTTCTAAGTGCTTACATAAAATATATCTCATGCATGCTTGTGTTTAGTAGGTTGGTACTTGGTAGTTCCAAAATCTTGACTATTGATGTTGTGGAGAAGTGAGGTGCTGTCTCTCGTATGTAGCTTTATTCATGTTGGACAGTTGCCTCCTCTCTAGTACATGGCTTCTTTTATCTAACACACAGTCATACTTATGTGAAATTTCTGTGCTTTCAGCTTCTTTTATTCTGTTTTAATGTCTGTTATTTTACTTTTAAGTTTTTCACTTCAGGTTTGAACCAGTATCAATTGATGTGAGTTTTCAGCAAACTTATGTGTTAGTTGTCTTTCATATGATGGTTGGGGTTTCCTTAAGGTCCCAGTCAGCTGGAAATCAATTTGTTGTTTTCGTGTATGTTATCAAGCATGAGGTACCATTTTAGCCTTTTCGAGTCTTATATAGTCTTAATGGTGACAATTTGAGTCAGATCCTTTGATTTTGGATCAGTGATGGAGAGCAACAAAGAAGAGGCCGTCAAGGCCATAGGAATTGCAGAGAAGAAGATGGAAGCCAGGGACTTTGTGGGGGCTCGAAAGATTGCACTTACGGCGCAGCGACTCTATCCTGATTTGGAGAACATTTCCCAGTTAATTATGGTTTGTAATGTACATTGCTCTGCTGAGCACAAGGTCTATGGAAATGAGAAGGACTGGTATGGTATCCTTCAAATTGCCCCAACAGCTGATGAAGCTTCAGTTAAGAAACAATTCCGAAAGTTTGCTCTCCTTCTTCATCCTGATAAGAACAAGTTTGCTGGAGCTGCAGATGCCTTTAAGTTGATTGGTGAAGCTCAAAGAGTACTTCTGGACCGTGAAAAAAGGATGTTGCATGACATCAAATGTAAATCTGTAACACCAAATGGGGCTCCGCAGCAAGCCAGTAGGCAATCTAATGTTGGAAAACCTCCTGGTGCTAGCAACAATTCTATGAATAATGTCACTTCACAGTTTCAAGGTAAGAAATTCCAACAGCCACAACAGACGGCTCAAACAGGATTACATAGCATTGGACCAACTTTCTGGACTGCCTGTCCATTCTGTTCTGTAAGGTACCAGTATTACAGAAACATGCTCAACAAACTTCTGGAGTGTCAAAAATGTCGGAAATCCTTTACCGGATATGAAGTAAATGCTCAAGGTGCGTCACCTGGAAACAACTGGAGACAGCCTGCAATACCCAAACAAAAAGAGGTTCGCAATCAGGTTCCATCTAAAGTGGGCACACAAAATAATTTTGAGAACTCCACTACCAAAGTAGAACTTGACGGGAATATTGGCAGTGGAAACACAAGAGACTTTCACTCAAAGGCAGGATCCAATTCAGAGGTTGGGCAGGGATATAAACCCAATGATAAAGGTGGAGAAGTTAATATGAGTTCTAACAAGCAGCGCAAATCTGAGAAATCTCAAACATATGGAAAGATGAATGGCATGAAGGAGCAGACTTCGGAGTCCAGTGAAAGTTTCGAGAGTGAAAGCAGCACAGGGTCTGAGGAAGATATAATTATTGAAGGTGGGTATTACAGTGAGCAGTTCCCCCGAAGATCAAGTAGGTCTAAAAGAAATGTTTCTTATACTGAAAATTTAAATGACGATGATGACGTGATTCAGCCTTCAAAAAGAGCAAAGTGGAGTGGATCTTCCCTACCCACTGAAGAGGAGGTTGAAGATACATCACCAAAACAAGAGCCTCTCAGTATGAACAGACCGGCTGGTCTTGATGCTCATGGGGAAGAGGATGGGGAAGAGGATGGAGAAGAGGATGGGGAAGAGGCTAAACCAAAGGAACATTCCTCATATGAGGGGAGGTTCCAAAATGAAGGGAGTGAAACTGCGAAGGCAAGTGAAAAAGAAAATCCAACCGAGGATGCTGCAACAGAACCAGAATTTTATGAATATCCTGATCCAGATTTCAGTGACTTTGATAAGGATAGAAAGGAAAACTGTTTTGCAGTTGGGCAGATCTGGGCTATTTACGACACTCTGGGTGCCATGCCTAGATTTTATGCTCGGATCAGGAAAGTAGTCCTCTGTCCTAAGTTTAAGGTTCGTATAACCTGGCTAGAGCCAGACCCAGATGATAAGGATGAAATTAATTGGGTTGAAGAGGACTTGCCTGTTTCTTGTGGTAAGTTCAGACTTGGGAGCTCTGAGAACACTGAAGATCATCCAATGTTCTCACATTTGGTTTTGTGGGAGAAAGGCGGAGAAAGGGATACTTACAAGTTGTATCCAAGAAAGGGAGAGATTTGGGCCCTCTTTAAGAACTGGGATATAAATTGGTCATCTGATCCAGACAACAAGAGGAAGTATGAATATGAGTTTGTTGAAGTCTTGTCTGACTATGCTGATGGCCTTGCTGTATCTGTTGCGTACTTGGGTAAAGTGAAGGGTTTTGCATGTCTATTTTCTCGAACAATGCAGGAAGGAGTGGACTCTGTTGAAATAGCATCGAAGGAATTATTCCGGTTTTCCCACAGGGTTCCTTCTTTCCAAATGACCGGGGAAGAAAGAAAAGATATTCCGAAAGGATCTTTTGAACTTGACCCTGCTTGCCTGCCTACCAACCTCGAAGAGATTGATGCTCCAACCAATGAAGCGATGCCGGCTGAAAATATGCATCCAAATGGTTCATGTTCTAGATTTCCATCAGATTCAGTGGAACCAATTCCAAAATCTCATGCAGATGTATCTATAAACCAAGCAGAACATAAGAGCCATTCAAATTCTCATGTGGATGTGTCTATAAACCAGGATGGCCAGAAGAACGGTTCAGATTCCAAATGTGATAGTTTAGACAATCTTCCTGAAGGTAGTTGTACTGAACCAGCTTCTCCGGAGGTAGCTTACGAAATTCCTGATTCCGAATTCTATAACTTTGATGCCGACAAATCCCTAGAGAGGTTTGAGACTGGTCAGATCTGGGCGTTGTACAGTGATGAGGATGGCTTGCCAAAATACTATGTTAAGATCCAGAAAATTGATCCCCTCCCGGAGTTTAAATTGCACATTTCATGGCTTGGTTCCGGTTCAACACCAAAGGACATGATTCAATGGATCGACAGAAAGATGCCCATTTGTTGTGGGAGATTTAGGATTAGAAAGGTAAAAAAGATGCAATATACTAGCACCCTTTCCTTTTCTCATCAGGTAAGAGCAGAAACTACAGATAAGAAAGAGGAGTATGACATCTTTCCTAGGAAAGGTGAGGTTTGGGCATTATATAAGAATTGGAATGCTGGAATGACATATTCTGACTTGGAGAACTGCGATTATGACATGGTGGAGGTTCTTGGGGAAAATGCCTCTGGGATAGCTGTTTTGGCTCTGGAGCTAGTGGATGGTTTCAAGTCTGTTTTCAAGGCTCAAATGAAAGGACAATCACCTGCAACAATCACTATACCTCAAACTGAGTTGCTTAGATTCTCCCATCAGATTCCAGCTTTTCGGCTGACTGAAGAGAGAGGTGGAAGCCTGAGAGGATGTTTGGAACTTGATCCAGCAGCATTGCCTTTTCATTTCTTTTATTAAGTTAACGTGGCAAGATGATGAATCCTTTCTCTCGCTCTTATTTTTAGCTGCCTGCATAGTTGTGCTCCTCGAGGTTTCCCAAGGTTGCTGGTTTTAAACACTTTGGGACAATTTCTTTCAGCAGACCAAGTGTATCCAAATGTGTAAAGGCAAACTATAATTAATACTTAACATATTGGTATTTATCTGCCGACCCATAGGATGGTTTTGGTATTTATCTGGTTGAAATCAAATGGGAAACAAGGCTGTGCTTATTTGCCCTTTCATTTTGGTGTTTGCATTTTATTTTAGCAATTTCTGGTGTTTTCCTCTGTGACTAAAGCTGTAACCAAAAATTTTGATTCCTTAGCTTCTTACTCTTGTTAATTACTAGAAGATTGAGAAAGTAAGGGAAATACAGGAAGAAAAGCTTTTTAGGATGCGAGTTTTATTTTGGGGGTAAGCAAAGAACCAGAAGGAAACGAGACAATAAATAAAAAATAGAACTTCATAGCAATCAACACGAATAGTTTAACTTGTTCTATTGTGCTAATATTTTGTTTTCTATTTTTTTACATACTCATTTAGCCCAGATGACTACTATATACAACATTGGTACAGTACTCCCACTTGTAAACCAGCACAAAATGGTTTATCTTCAAAATCTGGTCATACTGGGTTAGAGCTTTGTGGAACTTGAACCCGCCAGGAAAAATATCGAACATACAATGCATTGAGACTCAGAGACAATCCAAATCCTGAAACTGCTGACATCATTATTGCATAAACTGCTTTCAAATGAAGCTGCAAGAAACATAGATGTATATGAATGCTTCACCAGTGGAAAGTGAAACAGACAAGAATAGCCTTTGCCTGATGAAATGAACAATTATCTATACATGACAAAAGTGATGTTATTTAGCCACCCTCATGGAACTAAGTTCGAAGAAATGTCCTAGTTTTTGTATTAATATCTTAAAAAAAATAAAATTATTATACTGCCCCTCTGAACTTCTCAACAATTAGGGAGCTTAATTATATAGGAAAGTGTCCAACCTCTTAGCATAAAGAAAAAATGTCCAAGTCCTTTTATTTGTGTTATTATGACTAAAGATGGGATGAAAACACCAGACAACTTTCTTCAAGACTTCTATCTTCTAAACGCCAAGTTTTGTGTGCATAGCTCGGGTGATGTAAAGTTATGCATAGTGAGTGAGGTAACCTTGACTGCACAAAACTGGTACACTTAATGTAGTTGCTCAAGAATCCTGAAAAAATGCTAGCCATTGCAAAAGTAAAGAAGCTAATCTTGGGAGGGGATGCTTTAACTAACTTACTAGTTTGCATCCAGTTTTAAGTATTAGTAAAGATTTTCTTATATAAATTAGAGCTTTAATGTTCAAATTCCTTTGTCATGATGTTTTGCAAAAGCTTTTGAAACATCAAATTCATAGCTGATCATTTTGCTAATATTTCTTCTACCTTGTTTAGTATTGAAGAGAAGCAAACCATGAGATTTGAACCGGAAATGTCATCCACTCTAGGGAGTAAGGCATGAACAACAATTAAAAACAGGAGTAGTCTTATTTGAGAAATGGTAAAGAACAAAACATATATAATGTTGATTTAGCAAATATTAAGGGTATTACTCACCATGGAATAAAATAGGTGGAGTATCATGGCTACAAGTGCAAACTCAAGTGCCGCATACGTCCACGCATACTCCCTTATTGCTGCAATGTGTTCAGGGTAACGGTAAGACTGGCACAATCATGTCTAACTATACATAACCGTTGAAAATTTGGGTTTGGCTATACCTAGGATGACTGCAAATGTAGATGCCAAAAGACCCAACATTAAAGAGAATGGTGCAGCAATCACTACTGCTTCAGTTTTCAGATCATGAATCTACAAACAAGAGCATATATAAAATCAAAACCAGTTAAGTTGCTATCAATGTATGTATGCACAATAGAAATCTTTGGTCACTTTTCTATACAAAGTAGGTATTCAAACATTATGATAAATACTGTATTAATATGTATGCATTCTCCAGTTATGGGTCCGCAAAACTGACGCAAACTAATTATTGCTAAAAAACAACCTTTCGCAAGCTGGACACATTAAGTCAAATATTGGACAAAAATTTCTAATGAGAAGCGCATAAACTACACATACTAATTTCTAAGTCATTAAACAATTCTCTATTTGTTTTTCCCTATTTTTTTAATTGAAAAAAGATGGACGATTTAGCCTACACCGCAAAATAAACCAATATGAGACAGATAGCTCACCAGAAGCTGCTCAAGAAAGAAGAAATAGCATATTGTACTAATCAAGACAAGCACCACAAAGTCCTGCCACGCACTGCATAAGTTATGGATAAAACCACCAATTAAATTAAATTAATGACTGCAAGACTAGACAAGAAAACAGAGCATGAATGTTATTCATTGAATAATTCGTGTCACAATCCCAGCAATAATTTTTCGGAATTCCGATTGATAGCAAGGATTAGCTTGTAATTTTGACAAAAATTGTACTGAGCTGAAGCAAATGTGATTTAGCGGAGTAATACTGATACACAAAGTAAATCAGAAAAATAAGACCGACACTCGAGTTTTAGTTCAAAATACCACTGAGGTATTTATGTTCAAATTCCAGTCAATATATGACCAGGGCATAAACTGGTTTATACCTAGCGTGAAATTATATGGCTAGATTATATTTACCTTATTGTCATAATTGAATTCGGTTGATTATGCTCTGTTCTGTTATCCCTTCGAGTGGAAGGTGGCATGCGAAGCAAAGTTACAGGTAAATTCGAAACTTCTCGCCCACATACATCACAATTCTTGTTTCCTTTCACGCTAAACCACTTAATTGCACATTCTTCATGTACAAGTCTGAGTGCACCTTTGCAGCTGCATTCCATCTTGAGTGTGTTACCTTCGTCACATGTATCCAAACAGATCCTGCAAACAGCTTCTTCTTCAGGTATCTCTTCATCATCTTCTTCCACTTGAACAGCAGTTATTTGATCTGACTCGCCAGAAAGCAAAGTTTTAAAGAAAATAAAAGTTAAAGGAAGACTATTGGACATAAGAAGTTCAAACAGCATCCTAAATATTTCATCAGGTTTTTGATATATAATCTGGATGTCATATAGATCACAAACTAAAGCACTAAAGTAAAAAACATTTGAGATTAGCGTCTAGATCAACACATGATCATTGCTGCTAGAGTTGGTAGCTCAAAAGGTGTAGAGACCTTGACATAAGGATAACAATAAAAGCTTAAAACAGAAGTACCAAAAGATTATGAAAAGAACAATAATTTGTTTTGTTCGATAATCTGTCAGCATGAAGTAACACTGTTGAGCAATCATAAGGAAAACATTAGAAAATTCTATACAGATGGAGCACATCTATAATATACTAATACTTGTCCCAATACCTTTTTACCAACATAGACTGAAAGATGGAGCAACTCGGACAAACAATAGGTGGTTATAAATGTGTGAAAGTTTTATCTAAAAGCTAGCAACTCATTGGTCAGTACTGCGACCTGAAGAAGTAATTTTAATGACATAATACATCAGCATACTACATACCATCAACAGTATCTGTTTGAACATTCTCTTTGTTCGCAAAAGAAACCGATCTTACTATAACAATATTTCGCCCGGGCACAGAGAGGGACCTTGAAACAGTAGCTTGAGCTTTTCCTATCTGCACAAATTATACCAGACCAAACCTTTTACTTCACAGCATAGAGAAGCCACTGTTGTCTCACCATGTCTATGTAATGTAAGATAATAGAAAAATTATACCAAAGGACATAAATTTATACAAAAGCAACTTATAAAAAAACATTACAAAAATTAAACAAAAGGAGTGGGCATGGGTAGGGGAGAGAAGTTGTCAGTTAAGTTACATAATTATAAACATGCAAATACATACTTATGTAACCATAAAAACTCACACATATCTTCTCACTCAAGGAAACATTATCTATGCTCTATTCATCAAGATAAATATGCATATTCCCATACATAATGCATACATATTCTTTGCAGCATCTATGTCTAAGTATGAGATTCGCTGAATGGAATTTTAGAGCTCTGACGCTGCTATGTAAAGAATGAAGACTTCACTACTGAATGAGAGCAAATGAAGTGTGTAAGCTTAATGTGCTGGTCAACTTTTTTTGGAGTAACCTTTCAATCCAGAAGAATAACTACTTTTATGGTTTAAAAGTTGAGTGAAGTACAATAATAAAACTGTTATGTGCGTCACGAATTCTTGTTCGGAATCCGAATTTTGGTCCAACCCGAAGAGAAAGAAAGATGAGGTTTGGTGGTGGTCGCAGGACTGAGGCCGATAGACCCAAGTCCGTAGGCCATTACGGGAGTGCGGGGGGCACGGTATGGACCAGTTGTTTTGGGCCCATTATGTTTTTAGGCCGACTATATATATGTTATTGTAACTAGGTTCCAGTATTCTTTTCTTCTCAGTTTTAGCCGTTTTCTAATAGAGATTCACAGATATAGTGATTTATTCTGCCTCTCACTTGTGGTTTTTTCTGATTTGGGTTTTGTGTTTTTGTCGTTAGTTTTATGTGTTTTGATAGTTTGTTCTAACAAGAACTTACATGTGATTTGCTTTGTTCACCATATGTCCTTGCCGAAACAGGTAGAGAAGTTGAAGGTGACAAGTTTGATGCTGGTGTCACAGGAAGAGAGGTACATCTTTGCCAAGAAAATGTGGACACTAAGTTGGCCAAACCAGGGCTCTCAGGAGCTGTCTTTGGGTCTGAACTGAGGAGAGAACTTCTTTCACCATCAAACTTAGTGACCTTTTTCTTAAAGCTTAAACCCCGCATAAAACCTCCTGATGATGAACTTCCACTTGGAATTCCTGGAGACTGGTGTAAACCCTTTCCACTGCGACTACTGCCAAAGCCTAAAGATCTAGGAGGGATTTGAAGGGACAGACCAGAGTGCCGCACACTTGCTCCTGAATTTGTAACTCCTGAACTAGTAACTTCATTTGTAGAGTCTTTGTTGAGGGGATCAGCCTGCATGTATCAAACATATTGATATCGTTTTATTCATCGTTCAAGTCACAGGCATTTATATAAACATCAAATAAAATAAAATGAAAAAGTGTACTCATTGCATATCATCATATAGAGAAACTACTGGAATTTTAAAGCCACGTGCTACTCAATGAAGAAGGAAAGATTCAAAAATCCAATATTATTTGAAAAAGCTTTAAATGTGCCAGGTTTTTTTCTCCTAAAAAAAATCACGCCGGCATAAATAGTTTTCACCTATCCCAGTAAAGGACAATCCTTAAAATTAGTAGCATCAATATCCTACAAAACTATATGTCATAATGATTAGTTTTCCAGGTTAAAAGAACTTCCTTGTATATCACAATTCAGGAGTCATCCTCAATTTAGTAGGTAGAATACTAATTAGGAAACCAACAGGACATGTTCTAACACAGGGCATTTCTAATAGAAATTCAGTTGAAGATCCACCCATTGTTAAATCAGATATCAGAAAATTTAACTGGATTTCTGACTAGAGATATGCTACTGTCTTTAATACGTCTTTTGCAAGCAACTTGGAACATGACAAGGATGCAAAAAAATTGGTGGTGATTTCTAAATATCTTATTCTTCTGTTGGTAGATTACAAGATTCCTACTCTTTTAGTTATTTCCTTTTCATTTCTTTAATCATTATAGAGGATAGAGGGGGCATATAAACCTAACCTCAAATCTTACAAGGAAATAAGAACATCCCAAGTAAGCAATAACACCAGCCTTGTAACTATATTAAATAATGCCTCCATTGAAACTCAAAACCCTGACCACTTCCATGGAAGGGAAGGATTGATACCACTTGGGTTAGAACTCGTTTTAATTATTTCCGTTCTTCATCCTACGTGAAAATATATAACATAAAGAAAGGACATCTCAAATCCTTGGATGAAAAATTATCTAACACCTGAATTATCAAAATAGCCTTCTAACACTCTGAAATCTATATTGCTTTAGTACAATTTAACTGACACCTTATCTTACTCTCTCTCTCAGTCTACTAAACTTTAAAGGGGTTTGGTTAGTAGATATTCACAAATGCTAACTTTCAAAATAAATGCACACGGCCTACATATAAATTAGGAAATTAAGGAAGAAAAAGTGATCATTTTACAGAAGTTGGCCTAACGAAAGTTTAAAAGCAACCATTTTTTTACCCCTAAGCCCAATAGTGTCAGCTAAATTCAGTAACATAAACGAAACATATTCAAACAACACCAAAAAGGGCAATCATATATCTAGGTAAACAAGATCCAAAATTCAAGAATCATTCAAATACACAAAACCCATAAGGAATACACATTTATTCATATATAAAGAGAGAGAAATGAGGGGAAACCTGAGGAGGATCATCAGTTGTAACTGGGTTAGTGACTGTCTGAGATGTTTCAGATGTTTGCATTATCACTCTCCTTAATCCTCAAATAATCTTTGAACCGAAATGAAAACAAGACTTTAAGGAACAGATAATAAATTAAGAAAAAAAATGAAACAATATATGTATAATATATAGAGAGAGATATTGAGGAGAGGGGAGTATGATGAGAGAGATTAACAGTGGTGGGTTCAGGGTTGTTTGCTTGGAAGATGAAGAGAAATGGGCTGTGAAATTTGGGATGTCGTCTTCTTCCCGATTACATAATCCTACTTCTGTTTCTATACTCTCACCGTTTGTTATTTGTTCCTACTCGCGCGAAATACTCTGGCTTCTCTTTCTTTTTTCTTTTCTTTGTTTTTTTTTTTCCATTTTACTTTATAGCAAATCGGGTTGCGAAAAAACATATTAGTTTGAATTTATTTTAGTGATTTTAAATTCTTTTTTTATTAAGATACTATATAAGTATTTTGATGGATGCAATATTTGAATTAGAATTATGTTAATGATATTATAAATTAAGTATTCCCTCAGTTTCATAAAAAAACATCACATTTAACTTTGATTTTTGTTAATTTGTGAAATTAAAATTTTTATATTAATTTGTGAAATTACTTTAATTTTAAAATAATAATTTTACATATATTATGAAGGAGCATTTGAACTATATATACTGTAATATATATATATATATATATATATATATATATATATATATATATATATATATATATATATATATATGCGAAGAGACTATAATGGGAAGACAAAAACTCAAAAATGATTTTGTAGATTTCTCAAATGAAAATGCAAAATACTGACTATGTTTCATATCAATTAAGTTTTATTTAATTACACAAAATAAAATCATATACAAAACAATATGCATGTTTTGTGTCTTCATTTTTCTTATGTTTATCAAATTTATTTTCTTTTATTTATTTATTTTTCTTATGTCGGTTTTGGACCACTCACAAAAAGGTTAAACCAAATGTCGGGTGACAAAGTGAAATTAAAATAAATATTAACATTTGCTAGTCTCTTTTATCCACAAAAATGTTTTAAAAAGTTGCTTATATTTCTTGGCTCTATCTTGCTTTATATATAGGTTAATGAAAGTAGAAAAAAATTCCTATGAGAATAAATTGTCAAAAGGAAATTTATATTTTCATATCATTTTTTTGATACTTTCACGTTAATTTTTGATATTTCTATATATAGGGCCTACATATTAATTAATGTGTCGAATTTTTATTAGTTAATATGTGGGTCTTACATGTAAAAATATAAAAAAATGATATGAATTTTGTTACTCATCTTTTATTTTTATGTAACATTGCATTAGGTGCCTAAGCACCAAAGTAGTGACTCATTTTGTTGAAATGGAAGACTATTCTCAACCTCACATTGTTTTTATGATAGAATGAAGATGAATGGTACTTCCCATCTAGACTTTGCTAATAAATGGTTGACACAATTCTTATTCCACCTTATCAGTGTATATTAAGGTATTTCACATTAAATATAAAAAAATAAAATTAAAAATATATGTGTTTTAATTAATTATATGCACAATAAATTAATTTTTAGGTCAATATATGATTTAGAAGAACGTATAGGGTCAAGATGTGATTTCATATGTTTTATACATGTTTATGATTTTTTTTGATGTATTTATCTGATATAACTCTTTTTTTCTATAAACGGGAAAAATACAGTGCGACATAAAAAAAATTAACTAGTGAAACAAAAAAAAACTTCACATTTTATCAGAATAAATATCTTAACATTTTGATTGTCCAATAAGAAATTTAGTGAATATAATATTTTATTGTTACCCAAGTTTAATTAGGGCCTTCATATTTTGCATATAATATAAATTTAATGGACACGAAGTATATATTTTGGTCGAAGGGCCTAATTTAGAGCCCAACTCAGAAATTGATTCTCTCTGCCTCTGCCTGTCTATTGCACTCAGCAAATTCATATAATCTGGTACTGGGGAATTATTTATTGTTAGAGAAGATTGAACAGTAAAGGAATGAAATTTCTGGGTTGGTACTTGAAGATAGCAATCGGGTCGGCCATGATTGGTGGTTCTATGGAGTTTTTCATGATCAAAACCGGCTTCTGTGTGAGACTTATCCTTTCGGCAATTCATTCTTTTGTCTTTTCTTTGATGTTTTGTTTGATAGCATATAATATTCTTTTGATATATTAGATGAATTGATTATGGTATGGTTAAAATGTGAATCTAACTCACTAGTTAAAGCTATTTTGATTAAAAAGTCTATTTTTTGATATGTATGAAGTATAAATTAATTTCTACTGTTTTATGCCTTGCTGAAGTGTTGAACTGATTCAACCTAGGTTATGGACATAACTGCGAAACCCCTTTTCTTCCCATTAGTTAGATTTTGAGGCTTATCATATCAGTGCAGAAGGATTCTTTAGATGAATTGATAAGAATATTGTTGAAATGTGAATGTGACTGATGAGTATATGGCTACTTAGTCATGTTTGCCTATTGACATAGATGTACCATCGGTTACTTTATTTTTTCCCGTGAACTGATTGATTATAAGTTAGAGATGTATTTCGGCCTCAGGAACCCCTTTTCACTAGTTTTCTTATACCCCTTTAATTTTGTGCCATTTTGAAGTTTTACTTTTCTCCAGTATAGATATTATAGATACCAGAAAATTATCTAAGACGAATCATGAAAAGATGGCCGAAATAAGAGTGTACTATATGGTTTTAGCTATTGTTACTAGAGGTGTAGGGTATATACGAACCCAAAAAAACATGTATGTAATTCAGTGAAATCATTAGGTTGGGTCAAGAAGGATTTAGTAATAAGAATCCATGGGAAGGAAGTCCATGAGGCATCTCACATCGTATTTTTGCATTTGACTGTACATTGGGATTCTCTTGTCCATTCCATGTCCAATGAGATGAGGCTTGTGTAAATCCCATCCTTTCCAGTATTAATTCTGGTTCAGTATCTCTAACTTGGATAGTGGGATCCAATCCATTATGAGAAGCAAACAAACCAAATATCAATCAGCTTCCTGGAGCAGGACAATATATGTTAATATAATTAAGTAAATATAAAAGTTGTTTATTCATACAAAAAAAAGCAATAAACTTTTATATATTTCTTTTCTCTAATTTCCACGTACGGAACATTTTTGACTTATCAAAAGAAAAATGTAGCTTATGTTTTTATTTTATTTATTTTTGAATTTTAAGCTGGGCTCTTTACATTTTGTACCGTGTAGATGACAAAGTAACTGTTTTGGAGTCGGAGAAGAAATCTTGGGAAAATTCCCCTGAAGCTCAGGCTATGAGAGAAGCTCTCAATCCTTGGAGAAATCATGACACATCAGCAAGAAAAAATTCCTAGCTTTGCTTCTTTGGAGGTTTGCTTTGAACAAGTCCTTTCTGAAATTATTGCCTACTACTGTATGGAAGAAATAACATGAATTCATCATTTTATAAACCTAAAGAGCCTAAAATTATAAAGAAGAATCTATGTTTCTAGTAGTACAGTTCTCAAGGTTATATAATTCACTTTCTGTTGATATATTATTGTCTTACGGAGCTCTAGTTGAGAAGGCAAAATTTGGATTGCTCGAGATCTTAAGTCTGTTGTCTATGCCAATCTTGTTTGCTATTTGATACACTCCCTCCGTTCTAAGAACAGAGTCCTAACTTTTTGTTGATTATGTATTTATGTTTACGAATATTACAATGAATAGATGATGTTATGTAGACCTAACCTAGGTTTTGTTGGCAGAAATTAGGAAAGAATCCCAAAAAAAAAAAAACAAAGAGAAGTCAAACCCCTCGGGGAATTATCTTGGTGCTACTTACCTTTTATTCATTAGATGCTTTTATTTCCCTGTTTCTTAATTGTTTGATGCCAAACTGCAACTTGTTGCAGAAAGACTGGCAATTGGTGTCAATAAGATCCTAATGAGAACTAGAGGAGAGACACGACAAGTTCTTTACTCTGCATAGCTTACCCTCAGGCAAGATATTATTTTGTGAAGACTCGGAACAATTTGATTTTCTTGATGTAATTCATGATTCATATTTTAACACTTGCCTTTGATTCGTAGCATGATAAGCAGTTTATCTTTGACACTGATAAGTAGTTCTTGACACTGATAAGCAGTTTATCTTTGCCCATCTTATGTTTCTAATGCCACCCTAAAGATCAGAGAATCATGTTGTGCTAGTCTTTAACACCAAGACCAAGGTTATGTTTGTTTGCATAAATGATGGGTTATGTGGTACAATTTGTACTAATTTATTATTATCAGAACGGATTATTTTATCTTATGATTATTCTTTTATTTAATTTCATCACGGTCTCTGTTTTGTCACCCAAGGCTATTCAATGACGGATTAAATAATCGGCCTTTTGAGGTATAAAATGACATTAGAAATGTCGATAAAAAGTTTATGAGATTAAATAACAAATTAATCCCTAATCGTCTTAAAGTTATAAGATAGTGCAAATTGTACCATCTCATCCATCATTTTGACAAACAAACGTAAAGATCATGTCTCATTGGTTTACATCTGTCATAAATAAGGCTTGCCCTTTCACTTGTGAAGCCTCCTGCTGAAGATTTAGTTGAGCAGACTGGAGTAGACTTCTAATGGGCTTTCAATATTCCTAGATCCAATTGGGCCATGGGCTTACGAGGTTTTCCAAATTTTAAATACTAATAAGGTGTATCATGTATAATTTTTTAATATTGAGTAATTTTGTATTTGACAAAAAAAAATCAAAATAAATTATGTTCAGATATTTTAAGGAATATGTATAAAGAGAATCAAATTAAATATTATTGGAGTGTTATTTTGAAATGATCAATCGCTTACAACTTAGTTTATTAAATGGGTTTACAAGAGTAACGCAATATTTTCGTGTAAAATTGTAACATTTAATATTAATTCTTCCATCTTATAATATATGATGTTTTGGATGTTTTTATTTTTTTTTAAAATTATTTGACGTTTTATATAATCTACGAGAATTAGTCACAATTTTTTTAAAATTACTCCTAATTGAAAAATATTACAAACGAAAGAGAGTATGAGATAAATATATAGTAAAGAATATTATAGACAAATACTACCTCCGTCCCATAATAAATGGTTTTTTAGCTTAAATTACACATACCAATACACAAGCTAAAATGACAAAAATACTCTTAATATACTTTCTTTGTTTTGTTTGAAACTTTTTTTTATTGACTTTTGGTCTCTCTTTTTCTTTCTTCAATCTTTCAACTTCCTAATAAATACGCAATAAATACCATTGGTTGCACAAGGGCATATATGGAAAAATATTGTAAAAATTGTATTGGAGTCCTAACACATCACTTATTTTGCGAAAAAATATCAAGGCTAAAAAAACACTTATTATAAGACGGAGGTAGTAATATTATATTTAATACTATATAATTATTTTTTTAATTTTTATATACAACTCCAAAACATCATATAATATAGCAAGAGACTATTTGCTAAAAGTGGTCACGTTGTTATGCGTCATGAGCGACTGCTAAGTTTCAACTCTTTAGTTATGATATTTAAATTTATGGCCTGTGATTGTCGGCAAAACCCTAGCTACCCAAGTCTTTCCGGTGTCAAATTAAATGATTATTTTTTCAGTTTTAAAAGTTAATTTAATATATTTTTAATTCAAAAATTGAAATAATTTATTAAAAATTATAAAATAATAAATAATATTAAATAAATTTACAACAATTTTAAATTTTTTCAGAGAAGTAAAATAATAAAAATTTGTTATTCAAATGCTTCAAATATATCAATTATCAAATAACTTTTTTCATTCAGTATTCAGTATTCAATTTCATTCAGCTCATTCAGATTCAGAACTATTTCATTTAGTTTCATTCAATTTTTATTAAACCACCCCTTATAATGAGTAATATTTTTAAATATTTATCATTATATTGATTAAAATTTAAGGAATTTTAAGTCAATTTTAAATCTAAAAATATTTTCAAAGTTAATTTTTCAAAAAGTTTCTATATGTGAGAATAGGGATTATTTATTTTGGCACTCACGTGTGACATGTGTTTATGTCAGTGAGCGTAGTGCCTATTCTAAGAACACCTATCTTTAAGGTATCTAGCAGAGTTCAATCCCCTTCAAATAAAATCTGACATATATGTAAATTAGCGCCTTTGTTAAGCTTGTATGCTAGGCTTTGAAAATACAAAAAAGTTTAAGGAGACCGGGATTCGCCGGTCGGTCTAGCGACTGTACGTGTAATATTATTTTTTATATGTATTTAAATAATACTTAAATTATTAAATTTTATAAAAATTTTAATTCTAATAAATATTATAAATTATTTAAAAATCATGAAAAAGAAATAGAAAATTTAGCCGATCGCTATAGCCGTCGGCGAATCCCCCTCCCCCAGAAGGACTGATGAAAATAACTATTAACCTGAATCAATATATCTGTATGTGAAAGACATTAATTGAACGCTAAAAGTCTCTTGAGTCTTGATGATGATTATGATGATGCCTAGACTAATTACTTTGGTAGGATAGCGTGTTGGTATTTCATTAGCAAGCCAATACAAGTTGGAGGTTAATTAACATAATATATATATGTCTAAACATAATACACTTAAAGTGATACTAAATATTTAGCTTGAGTACATTGCAAAAGTTTTCATCCGAATAATAATTGCGACGTATGTTCATATATAAGATTGGTAGAAATTAAGAAGGAACATATTTTAATTTATTTTATCTTATCGCATATATTTCCACGTTGGTCGCAACCCAATTACTTCGTCAAATATTTGTCGAAATATATATCATTTTCAATTAAAGTTTATACATATACATGATATTATATATTATCTACACTTAAAAAGAACTCTTATAAAAACTAATTTACAAAATATGATGTGCCAAAGTTTAATTGGTGAATAATTGACCATACATGGGTGGATCCGGTGATTATAACCAGCCAATTAAGCCATACACATCATTTTGTATCTTTTTTTTGTAACAATTCTTTAAATATATATATATATATATATATATATATATATATATATATATATTAACAAGGGCAGAGCCAGGAATTTATTTTGTACTGAGCTACCAAATACTAATAAATTATACTCATCCTTAACCGTAGAAAATAATCTAGCCTAACATGCTTGAAATTGGAACACAAAACATAATTAAATAATGCATGCTTAAATAAACAGAATACTTATTTCAATGTACCAATTAATTGAATAAGAAAATAAAATAAATTCTGAATTTCAAAACTCAAAAGTGTAATTCTGCTCTAAATAAGAAACAATGATATCCTTAACATTCAAAAAACAAAGAATAAGTTGAATAAAAGAATGATGCTCATCAATTGCTAAAAGAAAATAAAATACCCATAAACTAGTATACAACTAATATTTATTATTAAAACAAAAGGCACTACATACTGACCTCAGACAGAAATTTCACGGAGTCTCTCTCAACTTAGCAGCCAAAGTCACAGAGCAAAGAAAAAGCCACAACTATTAATCAACAAAACAGAAAAAAAAAACAATTTAGATAAACCCTCTTATCAACTGATACTATAAAAAAATTAAATAAATAAAATTTTAAAAAAAGCCCAGAAATGCCAAACCCAAATTGAATATGAGAAATTGGGAATTATAAAAAAATGGAGATGAAATGAACCAGCAAAAAACCTACCTACAAATACATAACATTACCAAATTATAAAGCCCAATGTTATCTTTTTAACTGGATAGCTTCCAAAAAAAAGTATCTGCCTTTATTTGCTATCTTCATCTAATATCTTCTCCTTGACTCCCTTCTTTGCTGCAGCTCTCTTTTTCTTCATTCATTTAGGAATTAGAACATCCCGTAAATGTCTTTACATATACTATAGCAGCAAACTAGGCAATATATATTCAGTATTCAATATTGAATTAGGCCGTTGGACTATTGAAGGTATATAACTTATAAGTACTAATACTATAATTAAAAAAATTTCACCCGGGCTAGAGCCCACCCCAGCCTATAAGTGGCTCCGCCCCTATATATAATTAAGGAGAAGAAGTCCACAAATTGATTATGGCACTTGAACAACCTTAAGCTTATATAATATCCATCTTAATTACTTTTTTTTTCATTCATATAATTAATTATAGTTAAAACAGTTAAATTAATGCATCATAATTCCTCTGGCTAGCTACGTATACTAGTAGTTGATCATGGCTTGGACAAATGGTAAGATTGAGAATTCTCATGATTTCTTGCTCTTCGAGGCTAGTGGAGATTCCGAGGTAGCCGTAGATTCCAATAATATTGGAGATCATACGAAATTAGCAAATTCCAATAATATTCTTGGAGATACCGAGGGCTATGATGCTGAGTCTTGTAGCTGCAGTGAGTACCCTAGTAATGATCATCATCATCTGCTTGATTTTGATCATGAGTTTAACGATGATGATGATGATGATGATAAAGATCACTTGAGCGACATGAGTAGTACTCATCAGCAGGAGCCACGATTGACTGACCGAATGATGGCCCCATTTGCCGCCGCGGTCATGGAGGGGCAAGAGGAGGAGGAAGAAGTAGAATCTAGATTTTGTGTTAATGGAAGTACTGTGGACATATTAATCAGGGATGATATTGATGAAATGGAGAGGAATAGGCTATTTTGGAAGACTTGTTTACAAGTAGGGTACCCTTGATTCCTTTTTTCTTTCTTTTTTTTAATATTAAGAATTAATACATGTGTATTTTGAGGGATTGGTTAACATGAACTTAATTTTGGTTAATTTTGACCAATATAGTGTTCACATATAGGTCGAGAGATATTGTCTTTGCATGTCAGCACTGTATTGGTCAATTGATCAACTTATTATAAAATTAATTTCATGATAACCGAATCCGTATTTTAATACTAAAAAGTGACATGATCATATATGATGAGGGGTGTGCACGTGTGAAATATATAATTAAATGATTGGTTTAAGAAGTTTGGATATATATACTCATATTTGACAATAAATAAATAAACATAAAATTATTATTATCATGCATCACCCCCTATTGCATATCTAACTTTCTAATTAATGATATTAATTTTTTTTCCCGACTTAAAATCGTCATTTTAAAAATATAAATTTAATTTTGACACAAATAAAATACTATAATTTTCTATATATGTTGCGAAATAATTTTTCTCTACTTTTTACTGCATGTATTGGAGTAACATCTGTTTAACCACATGTAAAAGGTTTTAGTACATTGGAGATATGATTATGCACGTCTTTTCAGCGGTAAATTTTAACGTCGAAATTGAATTATCAAATATTTCTTTGGATCAAACAATAATATACTAAATTTTAAATTGACGTAAATTTATTTAATTTTAATTGATACATTAATTATTATAATTGTAAATTATATATATAACAAAAATAATTAATCACAAAATTTATTTTATTTTAAATTTTTATGAGTCATACCAATTTTAAATCTTAATATGTCATGTTTTGACCGCAAAAATTAAAAGATGGGTGACACAGTCATGCATGTGAGAGAGACCTTCTCGAAATATCAAATTTTACTTGTGAAAAGATCAACTTTCAAATTAAATTATATCTCTAATTTTAAAACGGAGGGAGTACTGTAACGTTACAAATTGACAAAAGAAATGGAGAGATTAAGCTGAAAAGATAAGCCGACTTATTTATTTATGAAGAGAAGGAATGAAGTCCCAGCTGAACTTAAATTTTAGGCCGAATGTTCTTAATTTGTAACCCACTAAGAAATACTATAGAGAACAACGTCTCCTAGTATTGAAATAAAGAGCATCAATTTGAACAATTAGACAATTGCTGGAAGTCAATTACCGTTCTTCAATGATCATAAACCAACCCCCCCCCCCCACCCCCCAACCCCACCCCCACCCCCACCCCGCATAATATATTATTACAAAAGCAGCACACATATTGTATTACACACAAAATTAAGCGCTCAATTACAAGCACACCACGTTAATAAGAGTCTCGTTTAATTTTTAATTAACATCAACGTTAAACCTTGATCCTAAAAAGAGAGTCTCGTTTAATTTTTAACACGTTTTTTTAGTTAAATAGAATCAAAGTTAATATTTTCGAAACGGAAGAGTTTCATGTTGTACACGTACGTGCAACTTCTAATGCATGCATTTATACATGTATAGTAGTAATTAGGAATATTTATTATTGTTACGGTGGCTTATGCAGTTCAAAAGGCCACTGTGGCAGGTAATTTTGACTGGTAGGAAAGATGGAAGAGATTCACTTTCCTCTGAAGCTACAAGAGGCATGCTTGCCATCAGCACCACCCTCCTTAACCACCAGTTCCAAAGTCATGGGCTAAATTGTCAGGTATGATCGATCAAATTAAGAAAGAACCAAATTTTAATTACTTTGTCAAATTTTAATTACTTTGATAGGAAAAATTAGGCACGAATTTTAATTAATACAACTGCTTGTCAACAATTAATATGTTGTACAAAAATTTTTAAACCCTAACATAAAATGATCACCGTACCAAATATATATGTGCGTGCGTGCATGCATGCAGGCCAGGGCACATACAATTGGAGTAACTAATTACACGGTGCGTTTTGTTGACAAGAAGAAGATTGTACAACTTCACAGGACGATCGAGCTAGCGATGCATATCCTTCTCTAAATTCAGAATACGCGAAAATCTATAACTAATTACATTTGTTGTCATCAAAGTATTACTGATAAGTCTTGCTATGCATTGCGATTTTTTTTTATCAAATTACGATTGCAACGTATATCAATACATGTGATTGGGTAAGATTATAAAGATTTATTAATTCACAATATCAAATATATCGTGTAAATATATATTACTACTTATATTTACTTACATAACTACTACTCCCTCCGTTCCTTAAAGACTGCAGTTTTAGGAAAAAAAAATTATTCTTTAAAGAATGCAGTTTTAGGAACTCAATATAATTTTTATATGTTTTTTTCAAATATGCCTTTGTTTTAATTTATTGCAGCAAAGAATTATTACGTTCACCAACAATTTCTCTCTTCACATAATTAATGAACACATAAGGCTAGCTTTGTCATTTTATACCACTTATTGGTTTGTGTGTTTTTTGCTAAAACTGCAGTCTTTAAGGAACGGAGGGAGTAACTCGCAACAACAAAAATCGTGATATAAAACTGTAAGAGATATCTCTATATATTACTCCCTCCATTTCAATTTAACTGACGTTTTACACCCTTAATTTGAATTATTCCAAAATATTTGACGTTTAATGAAATCAAAGCATAATTAATATTTTTTCTTCCAACTTTATCCTTATCCCTGTTTTCCAATAAGTGTGTAATTAATGCACACAATAATGAGTTTTTAGAGTGTGAGAGGAGAGAGAAGAGAGAGAGAATATTTACTACCCCCGTTCCTTAAAGAGTGCAGTTTTAGCAAAAAAAAATTATTCCTTAAAGAATGCAGTTTTAAGAGCCCAAAACCTTCTTTTTCTAAATATGCCTTTATTTTAATTAATGCACTAAATGGGGAAGTTAATGCAATAAAGGAAAAGAAAGGCTAGCTTTGTCATTTTATCTCACTTATTGGTTTGTGTGCTTTTTATTAAAACTGCACTATTTAAGGAACAGAGATAATATATTAAATAAGAATATTTTAGTCTTGTACAATAACTTTTTATTCATATTAATAACTTTCTTAATTTATGTATAAAAACACACTTATTTAGGAATGGAGGGAGTTCTATTGATTACAAAAAAGTCAACTGAAAAACAGAATTCTCATTTTCAAATCGACCGTTAAATCTATCCACGACCGTTAAATATTTATGAATTAGGTTAGGTACTTAGGTTAATGGATCAGGATAACTATAAGAAGAAGCACTCAATTGTCAAAGTCAACATAAGCGTTTGACTAGCCAACAGTTCTACCGCCTAGGATCATGGAACCGTGTTCCAGTCTTGCAACAGTTGGATTAATAAGTGAAACATCGCTTGTCCAATAAGTGACTGAAATAGTAACGAATTAGTTTCTTTAATTACCCTTACTTGGCTCTCCTTTATTATATTTATTTCTCTAATTTCATTTAATATATCAAATACTATCATAATATTTTTATTTAGTAATTATGATCCAAATATATTAATCTGTAATCAATTCTGTAAAAGTTATAATCGATAAAGGCATTTTACTGTTAAAATAGATATTGAGAATTTTTAACTAGAAATTTTGATTAAAAAAATACCTTTCTTCTTTAAAACGGTGAAAAAGTATTGAATTATTCACAATTTTGATAAAATAATAATACAATTAAATAACAAAAAACAAGTAGTAGGCAATGGTTTCAAATATAATACTCCTTTCATTCTTTGACTTTTAAAAATCAATTGAAAATATTTTTAAATTCAAAATTGTATGAGACGATTCATTAAAAATTATGAAACAATATAACTTATAATTGAATAAAAATTTTTGGATAGTTTATAATATTCATCATTGTATTGATTAAAATTGAAAGAATATATATATATGGAACAGGAGGGAGTAAATAGTGTATCCAATATATCGAATGAAGGGAAGATGTATTGGAGGATAGCCGAGCTAGACTGTTATTAGAGTTATCTCAGTGAATGAAGCTCTGGCTGATCATTTGCAGCCCTAATAAATGTGGCTCCTAGTTAGTTCGACTGATTTCTGGAGAGCAAAAAAGAAAAAAGGACGTATATAATATAATACAACCATCCAAATCTGGGTTTGAATTATGTTTGAATCAATCATCTTATAATTTAGTTTTGTATTGCATTAATTTTTTCTCTCTCTCAATCACACAATATATATTCCTGCAATTCCCTTCCAAAGTAAACGGCTAACTGTACAATTGAATAGTCTTGACCAATATAAAATATGGCTCCATTGTAAGCCATTGGATTGACCCATGACCTAAAATTCTACTAATCGTACGTGCAGCATTTGAGTACATACTATAAAAATACAATGACCAATTCAAATCCTCTATAATTCTCACAAAAATATGTATATAGAAACTACCTAGAGACAACTTGGGGAAGATTAACAAATAAGCCAGCCTTAAAACAAAACCCACATGCAAAGGCCAAGGACATGTAGAGCGGTGAAGAAGATTTATTTTTTATTTTATTTATTTTAATTTTGGGGACATTTGACCTTTTTTTGGTGATTTTTTTAATTTTAGGACATTGACATTTGACAATTAAGGATCAAGATGTGGATTTTTATATTCTCCTACTAGCTGATCTCATCCCCTTATGGATTGATTTGTTTTGGCTATAAAAGGAAACTCTCCTTCTGCTTTAGCTTGTATATATACTTGAGCTTGCTTTCAGTTCTTAACTATTTTCGAGTATTAATTGCTGTCTCTATTTGGTTTCATTCTTTCTTTGAACAAACTAACCAAACATGATAAGTAAAGTGAACTTTCTCATTCTCTTGGTGTCCTTGATTTTGTCGGGAGTTTTTAGGGTTTCTGCTGGTGCAGATGGAAAATTGGTAAACAACTTCTACAAGAATAGCTGTCGAGGAGCAGAGACGCTTGTCAGGGACATCACGTATAGTAAAGCTAAAAATGACTCCAGTTTGGGTGCTAAATTGCTTAGGGTTCACTATCATGATTGCTTTGTTAGGGTACGTACGTGTATATATATATACATATATATATATATATATGCATGACTCTGCATATTATGATTAATTATTCGTTAAGTTTTAATTTTAAATAGTTATCCTTGTGTAAATTTGATTTTGTTTTGAGGTAATTTTGTTTACAATGTTATTTCTTGACATGTTAATGTTTGCATGCAATGTTAATTTGTGTTTGTGCATGGCTGCAGGGATGTGATGCATCCATACTATTGGACACAGTTGGAACAAATGTGGCTGAGAAGGATGCAAGACCTAATCTCTCACTGTTAGGTTTCGAAGTAATCGATGCAATAAAGACTCAAGTTGAAAAACTTTGCCCTGGAGTTGTTTCTTGTGCTGACATTCTTGCCTTGGCTGCTCGCGATTCCGTTTCTTTCCCAGTAAGCTACCAGCTTCCAGCTTCATCATGTAGAATATTTATGGTGCTATACATATATATATATATATACACACACACCTCATTGACCTCAAGTGTTGCCGATAAGAAATTAATTGAGTACATATAATATCCAGAAAGGGAAGATCAATGAAATTAATTATGATCAAAACATTATTTAGTAGTATCCTAGCTATAAACAATATAGGAGTGTTCAAGTCATATATACAAGAGAACCTAGGGTACGTAGAAATCCTAAGAAATTGATAAAATTAAGCCCCAATTATTAACCAAAGAGAATAAAATATTTCTTTACCTTATTTTTTTTCTTTAAGAAGAAGAATAATTAACCACAATTATATATATATATATATATATATATATATGTATGTATGTACTTAGTAACCACAATTAATAGCTCTAGCTAGTTTACTCTCTCGAATTCTCGAATTTAGCTTTTATAACCATAAGATTTTGTTTTTCCTCTAATTTTCATGTAATAAGAAGCCAATGTGGGATGTGCTCACCGGAAGAAGAGATGGCAAGATTTCGCTTACATCTGAGGTCAACGGAAACATACCTTCACCTTTCTCAAACTTTACCACACTCAAGGACCTATTTGCAAAGAAAGGTCTCAACGTTAATGATCTCGTAGCATTATCAGGTAAATCAAAATATTTCAAACAGGAAATTATGATATATATCTAGCTCCAAATTTGTCTATTTGCATGCACTTAATCATCACTATAATATTTATATATATATATATATATATATATATATATATATATATATATATATATGATGGAACGCAAATATTAATTAATATCATTTCTCAATGTTGCATTAATTCACCAATTAATTAATTAGTTTTGCTCAATATATATATATAATTTTCATTGAACAGGTGCACACACTATTGGAGTTGCTCATTGCGGGGCATTTTCTAGGAGATTATACAACTTCACCGGTAAAGGCGACACGGACCTTTCTCTGGATGCATCTTACGCTGAATCTCTGAAAACGCAGTGTCCGAATCCGGCCAATGGTGCCACAACTGTTGAGATGGATCCTAATACCTCTCTCTCATTTGATAGTAACTACTTTAGTACCGTTAACCAGAAGAAGGGCTTATTCCAATCGGATGCAGCGCTTATAACGGATAGGGATTCGGCTAGGATAGTCAAATCGTTCCAAAATCCCAAGGTTTTCTTGTCTGCGTTTGGGAAATCAATGAAGAAAATGGGAGCCATGGAAGTGCTGACCGGGAATAATGCTGGAGAAATTAGGAAGAATTGTCGCCTAGTAAATGCATAAGTAGTGAATGCTCAACTGCATTGATAATCCATGGTGCATGCTGGCTATGCTGCATGCATGCATGCTAGCTAGTAAAATATTGTGGTTGTAATGTTGTAATTAATTCTATTGATCCATACAAAGGGTGTATTTAATTATTTTAAAACAAAATAAAACCTCATTTTGTTCTTTTATTTTAGAACGCGTCAAGTCAAAAAAATGTATTGTGTTAATTTTTAATGTCCGAAAGAAAAAAGTCAACAAAATAATATTCATTTTAATTATTATTATTTTTTTGATTAAACAATCTAAAAAACTTAAATATATTAAAATTGTAATATATTACGAAAGAGACAAAAAGATTACGATGACATAAAATATTACAATAAATTTAATTAAAAATAACAGTACTACATTCAAAACAAAACTGCATGTATTTGAAATTTAACATTTTCAAATTATAACCGACCCAACATTGTTTTATAATTAGTTTTCGGCCCAATTTGATGAGTAACTGCACTAACCAACTTCTTTCGAATTCTATAAAACCACCTTTCCCTTCAGCATTTGTACGTACGTACTGTCGCAATCCCTGCCTGCGTTGTCTCCTGTATAAATGTACAGATCCAATGGCGAAAAAGAAGAAATTTGAAAACAAAGTAAGTTATATATATACACGTACGAATTAGTCCAAGTTAGTCCATTTTAATTAATTGGTTCACATTTTAATTAATTAACAGGGTGTAGTGGTGGAATTTCATATTTGGATGCATTGTAATGGATGCGAAAGAACCGTGGCCAAAGCCATTTCCAAAATCAAAGGTTCCCTCCTATTAATCTCTATGTAATATACACATTGTTAGTTATATAGAAAGAGTCAGATGTACAGCAAATATATATTAATGATGTATATGTTTTCCCCTTGTATTTAATTAATTACCTCTAAACATAACAATTTATTTTCTTCCTCTTGATTGATCAAATTAAGGTGTGGAGAAGTTTACGACGGATATGATAAAACACAGGGTTGTAATAACGGGGCGGATCAACCCGGAGAAAGTTATGAAGAAACTAAAGAAGAAGACCGGAAAGAGAGTGGAAATTGTGAGTAAGAAAGAAGATCAGAAAGATCAGTCCATAAAAGGAGGAGGAGGAGAAGAAGATTCAACATCATCAGAACAAATTCAGAAGCAGCAAGTTATAATGATTAATTCTTTGCTATTTGATTTTGTGGGCGAAAGTGAAATTTATACAATGTTCAGTGATGAAAATGCAAATGCGTGTTCAATAATGTAGACAAATTACGAACTACTTCACATACAAGATTAGTACTGTAATTGGGAAATTAATTGCCTCTTCAATTATATGAGGAATTAATTAATGGTATATCTATCTTGGACAAAAATGTTAATGTTATTTAATTTGTGTCGAATATTTAAATTCATGATTAACCGATTATTTATGCATGCATGTGACTTATTTATAAATTATGTCGATATGTCTATTTGCAACAAAAGTTGTTACCTTTCTGTTTATTTTACTCTCTAAAGAATGCAAGAAATCATTAGAAAACTCTACTTTAGCAGTATTCGTTTTCCTTTATTTCCTTCTTTCCCTATACTATCCAAACTTGTGCATGTAGATTTTTACCAATCAGATATTTCACGTAAATTTTGCGATTTTTTATTCATGTGTAATTATATATCTTATGGACAAGTTTTCCGTCTTTAAAGTCAAAAAATATCATAGATTTTGCAGTAAAATTAATAATGAACAGCAGAATTCCAAGTGCTTTGGGCAAATTAGCTGCTATAATTAATCAATCAGTAGTGCATGATCGTGCTTGGATGGTTTGATCGTATAACTTAAATGGCATTCAATTTCTAAGAAAGTTCTGAATTTAATTTATTCAGGCCATGTCAGAGGAATTTGATGCTCTTTCTTCACAATGGGACATGGGAGCTTGTCCCCTCTACCAAAGTTCAAAACCTAGTAGGATGCAGATGGGTTTTTCGAATAAAACGCCACCCTGATGGTTCAGTAGCCGCCTTGTCGCTAAGGGTTTTCACCAACGGCCAGGTATCGACTACAACGAAACCTTCAGTCCAGTAGTCAAACCAACTACAGTCAGAATTATTCTCTCTCTTGCCATCTCTAAGGGTTGGCCTCTCCGCCAAATGGACATCAATAATGCATTCCTTCATGGCAATTTATCTGAAGAAGTATTTATGTCTCAACCACCTGGCTTTGTTGATCAAACATATCCCTCTCATGTGTGCAAACTTCGTAAAGCCCTCTACGGTCTCAAGCAAGCCCCTCGGGCGTGGTACACTGAGTTAAAAGGTTTCTTGCTCTCCTTTGGTTTTGTTAACTTCAAATCCGATGCCTCATTGTTCATCTATTCTCATGGACAAACTGTTCTCTACCTGCTTGTGTACGTCGATGACTTGATTCTTACCGGCAACAACACTACTGCTGTCACTGATTTTGTAAGTAGATTGGGGTCTCAATTTTCAGTCAAGGATCTCGGCACCCTGAATTACTTCCTCGGTGTTGAGGTAATTCCCACTTCCACTGGATTATTTTTATCTCAACAGAAATATATTCGGGATATCTTTGATCGGACTGGAATGTTAGGCGCTAAGGATGTCGACTCTCCCCTTTCTACTAGTGCCTCTCTCTCACTACATGATGGTTCCAATCTCTCTGATGTCACTGGCTATCGCCGAGCTGTTGGGAGCTTGCAATATCTCTCCCTCACCCGTCCCGATATTGCTTTTGCCGTTAACCGACTTTCCCAATTCATGCATAAACCCACGGAGACGCATTGGGCGGCTACAAAGCGGCTTCTTCGCTACCTGAAATCCACCATTGATTACGGGCTGGCGCATCTCCATAAGAAGTCTCCTCTTCATCTTCATGCTTTCTTCGATGCGGACTGGGCTGGAAACAAAGACGACTGCACCTCTACTAGTGCATATGTTGTATATCTCGGCTGCAATCCCATCTCCTGGAGCTCCAAGAAGTAACGGTCCGTTGCTCGCTCGTCTATTGAATCCGAATACAGGTCTGTTGCCTCTACTGCTGCAAAACTCTCCTGGATTCGTTCTCTCCTCTCCGAGTTGCACATTCCTGCTACTCAAACTCCGATAATCTATTGTGATAATGTTGGTGCAACCTATCTATGTGCAAACCCGGTGTTTCACTCTCGAATGAAACATATTGCCATAGATTTTCATTTTGTTCGTGACAAGGTTGCCAATGGCAAACGTATATCTCATGTTTCCACCAAAGACCAACTAGCAAATGCTCTAACGAAACCACTCTCTCGACAGAGACTTGCGTTTCTTCGTCCAAAACTTGGTGTTGCTCAACGGTCCACCAATTTGCGGGGGCATGTTAGAGAAATCACAGACTGATTACTTGAGATTTCTCTTTACTTGATTAATTCTGTTTATAGTAAATACTGTACAGCTCTTCTTGAATTTAATCCCTGATTCCTTGTAATTGCCACTCTGTTATATGGCTGTCATTATTTCTAGTGTAATCATAGTCAACTTATTTCTGTATAAATATGATACAAAGTAATAGAAACATTTGAGTTTTTCCAAAACCTTTTCATTGTGTAATTCTTTATATATATATTTTCACGTTGGTCGCATTAATCAAATTTGGACATGTATATCATTTTCTTGAATCAAATAATTAATTTATTAAAATATTCCGACAATAAGGATACATGAAACTCGTTATCTCAACAACTAGTCTATCACCTAACAACATTTTTACCTTGATATATATTCCAACAAACAAGGATACCTAAACAAAATTAATGAAGCTGTTTATCTCAACAACTAGTCTATCACCTAACAACATTTTTACCTTGCAGATAGAATCAATGATCTATTATCTATATATGTATGCATGAAAAAAATATTCTCTTTCTCTTCCTCTCCTAATTGTACGTAGTACTATATATAAAACACTCGATAACAATCACAACAATATCATCACTCCATCAAAAATCAAACAGCTTTCTCTTTCTCTTTCACACACACACACACACACACAGTCAGCTCCACCATGGCCAATGAAGAAACTAGATTTAGGGTTCTAATGTTCCCAATGCTGTCATATGGTCATGTATCACCCTTTTTAGAGCTGGCCAAAAAACTCTCCCAAAAAAACTTCCACCTTTACGTTTGTTCCACACCCATTAATCTCAATTCCATCGAGAAAAGACTAATTATTCCCTCCATAGAAGTTATTGAACTTCAATTATCATCTTCCCCACCAGAACTTCCACCTCATTACCATACCAGCAACGGTTTGCCAGACCATCTATTGCCCGCCCTGCTTCAATCTTTCGAACTGTCCAAACCAGAATTCACTATCATTCTGGAGAAATTAAATCCGGATCTCATCATATACGATATTTTCCCGCCATGGATTACTGATTTGGCGTTTTCCTATCACGTCCCCGCCGTTCATTTCATGTGCGCCGGCGCGGCGTCAGCCTCTTTCTTTTACTCTAGTGTCAAGAATTCTCTCTGCCAAGGCTCAGTGCCGCAGTTTCCGTCTTCGGGGATTTTTCTTAAAGACTCTGAGGTAAACAGAAGGAAGAGCGCACTGGGTGAAATTAAATCCGCCATTTTTACTTCATTTGAACGTTCATGTGACATTGTTTTGATCAAAAGTTGCAGAGACATGGAGGGAAAATATATTGATCATTTTCACTCTATTTTGACCAACAAGAAGGTCATATCTATGGGTCCACTTACTGAAGAACTCGATAATAATAACAGCAATAATAAAGGAGGAGGTGCGGATATTATCTTGCAATGGCTGGACAAGAAAGACAAGGCCTCAACCATTTATCTTTCACTTGGTAGCGAGAGTTTTTTGTCGAAAAAGGACATGGAGGAGCTGGCCTATGGGCTTGAGCTAAGCAATGTGAATTTCATATGGGCTATTAGGTTTCCGAAGGGTGAGGAAATCAAGGCTGAGGTGGCATTGCCGAAAGGGTTTCTTGAGAGGGTAGGAGGAGGAGGGGGGAGAGGGTTAGTTGTGGAGGGGTGGGCCCCACAGACAAGAATTTTGGGACATCCAAGTATTGGTGGGTTTGTGAGCCACTGTGGATGGGCATCTGTAATTGAGAGTCTTGGATTTGGTGTGCCAATTGTTGGAATTCCAATGAATTTTGATCAGCCCATTAATGCTAGGCTTGTGGTGGAGCTTGGTGCTGGTTTGGAGGTTTTGAGAGATGAAAACTTGGAATTAGAAAGAAAAGGAGTGGCAAGAGTTATAAGAGAGGTGGTAATAGAGAAAAGTGGGGAAGAAATAAGGAAGAAAGCAAGAGAAATGAGTGAGAAAATAAGATTGAAAGGAGACGATGAGATTGATGACGGAGTGGAGGAGCTGAGAAAAATTTGCCACAAGAAAAACACATTTTGGGCCTGAAATGAATTAGAGATCTTGGCAGGTTTAATTGATTGGGTTATTACATTTGAATAATTTTTTTGGGTTGTAGTCTGAGGTATGGCTATTAAAATAACAGAATTAATTATGTGGCTAATGCTTATATATAGTTGTTATCTGATGTAATTTAAGGTTGCTTTCTTTGCTTAATTATGCTTATGCTTTGAACTAGTAAAAACAAAATAAAATAAAAACTATTTTGCTTATGATTTGTTTCATGTATTTAAGCTACGTTTATTGCTTAGGCAGAATTTATTGTGTTGGAGTGTGGTTTATTGAGTCTGAGGAATTCGGGGGACCCTTACATGGCTTGAGCGAGCAGTTGGTGGTGATATTCTAGAAGGGTCAACGTCCTATTGACTTGTGATTCCTTCTTTTACTTGGTTTCCTGTTATTATGGAAAAAGGATCCTCATTGATTACAGTAATCTAATTCCAATGAAAACTCCTAATAAGGAATCTTATTCCTATTTGACCTCCGACGTGTTATGACAAGCGATGTGAGCAACTATTAATACAATCATATAATGTCAAGGTACAAACACAATTCTTACTTTGATACACTAGAGCAATTTTATACATTCGATGTTGACGTTTTTGGTCTGTACTTATTCTCACACTTCAACTATCCCCCCGGAGGCTCAGGCCGTCAAGCTTTCGGTGTGTTTATTGTTTGTTCGCTGTGTAGGTTTTAGCTCGTTGATTGGTGATTTGGAGAACATTCAAATTTTGACGTTAAAATTGGTGTTAGAATGAGGGCATGTTCTAGTGTTAGATTGAAATCACCAGTTTACTTTCAAATCGAAAGGATGGTGGGTAAGGAAAAAATAGTTCCTAATCAGGAGAGGTCTCAATTATCCCGACAATGCACCAGGTCCGTAAGTCGGTCAAAGACAAGCTCGGACCCAACAACTTGAAATCGATCTAGTCAAAAGCCTAGTCGACCTAAGTCCGATGACATTTATTCTCTATTCCAAGCCAGAAGGCTCTTGATCGTCGTAGGCGCAGGGAAAACGACTAGTCCCTAACCCATACTCACCAGGATTGGGACTGAGAGCACGAGATGCATGACAAGCGGTAGTTTATTCGATTATGCAAGATCCAACAAACAAATGAGACTCTGGACACTTTACGCCTCCAATAGGAAGAGTGGGACACACAGTTGGCATAATTATAGGGAGATTGGGAGATTTTCCTGACTCGACATAGGGGTCGGGAATCTACGCCTCAGAGCCAACCCCGAGTTCATCGATCGGGAGGCTCTTCGGAAGGGAGGAATAGGAGCAAGCCACGCTCTAGGGAACTAGGGGAAGGGCGGAATAGGGTCGAGTGACGTCAACAGGTTGCTTCACCAGATAATTGTTCGATATGTGGCTTCTTATATGGCGGGGTCGGGAAGGGACCCTTATAGTTCTTTTCGTTAGGAAGAATGGATTCTGTTTGGTTTTGAGGAGTAGGAAAGAAGAATAATTCAGGAGTACTGATACCTTGTGGGGGATAAACAGGTGGGGTTGACGACTTGGTAGTGGTTTTTGATAAAGCCTTGACAAGTCTTCATTTTTTTTCTTTTTCGTCATCACCTTCTTCTTTTCGTCGTTAAGTTCCAGTGCATTCTTTAGTGGTGGTATAGGCTCAGACATGGGGATCGATGTTAGGGGTACTGCTGCAATTAGTTCCCCTAGTTATTGTGTATCTTCAGAACTGGTCTCGGAGGTCTGTTCTGTGAGGTCCTTGGCTGTTGTGGCATCAATGAAGGACGATCCTATATGGGCGATTGGTTGCGGGTTGAAGATGGTCACTAGGATAAATGGAGATTCATAAGAGAAATTGAAATTACACGCATATTACATTATATTGGAGTTAAGACTTGCGTTTGTGGTTAAATAGCTAGAATTGGTCTGACAACAGGTCTAAAGACCAAAATGTCTTCAGCATTTTTGCACAGGAGGCCTTAAATTCTTCTTCCAAGTCCTGAGGAGCTTGGTCGAACCTAAAAGAGGTCTTCAAGGGGTCGCCTCAGTTTGGAAGAAGGTGAGTATTGAGGCCCTTGATGTATACCTAGTACGCATGCCACCTTTTGTTGTTGGAGGAGGTTTTCATCCACACGTGTTGGCCTAGTTGCTTGTTCAGCTGACGGTATCCCGGTTCCTTTGAGCGGCCTAAGGTGAATATGGCGAAGAAGAAGTCTAGGGAGGGTTCAACTCTGCACTTTTGGCAGAAGGCTCTGAAGCATATTAAATGTATATCAAAGTTCAACACCAGTTGTGTGAATCTGTTACCAACAAAACTTAAAAATGAGGAAATAAATTCGTCGAGAGAGGGAATCTTACTCCATACCTCAAGGAGTATATGTGAACAATGATCCATTCACCCTTCGGACGCTAATATATCCTCTTTGACAAATTTGGAGCCCGAATTTCGTGCTGGTTTGAGATATAGTATTGGGCTCGAAGATTGAGGAGAAGGCGTTCAGACATGGTGGATTTGGTGTTGATGTGAGCATAAGTTTTGTCGGACTTATATCATTCCCGGATATCCATCTCCTGGTTTCGGCCTCACTTATTTTAGTGGATAGAGGGTTTTCAGTAATAGGTGTGAAAGGAGTTTGGAGGGCGCTATTAGCGACGGTACTGACGGTGGGCTGAGTTAAAGAGGTGGGAATGGTATCATCAATAAAAGTGATCGTTTTTCCAATAGGATGGGAGGGTTGTTTCTATTTATCGGTATTAGTGGAGATATTCTGGTCTGATGGGGTGAGAAGTGTTGTCTCGGTTGATTGCGTGATGAATGGGGTTGTTTGAGTAGTTGAAGCGAGGTGACAAGGGTTGCTCAACAGATGGAGTTTGGTTGATGGGATGTTCATCGGACATGGTGAAAAGATGGTCGTCGACGGTAAGAGTAGATTTTGTGATCTAATGAAATCGTAGAAATATCGATTAAAGCTAGCATTTTCTGGTAGAAAGTATTTTTGAATTTATGGATGAAAGTAACGCTCTATGTGTTTTAGGGGGAAACTTGAAGGCAAGGGTTACCATGCCTAAGGGAGCGTTTCCCCAGTCTCATTGACTTGTGATTCTTTCTTTTACTTAGTTTCATGTTATTAAGAGCATTCACAACAGTTTTTCCAATCAACTTTTTATCCCCAATTTTGAAAAATGCATCAATAAATTATTATCCAACAGTTTCCTTATCCTTGTCTAACTCTCTATTTTAATTCCTGTATAAAATTTTACTCCATTTGATGAGAGAATCAAAAGAGTGTTTTCTATATATGTAAAATGACATTTCACACCCTCATTTAAGTGAACAACCCATCAATCATACACATCATAACATTATTGTCACATAACTTTTTTGCTATTTCATTTTCAAATTATAAAATTAATATGAACTTATTTTTTAAAAAATTAGTTTCAAACGTATTCAAATTTAAAATTGATATAAATTTATTTAATTTATATCCATATAATTATAAATATTATAAAATTACTATTAATTATAAAATTTATTATTTTTAAAATTTAAATGAATCATATTAATTTTAAATTTAAAAATATCACAAATTAATTTTTTAAAAGTTAATATTGATCTTATGTACATTTGCAATTACAATCCATTCAATGCTCACTCCATAAATTACTTAAAATTTAAAATAAAATAAAAATTATTTTACAGTAGAATACAATTGATAAATTATACTCTCTTTTATAAATAATAATAATATTATTAATTTTTATATGTCAGTTTGATGCATTCTCAAACTTAATAATTTTGCTAGGAATTGTAAAAATAATAAATTTTATAAGTAATAGTATTTTTTTCTAAATAAGTTACAATATGTATTGATTAAACTTATATTTAAAAATATCACATACTTACTTCAAAAAATGATTAATAAATTAATAGCAATTTTATAATTAAAAACAAGAGGTTGTAGTATATTACATCTATCATAAGCTCTAACGCATGAAGCCAATACAAAAGTTGAATAGTTACAACGCTCAAAACATGCTTTGACTGTTGGAACTTTCAAATTTTAACTTTTAAATTTAAAATTTCATAATTGAAGGAATCAATATATGAAATCTGTTGGGTATATAGTGAAAAAATTGAATCCCGCATAATAATCCAATGACACTGCAGAATAGGAATAGAAATAAGAAAACTATTGTGAATGCTCTAAGAAGAGAGGATCCTCATTAATTACAATGATCTAATTTCGATGAAAACTTCCAACGAGAAATCCTATTCTTATTTGACCTTGGGCGTGTTATGGCAGGTGGTGGGAGCAACTTAAAATACACAATTATTATTCTGATACACTATAGCATCCATTGTTGACGTTTTTGTCATGTACTTGTACTTATATCAGAGCTATCCCGACACCTCAAGTCATCAAACTTTTGGTGTGTTTATTGGTTTGTTCACTGTGGAGGTCTTAGCTCGTTGATTGGTAATTTGGCGAGCATTCAAATCTTGGCTTTAACATACTGTATTTTGCTCATCCAAATTTGCTGCTTTCGAAGTTGAATAAACTTTTATCACTTCTTAAAACTTATATCAATTCACAATGGCAATTGATATCGCTCGAGTGAAAATAATCACGTCTGACTTTTTAAAGGTGGTAAGGAATGGATCTTCGTGTTGATACAAACAGCAATCGATTATGTATTATAGGCAGTTAGGGGTATTGAACAACTCGGTTTAAAAAAAAAAAAAACAATGCATTACAGAGGTCCTCTAATTAAGAATTGTAAGCAACTAAATATCCTATTTTCTAGAGGCAGCTTTTTCCTTTTCATTGATACATGTAGTTCAGAAAAGCTATAATAACATTATCATTCAAATATATAGAACGGATCCAGTTACCATGAAGTCAACTTCATGGTAAGTTGATCAATTGACCAATACAGTCCTGACACGCAGAGAGAGATCACCTACCGACCTGCATGTCGACACTGTATTGGTCAATTGACCAAAGTTAACTTCATGCTAACCACTCCCATATAGAACTGGAGTACCAAAAAGATGAACCTTATATAATGATTTCACTATTTAACCTTTTGTACAGGGGCAAGAGAAAAAAAGAACAAAAAAAAAAGAGAAGAATTCACTATGCTAAAGCTATAGGTGCTTCTGATTCTACCGGAATCTACGATATTCATGCAAAATCAAGTTGCCAATTTTTTGGCTTGGTTGGAGGTGCAATTTGATGTCTTAGAGTTGGTGAATCGACTAATTTTTGTTTCCTTCACAAAAGAAGAAAATTTGAATCTTGCAGTTATCCTTTTTCACGCTGTTTTTCATGTTACCTCGAGTTTGGTATTTCGACATCTCAGCACTAGGACATGATCTCCAGAGCCTCTCTTGTTTGTCCAAGTATATTGAATACTGTTGCTGCAATATGAGATGGTGTGAGACCGGCTTCAGCCAGTTGGTCAGCTGGTGATCCGTGGTCAATATAGCGATCAGGAAGGACAATTGGTCTCCACTGCATAGCGGTTATAGACACAGTAAGAAACTGAGCAAATTTAAGTGAACCAAAAAACAACATGAATTTGTTACCGAATAGATCACTTTCCAGTGTTGGTAAATAAATCACCGAGCAAATTCTAACAACTCTAAAGTGGAGTTAATGAAATTGTCGAGACAAATATTACCCAGTAAATCATCAATGATCATACCCCCCCCCCCCCCCCCCCCCCCCCCCCCCCCCCCCCAAAAAAAAAAAAAAAACATGTAGGATCACTCCCAACAGTTGGTAAATATATCACTGAGCAAAATCTAAGAGATCGATAAAGTTGCAACAATACAAGTTACCAAGATTTCTACTAGTTTTTTTTTCTTCTTTAACAAGTAAAAAATTTCTACCAGTTTCAAGCCACTATATATATAACTAGCTTCTCTTCCTAGGTTATAGCTCATTTGAACCATTCTCCTAGAAAAAGCTTCAAATTTTAAACTTTTGGTGGCACAATTCAAGTTCATAATAACAACTCAAGGTGAATCCAAAAGTCAAAACTGTAGTTCAAGATTCATACCTTTGTTTTTCCATCAAGAAGCCCATCTAGGGCCATGAACTGAGCAACATGAGAACCAAACCCCCCTATAGAACCTTCTTCAACTGTGATCAAAACCTCATGCGATTTTGCCAGGCTGCGGATAAGAGCATGATCCAGTGGTTTGCAGAAGCGTGCATCAGCAACTGTTAAACGTAAACCATGATGTTCTATTAAAGCGGCTGCAGCCAAACAGCTCTGAACTGCTGCTCCATAGCCCAAGAGTGCTATCCTCTCCCCTTCAATTAATACCCGTCCTTTTCCAACCTATATCCGGCAAGATAAAGATATTATAAATTCAATATGAATAAATACCTCGAGAGGAAAGCAACTGGACATTGGGTAGAACAAATACCTCAAGAGGAATGCCTTTGTTCCCTGGTGGCAGCTCTACACCTACCCCATTTCCTCTCGGGTATCGAAAACAACTAGGCCTGTCATCTATCGCAGCAGCAGTTGCAACCATGTGAAATAGCTCAGCCTCATCAGAAGGGGCCATCACTACCATGTTTGGGAGGCATGCCATATAAGTCACGTCGAAAGACCCAGAATGTGTGGGACCATCTGCTCCAACAAGCCCAGCTCTGTCCATTGCAAATCTCACTGGTAATTTCTGCAAATCCACATCATGGACTACCTGTGCTATGAACAAAGAACAGTGTTACCCAAATTCTTAGCTTAACCTCAAATATATACGGTAATTATCAGAATCTTAAAATAATTTGATGGAAAGAATTGGAGAATCTCTTGCTTGCCTGGTCATAAGCCCTCTGCAAGAAAGATGAATAGATTGCACAAAAAGGTTTTAGACCTTCACAGGCCAATCCTGCTGCAAAAGTTACAGCATGCTGTTCTGCTATTCCAACGTCAAAACACCGTGTTGGGAAGCGGCGAAGGAAAAGATTCATGCCTGTTCCTCCTCCCATTGCAGCATGAATTGCAACAACACCTTTATCTCTCTCTGCTTCTGCAATCAAAGCCTCAGCAAAGTACGTAGTGTAAGACTGAGTTTTGGCACTGGCTTTGAATTGCTTTCCAGTTGCCGGATCAAATTTTGCGACTCCTGCAAAAACAAAACCAAGGTAATTTTATTATCTCCATCTTAATAGTCAAATAAGATATGAACTTGTCCTTGGCATGTATAACAAGTTACCATGTTCCTATAGCATCTCAAAAAGAATTCAATCAGGATTTTGAAATGAATATTACTTAATAGTCAAATAAGATACAGCCACTTCTTTCGTATTTGAAAAAAAAAAAACTTTGTTCAGATAACATCTCAAATAAGATTTCAGTGATGAATTTGAAATGATTTTCTTAAATGTACACATAACAAATTGATTTTAGTTGATAATATGTTGGACATGATATGTACCATGGTATTTGTCTGCAGCTTTTTCAGCATAGGGGTATCCTCGACCTTTCTCAGTGATAACATGAATCAGGACTGGGCCTGTTGTTTTAGTACTCTTAACCTCTTTCAAAATGGCAATAAGATCATCAATGCTGTGACCATCAACAGGACCAATGTAATAGAGTCCAAGTTCTTCGAATAAGGTTGATCCAGAACCACCGATCATTCCACGAGCATATTCATCGACTTTAGCAGCAAGTTCATGCATAGGCCCACCAATCTGTTTGGTAACTCCCTGTAATAATTCCAACATCGATAATAAAGGTTCAGGGTTAAACAGTCTCCGGAATCCTCAACTGGTAATTTTATACACAAAAAAATAATGCTAACCTTGGCAACTTCTCTTAATTCTCTGAGAGGCCTGTTGGACTGTAACCTACTAAGAGCACTGCTCAAAGCCCCAACAGGTGGTGCTGGTCCATCTAGAGTAGCAGTGGGTAAAGAGACCTGCTTATTGTCATTAAGAATGACAATCATGTCTGAATCCAGATATCCAGCATTGTTCATGGCTTCATAAGCTTGACCTGCCGTCATGGCGCCATCACCTATAATCGCAACTACATTGTTCTTTAATCCCTTCAAATCCCTTCCTACAGCCATCCCTGTCCAAAGAGAAAATTCACCAAACTCAACATCCAGAAGAAGAATCAAAAGTGGAATCTTAATTTGGAATTTTGGATCAATTACAGAAATAGAAGTAAAAATTAGCATTGATGTGACAGTGATGTTTATGTGATACACTTTGAATATCGTGACTGGCACAAGATGAATGCAACATGTATAAAGGAAATCAATCCCTAATTCCTTGGGAGGAGTCGAAAGCTATTTATAAACCATAAAAAAAAAGTCTCAATCTTTTCTCCCATTAACCAATGATGGTAGAGAACATTTGGAATATCTACTTTTACAATTACTAACGTCAAAACATGCTCATAATGAGTACTAAGTAGTTACTACTTCGAAGTATTGCAACCTAAAAACAATTATTACTAACCTATTCTTTTTTCTGATTTCAATCTAAATAGTCAACTAGAATAGACAAAGAATTACCCAAGCCTGCTGAAATTGTGGTAGAACTGTGACCAGTGCCGAAGCAGTCATACTCACTCTCTGAGCGCTTAGTGAATCCTGCCAACCCATTTGTCTGTCTCATAGTGTGCATCTCGTCTCTTCTACCAGTCAAGATTTTGTGCGGGTAAGACTGCACATTCATTCAATTAGCACCGAATTAGGGGCCAAACTTCATCACACCCATCTCAATTTTTGTTAGTTTACTATGTTAGAGGTGAATATGAAAGAGACAGTCACCTGATGACCAACATCCCAAAGAATCTTATCTTGAGGTGCATTAAAGACATAATGAAGAGCTACCGTGAGCTCAACAACACCAAGGCTAGAACCGAGGTGACCCCCAGTCTTGGAAACATTGAAGATGACATCTGACCGCAGTTCATCAGCCAGTTGCTTCAATTCCTGCATAAAGATTAGCATAAATCCAGTGTAAATTATAAATGTAAAGTAATAATTCCTGTCCATTATATAAATTTACATATACATGTATTTTTCATATAATTTCAGTATTAAAACACCTTGACTGACAGATTTTTCATGTGAATGGGATAATTGATTGTGTCCAAAAGAGGAGTTGGAGGTCTCTTAGAGTGGTATTCCCCCGACTCTGACAGAGTTGCACAAATTCCACCTGACTTTTTCCTAATCTGTTAACAAAATAGTTTAATCAGTTCCCATCATCTGTCAATTAAACATGAGTGCAATTCCAAACCAATACATACATATAAAGCACAAATTCACATGCATAGCACACACACGTGTGTATATATATATATATATATATATATATATATATATATATATATGGGACCTATTCCATAACAAACGTTAGCTATGAACACTATTCTAGCAAGCTGATTTGTGGCCGTCCATCTAAGGGGTGAGATTGAATAAGGCGTGGGCTTGGCCGCTAGTAGCCTGCGGCCAGAATACAGGAAATAAAAAGGAGAGGAACCTGGCCGCACTTAGGAATACAGCGCTTACTAGTTATGAACATGTCAAACAAATCAACATACTAGTCAATCATAATAGTGAAGTAGTGATAAATTTGTTACCTGATTGTGGTCGTGAAATTTATGTTTTGCTTATGATTCCTACGATCTTGTAGTGAACAGTTCACGATTATTGTATCTTCAAAAGAAATCTTGTCCAAAAAAATTCAATCAATACAATTGTTCAAACTAGATTTCTTCGTTGTGATAGAGGACTGATGTTCAAATATATTGATAAGACAAATTTTGAAAGAATCAGTTAAAATATTGAGGATGTAACAAGGGAGTAATATATTTAGTAAATTGCATTGTATTCTGACCGCAGGTCCTACATACTGCCAGCCCCGTTAATGGGAGTTGCACTAGCTGCAGGTCCTACTATCAGGCCAGGCCTAACCCCTCAGATCACACAATAGACGGCCACAAATCAATTTATTAGAATAGTGCTCATACCTAATGTTTGCCATGAAAGAGGTCCTATATATATATATATATATATTCCTCAGGAAACCCCCCCAAAAAACATGATAAGTTAAAATGGAAATAAGTATATATTCCTCAGGAAACCCCCCAAAAAAACATGATAAGTTAAAATGGAAATAAGTAATGAATATCATGTTGGGATAATTCGCATGAATCCCATATCGGATAAATTCAAGAGTGTAGATAGGTTAATAAGTATGATGGAGCCTCAACCTAATAGGTTAACCTTTTAGGTGAGGAGGTGGTCCAACATGCTTATTGGGCCCAGTCTGATGAGAATTGATGTGGGTTGTGGATGGAACAATAACACTGCATATCACACATCGAGTATTATCCACCCAAGTTCAAAATAAGTACAATTCAAAATCAACAAAAAACACGCATAATAAACCAAATGAAATAATCTCAAGTACAGCAAAAATCGTTAGATAAATTAAAAGTTTCTTTTGCTTAACTATAAAGACAGACAAATCAAACCTGGTTGAGCTTGTTGGGAAATTGAAAGGTTAGATTTGCTCCCAAGAAGAAATGGGAATACAAAGGACCCTGTTTCTGGAGATCTGAAGCCACTGCCCGGTTAAGCTGCCCAGGAAATGCAAATGTACAGAGAGCCATCATATGTATACACACACACTTTGTATATAACTATACAGAGATTTCTTGAAGCTCAAAACTACAAATGAGCTAAAATAATAATAACCCAGCAAATTAATTAACAAGCTCAATCTTCTTGTGAAAGAAAGTTTGGACAGTGCACAAATTTCCCACTACGACTTATCTGTGTGTGTATATATATATATATAATATATATTAATACTTATATCATAGAGAGAAATTAATGGGTGTTACTGAGGGTGGCCCAAAAAGACCAGGTGGGTGTTTTTCCTTTTCCTTTTCCTTTTCCACTTACTAGTGCCTAGTGAGTGCATATTTACCATTAAAGAAAATGGTTACCATTTTTCCATTGGACCACGTTCACAAGAAATCACATATGGATAGCAATTTTTTAGATAATGTAGTCTTGTATCATCGGGAATATGATGATGATGGTGTCACTTCCATATTTTAATGCTTTGACTCCAAATTCTCTCTCATTGGACAATTAATTGTACTACTATAACAGGAGTAGTACTATAATATCAATTTTTTGGACAATTATGTAAAGTTTCTATTCTTATCTCACGTTATGGGAAGACATTTATCTACATGACCCCACTTTCCGAACCTTTTCATTTTATCTTTTTATCGGGAATTATTTATTTTATTTTGGAATTTCTTAACAAATATACAATTTAAAAAAATATTTTCTTGAATTATGTGTATATTTATTTAAATTTAGTACAAATACAAAAATCAAAAAAATATGCACACAATTCAAGAGAATATTCTCTTGAATTATATGCTTAGCATGTGCACTTAGGACACATGTTAAGAGGACCCTTTTATTTTTTATCCTTTTTTTTATAACTTTTAACATGAGGTAGAATTTAGTTGTAGTTTGGTTTAGAAACCACAACCCATTTGTTATAATTCCTTTGCTTCCTATATACTTGTCATTTTATAATAAATAATGCTACTATCACATAAACAATCTTACATAATATCCACATACACGCATATATATTATGAGACCTACATATTAGGCGGGGGTCTACAGTATACATATTTGTGTATGTGAGTATTATGTAAAAAAAATTATGTGAGAGTAGCATTATTGTTTTATAATTTAATGAAGTTGCAAAAAACAAATTTTCCATTTAAATATCGTGAAACACATGGTTGATATTCATTGTTTGTCAAAGCAATTCGATCAATCAAAACAACACGTGACATTGGCACAATTCACGTGACTCATTTTGCGCTCTTTTAACAAATTGATGACCAATTGGTTAGAAAATTATGAAAGCAAAAAGGAAAATCATATTTCCACCGCTATTTTTGATATTTTCACACATATATTAATCTTTAGTCTGTTGCGAAAAAAAAACTATGTCGAAATATTAAAATTACATATGAAAATAATACCTCTGGCCTACGTCAGGACCGGGAGTTAAAAAGTACGATCTCGAAAAAAAAGTTATTATTGATATTCAGAACATTGAACCAACTACATCCCATATTTAGGGTTTTGATTAGTACTCGGAACATTACAACCAGGGAAAATATAGCCATATTGAGTGATAATAGTTGCCCAGAAAGCATATTGTGAGTTTTCACGCAATATCTCCTCAAGTAGCTGCATATTCAAGCCCCATTACAGCCTCTGGGCTGTTGGCTTTCTATATACAAAATCTTGGAATGCACGCATCAAGAGTTGCCTATGAATCAATATATGTATATCATTGCAAGTTGGTGAATAGATTTCCTGTCTGTTTCAAAACAAACTATGAACTATTTCGCTTATTTTATAAGCAACAACAAAATTATAATATGTAAATCAACCTACACAAGAAACTAACTAATCAAACTACCCTAACATATTATACATATATATATATATATATCGTGATAGGCTCACCAATAACTCCAAAATAAATATATCTTACTGACCAACGAAAAGAAGTGCTTACAATCCAAGTACTTGGAATGAAGAAGAAGACAAATTTAGCTGCCTTATTCATCCATAGTACTTGGAATGAAAATTCAGTAATGTCATATCAAGTACCTAAAAAAAACTTGCATATAACCATTAATTCTTCCCAACGCAATCGCCAAAACCAAGCTTGGACTTACAAATGCAAGAATCCATATCACACAAAAAAAGTAGCTTCAAAAAGACAACACGTTTTATTTATTTGTATTGAATTTGAAACAACATGAAACAAGAGCAACTATAAATTCAAAACAGTAAATAATTAGAGCTGCTAGGTCTAGTACTTCTACCATAACAGACAAGTTCTCTTATTCACTTCATCTTGGCCTCGGTGAACAGTACGTGACGATTCACACGTGGGTCATACTTTCGGAACTCAAGCTTTGTCGGGTTTTTGGGATTCTTCTTCTTCACATAAAAGAATCCAGTTCCAGCAGCTGAAACTAGTCTAATGAACTGTGAAGCAGCCTTCTTCTTGTTACCCATACCTTGATGTGATCAATAACAAATTCAATAAATTTCAGACTAAACACATACAAAAATTACAGTTAAATTTTTCTAGTCCAACTTCAATTGAACCGTGTCTAGCTAAAATTCTCATCTCCTAAAAATAACATTCCTACAAATGGGTTTTAGTCCATAGTTTACTGTTTACTGTAAGGAATAGGCAGGGATATTGAAATTAATATAAGATTAGTTTTTATTGATTCACAATCGTAGAGTGAATCAATGAAATAGTAGAGTGGGGTCAGTCGTAGAGTCAGTCGTACTTGTACTTGTAGAGTGGAAGTTCGTAGAGTCGGTTATTATTAGAAGGGATGTCATTTCCATTACAATGTGAATGTCTGATAAATACTGTAACAGATTGTATTGAGCGGCATATAAAATGTGAATTGCAATTTCTGTTTCTCTATTCTCTCTGTCTAGCTCTTTCTCGAACTCTCTCTTATCTTCTCCCTCTCTCTGTCTCTTGTTTCTCTCACTTAAATCTCCATTTTTATCTGAAACTAAGTTTCATAGCTGAGCTAGGTAAGGTTCTACCCTCACAGATCCTTACAATTGGGATTAGAGCCGTTCCAATCCCAAGAACAATGGCAACTGAAAATCAAAATTCTATAACCCTAGAAAACCATTTTGAGAAATTTCGAGAACCAATGAAAGAACTGCAGAGTTCTATGGAAGAAAAGTTCAAGCAAATCGTGAAGAAATTTGGTGATATAAGGGCTTCCAACGAAAGATCTCTTAGTATGATTTCAGAACTGAAAATCTTAGGGCCTAATCATGAAGAAATCGAAGCTGCAACAAATGGAAGTAAAAGAAATGGTGATGTTCGTAAGGTGTTTGATAAAAAAAGTCTTTAAGAGAAAAATTCTTAGTTTCAATCACCGCAAATTCGATCTAGAGCCTAACAAAAAATGTTAATATGTGGTTACTCTCAAGATGACGATTGTCTGTGTAACAACAAATGTCATTTGGTCAGAGTGTGATAGAAATGATGACCAAGGTCAGGTGGTTTTGGATTATGAAGAGGAAACCAATCGTGAGAATCTTTCAGAAAAAAATTCAAGTTCTAAATTCACCAAATCTTCACGTTTCTGATCAATTCAATTATGGTAAGCTAAATTCTCTTTCCAAAACTGGATTCTTATCTCCTTTTATGGTGAACATGGTTGGAGAGATATTTTGTCTAAATCAAAAAGAGCTTATTATTGCGGGCATGGTGTTCAATGAATGGCCTGGGAGGAACATGTTGTCATGTAATGTTCTCATTATTGGTTGCACTCGAGGGAAAGATTGTTTGTGTGTTATTACTACTCAATACCAACTGATGTATGATGATAGTGGAGGTAGGAAGGTCGATATACAAGTTAACGATTGGAGCGAGAATGATAGGGCAACTCATGTTCACGGTAATAAGTTTTCAAAGAATATTATTCCGAATGAAAATTGGGCCCCAAAAATAATCAATGAAAATGCTACAATATAATCGTTATATGAAACTGTCGGATGTCATTGCAAACGTTGGGGCTGATTTTGTTCACAAAAACGGAGAGGAGATGCTTTATTTTCCTATGGATGGATCTTGTGAACAATGGGAGAATGCCCATACTTTGTCTCTGTTTGATGGTGTTCCTGGACAAGATGGTGTAAATACATCTCAGCAGACTACCCATATTCTTATGGATGATAGTCAGTACTATTTCCCCCTCACAACTTTCACCCCTTTTGGAAGGCTTGTTCCCTTCCTGTTGAACATACATTAACAGCTGCAAAATTTAGTCAAACACCTTTAGGGATTAAAGCTGCTAATGGTGTTTTTACTAGGGTATGGTATATACTTCTTAATTATCTTGATCCCAAGTCTTTTTGATGCGTTTCATAATTGGAAGTTTAGTTATGATAATCTGAAGTTTCACAATAATTTTTTTTTTGAGAATTGGTGTTTTCCCAAAATCATTGCAAAGAGCCATTTATTTAGCAAAATTGCAAGAGTTGTGACGAACTGGTAAGTTGTTTGTTAAGGGCTCTACATCAACTCAGGTTGTCAATTCCGGGTCTCCAATCAACAAACTTGCTACACCTGAAATTAAAAACATGGCACCTGTGGGTTTATTAAATGTTGGACTACATTATAAGACTTGGAACACATGGATTCTTTGTCCAATCACTTCAAAAGGTCTTAAAGCGGGAACAAAGAAGACATGTGCTGGGTCTTCAGCTTTTAGATTTATTTTGATGATAACAATAATTAGTAAATATGTTAATTAAAAGGGTAGAATTCTTTCCATAGGATTTATATTATAATTATTTTTAATTATCTTATTTACTTTGACTAAAAATATTTTCTAATCTTATCAAATTAATATTTTCTTAACCTTGATAATTTAATAGCAAATGTTAAAGAAATTAGTTCATAAAGTAACATTTCCTAAGGCAAGAAAACTCCTATTATTCCTAAATGTTTTTATATACACTGAAGTTTTCAAAAGTATTATATTATATATTAAAGTTATTTTTACAAAACAGTAGAAAGAAAATACTAAAAGCAAAAGGCTTTTGCCTTTTACTTTATCCGAATATCAAGGGTGGAGATTCAAAAAGCAAGAGGCTAAAAAGCCTCTCACGTATCTGATATGTGTATGTGCTTAAGGCTTTGAAAATTAATTTTTTGTCCTATCCAAAAGTAAATGTGCTGAAGATTGAAATTGGCAATATGTTCATTTACTTGTATACTTGGAAATTGGAAGTTATTTTATTCTAAAGGCCAAGGCCTTGACCATAGATATGCTGAGATTGAAAAATTGAATAAGCCATGTGCTTATTCATTAATGCTAAATAAGCCAATTTTTAACATGAGCTAAGTTTGAAATTCAAACTTGTCAGTGGGCAATCCCAAATTCAAACTAATCCGTGTGACTATCTCCAAATTCATTCGAGCCCTTAAATTTCAAACTTAATAATCTCAGCCTTCGATTTTCAAAATGAACTCCCAAATGACCAATATACCCTTGGCTTGAAAAATCTATAAATAGGAGGTTTTTCAGTTCATTTCAAGTTGCCAATTTATGAACAAAGAAAAGCTTAATCTTTCTTGCCTACATTCTCTATCTAAAGGAGTTTTCTCTCTTCTACTCAAAGTTCTGATCTTTTGCAGACGAGAAAAATGGTCAAAGTATTTGAGATAAATTATTGAATTAATTTATTCGAATTATCTCATACTTGTTTATATTTATAGATATTCAACTATAAATTGTTATACACATTTATTTATATTTCATCTATTTATATCATATAAAAAGTCAGTATTTAGACACCGAAAATTCAGAGATAGTCCTCTTAAGGAAATCATCCAAACGGTCTTCAAAATTCTAAGTAGCTTTTTATTTATATAGTTTATTTATATAAATATCGTAAAATAGATCGATACTTAGACATTGAAAATTCGAAAATAGTCCTCTCAAGTAAGGAAATCATCCGAACGATCTTTAAACCTAAGTGGTCTTTCGAAAATATTTATATAAATATTAGTTGTGAATTTGGTCAGTACTTAAAACACCGAAAATTCGGAGATAGTCCTCTTAAGTAAGGAAATCATCTTAACGGTCTTTAAAATCCTAAGTGGTCAAATTTAACGTATTCACATCATAGATCAAATATATTATTATTATTATTATACTTGATATCTGTCATCACAAGTATTTGAACATAGATTCATTTATTCATAAAATATTTGTTGCATAATATAAAAGTTATTTAAACTTTTATATCACAAACTAATTGAATATATCTGCTTAAAAAGAAACATTTCAGTCACTATAAAAGTTTCAAAACTTTTATATCTGAAATCAAAGTTATATCTGTTTGACATAGAAACACATTCTTTATTTATAAAGGAAAAATAAATCTGCACTAAATTATATATCTGCTTATACAGAAGCATTTTTGATCTAAGCTTAATTTAATATATTTGCTTAATCAAATGCATATTCACTCAAGTATAAAAGTTACACAAACTTTTATAACTAAGCATAAATTAATATCTGCTTACACAAGAAGCATATCACACAAATATAAAAGTCTTTGAACTTTTATATAAATATTTGATCTTTAATTGTTATTTGCTTATTTGAGAAGCATCAAATATAAACGTTATTTAAACTTTTATATATCTACACTGAATATTATCTGTTTATGTTAGAAACATATTTCTGTCAAATGTTTTGCAAAAAGGGAAAATGAAAGAGTTAGTTTATTTTATGTATATGTAAGAAAGACGAGTAATTCTTTGACCAAGACCAGAGTCTTAAAGAGGTCAACTGGGAGTGGAAGATGTTGTCGTTTCAAGACCAGAACATAAAGTAGAACTAAACTCAAAGGAAAGGTGCAACTAAGCTTGAGGAGGGAGTTGAGAGCTTACTGTTCAACATAGTTAGTTGTGCATAGTTGGAAGTTGATCTTTAAAACTTTGTATAAAAGCTTTTTCGCCTATTGAAGGAGTATTTATTACTGGAAGTAATAGGATCTCAAGTCCTGGAGAGGAGCTTGAGACTGGACATAGCAACATACCCAGCGTGTATGTTGTGAACCAGACAAATCTCTGTGCATTGTGTGATTGAATTTTTACTGTTTTGCATATTAATTTCTAACACTGCAAATTAATTAACCAAAAATTCAAAAAGGCCTAAGATAAATTTTTAAACGGTAATAATCTATTCAACCTCCTTCTAGATTATTATTGGACTTTCAACATAGTCTTGTGAGATTGGTTTAAAAGACAAAATTCAGTGGGTAGAGGGATCATTCTTGACTCAAAAGCAATCCTGATGAATGTACAAAATAACAACAATAACACCTCTCTTCACAAAAGCAACTAACATATTACTTGGCAATGTTCTTCATGTCTGTCTCAATAGGAAGTTTGTAAAGAATTTTCTTCACTCCAACATGGTTACACCCATACCATATTCCTTAAATTTTTATGAACGTTAATTGTTTTGAGGGATTACAATTTGTTAGTGGTTGGCTCTTACTAGTGCCATGGAATTCTGCTTTATCGAATTTTATTTGTAATGGTTGCACTAATGTTGTTGGACACTTAAATAATGACATGATGGTGTATGGTGTATAGTGTGGCTTGTTGCTGTTTTTAAGATAGTTACCTGCTTAAATGAAGGCTTTCATACGGTAAGTGAAATTTTAACGGGTTATGGCATTCTTTTACTAGTTTTGGAAGGTGGGAATGTATCACCATCACATGTTTTTCTTATCCTCGAGAAGTATGGTGGTGTGAAAAACAAATTTATACCAAACAAACTAACCAATAGAGGAGGCTTGCGCCTATGGGTGGATGACTTCGAAGACATGAACAAGGTGACATTATTTCCATGTTTATGAAAGGCGGTGACCAGGGTTATATGGTTGGTTATGCCACTGATGAGACCTCTGAGCGGATGCCCCTCAGCCATGTTCTTGCTACTAAACTTGGAGTTCGCCTAGCTGAAGCTATTACGAATGGTATCTGTGTTTGGCTAAGGCCTGATGGTAAAACTGAAGTGACTCTTGAGTATCAGAATGACAGGGGTGCCAGTCATGGTCTCCATTCGTGTTCACATTATTCTGGTCTCCATCTAGCTTGATGAGACTATTAGTCTATTACAAATGATGAGATTGTTGTTGATCTTAAGTAGAATATCATTAAGCCTGATGTTCTTGCGGATTATTTGGATAAGAAAACCATTTTTCACTTGAACCCATCTGACTGATTTGTCATTGGTGCTACTAAGGATGTTGACGTGTAGAGCCATATATTGCCAAATTAGACATGTTTTTTTTGTCAGATGCCTAATACGCTAGGTATAACTGGTATTTGTTGATTTCATATTTTCAGTCTCTTGTTTGTGATAAACCCCATCCTTGAGGGAAATGGTGTTTTTGAGGAGCAGGAAATGTAAAGAATAGGCAGGGATATAAAAATAAATATAAGATTAGTTTCATTGATTCACAATCGTAGAGTGAATCAATAAAATCATAGAGTGGAGTCCGTCGTAGTCGTAGAGTGAAAGTGATCGTAGAGTCGGTTGTTAGAATTGATTGCAGTCAGTGCTAGAATTGATCGTAGAGTCAGTTATTATTAGAAGGGATAGAGTTGTCGTTTCCAAAATGAATGTCTGATAAATACAGTAAGGCATGTAAAATGTGAATTGCAATTTCTGTTTCTCTCTCTATTCTCTCTAACTGCAACTAGGCATTGAGATGAGTGAACTAAACAACAAAATTATAGAGAAGCACTGATTAGTTATAATGCAATCATTATTACAATTAGACGACATACAAGTGAATGTATATGCATATACATGTCTATTGAGAGGGAAAAAGAAACAACTATTAATAGAATTCGAATAGTGAATGTTGAAGATCAAAACGCAAAAAATACAAATGCTTAATTAACTTACTGTTGAATCTTTAGCTCTTAATTCAATCTTCAGAAATGATTGAGCTTCCAAAACCCTAGCTATCTGCGAAAATGGGGTTTATGTTTCTTTTTTCTATTTTTCCTTTTAATTTACCTCCAACATCTGCGAAAAAGACAAATATGCCCTTTGAATTATAAATATCTACTGATGTTGTCACCCTCAGCGCAAGTTAGCACCGCTCAATCCTCTCGTCTTCCTCCAGAGAACAGCCCTAGAACACAATTCAATCTCAGCGAGCTCAAAATGCAATTCAACTAGTGAAAAAAGGTGCAAAAGTTTTTAATTTTGCACTTTATGCTATTTTCCTTATCGAATTTCTGTTTGATTTCCGAGAAATTGTATGAAAATTGAAGTCTAATATATTTTGCCTCTGTCATTTCCCTTGAATTCTCAGAAACCAAATGAAATTGACCGAAAAGATGTGTATTTTATTCATCAGGAAGAAGGAAAGGAAGGATTGATCATTGATGGCGAGCACAGTGAATGCTGTGGGAGATCCGATCCCGACGTCGGCCGTATTGATGGCGACGTCGAAACATATAGCGGCGAAATGCAGGAGCGAGAATGTAGCCTTTCTTAAGTGCAAAAAAAACGATCCTAACCCTGAGAAATGCCTCGATAAAGGTCAACAAGTCACTCGTTGTGTCTTTAGCCTGTAAGTATCTATGCATACATTTGTGTGTACGTGTATAGTTCATATATAATATATTTGTGTACTGTTGTGTTTTATAAATACAGTTGAATATGAGTTGAAAATTTTGGCTACGCATTCGGAAAGATTAGAGCTTTTATACTGAATGTTATTTTTTCATATTGAATGAGATATTTTGGATTGTAGATTTACTAGCTTCACATAGAATTAACTAGTTTCTTGTATAACAGTTAGATTTTGATGGTTTAGGTGCTGATTATTGATCATTCTTCGTTTCTTTGAATTTTAGAATATAGAATTTTAAATGCCAATGTATGGTTGTGTTGGTTGCTGCTCTTTGATTTTAGTTGTACTGATGATCGCTAGTTCCTAGCTCCATTTTGATTGTACACATCATTAAGGAGTAAATGTAATAATTATGTGTAAGACAAATGTATAAAGATTCTCTTGGAACTGTTTTAAGTGCGCTATTAAGCAATGTAGTAATTGATGAACTGTTATCACACGATGCATTGTAAAGTTTGATTGTTTTCAAATTTTCAGCTGCAAAAATATTAGGTGAAACGAATTTAGTCTTGGAGCACCAGATGGCTTTAAAATGATGAGCATCAGATTGACTTGAAACTGAAATGATAAAGTTATATTATAAACTCAAAAGTTTCAAGACTTTCAGTTTAACTCAAGTGGTTCATCTACTTGTCAAAAAGAAGCAAAAAATTGATTTATCTAGGAAAATTCTGTTGAGGCTACATTTCTTTCCTACCATTGTGATTATTATGGTTTTTACTTATATTCTACACATGTGAAGTACACTGAGTCAAGGCAATTCCAATATTGAAGAATTATTTCAGTCAAAGATTGCGCAGGGAAACTTTGATAACCCATGTTAGGGCTGATAATTCTTCTATCATCTCCTTTCGTTCTCTCTTTGTAAATACGTCCTTGTTCTGCTTTTCTTCCGTTCTCTTCCATTAGGGTAAAACACGATGTTAAGAAATTCAAAGACGCACTTGTTTTAGTTTTTTCTTTCTTTATATTCCTTTATTTTAGAGCTTTTTATTTCTGGTTTGAATGTGTCTAAAATGGTGCTGAATGAGTTGAGAAGCCTGTTTGAGATGAAATGATATAGAAACCTTTTGACATTTCTATTAACTTGACTGGTCATGTTGAAAACATGTTCATGTCAAACACGTGTCGAACACTAATACGAATCCCCTGAAAAGGATCTCAATTCTCTTTCTCTTGTTCTCAAGTTTCTAGGCTTGGCTAATATTTTTACTTATAATTTCAATAAAAAGAGAATTGAGACTTTTGTATGCAAAATATAAACATTAGGACAACCCATAGGATACTCTTTTACTAGCGAAGTACTCAAAATAAACAGAAAGGTCTAAGTAAGCAAAATATGTTAGCTAATGCATGTGAAGTTATAAACGAGTAGCTCATATAGATTAGCTTGCATGCACATATACATGTACATAAATTCAGGATGGACGTCCTTAAGTTTTGTAGTTTCATATAATTTGCACATGCACACACTACACAGACATGTATGTATTTATTTGGGCATCATAGCATATAGTGAGAGAATAATCTATAGGAAAACAGGAGTCGCTAGCTAGGAGTTGGAAGAAACCTTTCATTTTGCAATAGATGGAAAACATTTTTTATTTTACGAGGCATTTTAAGGTACAACTCATGACATATAGTAGTAGATTTGTTTCAAGAGGTTATACCTAAATAAAAAACAAAAAACAGTTGTTGCTTATGACAACATTTATGAATCTGTGATATTTTACCATGCAGGCTGAAAGATCTACACCACAATTGCACTAAAGAGATGGATTCTTATGCTGGCTGTATGTACTACAACACAGATGAGTTTGAGTTATGTCGCAAGGAGCAGAAAGAGTTTGAGAAGGCATGCCCACTGTAATGATGGAAAATAATCTACTACCATAATAAATTTACGCCAGTCTGCAATGAGCATAGTTTAAAGTTTAATGCACCTTTGCTAGAACCGTGTGTTGTGAATTTCACTAGTTTTAAGTTCAATGCACCTTTTTTGCTAGAACTGTGTGCTTTGAATTTCACCAATGTGCATGGCAAGAGCTTTTCTCGGAGAATTCTTTATTGATAAGAATGGCATCCTTCAGCACGTATTTGAAAAAAAGTTATTTGTTTTTGACAAATATTTTATACTTTCTTGAGTAATTTTTTTTTTCTTAAATATTAGTTTTAAATTATCAAGTACATGATCATGTTTGAAACTATGTCATTCATTTAGTTATATATTTTTATTTATTTATTTATTTGTGCTAAATACTTGTGTTTCTGATTAGTTTATATGACATGTTGGGTTTTCATTGTCCCACCATACAAGAATATTCGATAAAAGAAAAAAAATCAAACATTTGGTTTATTTGTTTTTCAATCGTATAAAATTGATTTATATGTTGGCTAATTTTATATCGAATATGATTTGCAATTAAAATGGAACTATAAGAAATAAAATAAAACAAGAATATATGATCTCCTTTCTTTATACCTTCATATTTAACAAAATAAAATAAGAATATATGATCACCCTTCTTTATACCTTCATATTTAATGTGGGCAAAGGACCAAAAATGCCCCTGACGTTTACTCTGATATTCCACTTGCATCTTATATTATTTTTTTTTCAAAAGTACCCTTAACGTTACCAATTTTAAGTCAATTGTGTCCCTGGCCCTAACAGACATGCCACCTAAATTAACATAATTGACACGTAGACATATTTTGCTGACAAGGCATGAAGATAATAAATTTTGGTGACACATAGCAAAAATAATATTTAATAAAAAAAATATTTCTAGCATTTTCAAAGTTTCTAGCAAACCACCACTAGAATGCTTCTTCTTAATACCAGAACCCCCATGGCCAAAACCTATGAAACCCCACTTGCCAAATTCTTCTATAACTTGACCCAATTCAAATATTTCAACAAATTGACGATGAAATCGTGGAAAATATCGGTTACCGACTCAGACCCACAACAACGTTTGTTCCTAAAGTCCAATAATTGAGTAGTGGGTATTGTGTATATCTCCGACGTGAGGTGTCGGTCGGAGTTGCCAAAATATTGATCGGTTGTTTAATTCTTCAATAACAGTTAAAATAGAAACCCAAAGGACAATCGTTTAAGCATCAACCATGAAAATGCCTGCATAGGGGTACCATTTTCTTTTGATGGTGGTGCAGAAGATTCATCCATTCCTGAAGCTCGTGAACGGGTCGAGATCGATGAATTAACAGGAGCAACAGTGACAGTGGGGACTGTAGACGAATAATTGGGTGCAGCAGAGACGCGCGTGCTTTGTAGAACGAGTGGTTGGACTAGATGCAGAAGAAGAAGGGCCTAATGAGGTGGCCTCCGCCTGCTTCCGCTCCGAGTTTCCATACAAAACCCTAAACCCCTCAAAATCACAGATCTGAACCCTAACCACTAACCAGTGCCAGAATCAAAACTAAGATCTGAACCACAAAAATAAAAAGCCCAAATTCATTTTACCCCAAAAGTTTCTTCTACTTTCTCCAACAACAATCTGAACCATTTTACATGGCCATTATGGTATGAAACATCAAAACAAACATCAGATTTCTAGAGTTAATAATCAGTTAGATGCAAAACAAACATTTGAAGTAAGAAGTGGTTTTTAGTGGAATTGAATGTTCGAAGTCAGAGGCGAAAGCTGAGGTAGAGGCGGCCGAGGCGATGGTGGTGGTGGTGGTGGTGGTGGTGGTGGCAATAGCGGATCTGAATGAGAATTTATGGCGGTGAACAAAACTGAAATGTGTTTTGGGAGAGGCGGAGGAAGAAGAGAGTAAATCTTTTTCTTTTGGTTTTTAGTTTTTTTTTTATGTTGTGATTCTAGTGGGATCTGCTTGAATGTTTGTCTAGGTGTCAGCTCAGTCAGTAAAAAATGGCCATCTGTAAGCGGAGTTAGTTTAGGTGGCATGTCCGTTAGGGTCAGGAACACAATTGATCTAAAATTAGTAACGTTAAGAGTACTTTAAAAAAAACAGTATAGAGTGTAAGTAGAATATCAGGATAAACGTCAGAACATTTTTAAACCTTTGCCCTATTTAATGTCGACGTAAACTTAGCAAATGGAAAAAAATATTATGGACATGCAAAACTTATGGACAATAATTTGTAGAGTAAAATAATGCCACACGACCTTGATTTCCACTAAAATTGTTCTCTCCTCGTGTCATGTTGTTTATGTTTTCTTTTCTTTTCAAAAATCTTAAAAAGAAAATTAAACCAGCAATTATTAAGAAAAAAATACCAACAAAAGTGTCAATTTTTTTTATTAAAAACCTCTCTTAATATATTAGCAGCTCAAATCTTTTGTATTAAAAATTTTTCTAAATAATTTAGACTACTATTTATATATATACTATCAAAAAAATCTTTTAATACAAAAACATAAACCTTAAAAATTAACTATTAAAATACAATCAAACACCGATACCCAACAATTTAATTTTTAAACGCGCCACAATTAACAACACTATGAATGGGATGCCGGATAACATAACATGATCTCCAATAATTAGAGGGAAATCATTATTCGTGTCACCACCTAACGCTGCCACCAAATCTTCCCACCCGCCCAACCAACCGAAACCTAACCGTCACTTTCCCCAAAACCATTCCTCCAATCAGACTCATCTCTCTCTCTCCCCAAAAATTAGGGTTCTCTTCAGCCCCAATTATGCAAAACCCTTCACCCCCACCGATTGGGAGTTCAGAATTGGACTTAATTTCAATGCAAATGCTGAACGATGAACCCTCCTCAACATTCCCCTGGGACTGGAATGATTTCCTCGACTTGGATATTCTTTCCCCCGTCGCCGATCACCCTCCTCCTCTAACCTCCGTCACTCCGGTTCTTCCAATTACTCAGCCTGATAGTAGTGTCAATAATTCGGATAAAGTTCGGAAACGGGACCCTAGGTTGACCTGTTCGAATTTCTTGGCGGGTCGGGTCCCATGTGCTTGTCCAGAGCTCGATGCGATACTTGCGGATGAAGAGGAGGAAGAGATGGGACCCGGGAAGAAGCGGGCTCGGGCGGCGAGGGCAGTTTCCGGATTTTTCATGTGTCAGGTACCAGGTTGCGGGGCTGATATAAGTGAGCTGAAAGGGTATCATCGCCGCCACCGCATTTGTCTCAGGTGTGCAACTGCTAGTACTGTTGTTCTTAATGGAGAGACCAAGAGATACTGTCAGCAGTGTGGCAAGTAAGCTCATTTTTCATATACTACATTGTACAGTAATTGTCTTGGGCTAATTGACTTGCAGTTATTGATAAAAAGAGTTTTCTTTGGGATCGTCCTAAGTAATGCGTTTTTTTATTTTTTTGGTGTTAAATTCTGTTTTTAATGCATATCTGTTGCTATTAGGTTAGTTGTTAGAATGAATTCAATTGAACGTTGACCAAGACATTTGTTGAAATGGGGAAACTATTAAAAAATCACAAGGCCTGCCAAAATCTTAAATGTAAGAAAAAGAGGAAGAGTAGAGGTATAATACCTTGAATGATTCTCATCCACCATTACGTTTGTATTTGAGGTCGAATGCGTTCCTACATATTATAAAATGAAGAGAGATGGCAGGTATTTAACTTTTTTTTCAACCAATATTTCTTTCTTTCTGTGGTAGCCAAGTTATTTGCACATGTATGTAAAAGCAAAAATTGATCATTGACTGTTACTTCTCTTGCATACTGTCTATAGATGCCTTAGATAGCTTCTTCTAGTCAGACAATCTTTAAGGGTAGGGTTGTCAATGAGCCAAATCATCTTCCTGATTTGACTCCTCCAATATAATGTTTTGGATCAAAACTCTAGCTCATTTATTTATTGATTTGTGATAAATTGATCCATTAGATCAATATTTTAAATGGGCCAAATAATAGATCTGATTTGATTTGACCCACCGATCCGCTAAAACAAAAAAAAATCCTTCTCTTTGTCAATTTTTCTGTCCGCTCTTCTTCGACTTTTTCTTTCGAAGCAGGTGAACTGATTGCAACAGAAATTGGATATGTATACAGCGGCAACCAAGGGTTTGGCCAATCAAGTAAATACATGATATTATCTTTTAACATACTTGCCAATTGCAACAGTTGTATACTCATAGTTCGCTTCTTCTTTTTTCACAGATTCATCCATGGAGTTTAAATTTGAAATATTAATACCGAAATCAAGTTATCTAATCAATGTTACCATTAAAACCCATTTATTTCTTTTTCCAAAGCAATCCATCATCAGTTCTTAAAAATAAAACTTGAAGATTTTTCAAAATTAATTATGTGGGTCTACAAATTTAAAAAAATAAAGTGTTTGGGTGTAAGAAAATTTAGTGTTTGTGTGTGAACTGTAATGGCGGTGAACGGGCATGTCTATACAAATACACATGTATAGAAGAAAGAGATTGCAAAAATTGCAGATGGAACAAGATTGGAGAAAAAGAGACCGAGAAAAGAAATAAAAATGGTGAAAAGAAAAGGATAAACATGTAATGACAGTTTGTTTTAACTGTTTCATCTCTGGTAAAATATTTATATAAAGCTTGGTTTAATATTTATATTACATGAATTTTTTAAGAAAGTAATTTTTAAACATGAAAAAATTGATTTTTTTCAGATAGAGAAAGTGAAAAAATTTAGTGAGAAAAAGTTCAAAATAATTAAATTGAGAAAGTAAAAAATTTAGAAAGATTAAGTGATATTATTTCATAAGTTAATATAATTTATAGATAATAGTATTTCATAGAAAAATATATTGTACAATTTTTTTTAAATGGATCGGTTTGAATTATGATCCGTATTGTTGGATCAAGTGGATTATGGAGCAGATTATTACATAATGAATCAAATCATTGATCCATTATCACACTTGGTGGATCATATTGGATCAGATCATGATTTGCTCTGATCTGACCCATTGATATGCCTATTTAAGGGTAAGTCTCTCCTCGAACTTGTATAGATGGCTACTGTACCTTGTGCTTTGTTAGATTTTGACTCATAATCAGATCAAAGGATTGACTAAACAACTTTTCTATGTGACTTTTAACCTTCTGAGTTAGAGGAAAATGAAACTGGGGTTTAGTGTATTTTGTGTTGTATAACACAAATTTAACCAACTGCTGTGTATTTGAATAAGATTCCAGTACGATGAGAAAGAGGCAGTGCACAGACAGGAACCCCTTACTTTAGGTTCATTCCTTATTACGTCCCTGTAATCTGAGGATGTACTTGCCAGTCATGCAAATTTAGCTCTTAGATGATTTTTTATGCTGTTATATCCGGACCAGTTTTTCAGATTACTCGCACCTAGTTTGGCAGTTATTACATGACAATATGACATATTCCCTCGATTTACTAGTAAAAGGTTAGCATAATGCTCTTCCAAATAGCCGTCTTAGGTGTCAATATGTTTTCGTTAAATATTACTTATTTCTGTTTTTTTCTCCTTTCAAACTATGATGGCGCCATAAAGGCTTTCATTTTGAGCATCAAATAAATTGTTAAGTTGATCGAGCCAAGACAAATTTATATACTTACCGTAGTGATAGAGATTTATATCGAGCTCTTACCTGGACACTGTTTTGTAAACTACAGTTGTATTTAGCAAACTTGTTTCTAGTGGAAAGTCAAATAGTCAAGTGGAAGGTCAAATAGTCATAAAAACAATAAAGCCGTTCATGTCATATTGATGGTATAATTTTTAATGCAGCCCTATTTCCTGTTAGCGTTGTCTGTTCAAAAAGTCTTTGAAGATATGCAAAGTAGTCGCCCATTTGAATCAATATTGTTGGTTTAGTGAATAGTTGAGATAGAATTCGGTTAATTTTCATATGTAGCATGGTGTAAGCCATGATATATAAGTTGATTCTTTCTTATGCATTATTTTTTCAAGGTTGGTTCCTAATTTTGAAGGGTTTAAGAATTTAATGAGCCTTTTTAATTACATGAACTCCTCCCCGATTTTGTCTTTTGCGGACTTTGAATATGTAAGAAAATATAATTTTTTGATTATTTCCCTTTTGAGCTATTAATGTAAGATTGCTGTCGAATGAGGAAGATCATTCGCTCTAGCTTAGGGAATAGAGGACCATTATGTTATTGTTGTCCTGAAGTCTTAATTCTAAACTCTGCTTATGTGTTAATCTATGACAGGTTCCACATATTGTCAGATTTTGATGAAGGTAAGCGCAGTTGTAGAAGGAAATTAGAGCGCCACAATATCAGACGCCGAAGAAAATCTACGAATTCCAAGGGCCTTATTGAAAGAGAACCTCAACAGGTTCTATTGGCTGAAGATGATGTTTGTGATGATGAAATTGGAAAAGGTATTATTCTTGATTATTGGTTCTACACTGTTTGTTCACTTGACATAAGTGGTCCTAAAAGGAAGAAAAACAAATCTCTTGCACCCGGTTTTATTCTTGTTTCCTTTATGTAGATATGTTTAATTGAGGAAGACAACATTCTATGTAGGGGTGTTCAACAAAACTGTAAAATGCAAAAACCGGTCAAACCGAGGTACTTATGACGGTTCTCTATTGTATCACCGTTGGCCACGGTTCATAAATATAAAAAGCCAAGTAACCGCCGGCTATAGTTTGTACAAAAAAGTAACGGTTTAAAAACCAAACAATGTACTATATCATGGTCCTACACTGGCGCAGTCTCTGTCTCTTCAAGTCAGTCTAAGGTGTCTGATTATCTTTACTACAACTTTTGAATAAAGCATAATGTATATATAAACCCGACAAAGCATAGAGAGAAGGTTACATAGACATAGAAGAGTGATTTCATGGTGGTTTAGCATCGAAAGATCTAAAGAGCCGTGTCATGAATTGAACCGGTAAAAAGATATATATATATATATATATATATATATATATATATATATACTTTTGGAGAAAGAACTTAATATGGTGGCAATCTGTAGCGACTTCTCTCTTATCTTCTACATTTTTGAAATTAGCAAAATTTACAGAAAAACACTTAATGTGGCAATCATTGTGTGTATATGAGTCAAGTTCTCTCCATCCTCTACTTCTAACAACTTAGCCCGAAAAAGTATAGAGTATTTGAGTACTGTTCGAGACCGACTAAGAAAATGCATTCCTCTGAGCACTATAAAACTGCCCAGTTTGGTTGGCTTTGTTGAATGCCTACTGAAAGCCGAAGACTTTGGTTTCGGCACAATGTTCTCAAAACCCACTGAAACTGACTGTGTAAAACCCTAATTCCATGTGTTTGCTTCTAGTGATGTTTAGTATGAATCTCCTCAAGAAATTGTAGTTCTTTATGCGAGTATAATTAAGATATTCTGTATGTAAAATCACCTACTTATCTGTTTGAAGTGTTATTATTTTGACGTGGTTAATATTGTAAAATGGCTCAAAGGGGTTCTATATGCCACAGATACAGTTTGCTTGAACAGCCAATCAGCGGAAGGGGAAAGATTGTCGGATGCTGAAGGACACATTTCTATACTCTGCTCAGCTCCTGGTTCCCAAAATATCAAGAGCGATAGTGGTGTATCATTTGGGGCTTCTGGTGAAACCAAGCGTGATGATCAAAAAGAAAAGTGTACTCAGTCTCCATCCTACTGCGACAATAAGAGCGCTTTCACCTCTGCCGTAAGTTTTGAAAGAGTGCTATTTTTTCTGCTTCATTTCATATTTTCTGTTTCTATGAAGCACACAATTGCTGATTCAATGTTTTACTGCAGTGTCCAACTGGCCGGATCTCATTCAAGCTTTATGATTGGAATCCTGCAGAGTTTCCTCGACGACTTCGGCACCAAGTATTAAAGTTTCATATTTACAGTTTAGTATTTAAGAAAGAATGAATATTTATTTCTATCAGCAATACTAGAGTTTGAGTAACATAAGGTAAACTTACAGATATTCCAATGGTTGTCTAGCATGCCTGTTGAGTTGGAGGGATATATCCGTCCCGGTTGTACAATCTTGACTGTATTCATTGCAATGCCAAAGTTAATGTGGAATAAGGTAATGTGATCTTCCACTCTCTGTATGGTATCTAGGGTGAATGGATCAAATTAGACGGTTCAATTTCCCAATTTTATTTGATTGATAGTTAGGTAGACTTTTTAAAGAGTAAAGAAGAAGCATCTTTTTTATTACCGATTCTCAATGGCAGTTGATGTATGTTATTAGACATCAAGGGAAACAATTTTTTTGGTAAAACGATGTATTAGAAAATAATTAAGTATGAAGCAACTAATCATTAGTGCCAGACAAAGCGGGGAATGTAAACCGTCTTTATCTCTTTCTTCTTAATGGTACCTGTGGTGTATGTCATTGTTCTATATATACCTTTGCAGTTTCTCATTTGAGTCTTGATGATCTAATTTCAATCATACATTCATTTGAGCAGTTATTTGAAGACCCCCGTGTATATATACATGACCTTATCGTGGCACCTGGAAACATGCTATCTGGAAAAGGCTCCTTTCATGTGTACTTAAACAACATGGTTTTTCGTGTTATGAAAGGTAAACTTGACTCGTTTGTACCACCATGTTACTGTTTTACATATTCATTATACATCTATGAAAATGAGCCACCTCTCTCTCTCTCTCTCTCGTACGAAAAAAATAAATAAATTATTTGACTTGCTAATGTTCTGCTTTTTTATGCTAAAAGTTGCATTAAAAAATTAGATCGATATATATTTGACACTTGTTTGGTTTCTGGATCATTATTTTTGTACTTCCCTTCGGTTGTTTTATTATTTACTAATTTATGTTTTGCAATACAAGATGGGTTTCTATAATTTGGGGTGTTTAGGCATATGATCTACCTATGATTAGTGGCAAAGATCATTGAATGCTTCAATTTTTTTATAATACTTGTAGTTTATTAGAAAAGGAACTAGAAGGATGTTCTAGGATATGAATGGTTTGCTAGAAAGTCCTGGTTTAAGGATACCTGAGTTTAGGGTTGTAAACGGATATTTTCGGATGTGGATACATGTATATCCGTATTCGAAAATAAAATTTGATATCCGTATTCGTATCTATATCCGTATCTTGCAGATATGCAACATAAAATATATGTATTAATATCCGACAGATAATATTCGAATGCGGATATTATCCATTTTTTACATTATAATATGAGTAAATATATTAAATATCCGCATATCCGTATCCGCATTTGTTCAAAATAAAATTTCAAAAATTTTAAATTGTTTTGTTTAGTTCTTTGCTTCTTGCACACCAAAAAAATGTTTACTTAATCAAATAAAAACTAGAAATGATATACAATCACCAAATAAAATAATAAAACTATATATAATATTCATATGTATTTTTTTATATTGTATATCATAAAATAGCCATAAAAATGATGTATAATCAATTAATGTTAATACTTTGTTATGTTGTGTACCAATAGTAAATGAGAGATTTATACATGTATATGTATGTGTATAAATATACATATACTTAGCAATATATATATATATATGTATATATATATATATGTATATATATATATATGTATATATGTATAGTTGATATTACGGATACGGATATTAACGGATATGAATATGCATATATTTGTATTCGTATCTGCTTTTGACGGAGATAATATTCGCTTTGACTCGAATACGGATCCGAATTTTCGGAGCGAATATTGAATATATTAACCATTTACAGCCCTATGTGAGTTGCTTCTCATAGTGATATCTCTCTCTATTTTTTACATTATCCTTCACTAAATTCTGTTTTCGTTTCGAAAGTTTGATTTTGTTGAATTTTGTTCATGCTTTATGACATGTTTTTAGCTTCTTTATGGACACAGATGGAACTTCTGTGGTGAAAGTCCTGGTGGGGAAACGGGCCCCAAAGCTTCACTATGTTCATCCTACATGTTTTGAGGCTGGCAAGCCCATGGAGTTTGTCGTCTGTGGAAGTGATCTACTTCAACCTAAATTTCGGTATATAGTGCTGCCTTATTATTATTATTATCTTTTGGTTCACACTTCAATATAATTAATTTCTCATATACATCTTTCTTTTTTCCTTTTTTATTTTCCTGCTTGTAGCTTTAGAGTTTTCCACAAATAGTTAATCAGCAACTGTAGCTACCTTTAAGTGCTATTTTTTCCCCTTCCCTTCCCCTCCCCCCGCCCTTTTTCTATTTTCCCAATATTTTTTAATTGTATATTTATGTATTGTAACATGCATGATGAAGGTGGACTTAGAAAAAAGAAGAAGAAAAAGCATGATAAAGTCAGATTTCAGTTTGATAAATTTGAAGTTCTTTTTGTTAGATTTATCTTCTTTCCGATGCCTTTTTGTTTATAATTATTATATGATGTGTGGTAATGACTGAATGATGGGCCTAGAAATCATGAAAGCTCCTTGATCAATGATTCAAAATTGAAAGAAGAAACTCTCTTTTATTTAGCAAAAAAATAAGATAGAAAGAAGAACACAGGATAGTGTATGCATGGCTAAACAAAGACTTATATCTGATGGCTTAAGCAACATTGAATTGGAATGCAGACACACCCACACAGGCGCACACACGCTGATTTTTATTTGTGTTAGTCTTGAGATTCAGCTAAAGCATGCTAGGCAAGAACAAAGGAATGCTTCAAAGTAGATGGAATTTTGGGCTTTGAGAAAATAAATGGTTTCCTTCATGAAAGTTTTCTCAGTAACTGGAAAAAAGAATGAGGGAGTCGACTAATATCTGACAGCATTTTCTTGTTATTAGAATTGTGAAGAGCTTTGTTGAGTTGCTTCCCTAGCCATATATGTCTTTCTTTATGCTTTTAGAAGGATATTACTAGTTATAATGAAAGTACTCCTTTACGGTTACACTGTACTTCATGAAAGCAACAATATAGCTCATATCTTGACAGAGTTGGAGCTATGCTAGATCTGCATTTTGTTTGCTAACGGACACATTTTCCTCTGATGTTTATCTAGTAAGAACATGCTTTTTGGTGATATCTAAAATATTAAGAATTTGGTGGAAGTTATAACAGATTCTTAGACCAGGTTGATCGATCCCTTCCCTGCATGTATTGGTTTCAGTTAGATATCTGTGTTAAGAAATAAACTAAATTCATTAGTGAATATTTTTCTAAATTTTAACTTATGGGTGATCATTTGTCTGCTAATATTGGTTTAGTGTGTTTGTCGGAGTTAATTTTTCAAAATAATGTGGATTTGGTATATGTTATGGTGTTCAACATTAAGTTAGTTGGGTCTTCTGGTACTATGTATGCTTATTGTACCTAGCCTTTTAACTGAAGTGAAATTTTTACCACTGTTCCTTCGCAAATGAATTTTTTATTTTTTATATTTTAGTTTGAGTGGTGCCTTAAATATATGACAACCTGTACAAGATGTTTGTGTATTGGACTGTTGAATTTTTACCTTTAATTCAACTGGCAGGTTTCTTGTATCTTTTGCTGGGGAGTATCTTACATATGATGTTTGTGTTTCACCACTGTTTAATAAGATTGAAGAAGACGCTGCCAGTGGTTCTGACCATCAGTTACTCAAAATATGCGTCCCTCAAACTGAAACTAATATTTTCGGGCCTGCTTTTGTTGAGGTAGAGATTCAACATTGTTGTTTTCTTCACTTCCTGTCTCATTACATATTTAATTGTTTTATTATCATTATCAGCATGCTCTGGCAACGAGTATATTCTTTAAGGCAAATGAACCCGTGTGACGGTTGATAAGAAGGGGGGGGGAGAGGGAGAGGGTCCTCTAGGCTCTAGATATGACAAAAATGCAAAGAGATAAAGTCAATGCTGAAAATACCTTTAATCACAGTTGATATCGGATAAGGAACTCTTCTAAAAGCAACAACAGGCGAGGATCAAAGAAATTAATCCTGAAAATGCATTTCATTTTGCTCAGTCCAAAGACACCAAATAATGGCATACATTGCGCATACCAATAGAAGCTTATTCTCTTTTCCCCTCCAAAGCACTAAACTAGCAAGAAAAACTGCATGAATGTAGGACATATCACGAGTTTGTTGAACACACTTAAAAGCCCATCTCCAATGACATTTTTTACTATTATCATAAGTGGGAATGAGTCTCATTATGTTGTCTGCACAGAGCACACCAATCTGGAGAGATAGGTCTCTTAATTGCGTTTTCACAGAAAAGTTTGTTCCACAGAGAGAGAGAGCTTCCAAAGGGGCTGCATTTTTCAAATTCATTAGGGTTGAGGCTATTAAGACACAAAGATCAAGTAATAGTCCTTACTTTGAAGGGAATCTATTTTTACCTTCAGGTAAAAGTAACTACAAGAATAGGATGGTTGTGGAATGGATGAGAGAAACACAGAGATTGAAAAAGAAGACACCTGAAGTATCCAGAATCTAGAGTAATTTGTCTGGGAAGGACAACAAGAGATGTGAGAACTGTGAGACGTCCATCATGTCATCCTTTTCCTTGTCTGAAATAAGAAAACTGAGGAGGTCCATCAAATCACTCACTTCCCTATCATTTAAACTCTTTACAAAAGTGGAAATTTTAAGAAGTGCCAATGAACTGCCAACTAGAACATGCTATTGATATTGGGATATAAAAATCTATCGTGTTCCTGCAGCTTGACTGTTTATACATTACTCCTTCTATCCAACTTATTTGGCCACTTTAAATTGCACATAATTTAAGTAGAGAAAAGGTGAATAATTGTGTTCCTTTCCTTTAATATAGTTGTGTTGCCAAGTTTTTCATTGTCATTTTGTATAAGGTAATATAGGTTAATCCAATTAAATACCATGATTTGAATAAGTAGCCAACATTTTTTGACATCTCAATTCCCACATATAGTTGGAGGGGGGAGTACTTTATTATAGCATCTGCGGTGCATTTTTAAGGGTCTATCTTTCTAGAAATGCTTCTAATGTCAATTGTTAAGCAGCAATTTTGTTCATACATTTTCATACGCTTCATATATTTACTATACCTATATACTCTTTTATACTATCTTTTCAGCAGCATTTTACTCCTCAAGAGCTGTATGTTTTTTTGTGTGTGATTTACTGGCATAGCTTGTTCATACAGTGGAGGAGGTCGTTCTTGCTGCCACTAGATTTACTTACTTTTGGACTGATACACATGGGTCTTTTGGCTGAAGCTAGTGACATAAAATTGAAGCGGTTGTGAGGATAGCATCTCAAAGCATGAAAAACTGATTAAATTGTTAAATCTGAACATCCTTTCTCCTTTCTTATGTTGAGTAAAAATCTGTATCTTTTATGTTTTTGGTCGATTGATTTGTAGATCACTTGGGTTTATGTTGTTCTAGGCAGGGGTTTGTTCCCTTCTTGATTTGATTAAAAAACCAAAAACATTTGTTTTGTAGGTTGAGAATGAGTCTGGGCTATCCAACTTCATTCCCATTCTCATCAGCCATAAAGAAATTTGTTCTGAAATGAATACCATGCAGCAGAAATTTGATACATCTCTCCACTCAAAAAGATCACAGGTTGCAGCTACTAGTTCTTCATGTGATGTTTCTGTATCAAGGCAAAAGTACTTTTCCGAATTTATTGTAGATGTGGCATGGATACTCAAGGAGCCTGCTTTGGAAAATAAACAACAGATCCTAACTTCTTCTCGCATCCAAAGATTCAACTGTTTATTCAACTTTCTTATAGAAAATGAATCATCCGCTGTATTGGAAAGAGTGGCATACTATGTGAAGATTGTAATGAACAACAGTGTGACTGTTGGTGTTGCTGATGCTGATATGAAGCTGTATCAGAGGAATGTTGATCGTGTGAGAGGTATACTTTGCCAGAAGTTCCAGAAGGAAGTGAACTCAGCATTGCATGTTAGAAATCTTGTCTTCCCTGTTGTTCCTATTACCAAGCAGGTGAGAAAATCTGTTGTTGTGCAGTCTGTTGAGACCATGATTTTAATTATCATGCATTTATCTGCTAGAGAGGCAGTAGGCTTTGTTATATTTTTTATGTTAATTTGAGAATTGAAAAAGCTTCTTCTTCTGCACCTGGCAACAGGCATCTTTTCCCATGCTCAATCTTATCCGTTCTCTATGTCTTAGCTCTTGAGTGGTGTTTTATCTATATTAGATGTTCTGAAAATTGTGGGCTTTTAATTCTTGTTTGTATTGTTCTTTATGGTCTTGTTAAAATGCTTTTTTTGTTTCCTTTACAGCCTTGGCCTGGGATGCTGAACGTTTTAGTTAACATTGGCTATAGTTACCTTTCTGCTTTTCCTTTTGCAGTTGATTTTCTGTGACTTGGGCACAGAATAATGTAACTGGACAATTAATTGTCTGCTGGTGCAGTTTTGCCATTTAGGTTATTGTCTTATTTTGTTCTGGTCAGATAGGGAATTAGGGTGTGCATCATATAGTGAGCTCTAGGTGATGCAATCACAATAGTATTTTGGCATACTTGTCTTCTTTTCTGTCTATTCGTGCTGCTTTTATCATTCTCTTTGAGGAGACATCTTTGGATCTGACTGAATATAATCTAAAAGAAACAAAAACCCCTCGGTAGTTTTAGAGGCATCTTTGCCAACTATTACTCCTATCTTTTATTAAATTTGTACATTGACTTCTATATTTGCAGGGTATGGTAGCTGAGAAATGTAAGTTGGGGGCTTCAGTTGCTTCCACCTCTCTAGACAGAAGCGAAACAGTTCCACAGTTAAATGCAGAGGTGGTTATGAGTGTGAAGCTTTTAAATGAACAACCGAGGAAATCTTCAAGTCGCTTATTTACCAATACAGTTTTGACTTCTCGTCCTCTTCTCTTTGTAATTTCTGCTGCTGCTGCCGTTTGTTTCGGAATTTGTGCAGTTGTCCTCCACCCTCAGAAGGTTGGTGAAATTGCGGTAACTATCCGCAGGTGTTTGTTCGACCACTCCTAAGTTATAATGATCGATCTAATCTAATCTTATCCATAAAGGACTCTTCTTGATATATTCATGCACATTACATTGGATGAAGCTGTCCAAGGTGCCCATCTAGTTTTGATGTTGATTTCTGATCCGCTGCCAGGCGCTTGCGCCTGTTATTGACATGATCCTTACCAGACTGCCAAGCTAGGAAAACATTGACGAAACATGGTTGAGACGAAAACTCGGTAAAGGGATGTACCATTTTTCCTCGGTTCTCTCTTTGTATGCATTCCTTCTTAAATATCCAGCAACAATTGCCTTGGCACCACCATTTTTTTTTTTGCAACTTTGTCGTAGGTATATGAATGTAGACATGTATTTGAGTGGCAGCCAATTTATGGCCGTCGTAGAAAGGCTATTCTTGCTCATAGATGGGTCATTATTTACAGCATCAAGTGTTTGTTCAGTGTGCTGCTGCTAGTGTTTCTTAGGATGATTAGAAAGACTTTTTTGCCTGGGCCCCTTTTGGCACGCTGTAAATCTATCTTGATATGTCACCGTGAATAAAATTATTCAATTCTTTTTTTGTTGTCAGGTATTGAAATCTTACACTTATTGTTAATTTGTTATCCTCCATTTTCCTCCCCAAATCTCTTTTTGAGGCGCTTAGGCTAAACAAGGGATAAGACTTTACCTGCTCAATTGCCTCTGGCGTAGATAGAATTTTTAATTAATTGAAAATAATATTTCAATTGTAGGGAGTGTATATAACTAACTTATATGTATGTTCATTTTTATAGGTATAAAATGTGGACATGTCAATAATCTAAGTTGGCCTCAACTCTCCCCAATACATTTCTCATTTAATTTTCCATGATAGATATTTAGCGACAAAATTATATATTTACACATGAAGTGTCGTTATAGATGTACAGTGACAGTGAAAACTGTCGTTATAGAAATATCATTTTTTGTTGTAAATTTATGAATTTCTTTATTATATACTAATTTTTTTCTCATGTTCATTTTAATAGGTTGGTTGAGTCCTTGGGCTAACCCGACTATAATTTGAATTGAGAATCACAATAGTAATTTTCACGAGCACATAGGAAATTTTTTCTTAAAAAAAATTATAGCAAAAAGGGAGATAAGGATTACCTCACGTTAGATAATCTTCAAAACAACACCGTTTTGTACAATAAGTCATTTTAAGTACGAACTTATGAATAAAAATGTCAGACACTATTTTGACTTATACGTAAAAAATTAAGTTAAAATAAAATGTAAAAATATTTGATTAAATGACACTTTCAGTCAAACTTACTTATTTGAGAATAATTTATAAGTCATTTTTTCAGAAATAGAAAATAGTTCCTTCACAAAAATAATTTATAAGTTCGTTTATAAGTCAAAAAATAAGTCCTAGCCAAACAGGTGATTAGTGAAAACCAGCTTATATAAGTTGATTTAACTAAGTTAGAAGCTGCAGGCCTGCAGCCGAACGTCTTTATTGATAAGTTAACGAAGCACGTGTGAAAACCAACCGCCATCGTCTCTTTGACTTCCAAGAGTAGACGCAGTTAGATAAATAAAAGAGGAACTGTTTGCTCCTCACTTCCGATTGTAAAGAAGTGAAAAACTCTGCTAAGGTAAATATGATTTCTCTCCATTTTCACAAATTCATTTAACTTTGGTCCAGTATTCTTTATTCTTCCCCCTTCTCCATCGGAAAACGTTTAAAACCTTGATACTTGGGCCAAAATTACCTATCAAGAAAATCTTCGTGCTGTATGTGTGTATATATGTTCGACTGTGCTTGTTTGTTATATATATATATATATATATATATATATATATATATATGATTGTATTGGTATATGAGTCTATGACTATATGTATATCTATGTGTATGAGTATATTATGTGCTCTGCTTGTTTGGTTTCAATTTCCTTGATAATTTAGGTCATGTATTTCAGTCATTTGCAAAAAAAAAATTGGGTGAATTCTGTTTATTCAATTTTGGCATGAAAATATGTCATATTTTCAATTTGGAAAATATCACTTCACTAAATTAATGCTTGTCCCTGGTAAATGTGCGACTTTTCCAAGTGGAGAAACATTGAGAAAATTCATTTGCTTCATGACTGCTCTCTCTCCCTCTCCATAATCCATATATGGCTGAATGGGTAGTTTATTACCTTGAACTTGACCCCTATGGCTATTGAATACCCATTGTTCTAATTCTTGCAATTGTTGTACTGAACTTTTCATTATGTTTCAATCAAGGACCAACTAGCTTATGTGGCCAATGTCAGCATGCATGGACTTATTTCTGCTTAAACTTGCAGGAATGTCATATTATATCTCCATGTAGGGACTAGTAAGTTGAATACGTGCACTCTTATGTTTTGATTTTGGTCAATAAGCTAGATGGTTCCTTGATTGCAAATTTGAGAAAAAGTTTAATTCATTGATTGTGAAAACAGAAGTTAAAACAATAGTTACTCTATCAAAAAAAGGTCAACTTTAAGGTATCAAAGTGTAATTTGGGGATCCATTTATCTTTGTTATTGTACATATTTGTGGTCTGAGATTGTCCTTTTTTCCTGTTTTGTGTAAATGTGCAGCCCTCATGTTCGATGACAAGCATGCTTGTGAGGTTCATGAAGCCAAGTTTATCATAAAATGTTGCTAATCGAAGACCACATATAAAGTTTGTAAGGTTAAAAAAATATTATATACAATGTCTAGATCAAGAAAGTATTTGGACAAATGCGGGGCAAACGCTGCTAGTGAATCATCTGCCAATCAAGGTTCTGATGAGGTATTGGGTCATCTTGATCATGAAGTTGCTCAACTTACAAGGCTTAGGTCAGAACCTCACAAGCTCTTGAGTAGAATATTACCTGGCAAGTCGAGGTTGCCTGTTTCTCCTGTGGAAATGTTAGCACGTCGGGAAGCTAACTTTTCTGGGCGGGGCAGATTTTCATCTGCAGATAGTTGTCATGTTCTAAGCAGATACTTGCCCGTTAATGGGCCTAGTGTAATTGATAGGATGGACAGCTCTTGTTACGTATTGCAGTTTTCTGTTGATGGTTCTCTTTTAGTTGCTGGATTTCAGGTATTTTGTTTAGGCTTCGGTTCCATTATATAATGATTAGAATAGCCCCTTATATCAAATATATCTTTTTAGAATTGTTTCTTTCATTCTCTAAACAGGACAGTCACATTAGGATATATGATGTTGATAACAGATGGAAAGTTCAGAAGGACATTCGTGCCAAAAGCTTGCGTTGGACAATTACTGATACATCTCTTTCACCTGATCAACGTTTCCTTGTAAGTTTGTGACAATTCATTAAAATTAAAGTTTGTTGTCGGAACAAGAATGTGCTTAGTTTGTCCATTGGGGTGCAGTGGACAAACATCTAGTATGGCATCTTGATGCTTCCAATTTATCCTTGTCAATTCTCATATCTCGAACAAATTTGTTATATTGCTTATTTTCTGACTCATTACCTACTTCGGTAAATAGCAAATAATTTGTCTATATCATCCTTACTTATAATATTCTGTAGTTTGGGACAATGTTTAGTTCAGTTTGCTTTAATAACTTGTCAAAATAAGAAAAGAGAGAATTTGACTTGATGTAGATGTTTATGAAATTCATTAGCAGGCAGTAGCCTCAGGGCTTCATACTCAATGAGTGTATGGTTCATTCATTTAATAATTAGTTTTAAAGATGAATTATGAAGAAATGGAAGGAAAACAATCATACAGCCTCAAGGAGAAGCTCATAATCCTAATACTAATGAGCTGAGCAAACTTATATCCATGACTAAACTTGATTTAGACCTTGTCCTTGTCCCCCATCCCCCTTCAGATCAAATGAAAGTGGAAAGCAGAACTTGAGGAAGCGCACACACACGTCCCTGTGTGATGCATGACTTGTTCTTTTTCCTTTTCTTAAATTCGATAGATATAGCCATGATACATTGTGGAATATTGATGAAGTTAATAGATCCTTTCCCCCTTTTCACTTTATGCCCGAAAAAAACTATACAATTTGTAATGGTGATTTTTTCCTTTTGTAAATAGTAGATGCTCATGATATAGACTGCTAGATGTTCTTAATCTTACACGTAGGGAAATTCTCTTCATAAGTTGATCAATCCCTTATCTCACATTTATCTCTTTTTGTGAATTTGTCTCGTGCCTTTAATTTCAAGTTGTCATTATTAGTTCTGAACTCTGGTACTGATATAATATGCTTATCTGTGCATGTTTTTGTGCGCCAACACACACAGTTAAACATAAATATACATGATCTGTGTTCCTTGAACCCCTTATTTATCTTTCTTCTCCTTCATAATGTCTTTGCAACATCTATCTTTAAATATAATAGTTTGCCTTATGTTTATTGTGGGATCGTTTAGTACTAATGTCTTCTTTCATTCTCATTATATTGTATGTAATGACTGCAGGTTTATGCCAGCATGTCACCTATTGTCCATATTGTTAACATTGTATCTTCCGCAACAGAGTCTGTTGCAAATATTACAGTATGTATTCGAGGTGTCTGTGTTATTATATTTAGAAAGAAAAAACAGATTTACTATATATCTCTCTTATAAGGTCTATTGGTTCACTTAAAAGGATTTGTTTCTCATGGAAGCTCCTAAATACAGGAAATCCATGAGGGCTTGGATTTTTCGGTTGGTCATGCTTTTGGGATCTTCTCCATAAAATTCTCAACTGATGGGCGAGAGCTTGTAGCAGCAAGTAGTGATGAATCAATATATGTCTATGATCTTGGAACAAATCAGCTTTCCCTTCGTATTCCAGCTCACACGGTATTATGTTTCACTTTGCTAGTAGGACAGAGCTAACCTTAATGTCTGGCGTTGTCAAAATGAACTATGTATTTAGAAAATCATACACATGAAAGCTTATCTTTCTTTTCTTCGAGAATAGTGATTCTACAAGCTTGTACCCAGAAACAAGTTGTTCAAGGCAATGTTGAGTTGACCTCTTTCTTATAAATGCATGCTTCTTGATAGAGTTCATGCACCAATACAACTTCTCTATTATTAGACTAACCTAGGCTTGTTGTACGTGAATTGATCTCATTCATACAGGAGGTTGTATTATTCATGCTTAAGTCGAAACAAACTATCTAGCCGACTTATTCTTTATTAAGAAGAAGGAGAAGCGTATTTGAATAATTTAATTTTACTCGCTTTCGGTTTTAATGATAGCAAAATATCCTGACTCTGTAGATTCATACTATCTGTCCTACTTATGAAAAGGGGATTTGATTGATTGAAAGAATGCCTTCTTAGATTATTTTCCTTGACAAGAACTTGCTCGGTTGCTCTAACTCTGTTGTTTATATTCCATATTCTTTCCATAAATATGATTAGAGACTTATTGCTTCTGTAATCTATAATCTCATTTTTTCAAAATCTCTTCAATTTTCACATTTTATAGTCTTGTTATGTGTGTTTTCCAACAGGCATAAGGCTAGTACTCCTCTAATGGAAATATAATAAGAACTACTGGCACCGTGTGTGACTATATACTCAGATTTTCCTACACTGGTGACTTTTATCTGGTAGGTATGTAGATGTTAAAATTATTGAGATCTGATTTGCATTTTCTGTTGCAGTCTGATGTGAACACTGTATGCTTTGCTGATGAAACTGGTCATGTCATTTATTCTGGGAGTGATGATGGCCTCTGTAAGGTAAACATTATGTTTGCTTTTCCTGGGAATTTAGGTAATGTCATTGAAGTTTCTGCAACTTGTTTCCTGCCTATCTGTTTTCTTGGAGTATTTCTGTTTTAAATCAGTGAATCTGTAAGTTACTGAAACACAACGTTCTTGAACATAATCTCAAGTACGGTCCATGGTGCTAGTCCATCTCAATTTTCCAGCACCCCAGGTTTTGGGGCAACTTATTTCATTATACTGGAAGTGGTTGGTAGGTATGCAGGAGATTCGTAATCTGCCTTGAGGGTTGCAATTCTAAGTCATTAGCTTCTACAGGTGTGGGACAGGCGTTGTCTTGTTACAACAGGACAAGCATCTGGAGTCTTGGTGGGCCATCTAGAAGGCATTACATTCATTGACAGTCGAAGGGATGGCCGTTATCTTATCTCAAATGGAAAAGATCAGGCTATCAAACTTTGGGATATTCGGAAAATGGCCTCTAATCTCTCTCAGTATGTCAACTTTCACTTTTTTGTTTTGCCTTCATTGGTATATGTTCTTTTTATAATTGATTGATAAGCTCATTGCTTGAACTCAAATCCTTCTCGGTAGTTCCATCGTAACAAAATGGAGCTGTGGGCACAACTGGTTGTGCTGTCAGCTTCAGTCCAGTGGAAACTAGGTTGCCTATGAAGCTTCATAGGATTGGACGACTGATTTTCATTAAATTTGGATTTGAATCTGGTAGATTAATGTGTTATGGGTCATTCTATTGTCTGTGCTTAACCCCAAAAATTCTGCTTGGTAAAATGTCAATCTCACTGGAGCTTCTACGTTGCAGCAATTCAATAAATATTAGTTCCCCGTGGGACTACAGATGGATGGAGTACCCAGATCATCTGAGAAACTTGAGTCATCCATGTGATATGTCATTGGCAACATATAAAGGTCATTCAGTATTGCGAACCCTCATACGGTGTTACTTCTCCCCAGCATACAGGTAATATTGTGCTTTTGTAAAATAGTGAAGAAAATACTTCTGCCAATTGTTAGCAAGTACAGTCAGCAAGTGATAACCTCTGATTGTTGTAAATCTTTATCCGAAGCTTGTACAGTAAAACCTCTATAACTTAATATGGTTGGGACAATGATATTTTATTATTTTATAGAAATTAATTAACCGATAAATTTATATTTATTAATTTAAAGAGATTTTTTTAATTGATTGAAGTTAAATTTTGATTACATCAAAAAGCATTGTATCTTAGAAAAATTCATGTATCATATTAATTGAATTAATCTAAAACATAGATTCATTGTACATAATATTAATGAAAACTAATAAATAATGTTTATTGTTTCTTAATAATTAAGTATTATTCATTGTATTTTTACTAAAAACATTCAATGTATGATGGTGATAAAAAATACTATATAAACAAGATAGAAAATTTCTTGAAACCACACCCAACAATGGCTCCTCATCTAAAACAAACGACTCTGGAATCATATTTCACTAAATTGTCTTAGTTATGTTTGTGTAAGTTTATATAATTATTAATTTATGATATTAATGGGACCCTATATTTACATAGGGGTTTTTTGAAAATATATTATCTTATCGAAATTTGTTAATTTTTCAACTGGCCCAAGTTGGGACCGGAGAAAAATATTATCTTAGAGAGTTTATTAATGCACCGAGTATCAATTTAAAGAGGTTCTACTGTAGTTCTCACCAGTACCAGGCAACTTTACCCTAGTGTCTTATCACCCGTACCAATGATTGGATCTACTCAATAAATAAATCCAAAGACCCGGATGACCTGAAATAATTTTGTTCACGGAGGGATGCTAAAACTGATTAGTCTAATATTCAACAGTTGGTGTAATATTTCCAATGTATATCTTCATGGATTCTTCTTTTATTCAATTATCTCATTGGCCTGTTTATTGGATAAATTAGTTCAACACACATTATCCTTGTTTTATGGCGATTGCTTTGCCAGTATTTTAGAGAATTGATTTTAAATCATTATATTGGTATTCTATTGACGGAGCTGCCTATTTTTATTTTTATTTTTATTTTAACTTGCTGCAGCACTGGCCAAAAATACATCTACACTGGATCTGCTGACAATTCTGTTTATATTTATGATCTGGTAAGCATTCAAATTGTTTTAAGATCTCCATCTTGAATTGAAGTTGACATAGTTACTTTTATGGCTAACTGACATCAAGTTGCTATTCAACAACCCAATACCAGATGATCACGTTTTATTTTCTACCTTACTGATGCTTTTAAAAAATTGGGGTGGGGTGGGGTGGGGTGGGGGTTTAATGTTCTGCTGCAGCTGAGTGGAGTTCAGGTTGCCAAACACGCTTTTCACGAAGGCCCAATAAGAGATTGTAGCTGGCACCCTTTCTACCCTAGTCTAGTCAGTTCTTCATGGGATGGTGTCATCGCGAATTGGGAATTCCCCGGTGGTACTGTAAAACCAGTTCCTGTGAGGCGCAGGGGCAGAAGACGGAGGATATCCATCTTTTGAACTGCTAGCAGCTGAACCTAGTTGGTATTATGTTACATAATTGTATCTTGGAAACGGGGTGATTGTCTTTTGCTAAATTATACTAGTTTTGTATTTAATCTGTGTAGGGTCAAATTTTCAATAATGGGTGTACAAAGGCGCGCCTTGGAGTTTATTTTATTGGTGTTGATATCATTTACTGCATAGTCTGCCTTGTCCAATGTCATGTGCAACCCTCGTCAGTTACCACTGTCGATTCTGTTCTTCGTTCAAGCAGTAGGAAATGATATTGGCACTTCTTTCTATTTTTGTCTCTATAATATTATTTTAAGTTTAGTATCTATATCTACCTTCTTGTAATTTTAGTATCTATAGCTTCACAGCTTAAATGAAAATGATTCTGTATAAAAAGATACTAATGATGGAAGGTACTCGTGATGTTGGGGAAGGGGGTTGGATTTCTTTTGCTATTAAAGAAAGGAAAGTAAAATTCTTTTGCTATGATTTGTGATAAATTTACCTGAAATTATAATTGATATATGAGATTGATAGAACTTCATTTATTATGTATTTTCCTAAAAAGGTTACTAAGTGGCATCAAAAAGAAAAATTCAAAATGTATATGATTTTTTTTAAAAAAAATGTTAAGTTTGATCCTTTATAAAAAACATTGTAAGAAATAACATCAAATATATATAGTGACATTATATCTTTTAAGTTTGTTATCACAATATTAATAGTATTAAATCAAGTACTCGTTTTTTAAGGAATAAACACAAAATAAAAGTATATTTTTGTTAACATGTAAATGGGACTAGGGAGTGTTAGTTTAAGGCCCATTGTCAAAAAACTTTGGTAATGTGCTAATTCAGCCTACCAATTTTATAAGCTAATTTTTATCTTTTCTCATAATTGAAAGCCAAAATTAAAGTTGATCATAATTTATAAATTAAAATTTTACTTTTACATCAAAATCGTAAAAATATAAAAGTAAGCAGTAACAATAATATCATATGACACCGTAGTGTAGCTTCCAATCTTACCGAAAACAAACACAATATACATACAAATATACATACATACAGGGAACAGGGAATAGGGATACAGTAAGCAGAGCATACGCACAACAATGGCGTCACCAGCAGCAAGAATAACGTTCCGCATAGTATTTGCACTTCTGGTAATCTTCTTTCTATTTTATATCGGTCGTCCTCTCTACTGGAAAATCTCCTCCACTATCCATGAGATCCGTCACAACAAACAAACCGTCTCTGGAGGTATTTCTCACTCTAATTGTATATAATTTTGCGTTTCGATTCTGATTCTCAGTGACAATTGTGTTTTTTTGATTCGTTTTCAGGAATTTCTAAGATTGTTTCCGAAGCTCAGAAATTAGGCGGTGGATGGTTCCACGACGAGTCCGATTGCGGAATTCACGACATTTCAAAGTCTACCAGGAGAATTCTTCGTCAGGTTTTGTGAATAAAGTATTGCTACGATCCTCTATGGCTACCGCATTGTTGATCATACGGTGTTTAGGTTACAGATTATGTTGATTCAACTGCTGTTGTAGTTGCAATAAAGACAAACTTTTGCTGTGTTTAGTACTTTTTACAGATCAAATAATATTACTAGTTTGATATACGTGAGCTTAAGGTTTCATCGGGATTTTCGAGTTTTAGTATATAGAAAGAAAAAAAAAACTTTTCCTCACCGAGAACGGGAGTGGTTAGTTAATTGATCAATACACTGTCGACAAACACGCGTATCAACATTTTATTGGTCAATTGGCCAACTTAGTATAGCATAAAGTTAACTTCATCGTATTGAGAACAGTGTTTTTATAGTAGTTTCCTGTGAATTGATGCCTTGAGTTGATGCCTTTGCACTGAATGCTTTTCCATCTTCTTAGTTTTATTTTTCCCAATTTTATATATCAACAGGGATCAGTACAATTAAACAGAGATGTCCTCGGCATTCTTTCAAGTCCTACACATATTATTATCTTGGTGATAATACATTTGGTAAAAGTTCCTTATTTCTACCTACCACTGACCTGTAAGAGTTAGAAAATCAATCATCCATTTACAAGTAAACAAACAAATACAGTAGTATTACACAGAAGTTGCATCACAGTGAAAGAGGCACAAGCATATATAACATACATGCCTGGTACAGTAAAGACTAAAGAGAGATGTTCTGCATCCCACTTGGAGACCAACATACCTCCCAAGAAGAGTAGAGTAGAGTAGTATCAGGAAATGAAAGATTCTCTCTTTGATATAGCCACCCTTTTCCCTCTATACAATAACTGGGAAACAAGGATATCTGACTCAAAAACAAGCATCTCTTCTCTTCTCTTCTCTTCTCTTCTCTTCTCGTCTTGTTCATCAGTGTTATCAGGTTGACGCGTAGCCGAGAAAAGAGCTAGGGAAGTGAGCAAATCTTTAGTTCTTCACTCTAGTCTTAATTTCTTTTGATTGCTCAAGTCAGGTTTTAATGAAACTTCAAGCCCGCCCGCCCGTCGTTACTCATTCTCATTAACTTTTTACAGCAACCATCACCACCAAATAGAGACCGACCTTAGAGGAGCTCCAATGCAATCTGATTTTGTTGATTCAGATCATAGAGTGACATGGCAGAGTCGAATTCTTCATCATCAGAGCGTTTAAAAGCAGGTCTTTTCTGGAACTTTTTTGCGCTCCCCAAGATTCCTTCATCGCCTTTCAGGAACCGAACCACCTGCATCACATGAAACAAGGTTTGTCATATGTATAGGCCACTACAATCTTCTTCACCTGACCTTCCATCAACATACCTGGCTCATATCAGGCCTTTCAGTTGAAGACTCATTTATGCACATAGAAACAATTGAAACCACGTCACTCATCTGCTCTGCATCATAGGCACCAGCAAGCGATAGATCAACAAGCTCTTCGATATTTTTCTTAGTGATCAAAGGTTTAGCCTGCAAGAAATTAATCAAAAGGTTTTCTAAATGACTGGCAAAGATTCAACCTCAGAAGATCCTTTTATTATTTTTGTTTGGAAAATATTTCATTAGTAGCATAATCAAATGGGGACTGATAGAAGCTACCATACCCACATCACAAGACTTTTTTGTGACTTATCCAACGCTGGGCGTCCAGTTATCAGCTCCAATACAAGTACCCCATAAGCATAGACATCAGTTTTTTCATCTACTAGCCCATGCAGAAAAAATTCAGGTGGAAGATAGCTGGCATAAAAAAACTAAGATGAAGAGAGAAACAAAAAATGGAAAAGTAATTATTAAACTCTCAGACATCAGGAAAGAAAAATTTATGTGTATACGAACCCAAATGTGCCTTCGTATTGTGATACAGTGAGGTGCGCCCATTGATCTGGGAGCCATTTCGCGAGCCCAAAGTCAGATATCTACATTGAACTAAAAGTTAGGGATGAAATCCAATAACTTCAAGAAAAAAATAGATAAAAAATGATTCATGTCTTTAAAACGGGTATGTTACAGAATACATCAGACTTGTTACTAGCTTCGTTGTACCAATAATATTTACTGATTGCAAGAGCATCAATAACTTCTGTTCTCAGAAAACAAGAATGTCCGACTCATTTTCTAACTCCTAAAACTTATGTTTGCATCACAAAACTACCCAACAAACAGGAAGATATTTTGGAAAACAGATGACTCAATAACCATTTTCTGATCAGTAACTTAGGAACATACTTCAAAAATATATTATGGAAACCACAATCAGATGGTGTTTTCATCTGAAAATCGTACTTAAATTTGAAGGTTACCTGAGGCTCAAAATCTTCTGTGAGCAAAATGTTAGCAGCCTTTATGTCTCTATGGATAATTCTCCGCTGACATCCCTCGTGAAGATATGAAAGGCCTGAGGCAATGCCTAGAGCAATGTTATATCTAACGCCCCATTTTAATTTTTGCTTCTCACCTGAAGACAAAAGGAACAAGCACTTAATGCTGATGGTGGAAATTGAAAAGAGACTTGATTCCAAAAATCAGATTAAAGAACAGACCAGTAAGCAGTGAGGCTAAGCTCCCATGGGGAGATAAAGGAAGAACAAGGTGCATTCCTCCCTCAACTCCATAGCCAGAAACATTAGCAATATTAGGATGGTTGACATGGACTAAAATTCCAAGCTCAGATAAAAAATCTGATGTCATCTCTTCTGGTGTCCCCCTGATCAGCCTTTTAATTGCTACAAGTTTCCCATCTTCCAAAACCCCTTTGTAAACTTCAGAATAACCTCCCTCTCCGATCAAATTTTCTTCATAGATACCGGAAAAAAGATGAAAGTGTTAGCTAATAGGACATAATAATTTTTGTTCTTATAATTACGAACTTTCACCAAGTAGACTAGTTGACGTGTAAATGATTACAACATGCAGTTGTAAATTAGTCAAGAGCGCGCAGAAGTTGAGAAAATAAGAGTTGATGTTTTAAAGAAGAGACTGACCACGACTAAAGTTGTCAGTAGCATTTTGGAGATCAGAGAGCGAAAAATTCAGCCAGGAAGACTCGAAGCAATAGAATTCAGCATCAAGATTGGAAGGCAGTCCTGGCATGCTCTTTGTCAACTGTCTGCTTTTTTTATGGGAGATTTTCTTGATGGAAGGTATACTATGATGGAAGGTATGTAAACCCATTGCCGGTTTTAGTTTACGGAAGAAGCCACGCCACTGGGAATCGTGTTTTGGATTTATTTCAGCTTCGGAATACGAAATACTGGCCTTGAAAGATGGTAGTTCACAAAAATCAGCGGCATCCCCGAGTGACTCTCTTGGCGTGGAACCTTCTATTTTCTCCTCCTCCTCCTCCTCCTCCACATCTAGACCCAAGTCTATAAAGGTAAAGACCAAAATTAATTTATGGAATGGAATGACATAATTCTTCATTTAATGACGGAGAAACTGAAAATCTACTAAAAAATTATTGATGAGGAACCAAAACAAAATTTTCAGTGAAAGGTAGAGATTTTACCTTGAGCAGAAACAGAGATTGATGGAACAGAAAACAAGATTTTGTTTCCGACCACAAAAACTTTGTCTTCTGCAATTCCTTCAGCCATATTGCTGGTACGTACTATCACTGCCAAAATATAGTGGAGTTATGTCAAACATAGAATGATAGCTTGAACAGGTTTAAAACTATCAATTTATAACTAACTCGTTATAAAAGAACCAACAGGTAGGTAGATTTGGAAATATGGAAAGTAGGGGCCATATAACCTACTCCCTCCGTCCCATAATATAATATATATGATGTTTTAGAGTTTAGGAGGAGTAATGAGGGATAATTTTGAAAATATTGCTCTTAGATTTTCTAAAACATCAAATAATTTGGAACAAATGAAATCACATAATATATGATGGGACGGAGGGAGTATCAAATATGGTTAAATCCACAATTTTTTAAAGGAACAGAAATCATTGCAGTAAATACAATAAACTTACCATTCACATATATGCATGCATTATGGATAGGAACATTGTATATTATGATCAGAATACTTGAATTAATGCGGTATATAAAATAAACGCACAAATGCAGCCAAACCCAGAAGCTGAATTGGCAATGCTATGCTATTCCCACGTATACAAACATGATTATGAGAAATAAAGAAATTGCATTTTTTGCATGTAGATAGAATAAACCCAATAGAAATTCATACGTACCGAGATGAAATTGAAGGTTTAGGGCCAAAACTTTCCCTTAGGGCAGCCGAACCAGAAACAGAACTACAACCCTCAGGGCGACGGCGAGAATTTGGGGTGGGCGTGAAAATGCGAGAGATGAATGATTGAGAGAGAGAGAGAGTTGTGAAGAGAGGTTGGAATGATTTCCGTGTTCATTCCGTATCGGGTTTTTTGTTGACAAGCGAGCGCCCGTGTTTAAATGCCCAAAAACCGCCTATTTTTCAATCCGAGTCATCGACAGAAATTTATACAAAATTAAAAATGTATTTGTAAAATGACAATTTTTATTTAAATATAACTTTAGTATTAGTTAAAAGTTAATAGTAAAAAATAATAACAAAGTAGAAAAATCATGTCACACTTTATAATCTTAAAATAAAAATGTATATTTAATTTTGTAACCGACTAAAAAGAAAAATATATCTAAAAATATGACTTCAAATGTCATATTTTTAGCTCTAAGAAATAATCCGAATCCCACAACAATAAAGAGAGTACAAAACACCCTCTCCCTTCCGAAATTTAATTTTGATACATTTTTTTCAAAATTAATTAATTAATTTATTTTCCAACTTATTTTTAATATTTGCTAAAACTATAGTAAGTGGTTTATTCTTACATAGAATATGAGTACCGACATGTTAAGAATAACATGTGTTACTTTATTATCAAGAAATAGAAATAAATTTTAAGGAATTAAGAGGGGGAAAAAAGTATTTCTAATTTTTTGAATTAGAAAGAGTAAAATTTAGCCGGACAAAAGGGGGTAAAATATAGGGAGTTGATATTTCAACAAAATTTTACATAGAGTTTTGCTATATATTGCGTTGAATTATAATTGTAATGACCCCATCTTAATTTATTTTATCTTATCCAATTTCATCACAACATATTCATCAGACATGTATATTATTTCCCCTTTCGTACGTTAACGAAACCCAAATAGAGACAATACCAATCAAGTACCGAGAGCATGTCACGATCGAACCAACAATTTTGCGGGGACGGAAGTACGTACGGAACCAGTAAAACACATGGGAAGTGGATATCAAGTGTGGCTTGCTTGCAGGTGAAGAAAACTTGAGAATTATTATAGCACATCAAATTGCCATTATTTTTCATGTATTTTTTTGGTAGCTCAACAGAACAGTTGCAACAATGGAAGTGTAACGTGATTTACAATTAAAACTACAAAAGAATCTTTGTGGCATGAAAGAAGTGGGGATAAAGCTTGGGTACATTTCAAGCTTTACGAGTAATTAACCCCTCGAACACAGCATAGAGGTCGTTGTTATCTTGGCCAAAAATCTCATCTGCCTTCCTTAATGTTTCCTAGAATTTTCATGTATGAGAATTACCACCATGGAGTTCATCACCAATAACAAAGAAAGAGAAGGGGAGTTGGAATGTGGGATGAGATGAAGTCAAATACCTCTCTCGTTTGCTTGTGGGAATTTAGTTCCTTGACATTTGCTAAAAACGCACCAAACTGCTCATAAGACAATCGGCTCCTGATGTAGGAAACAATCAAGGGATCAGATGAGCAAATGTTGGACTTGATGACCAAATGTTTGATAATGCTTATTCTAAGAATTGTTTAAAGAAAAATAAATTCTAATATTATTTTAAGCAAACTTAATTACACGGAAAAGAGAAGGGAAGATAAAAATACAAATTTAACAGAAAATGGTAGGCAAATGCATTGAGCGGCTGGTGTAGCCGAGTTGGTGCCAACCCCCTCGACCATGCTCTTGAGCATGATTCAAGTCACACTAGCTGCAAATTGCAGTAGCAACCTAGGGGCCCTTCCCATAAGGCTAGAGTAGATAGAGACAGAGTAATCGGGTTTCTCTAGTCCACCAAAAGAAAAAACACACTATCCAGGACTTTAAATAGGTTGCTCTAAAGGAACATATTCGCATGCTGCAGATACTTTATTCATAGAAGTTGGTGTAGAGTACCCGTTACTCAAGTTATTAATGGACATAATAAATCCAAGAATTTTAATGTTAAAGGTCATCCAAATTTTGGACACGCGGGATGATTTTCTATTTTGCTGTAACAACTTGCCAAATCATGATCTCTAGAAGCTACGATTACTGAGAATTTGACCAACTTTATTTTGTTAGAAATCATCATGTTCATGGTGTAGAAAATGAAGGCCAAAGTCATGTATAAGGGCAAATGTTTCAGAATCATTGAAAAAAGCATGGATGTGTATTAGTGTAAATGTTGGTAAATATATTATTGTCCAAGATAAATGGCACACTGAAGTTGAATTGGATATAAATTAGTGCTAATTTTTAGTTTGTAAAATATAAGTCACGTACACAAAATACCAGTGTCAGTTAATTTTACCTGACTTGGCGGAAGAATTCTTTCCCATCAACTCGAGCTCGCCCTGAAACAAGCACAAAGAAGCAATGACAACCTCACATATCACAATAATTAATCCACCCACTCTAAACCCCTTCAACAACAATATCTTTTATGATTTCTGGTCAGAATTACAAGGACACTAACAAACTGTCAAGTAGTAGAGCATGATACACGTTGTTGGGACCATTCTCTTACACTTTAAGCTTTTAGAGCACTTGGTGTGTTAACATGGTATCAGAGCTCTGCTTTTGCAAGGTCTTGTTCATTTCTTCCCACTTGCATTTTGTTATTGTCAGTGGAACTGAAATCTACTTCATTTTTGCATTATGATGCAACTTGGTTTATCTCTTCACATGCAAGAGGCTCTGTCCAAAAGCTATTTTAGGCTTTTAGAGGATTTAGAGTCTTAAAAATGTGAACTAAAACTGAATAAATATGACTTCTTAATAAGTTGCGTAAGTTGTGCGTAAAATACCAATTCACTGTAACATACCACATGCAACCAGGAAGATGTTGGAAATAGTCTTCCAAGTATCTATATTAGAGGAGCAACCAACCCTCTGAATGTAAGCAGTGATTAAGATTTGTCTTTATTAACTGGTGACATAAAAATGTTTTATGGTTTTGAATGGATACCCCCTTCCCACCACCAAAGAGAAGCTGCCTAGCTCAAATGTAGAATTGCAAGATATAAAGCAGCAGGCTTGGTCAGACAATATGAAATAGTAACTAGAGTGACTTCATGATTTCTGGAGCACAACTAGTTCTTTTTATAATGATTCTTCACGGAAAATAAATTCAAAAAAACTCATCAGAACTAACCTGTATCGTAGCCCATTGAATTGTGATGGCTTGATGGCATAGAGGAAAAGGAAGACCTGTCATCAAACATACCCCTTGTTGTTGCAAAAGAGATTGAATGTCGTCTAGGGGACAGTGGCCTAGATGTTCTCTTTGGAGATGCAGATGATGATAGACTAGGAGGGGAACCAGGAGGAGTAAGCCGAGGTGTGGTATTTTGGGATGCTAACAACAGACCTTGTGATATGCGAGTCCTTGAGGCTGCCATTATATGAAAAATAATACAGTAAACCATTGTGAGAAATAATGCACTAAAGTACACAATTTTAACTCCTTCACTAAATTTTGTAGATATAGACCCCTCCAATTCTGAGTTAAAATTGTGTACTTTAGTGCACACCTTTGGCCCAGTGGCATGACCCAACCCATGTTTGCCATGAGGTTGGGGGATCGAATTGTGGGGGTGTGTGTGTCCAAACTAGCAAAAAAAATACCAATTGACTATCCCAAGAAGTGAAAGCACTTCTATACAACAATATGAGTGATATAGCATGAAGGAAACAACTGTAAGTATATGGAGCTCACCATCTGTCTCATGATCCTCTGCATTTGAATTTTCCACAACAGAGAACTGGCTATGTATTGAAGAAGGTCTTGAAGGTGGTAATGTAGCAGTATCTGCTGAAATTAATTGTAAAACCTTCAGTGAAAAAACAGTTATGATCAACTTTGAAAGGATTTTTCTTTGAATATTCTGGAGATCATGTTAAGAATATAGGGTTGAAGACAAACTGAGATGATATTGATAGGAAAACACAGTTAAAGGAAAAGAAACCAAACAAGCTTTGTAGGGTAGATATGAAAATTGAAAACACATAAAACCTTGATCTTTCTTACTACTTAAAAAAAGGCAGGATTGTCAAAATTTACTAAACTATCACCATTGCAAAGAAGATCCAATAGATTTCATTTCGGAGGAGTTTATAACCTTATTTAGTTATATGTATCCATTTTGGTATAACACCCCAAAAGTACTGGAGACCCGCCAGGTCATCAATTGGAAACTAAAATTACCACGTTCTTCTCTATGCAGTCTCTACAACATTATCAAATAATAAAATACGGCACCATTGGGGGATAGAGCCAAGATTCCTGAGAAAGGGCCGGCCTCAAAATATAATACTTTGAATTTTGTCCCAAATTAATTAAGTACATTTGTATGTATGTAAACTGCACTCCGTCTATTTTTATGTAGAAAACTACATTTTAAGTAAATAAATTTTAATTCTCCTAAACCAAGATAAGCGATTTCCCACCATAAGCTACGGTGTTTCCTCCCATGGCACCATGGAATTCCCATAAGATGGCAAATAATACCATTTAATGAATATAAACAAGTCATTGACCTCTAGCAAGTGACTGAGAAGATAAACTATCATTGCTAGCTGCATGTGTGGCAGCAACCTGCACTGCTCCTCCCTGCAGCCAAAAGGAAAATTTATTTAGTTAAGTATTGATGCCTACAGAGCAACATCTAACCCACAGTTGCCAACATTACTTACATTTTACATTGTTTTTCTTTTAAATTTTGTATTCTCAAATATATAGAATTAAGACAACTTACAGAATTTCCATCATCATCTTGAAGTGACTTCATGAGCGTCTTTCTGAAGCTTTCCAACTGCATGCATCAAGACTGAGTTAAGGGTATATGAAATTTTATCCTTTGGGAACACTTTTTTATTGTAAAATTAGGGAAGTGCTATTTGCACTCCAAATTTCTCCATTTGCACTCCAACTTCTTCTTGTAATGCTATAAAATTACATAAGGTGCCACTGAATGTAAAAGACAGCTATTTGAATCAAAAAAATCCATATACCAATAATACCCTTGCTTGTTGCTTCTTCTTTGATTAATCCAAACAAACTTAAGCACCAGTATATGACTTTTACTTCCAAGGTAAAATTACCAGAAAGTGTTATTATTAGCACAACTTTTTATTTTTCACCACTTCAGTTGGTAGAAACCTACTTGTCCCTATAACATCGTGACGTTTTCCAAATGTCTGAATTTATGTTAAATAAAAGCGTTAAACATGAAACTAATGTAATCTTTGTCACTGCACTGAGTAAAAAGAAATTTTAATTTACAATTTTTGTTCGAGTATTTAGCAACATATCCCCTTGGTTCCACAAAAGGGTTATATTTTGACTTCTTTGACCATGTATAAAATCTTAAAATTCAAATATTGCTATAAATTAATATTTTTCAGTTAATATAATTGATATTATTGTCAGCTATGTAAACAACACTAAAAATCACAAATCTGTAGTTTTAAACATTTACATGAATCGCAGTATTTTAAATTTCAGGATTTTAATGCATATGCTTTAGAGAATTGAGTGATATTTACATTCTAGTGATGAAGTGCTTTTTGAAAATTATTTGTAAATATTCATAGGACAGTATTTTTGGTATAAGTGCTCTACGGTCCTGGCAAAATGTCGAATTCCAGAACTGCCATTAACAATTACGAATATTTTCACTGGTTTATATTTTAGCTTAAGAAGGAAAAAAAAAAAAAGGTGGAGAGAGAACATGGAGAAGAGATTGATTACCTTGGCAACATCGCGATTGAGCTTCTTAACCTCATTAGACAGCGAAGCGTTCTCCTTCAACAATTTCTCCTGCACGATTCAATTCAAGGTTTATATCATCTTCATATGAATATGTATGAACTGGACCGGGTTGGACAGGTGAACCGGACCTTTTCTCGGTCGGCCTGGGAGAGTTTATCGGCGGTGTCGGAGAGAGAAGAATCTAGGGATTCCAGCTGGGCTTGGAGGTCGGCGATGAGAGCGTCCTTCTCGGTGAGCTTGGCGCTGAGAAATGACGCCTCTGATTCGAGGGAGGAGACACGTGTCGAGAGGGCAATGGAGGTGATTTTGCGAGCGACATCCAGCTGTTCGAATGGATCCGACGGCAGTACCTCCAACACCTCCTCCGGAAGATCGAAATTCGGGCTTAACGATTCTTTCGCCAGCATTTTCTTTTCCTTCTTCCTACTGTACTTTAATTATTATTAGTTTTTATTTTTTATTTAATTTTAGGCAGAAATAGAGTGAGTAGAGTATGCAGCCTAGTGGATTGGACGGTGGCCTATTTCTCTTATTTATGCCCTTTCATTAACATGTGGCTTATATCAAGTTTTGTTTTGTGGGTTTGGATAGGAAATAGAAAATTGATATTTTAAAAATATTTTTTAATATTTTTACATGAAGAATATCGTTATATTATAAAATTTATAACTACGACTTTCATATGAAAAATATTATTTTCAATTATGAATTTAACAATTTTCAAATAGAAAATATTATGTACCATTTTAGAAAAATAAATTAAATAGAAAATTTGTATATACAATATTAAAAAAAATGGCACCATGATAGATGCTCCTTCCATTCCTTTTTTAGTATCCTCTAAGGATTAATGAATATAGGTTATAATCTATTAGTTGTTAAAATGTGTAAAATATTAATAATATCCTTGCATGTAATATATATAAATACAATTTAATTATAAGAATACATTTATCATAAGGAGGTACTTGGAGATCTTCAGGAAAGTCTATTGAATTTTGACTTGTGGGAATGGGACTCAAATTTGTGAACTTGAATAGTAAAGAGATTTTTGGTCTTTGCATTTAAAGATAAAATAGAAGGGGATATTATATTATTATTGGAATAAAATTAGTTGGAAAAGTAAGAAAAGCAAGTCTATATTTGATATTTAGAACTAAGTAATAGAGCAATGCTATTATCACATAATTTATATCACATAAAGCTCATATACATACACATGTATATTTGCGGGCCCTGCATATCACGCACGATCTACAGTATGTATGTGTGTGTATGTGAATATTATGTGACTCAAAATTATGTGATAGTAACATTATTTTAAGTAATATGTACGGAGTAAGTAGAAAATACATTAAAATTCAACAATTTGACTATCATCATGCATGGGTATTGTATTAAATTTCTTGGGTCTTAGAGAATCACAACAGTTTCATTATCTCTATCCCTATTATGCAGTCTATTAGGCCATTCTATAAAATAGGGATTTAATTTTTTCACGATGTACCCAACAAATTTCTTATATTTATTCTTTAAATAATAAATTTTAAAATTTAAAAGTTTCAACCGTCAAAATATCAAATTAATAATAATCGTATAATTTATAAAATAGAGAGTATAATTTATCAATTGTATTTCACTGTAAAATAAATTTTTATTTTATTTTAAATTTTAAGTAATTTATGTACTGCGTATTGAATAAATTGTAACTGCAAATGTACATAAGATCAATATTAACTTTTAAAAAGTTAATTTGTGATATTTTTAAATTTAAATTTAATATGATTCATTTAAATTTTTAAAAATAATAAATTTTATAATTAATAGTACTTTTATAATATTTATAATTATGTTGACATAAATTAAATAAATTTATATCAATTTTAAATTGAAATATGTTTGAAATTAATTTTTTAAAAATAAGTCGATATTAATTTTATAATTTAAAAATGAAGTAGTAAAAAAATATCTAGATGTGTGTGATTGATGAGTTGTCCAGTTAAATGAGGGTGTGAAATGTTATTTTGTATATATAAAGAACGGTCTTTTGACTCCCTTATACTGGGGAGTAAAATCCTATATAGGTGTGAAATGTTATTTTGTATATATAAAGAACGGTCTTTTGACTCCCTTATACTGGGGAGTAAAATCATATATAGGGATTAAAATAAAGAGTCAAATAAGGATAAGAAAACTGTTGAATAATAATTTGTTGATATATTCTTTAAAATTGGAATAGAAAATTGATTAGACAAACTGTTGTAGATGCTCTTTATTACTGCTTTTTCTCTCCTGCAGCTTAGTGAAATTACGGAATTTCCAATTGGCTTGGGCTTGGGCTTGGGCTTGGAGGTACCTTGTGGACCTGGTCGCTTAAATTGCATTTATATTACCACAAATTTTAAAACGACAAATAATTTTATTTTTAGTATTAATTAAGAATTTAGTTGTGATGGTTTGATATTAAAAATGATGATAAAAAAATAATAATAACAAATTAAAAATATAATGTTAATTTATAATCCTAAAATAGAAAATATTTCTCTAATTTTAAAACAGATTGAAGTATTATCTAACATATATTATTAAGCAAATATATATACAAAAAAAAATTACTATTTTCACAAGAAAGAAAAATGATATTTTGAAAAAGTCTCACTTACATGAATGTAAATTCCACTTATTATTTATGAGAGAAGAGCCTTACGAAAATATTAATTTTTCTTATAAAATAATATAAATTATCTAAAAATACCATGTTTCTTGAAAATAAGGTCCATTGTCATTGTCCAATAGTGACAAGGCATTTGGAACAAAGATTTTGCATCTCTTTTTAACTTCAACAATGCTACTATCACATACAAAATATTACATAAAACTCACATACACACATATTTTTGAGCTCCGCCTGGCACGTGGAGTCTATAATATACATGTGTGTGTATATAAACTTTATGTAACCATTTTATACGTGATAGTAGCATTATTTTTTTAACTTTTGGAAACAAGATTTAACTTATTTTAGCACCAATATTTTATTTTATTTTATAACGAGGATGTATCCATTATCCACCAAGGCATAAGTTCCATTTTATTTATTTATTAAAAAAAAGAAAAAGCAAGTAGGAGTACGTGTTCCCATCTAATTCGGTTGCAAAAGAGGTCCATTTGACTTGACCCCACAGTCCTCTTTATTCTGAGGAATTCTTCTTTTTCTTTTGATAACTAATTGCAAAGAAATCGTTAAATAAAAGTTGATTGTAAATAAATAAATAAAGTATAAGGAGCTTTTAAAAAGACTAAAATAATTATCCCAAATGATCTAGATTACAGATTACATCTCTTATGGTTGAGTATACTTTATCATTTATCTTATATAATGTCATATTATTTGAGATATATTTAAAATAAGGAAAAAATAAAAAATAATATCATTACCATTGAAAAGAATCTCATAACATTACCTTTATCATTTAGTTTAATAGTAATAATAACATGTAAATAAAATTGTGTTATTATTAAGCATGTCTATATAGCATATCTTTACATGCTATTTAATATTTTTAAGAAAAAATATGTATTTTTTTAAAGCAGAGATGGTATAATATAAATTATAAACACGAGTCATGTTATATATTATAAAAAATTTTGACCGAATTATAATTGAGGGATATGTACTGATAGACATATATTTTCACATTGGGTGAATGAGAATCAAATGGGAGCACCCTTCCCATACAAATTATACAATGATGCAAAGAAGGCAAGGCAAAATTAATCAAACAAGTTATTGCATGATTGTTCAATTTTAAAGCCCAAGGGCAAAGGATGGATTAGTTAGTTTAAGGCTATAAAAAGACAAGTCCTCCTGGTCACCTTGTTAAAAGTTGTAAACTATGCAAATTATTTATTTTTATATATTTTGTGAAACAAATATTTTTATATGTAAAAATATTTGTTTTTTAATATATAGTCATTTTAAATTTTAAATTATTATTGATTTTTAAAAATTAACTTGAAGTATTTTTTAACTTAAAATTGAACTACTAAAAAAGTGGAGTAATATTTACTATTTAATAAATTATCTTAATTTTAAGTTTAAAAATTTTAATTTTAATTTTAAAAATTCAATAATAACCTTATTCTATTTTAAAATGGAAGAAGAGACTATATTCGTCCCAATTAAAATTAAATACCAGGACCCACAACAATAATTTCTAACAAAGCAAACTAACGCCGTTACTAACACTCACTTCAACAGCGACCTAAAATGCGAAAAACGACAAACAAACAACACTAACGCCGTTAAACAACAAAGAAGCCAGGGCCCCACCCAAGACCAAGAGTCCAAGACCAAGTCAGGCGCTCAAACCAGGCGGCCCCTTCTCTCTCTCTATAAAAATAGGATTTCATTTCATTTCATTACCGTTTCATTTCCATTTCATCAAAGGTCGGGGAAAAGTCTTCTTTCTTCCTCAACTCTCCTCCCACCCTTCATCTTCTTCTATTTATAATCCCCCATTTTTATAACCACACACCATTAACAGCTGCAGAGCCGAATAATTACACTTCTTTCTTTTGTTTTTATTTTATTTTTTGTTTTTGGGTTTGTTTTTTGCCCTTTTTTTCTTTTAGGGAAAGGAAAAGGAAAAAGAAAAAACTTCCTCCTTCCCCAGAAGAGAGGAAGAGGAAACAAACAACTTCAAATCTCTGTAAATATTCCCAGTTTTCTCTTTCCTCTTTCTTCTTCATCCTTCAGTTTTCTCCCCCAGATCTTATTTGTTATATTTACACATATATATGTGTGTGTGCCAATAGGACAAATTGAGAAATGGGAACGGAGGTACTGAGACCACATGATTGCTTGACCCAACGGATCAGAGTAGCTCCGGTGGTTTTTCATCGTCGGAAAATTTTCTATGGAAACGGAAGCGGGTTACCTAAGATTAACAACACCAACCGGAAGCCGACGGTCCGGTCGGAGAGGTTGGAGAGGCCGGAGCAGAGGAGGCGGTCACCGGAGCCGATGATCTCGAAGAGATCGGCGAGCACCGGTGATTTGAGGTACAAGCAGCCTCAGAACATCATCAGCACCAGCAGCAGCAATAACAACCTTATGTTGGGACAAGTGACGATTTTGAGGCGAGGTGAATCGCTGGAGACGAAAATCGAGACAAACAAGAGCAATAGTGGCGAGGAAACGACGGTTTACGGTACCGGAAGGCTGGGTCCGGATCAGGAAATGGTGCCGAAGCAGGTCCGGGTGGGGTTGCCGGATATTTACGCCGGTTCGGCTTTCTCAATGTCTCCGTCACCGAGAGCTCTTCCTCTACCGTCCTTTTTCAATAAGAAAAAAGGTACAAAGTGTGTTGACGATTCGGCCACCAGAGATTTAAGACGGTTGCTCCGGCTGGATTGAAATCTGAAAAAATGGCAGAAACAATTTGATTACCCATTTTTCAGAAAGCTTTGAAACTTTCCAGGATATTTTTTTAACAAAATGGAGAGGATTATTAGATTTGAAAATTAAGAGAGATAAGTGCAATCATCATCTATAATTATATTATATGGAATTGGAATCAAAAATGGTAAGTAAATTATGGTTTGGGTGTAATGTAAGATAGCTCTCTGTAAGTAAATAATGGTGAAAGCTTTTCTGCTCTGTTTGTTGTTTGTTGATGATGAAGAAGGGGGGTTTGTATTTAAAATGTAAGAGGAGTTTAACATTTTAAGGCGAAATTGAGCAGAAATATGTTCTGATTTAATTTCTCCTGTAGTCTTTTTTATTCTGTAATGTTGTTCTTGATCATCATCATGTGTTTGTCGTAAGGTTTGGCATCTTGTGTAAAATAGCAGGTAGAAGAATTATTAGCTATCTCCCTGTTCATGTTAATGTACTATATCTTCTTTCCGTTTGTTTCCTTTACCCTGCGGCTTGTGAGAATAAAGAAACCAGATGAAAATAGAGGAATTAATTTTATTTAGTGTTTGTTAAGTTTTAGAATGAAAATTTAACTTAAAATTACAGTATTATATCTTTTATTCTATGGTTATGAGATTACTTTTAATAAATTAGTATAACTATAGTTTTGCTACTTTAAAATGTTACTACTATAAAAGTGTTTGATCAATTTTTTTTTTCTTAAAAAACTCGCAAACAATAAATTTTTAATTATTATTTTTCTTTTAAAACTCACAAATATAATATAAAATAATGTAAGTTTCAAAATGAAAATTAAGAAATTTTTAAACAATTATAATAACTTTATAAGGTTTATTATTATTATAGGGAATTATATATATTATTTTTCTATTAATATTGTGCCGAAATGGATCTGGGAATAGAGGAGGTCTGCGTCTGCCTGGTTGGTGACTTGGTGTTGACGAATGGACAGTGAAATGTGTTGTCATGTCAGTAGTGCCAGAAATGGCCTTAATCAAACCACAAGGACTACTCTTGGTCTACACAAATTCTAGCAAGAGAATTTGATTGGCTTCAAGTTTAGTACGAAACGTCCCTGGGTTGGTGGATATCGGCAGCGGTTAATTTTAGTTAATTGATCAATACAGTAATATCGATATGTAAATAGAAAAATAATTTTTCTGTGTTAATATTATATTAATTAATTGATCAACTTATCATAAAATTAACTTCATGATAACCGGATCCGTAGATATCCCTTTCCGCCGCCTAATACTACCCCAGTTTCCAAATTTCCAAATCACTTTTTTTGACATGTCGAACTCAACCTCATAGTTACATGAATTGGGATATCATTGAGCCAAAGGTTAGTCGGTGAGTCAATCTCATGGTTATTTATTTGTTCATATTATTATTATTTTTATAATAACGGATAGTGTTAAGATATGGGCACCTCATTATCAAGGCCCAAGGACGACATCCTCAATTTTAGACCGGGTGACTGGACACCTAAGTTGCAGTCACAGGGTCTCATAGAGTCGGAGATCAGCCGCTTGCGCAAGATATAAGGCAATGCAATCACTCGTTCCTTGATGCGTGTCTTTGCATAATTTAAATGATTTGGTCTCGACCGCTTACTGATAAAGACGTGTTGAAATCACATGCTCCATTAACCATACTTATTTTTTTATTTTTGGACTTCCAAAAAAATTATAATATTTATTTTAACACAAATTTTTACGAACGGTATATATTTGTAATTTGAATACATGTAAAAAATAAGAGTTAGTGTTTAGTGTTTTGATAGTCAAAAAAAAGAAAAAAGAGACCGGTCGTCCCAGAATTACTCCTTGCAATACTAGTGGAGATTATACATTCTTTACACTTGAAACTTATAAATTAATTTATTATCTTTCTCCCCCACTTATTAACAACTACTCTGAAGCGGTTCATGACGGTCCAACAACACGGTTAACCATCGTGAGAACGTTTCTACAGAGTCTTAGAAGTCGGGACCTACACCAAAGTCTTAGAACGTTTCTACAGAGTCTTAGAAGCGGTTCATAACGGATCTTTACTATCACAATAGAATTTTGTAAACTACAAGAATGGAAGCAAGTATGTTAGGAAAATTAATTCTCCCTCCCTCCCTCCCTCCCTCAGTATAAATTATTTTAGAAAAATATTTGTTCGTCAATTTTATACAAGTCATTTGAGAATTTCTAAGTAAACATTAATTATTTAATTTTCAATATTATTCTAAGTATTAAATATAACTTTGATTTTCTCACTATTTTTTGTCCAATAAATAGTAACACTCACTTTTTTCCAATACAAACACGATATAGACAACTAATATTATACAATTATTTCGTTAATAAACTATTTATCTTAAGGGAAGGAGGGAGTAATAAATCCTTATTAGAAAAAAGGTCAACCATCATTTAACAGAATGCGCGTTCTTCTTTTTTATCATTAAAGCAAAATCATAGTAAATGGCAACATCAAAAGTCTAAATCCTTTGAAATAGATGGGTATTTTCAGATGCATTATTCATCTCAAAAAGATTCGCACTTATTAGTAACTCAAAAACTAAACTCAGTTCCTGGAATAGTTTTAAGAGGGAGCATGACGTACAGAAACACGCCGCACGATGGGGCCTCTGCACGATGGGCAGTCCATCATTCCCTGCTTCTCATGGAGCTCATTGCATGCCGGGCAGACCACCATATGGGCGCAAGGGAGGAAAACTACAGACATCTCGTCGGACAGGCACATCACACACTCCCGTTCACGTTTCACGCTTCCACCCCCAGAATGGTCCTGCAAATCTGTCACCTTGGTAGAGATTAAAGGTATTGCGGACACCTTGGTTGGAGCAGTTCGGGAATCTGTCAATCTGCTAGCATAGCTTCCATCAACGCCTCTTCTTAGAGCAGCTATTTTTGAAGAGTCCGTCTTCAATCTCAGCTGGGAGATTTCTTTCTCAAGCTTCTTTATATCATCTTTATACCTATGCATGTTCTTCTCTGCTTTCAGTCCGACCATATTCTCCTTTGATTTAGCTGAAGCTTCTAGCTGTTCTCTAGTGTTTCTGAATGAACTTCCCTTTGCAAGCAACTCTTCATTTGCCCTTTCTCCCTGTTTCCATCTAGCCTGTGATATTTTACATTTTTCATTGAGAAAGCGTGGAAGGGGAAAACTCATACATAAACAGTTGGAAACAGTACACTATGGAAGATTCTACAAAGTGCACAAAACCGCACTATTAAGTTTACCATCAAAGATTAACATTTTAGTCTATTACCCTATAAAGATTACTGTTTAACAAAGTTCTAATAGGGAAATAAAATGAAGTTCTCAAATTCAATCGAATTTCCAGTTTCTTAGAGAGACTACATTAAGGAAAGGAGGTTGCGATACTATGTGCATGTAAGTCTTTTGTTCCAAAAATAAATAGGGCTATATTAAATTATCACATATATAAGAACTGCTAACTATGGCTGCACACACTAAAAAAACACAAGACCTAAAAAAGGCAGAAGCGGACTGCACCGGCTTTATTCAAGCCGGTCTAATATATATCCAGTTCATTCACCGGTTTGATTGACAACACCCAAGTCAATTCTGGTCAATGCCAGTTTGCAAAATTAAATCGGGTATTTAACTAAACAGGCCAATAATGTAAATTGATTATATATGTAATAAATATATACGCATTACAGACTTAAGACTACTTCAGATTCAGAAACCTCAGACTCATCTTCTAAGTTCTCAAGACAATTCCTCTCAACCTCTTCGGCTCTTCCTCTCACAGTCTCAAGAGGCAGCAATTCTTCTCCCTCTCCCTCTCCACCTCTTCCTCACACTACTAACTGAAAACTTTCTGTTTCTCAGTTTCAGATTAACATTGAGAACTGAGAGGAGACTCTAAATCCTTGAGAAATTTGAAAGGGTTCTGTTGCAGCGCCGCCACTCTGTAAGATTCTGTCTATCTGCGTACCGATGGAAATCAGTAGCCACGAATGAAAAGGAATTTTCCAGAAATTGATTATTACACTCAATTTAAAGATTGGATTCTTCTACTACTGGTTTGTGTTGATCGGGTACGAATTAAGTTGTTATACATGTATATGATCAACAAACTAGTGGTGGCAATGAGACGGTTTGATTAACGCACAATTGAATCAATTAGGGATTGTTTGTATACGATGTAAGAATAGGGGTTTTTGTAAACAGTAACCTACCTACTAAACCAATCACACTTTCACACCAACTCACTGCAAACCAATTGTGTTAGTCGGCTTCGACATGGTGAGTCTTAAAAAACCGACTAGTTCAATTCAGCCTAAAATCCTGTCAGTTACCGGCCGAAACCGGCCGTGTGCACCAGCACCCCTACTGGTAATGAATGCCCTAAGGGCACTTGTTAAGTAGCATTTACTTTCACGGTATTTTATTATGGGAACTTTCACTAATAAATTAAGCACACTACATTCAATACAGTTGAACAAATTCCATAATAACATTTTCTAAAATTACCTACAAAAAAGGTACTTTTACAAGTTACCATAACAACGCTTTTCGATACTTTCTAAAAGAAGGTTCTTAAGACGCAATAAATGCTCCTTAAAAAATGCCTGGGCAGCACTTGTTATTGCTTGCCCTCTTATATAGCTGAAATACCTAGAATCTCACCTTCTAGTTCCTGTGTATTGATCTATAAATCTACGATCCATGGAATATTGCAAATTGCAATAAATACACTATACCCTCAGTTCCCACTAATTTGCAAAACAAGAAATGTCACTTTCTTTTTCCCATGTCTAGTTCTGTCATTAAGCACTTACCTTGGTAGCTATATACACCCTCAAATGCCTACTAAGACATTTGATATATAAAAAGGAATGGCAGCACAGAAAAACTTAGTTCTACGCAATAAATGATTGCACGTTTCATACTATTTTAGAAATTGTAAAACAATAGCAAGTGTTTCACTATCAGAAAAAAGACTAACCATTGGCACTCCCATTACTCTTTCAATGCAACAAAAATCATCTTCAGTGGTTTTCAGGATAATCTTTTAGGGAAAAGGTTATTTAATGAAGAAAAACAGCTTTGCATTAACGTACCTCAAGTTGATCCAAAACATATTTAGCCACCTCCACTTCATGTTGCAGCTGTGCCTTTCTGCGTTTCTCAGCTACAAGCTCCTCCTGAAACAAGGTTTTCTGTTTCTCCCACGACTCTATTTGCGTCAATGTCTTTTTCTCCCTCTTTGATACCTCCTGACAGCTTGCACCTGACTCCAATGCTCTTAATTTAGCAGCCTCCATCTCCTTCCTCAATGTGGCCTTCTCCACCTCCAGCTTACGCACAGCAGCATTAGCTCGCTCCACCTGCGCACTAGCCTTACACAGGGCATTTTCCATCTCAGAAAGCTTTTTCATGGTGCTTTCCTCCAACATTTGCTTCTCTTTCTTGAGGCGCTCCACTTCTTCTTTCTCTTGTTTAAGTGTCTTAAGCTCAGCCTTATCTTTGCTCAGTCTACGAGCAGCCTGCATAACCTTCTGATTAGCCCATTCTGTCCACTCCTGAAGCTGATTTTGCAATTCCCGGACCTTTGGAACCAGATTTATAATCATTTCATCATTTTTGTCCTGTGGGACCCGCTGTCCTGATAACTTCTCATTTGATAATCCAGACTGACAAATATTAGGAGCTTCGGAATTGAAGCTTGTCGGCATTAGGGCACAGTTGCTTTTTGTCGGCAGTAGGGCACAGTTGCTTTTTGTCGGCAGTGAAAGAGAAAGCTCAGTATCAGCGGCTGGTAATGCAGGTTGGGAATTGATTGTCGGTATTGTTGATAGACAATTTGGTTTAGGTAATGCAGACATGGTATTTTTAACAGTTTCCAAATTAAATGCTTTAGGAGGGAGGGCATTGGCTGTCGAAAGATCAGTCCGTAGATTGCCTTGAGGCAAATCGACTCCCATTGCCTTGCTGGCATTTCTTACGCTTATACCAGTAGAATCTTCCACGGACTTCAGTTTTTTATCCAAAATCAATCCACCAAAACTACAGAGTTTTCCTGACCTAGAGGCCCCTCTGGAACCATTTGTACGGTAGCTTTTCTCCAGCTGAAGTGACTTATGTCGAAGTATGTATTCTCTCTTGGTAACGCCAGGAATCTTGCTACTAGTGCAAAACTTTTTTCCAGAAAAAGAAGCATTGGGTTTCCCTGCAGCAACAAAGGATTTATCAGGAGAACTTGGGATCTCTTTCTCTTGGACGAATCCAGTGTTTTGCTTCAAATTTGAATGTGTGGTAACAGTGAGTTTGGGTTGAGAACCATGCATGCAGGGAACTGAAGCTATTGTAGGTGTCTCAGATTGACAAGCACATGCAAATGAAGGGTTTGGTCTACTGGCATTGGGAAGGTTTTCAGAACTTTTGACTTCTGTTCTCACTTGGGGTTGAGCAGGAGCAGAGGGAGATTCATTTGGAGCCCTATCACCAACTAAACTACTAAATGGATCAGTATCCATAGCACAGGCAAGTGTGACATTCATGTCACATACTAAAAGACACCACATTGCATCCCCAGTGCTGTAACCAGGTCTAACTTCACGAAGAACGCAAACCGACGCCGCTAATATATATTTTTCCAATTCATGTAGATCTTCAAAATTGATTTCCCTCGATGGAACAAGCTCCTGGCCATATCTAAGAAACGCCAATGCATGATCAACTATGTTTGTCACAGCGTCTTTACACCCATAACCAATGCCAGACCTCAGAACAGCCTTGGTCACAATGTCTTCAGTGTAACCAAAGTCCACTATCTGCCTTATTGCACTATTCAAAATTGTGTCCAAGTTATCTAATACGAGCTCCTCTAACTGAGCTTCAGATAGATCGCTCCAATCAGCATCTTGCAGTTCATCAGTAGCTGCTATCTCCTCGGGATCGCTTGGCACCACCTCGGATGGCCCTAGCGCACAAGACAATCCAAGATCAAGCGTCAAATCATTGCAATTGTCTTGACTTTCACTAAATATATCACACCCACTCTGGTGTTCCTCATTAGATATGTGTGGATCAGTACTGAATTTCCTCTTATTCCTACTTCCCGTTTCTTGCACAGATATAGCAGGTGATGTTTGACTTGAGTTAGTACTACATGCCTCAACAACCATTGGTGCCATTACAATCTGTAAAATATCAACATATCAAACAATATAGCAAATTTAATTTACTGGCTATCTTTAAAATACAAATACAAAATCAAATTTTTACAAATGATATACTGTAAAGTGAATTTAAAGTTGAACAAAAAAAAACTTTCCAATTAAACAAAACTAGAATCATACCATTTATTCTGTTGTCAGTATTAGATTCTACAAAATAACATCATTTCTGCAGCAAAACACCATAATTAATAATCAAACGAGATTCCCACAACCGAAAATTCAATAATCAATGTGTTTACTTCATTCATACCCATTAATTTTCCAATCAACCCAGATACTATCAACAATCAAAAGCAACCAACAGATCATTAAATCAAAGATAAAATTGATTATCCAAAGGCATCGTTGTTGTCTGTGCCAACATCGATGTAGTTCTCAATCCTTTCACAATTGAGCCATGTTATGAAACTTACTTGATGAGATCGGCATATCTGCTTTCAAAGATTCCTCGATTTATTCTGTGGCGCGAAATTCATCATTGACCGGTGCAGAGTCTCCGTACTAGCCTGTGTAACCCTTCACTCACAGAAATGGAGAAAGTTGTCTATATATAAAAAAATTGAAGTTACTAAATAATAATACTTTCGGTCCTAATTTTTTTGGTGAGCTCGTAATAAATTAAATTGACCTAAAAAATATCATTAGACTAATAATTTAAAATCTTATTTAAATAAAAAATTTATTTCAAACTTGAAATTTGACCCGATACAATTTTTAAAAAGGTTTCAGTTATATATATATAATATATATATATATAAAAAAAAGAATTTTTAGCAGATTGATCCGTTAACGGACAGACATATATGTTCGTGACTAAAGGCTGATAAGTTAACAGGTCTTTATATATATATATATATATATATATATATATATATATATATATATATATATATATGATTCGAATTTTAAATTTATTATTTATCCAACGAACCTTATTTATATTTTTTTAACGACGGATCGGACGACGGTTCGGTATGTCGCTACATATACAATCGTCATGTTAGTTTTTAGCGACGGACAACATATAGACGATAGTTGTATATATAGCGACGGACTCAACCGTCGTTCGATCCGTCGTTAAAAAAAAATAAACAATATATATTAAATAAAAAGATAAATTTAAGATCGGACACGCTTTGAAGACGTGAAGTCATATTCGAGTATTGTGAATTACTCTTCTTCTTTGTTTTGAATTTGAATATAATGAATTTTATTCTAATCTAAGCTTGCCTCGGAGCCTCTCTTTATGTGACAAGTCACTCGTGTAATAATGATCTTGTCATAACTCATAGTATAACTCTATTAAGTAGGCAGAGACCATTGCCATCATCGTTGTAGTCTTGTAGACAAGAATTGGTTGGGCGACGTTTTTTCTTGAGTATTATTATGACCACAAATTAATAAAGAGTTAATTGATGTTTTATTTATTATATTAAGAGTTAATTTTTATTTTAGTTATTAATTTTTTTTTGTTTTGAAGGTATTATTTTACTCAAAAAATATTATAAAGTAGTTATTATTTAATATTTCATTCAAAAATTGACGAAAATACTGAATATACTAATATTTAATAACTGTTATATGGAATACTTGAATATATGACAGATGTTACACAAAAATTTAATATGAGAATTTTTCAAGTTACAACCACGATGATGTTATTTCTATCTTTTTTTCTTTCTATCTTTTTGAAAATTTAAAAATTAAAAAAATCCACCGTCATCTTTTGGTGTGCATTGCAAATCATATATACCCACAATGACTCAATAGTATTTTAAACGCATAAAAACTATCAATCAATCATGGAACATCAAAGTAAATATTTTGTTAAACACCACAAGAATATAAAAATCATGTGAGAATATTTATGGAGATAATTAAAAGCAATATCAGAATCAAGTTAACATCATTTATTTTTTATTTAATGTACGGATCTTATCCAACTCAATCCATACATCCATGTCTCTTACTTTTACTGAGATTTTGATTTTTAAACAGCGTAAATCACAAATGGAAAATGATATACTTTATAGTTTTAAAATGAACACAAAATAAAAGAAATTGACGAAAAATTTAAGTTTTATTTTCAATTCTTATGTTTTTGAGTTTTTTAATAAAAGAAATGGATAAAATACTTGGCCACTTCTCCTGCCAAGGTTTTTCGTCCAAAATTGGCCTGATTTGGACGGAAAAGAAATGAAAATAAATAATATTTTTATAATTCTCATATTATTCTCAGCTTTCAATATAATAAATTTTAAATTACAACTCATGACTCCAATTTATTTTTATCTACTAAACTTAAGCTGATAAAGAGAAAAATACTTTTTTGGCGCGAACGACTTATTTGTTGCCGCGAACGAGTTCTCACACTATCGCGAATGATTCAGGTACATATATTTGCTTATCTGCTTTCTTGAATATCGATTTATTGTTACAATTTTCTTGTGAAGACTTCATATGGAGTATAAGTTATGATTAGTGTAATGATTCCCCTTTTTCTGAATCTTAAATGGTAGATTGCAATTAAACATGCTATTATCAGTGACTTGAATGCTTTTTGCAAATATGTTATTTAAATGATTTACGGTGTACATATAAAATAGGGCATTTTATTGTAGTTATGATTGATATGTCTATCAGACCATGTTTCAGACTAATTTATTACTATTAGATTGTCTCTATATAGATAGTCTATTTATAGTTTTGTAATTTATTATTTTTGTTTTATGTTCATTTGTTGTAGTGTATTAGTAATACAGATTATGTTTGATGACTTTTTGAGTATGGTATGACAATTACTCTGTAGAAGTTTATTTGGATATTTGTATTTGATTATGAAAATTTTTGTTTGATTAAATTTATCTTGCATATTTTTATTAATGGTTCAATGGTTATAATTAATAGAAGGGTAAATTTGTAAAAGTGATATTTTTCTTTTCTTTTCATTGGAACTCAAAAACGCAATACTTTTTTTAAAAATTTTCTATTAAAAACTCAGAAACAACACACAAAAAAAACTTTTAGTTTTATATTCTTTTATTTTCTATTCTATTCTTTTTTTTTCTGTCCAAAACTCAGATAGTGTTTAAATAGATTTTTTTATCGTCAGTAACTTATATTATTATTAGTGATAATTATTTTTTAAATATGTTTAATAAGTGAGACTCTCTTTTAATTCTATCTGATCTGATATGTTTTATAATTATAACTAGGCACATTAAATCATCTTCATTTCTTATTTTTTTCTCTCTATTCTCTTTATACAAAAACTATAGCCTCCATCTTAGATATGGAGAGGGTTCTATTTATTTTAGAGAGACCCTTCCCTAAATCTCTCTTTTTGTATGTGCTCTAATAATTTTTTCCTTCTTATGGAGTTTATTTTCCCGGAATTGTTTTATTCATGATATGACTGATTTTTTCCTTTTCGTGAGATGATTTCATTATCATTTCTTGGGAGTTTACTTTCTCCGATTGAAAGAATTTTTTCGTTAGTGAAATTTTTTCTGACGCGTGAATATTTGAATATAGATTGTTCAGATTTGAGTACGGCGTTATCCTGATGGCCAGTTATTTCTTTGCTCATATTGAAGCATTGTTTAGATATGCATATTATGTTATTACTTTGAGATTATGACTGGATTGCACCTAGACTTCAGATTTGAAATCGATTTTCATCCTAAATATTATTTTCGGTTAAAATCACTATGAACTTTGAGCACTAAACTAATTTACATCATTCACACTAAAACTTGGGGTATAAATTATTTTGATATAGGGAGTACAATGGTGTAAAATTATTTAACCACTGAAGATTTAGAGTGTGTTTAATTAAAAATAAAATTTGGGGTGAAAATTGAGTTATCCTAAATTATAGTCATCTAAAAAGATGGAGAAAACACAAAATACTATTACATTCGCTCCTAAATTTGAGATACATTACGACTTTTTCAAAGTTAAGTTATAAAATTCCAAAATTGATATGTATTTGTTTAAATTTTAAAAATAACAACAATGACAATTAGCTAATAGTATTTTTTTAGTGAAGTTATAATAATTATAATCTTGTACTAAACTCTAAAAAGAAAAGAAAAGATATAAAAAGATTTATTTTTGTCTTGACAAACTGTAGAAAAAAATGTCAGAGAAGATTCATTCAATTAGAGAGATCTGAATTACATGTATAACAGAGTTAAGAAGATGTCTACTATATTCAAAAATAAAATATGTTACAAATTTTCGTTATTTAAGCACAAAAAAAAACTACACAACCATTGTAGACATGCTATTGTAAATTGAATAAGATATATCGGTCATTTTATAAAAAGGAAAATATTAATTTTATTCAAAAAAAATTAATCCCAAATAATATGGATTATAATATTTGGTTGGACATGTTATTAAATAATTCCCGATTGCAATTCATTTTGTTATTCTAAGACTAATAGTTGCAAGTTTAATTTTTAAAACAAACAAGAAATTTAGAATTAATTGTTCAACCATAAGTGTTATCATTATAAACAAACATGACCTAATAATACCTAATGTAAAAAATAGAAATCATTGTATTGAATTATTTGAACTATTGAAGTGATATACCAGCATGAGCAACTTCTTCTTAATCTTAAGAGAAGGGCCGTCTTTAAAATTATTTATGACATTTAATAGAAACCTCACAATTAAATTTGTTATGAAAAAATTAAGGATTCTAAATTTCATCATCTATTTAGTTTGATTTACTAAATGGTTTTTTACCATGATAAATGTCACTTTTTGATCCATAAGAATGGCCTCAATTAATTTTTTTCCTTTCTAGCCACTTTGTAAAATTTTAAAATTTGAAATTGATGTAAATTTATTTGATTTATTATTAATGCAATCATTAATATTATAAATTACATAAAAAAATTAACATGTACAAATTTTTTACTTTCAAAACTTAATATAAATTAAATATCACATTATAATTTCAAATTTCAATTTTTTTATATTAAATAGAATCAAATTTAAATAAGACTATTTTGATAAAAAAGAGAAAATATAACAGAATCTATAGGCCGTATTTACAATCAAATTTCATGATTCTCTCTTAGAAAAAATCTACGAACTTGTACTTTTACGTACACTCCTTACATAATTTATTTTTTGGTAATAATTCAAGCATTTTGGATTAAAAATCTTTGAAAAATATAAATGATATTATCTTTTTACAGAAAACATATAAAAATAAACAATTAGCCTATCGAAATCAAGTGTATAATAAACATTTTGGATTCATGTACTGTGAATAATAAATATTTAGTCTAGGATTTGTGCTTCTCCGGCCTGCTGGAGATGCTCTAAGGTTATCTCTAGTAGGCCGGAGCTCCATCATTTCTAGACTAAATATAGTCTAGGGCTTATGCTCCCTCTCCAGCCGCTAGACTAAACATAGTCTATAAGATTTTTGTGTGAATCCAAAAGACCATATCAAGAAATCTGATTTTGATGGACTATAAATTTTAATAATTTTAATATATTTTGATCAGTAGATTATAATTTTAATGGAATTGTCCATCTGTTGAAAAGATTGAAAGACTTCTATAACTTGATGTTATATAAACTAAATATAATCCATAATATAATCCATCTTGCTCGAGATAACACCATTAGGATTTAGGGGGACTGAGGGAGGAGGAGAGAGAAACTGACGTGGATTGAATTCGAAAAGAGCTGGCACATAATTCTTGAGATTCCTTTGGCCGTTTGCATTTGAAAATCAAGAAAACACACAAAACATAAAACATCAACAAAAACCTGTCATCCCCAATAATATAAAACCCCCAAATTTTCCCCTTTTACTGCTACTATTTTTTACTATAATAATGGTACTATCACATAAAAAATAATCCCATAAAACTGACATACACGTACATATATGTATATTTCCGGCTCATTTTATATGTGACAGTAACATTTATTTTTTACTACTATTTCATTTTCCCATTTTCTAAGTCCGAAGATCACAACCCTTGGGGTCCGATGCAGTACTCTTTTCTCTCTCTATAATCCAAGCTCTCTTTGATTCAATGGCCTTCTGATCAGTATCTTTACTGGGTGAGTCTTAATTTTACATTATATATACTTGTATTGTTTTGTTTTTTATTTGTGTATGTTCTTTGCATTTGAGCTCTGAATTGGAATAGATCGATTTGGGTGTTGGGAAATGTGGTTCTAGTGGCAGTGTTACAATGCGAAAAATCTTTTACTCTAGCTGAATCTCAGATTTAGAGATGATGGATCTTTTGATGGGTTCGAAGATCTAGCTGGGTATACTTAATTTTATGCTTGTATGCCTTTTAGATATTGTTTGGCCAGTGCCTGAAAGAAGTCTTCAATGGAGAAGAAAGATAGATCTAATATTATTATAATTGATTCTTCCAGCTAATGAAAACAGATTACATTATATATTTACTGCTAACTACTAACTAATTTTAGCCTTATAAGAAAATTACACACATGACCTTAGTTCACTTTTACAATTACTATTGTATCCTTGAACATCTTTAGCTAACAGTATGCTGTACATTAACAGTTCCCTAGCTACTTCTATCAAATATGGTAGACATAAGTAAGAATTTGAACTTTAATTTGATATCTTTTTCATTCATGTAAGATTTTCATTTTTATATTTAGTGAACTGGTCGTATAGGTCAGTTTGAATTAATAAAGTTAAAGATTTACTCTCAATATTTAATGTTCACATAGATTTGTCTATGGAACTGGAAAGGAACTAAAAATGTACCAGGTGTGGTCTGGAAAATCGAAATAGTTTTGTAATTCTTAATACAGGAATGTTCATGTTTATCTGAAATCACATATGTGAAACATCGTAACTTGTTTATGTGCTCCTTTGAAAATATGGATTAAGCATTCGGAAAAATCTGGTGTTATATATATATTTTTTGATCGGCAAGTTATATATACTTCCATTTTGTTCTTCAATGAACAAGAAAAAAGGATGACATTTATTGAATTCATCTTGGGATTTATTTAGGAGACATCATTTTCCTTTTTTCCTCTTTATTGATCAATTTTGCAGTTTCTCAGGTGGGGAATTTTTAAATTTGCATAGGGTGGTTGATGGATACTGATAATGTCATGGCTATGTCTGAGAATGGGATGACTGGTGAAAATGGAGTTCATGAACAACTTCCCTCCAAGTGGGAGGAAGGTATTTCTTTTGAGAAAGTAAATGGGATTCTAAATGGTAATTCAGAGATTGCAGGATTGAATGACAATTTTGAAGGGATCCTGAAGTTGAATGACAACTCCTTCGCTCAAGGAACTGATGGATCAATAGTGTCTGCAGAAAGTAATGGCCTTATGGCATCTAAGGTATAAAAGGTAGCATCTTTTTTCTAGGTTTATTGATTTCATCCTAGTTTAATTTGATGCCCTGTATATCCATGCCATCTTACATTTAGGAAGTTGAAGTGAGAGAAACAAATGAATCAGTGGGTTCCAAATTTCAAAGAGATAAAGGCAATGCCAAGAATGGGAAGCCTTTGGGCCCAAAAAATGCTGCAGGAACACGGGTGAAGAAGATAAAAGATGGAAATGATTCACAATCAACTTCTGTTTCAACCGGTTTTGTTTCCTCAGATTCACACCCAAAACAACCATTTTCCCTTAGGACAAAGAATACACCATTAAATGACAGACAGATTTCTGACAGCATTTCAAAGCCAGCGCCTACTCAGATTAAGGCTCGTGTGTCTAAGGTAATAACTAGCACTGTTGCCAATGGTTTCTAACAAGGTCAGATAGTTGTATGTTGTTCTAAAGAATCTAAACCTACACGTTGATTTGGTTTTGAATTTACAATCTGCTTTTTACCATAATGATTCTGACACTCAATTGGTTATTTGCAGCAATCTGAAAAGTCGAATGAGCAGCCTCCTACAGCGAATGTGTCAGAATCTGATGGCCTTATGTATGTCCAGCTTGCACTTGTGATTAAATTACTTAGATTTCTATCCAACGGAGCTTTATGTTGATCTCCTACTGTAGTTTCTTTCTTTGTAGTGTCAGAAAGAATGAAGATACCATGTAGTTTTTTCTTCTTTTCGTTTTATAGAGGTTTGTTAATTGTAATTTCTGGACTACAGGGAGAATACGAAACTGAAGACGGGGAAAAAGGTTGAGTCAAAAAAAGAGGAAGGAAGCACACATTCTTCTTCGTATCCTAATTTTGTTGACTTTTTTCACATACCTTTTATCTGTGGGAACAAATGAGGATATGTCTTGATACCTATGTTATGCAACTCGAGTGTAAGGTTACCTTAATTCATTAATTAGTTATTTGTTTATCCTTAAATATTTCATAGAAGTTCAGGGACAGGAGATGGTAAACCCCAAAGATTGGGTATGCTACCATCGTACAATTTCAGTTTCAAGTGTAATGAAAGAGCTGAGAAGAGAAGAGAGGTTAGTTTGTTTTATTTGCATCATCATTACAGACTAATGGTTTGTTCAACTATGCTCTACAACTGCCTGTTGAGGATTTTCTTTGTCTTTTTTTCCCTTTCCTTTTCTTCTGAGTAGTATTATTCTAAACTTGAGGAAAAGATCATTGCAAAGGAAGTGGAGAAGAGTACCCTCCAAGCCAAAAGCAAGGTACTGTTTGTTTCTTATAATTGATTTTAACTTTTTTGTGGACTGCATTGTCTTTCTGTTTTGATGCTGTTTTCTGAATCTTTAAACAGGAAAATCAAGAAGCTGAGATTAAAATGTTGAGGAAGAGCTTGACATTTAAAGCTACGCCCATGCCAAGCTTCTATCGGGAGCCTCCTCCCAAAGCAGAGTTAAAGAAGGTAACTTTTAAGTTTAAAATATCCTTGGTTAAGGACAAATTTCATAATTAATCTAGCAGCCTAGGGCCTAAGCACTTGTCATTTGATAAATCAAACATTCTAAATTAGTGTAGAACTGGCTAACTACGTTTTATCTAACCATTATTGAAACAAAGGTTCCGTCTCATTTTCTATATCATGTTAATTTGGATGATGGATTTTTTTAAGAAAAAGAGTGGAATTTGAGAAGTTTGGATAGTCTTCAGCTACGACCAATCTTGTGCAGATAAGTCATCTCTAGGGACCATAGTTGTCAATATTAACATAATCCTTACTGTTCATACTACTCAACATGTTCTAAAGTTGAATTCATATTCACATCCTTTGTGTATAACACCAATGGTAACTGCTCAACATGTTTTAGAGGTGAACCTATAGTCCATAACTTTTTGTGTAACACGAATTGAGACTCTCATGCAGCATCTCATACAAACAACACACAAGTACAAAATAAATGTGCTGAAGAATTTTTGTGACAGGTTGGACTCACAAAAATTATTAGTCGGTTTATATTTGTCAATTTTATTTTTTATTACATTGTTTCGAAGGTTCACTTTTATTTGCCTCCTTAGGATTAATATTTTATGCCATTTATCTATGATCTTTCCAGTTTCTGTCAGTGGAAGTTGGAACTTTATAACTAAACTTCCACTATATGCATTCCTTATTACACTTTCCGTCCTTCAGATTTTGTCCACATTTTCTTTTTGAGATGTCTAAAAATGTCCACTTTGGCAAGTTATACATTTGACACCGTTTATGAAATTTATCCCTATATTGCTGCATTGAATTTGTTTATACACAATGATGGCGCTAAAAGTGTAAAATATGATAAACATCACCAATGTTCTCCTGAAACTTTGTGTGCAGTCAAAGCGACAAGATTTAGGTATAGATGGAATATTATAGAATACAGGAAGAACATTAAGTTACAAGGTATAGATTAGACATGAAATGAAGATCTGGTGTCAATACATGATATGTAATTGTACGTGGCTATGAGTTGTAAAACTTTTGCATCTAAAGCTATATAATAACAGGCATGAACGCACTTTTATGTACATTTGCAAGTGTAGACCTACATTTCAGGGACACTCAAAAAAGTTGTAATCTTACTTTTGAACATGAGGTGTCATTATTTTGATGTTCGCAAAAAATTGTTTGACAAATCTTTGCAAAGTTATACTCCTTCCCAACAAAAGTGTCATTTTATTTTTATTTCTAATTTCATGTTTTTAGAAAATCATTTTTTACTGTGTCAATTTGAAACTTTATGGATCTATTTCCAAGAGTATCCTCTGGGTATTTTATCCTTAGTATTTTTTTTTCGAAGTATGAAGGTGGTAATTTTGTAAACTAGGAATTAAATATTTTGACTCTTTTAAATGTAACTTATTTTAGATAGCAATATAAAAGCAAAAGTGACACTTTTAGAGGGACAGGAGGGCAAAAAATTATTTTGCCATGCAAAAGAATTATGTTTCTCCGAGTGATCCTAATGCTACTTCTATAACTGCTATGTGACATGGACTTTCCAAAATCGATATGTTTTTACATTAGCTTGTTATAGGTATCATAGGTTTTGAAGTGCTTACTGCTTACAGCAGTATGTGGAACTGGAGTTCAACAGGGTCATCCTAATTGTTGAGACTTGAGAGGATTCAATATTAAAGAATTCATCATGAAGAATAAAACTATTTGAATTGTACCAATGATACCTAGGTTCTTTTTTGATACATGGAACATGGTACGGCATTCATATAAAACTGTGTTACGCTAGGTCCAGAACCGATCATAGGTTCATGGTCTGGTTACAAGACTTTGTTGGCCAATGCTTCTCGTATCCACAACTTTCAAGGGAAGGAGTCCTGTGATTTAAACCACAGAAATTTACTGCCTGTAATGTTTTGCTCGAAATGGGAAATCATTGAGCCAGTTAAAAGTGCCTGCTATTACTCGCTGTCTCCCTCTCATTCTAAATCCTTCTGGAAAAGTTATGGGATTTCCCCCCTGTTTTATTCTATATCTTTTTCACGGGTTTTTTTTTTGGTGGGTTGGGGGGAGGGGTGGAGGGGGGAGAAGAGTGTTACAGTGAGTTAGCAAGGATAACATTTGAAATATAGATGTGTTTTCCAAAATGTTATCTCCATGGCAGTGAGAAGGTGTTTTTTCCCATGTTTTGTTATATGCAAACCATGCTTGTTTGACCGTGGCCCTAAAATTATCAAATTTGTACTCACAATTAAAGTATTTTTTTAGCTTCCTTGCTTAATATCAATACCTTTCTTCTCTTGGTTTCTTATACTTTGTCCTGATCTTGTCCATTAACTATATAGTGGTTTCTTTAATTTTGTTGTGGATTTGGGTGCTAAATTGATGGCTAATTGTTTTTCTTTCCTTACTCTTTTCTTTTGAACCTTGTTCTTATTTTGAAATGTTTGTGATTAGCTGTTATTTTGAACCTCAGTGTGAATAAACAAGTATCTTGACAAGGCTCTTGTACCAACATATGGAAAGGTTGAGAATCTGTTTTAAAGATTAGAGCGATTTCAACTGTTAAAATGAACAGAAGAGTGAAGTCGGACTTGTGTTGTTGGGAGTGATAGTTGACTTTTTGAAATATTTTAGCGGTCTGTCCTATCTGTTCGTCAGGGAAATAGTTCCATACTACGAAAAGAAAAAGAAATAGTTCCATCTTGTTACATCTGCAGAATTTCACCATTGACCAATTGTACCCTGGTAGGAAGGTACAATAAAAGATACATAGACTCTTTTGTTTTATAATTGATGTTTCTTTGTAGCAATTGTAACACTTTCGTAATGATGTTTTGAGGTACAACCAAAGTGAACGTTTCTTTCTGGTTCAAAAGTTTAATGCCTTGACATTTTCTGTAACTGTGATTTAGAAACCAACAACGAGACCGAAATCTCCCAAATTTGCTCGGAAGGACTCACCCAGCAGAGATTCCCAAGAAAACATTGGGCGTAGTTTCCGGTCAAGTCGGTTAAGTTTGGATGAGAAAGTGTCCCAAAATAATCCTGTTAAAGGACCTTCGGCTGTCCATGTAAAGAAGCCTATGCGGAAGTCTATTCCTAAGCTGCCTTCTGAAAAAACCAACATATCAAGTGAAACGATTGAAGCTGTGTCCCATAAAATCATCTCATCTGATGAAACAAATGAAGTGGCAATTGGTGAAAACACCTTGTCTATTAGTAATGCGACCGACGAGGTGGAACAAGACGCTGAGCCAAGGCAAATTTATCCCATCATTAGTTTCGCACCTGAAGTTGAAGATCAGACGCAGACCATCTTGGTGCAGGAACCTGTTGCATTGGGAAATTAAACTTTGCAGCATTAGGTGAAACGTGCATTTATCAAGCCTGCTCCACATTCTTGTGGAAGAAACCGAAAGGGCATGAAGAAGACTCGAATCATATGAAGATTAGGGCATGAGATACTGTATTTAAGGGGTGATATGTTGTCTTGTTCATAATCAGCAGCAAGATTTGGTTGTGTAATGTGCTTTTGGTTCAATGATTGCTGGTGTGGTCAGTGATTTTCTCGAGCATTTTATGGTTATTATTGGTAAAATTTTCAAATCCTAATTTATGCTTAAAAATGCATTAGCTGCCTTGATTTTGAGAAGTGATTTTTTTTGGAAAATGTCTGCTGTAAGAGTTTGTGATCGAAGAAGTATGTATCGCCAGACTTGTGGACAATTGGGCTTGTATTTGTTGTGCTTTAAGACTACCCTGCTGAAGCAATGTAATGCTATTTGAAGGTTATGTTGCAACTATTGACATCATTTTCTGTTAATAGTATTGTTGGATTATAGATTCTTAATTAATTTTTAATGACTAAAGTCAAATATTTTAATTTGCACTCCAGAGTTTTTTTTGTTTTTTGTTTTTTTACGAATAAATGCCCATCAGTGTGAAGAATTGGAATACAGTTGCACCTCCCATTATGTAAACTTGGAATACCAATTTGCATGCCAATGTTAAAACTGCAGAATACAACTTGCACTCCATATATTGATATATACAAGAGTAATTGATCAATTCGAAAATATGTGGTGCATTTAATCGTAAAAAAAAACTATGGGGTGTAAATTGATGTTTTGGTGTAAACTATAGCTGTAAATTGGACATTATCAGTAGAATTGTTGCAGTGTTTAGTTTACAACGAGGAGAATAAAAAGCCACCTATCATTATTTATGTATAGTGAGGGGTTGGGGTTGGGGGGTGGTGGGGGCCCAGGCATGCTCCCTCTAGTCCGCTGAATTTGCTATGATAAATACATTACATTACAAAGATGAGGAAATTATTACCGACTAGTACATGCATTGCATGGGGATGAAAGTGGTGACATCATGTTCAATCACATCTATTTTTATTTTAATGAATTGTTTGAGATCCCATTCAAGAGCGCAATAATTTCATGAGAGAACCTCCTCCTCGAGATCTGAAATTGAATTGAAAGAGGGGAAGGTTAATTAAATATAACCATTATAGCATATGCCAATGCAAGGCGAAGAAGAGCTGAAACAAGACTATTTGTTGGTAACATCCAAGAACCAGAGCTCAGCATCTGTATTAATTCTCAGGGAACTATTGCTAGCTAGCACCCCATTATTATTAGGAGGCCAAAATTCTTGCAACAGCTTTCTACTGAAAGAAAGCTGCAAAAAACAGACGGTCAGCCGTGCATGTTATGTTCTCCGGAAAAACGAGGCAAGTCTCTGGGAGTTTGGACTAGGAGAAAAGCGGTAGATAGACCACCCAAATACTAGACAAACTAAAGCTATCCAACAACACCAATTCACCCTGTCAATATGCTACGTTGATAAGAGAATTCATTTATGAAGCTAGCCTGCCTTACGGTTTTGTAGTTAGAGAAGAGATGCGTTCCTGGGCACATAGACCAAAACCGCATCCACTACCGAGTCTATCAAACTCATAAATGGTTGCATGAAGCACCCCATGTAGCAAATGTGTGGAACCATGGCCTGAAAGCTTGCAATAATATATATATATATATATATATATATATATATGTGTGTGTGTGTGTGTGAAATAATGAACAATTAAAACACAACCAAAAATAAATTACCAAAATAAATGCATATGAACACACATATATATACACTCTAGAACATACCTGTGATGAAGAATCTTGTTAGGTGACTTGAAGCTCTAAATTTGTGAGAATACTTATATATATATATATATATATGAAAAAGAGAGCGTGTGTCTTAGATACATACAACTTTATGTGTGTCCCATTATTGTAAGAGATTTTAATAATGGTATATTTGGCATTTCACCATTTTCATTAATGGTTGTTTTGACATTTCAACAATTTATTAATCAAAATTATGTCATATTAGGTGCATAAGACACGCTCCTTTTTCCCATATATATATATATATATGTATGTATATATATTGAAGAGAATATATATATAAGGCTGTCTTGCTTTGAAGAAAGAGATTTCCTTTGTCAAGAGGATTCCATTTTCATGATTGAAAGATTAGAATCTACATGCATGCATTAAAATTCTTAAATAAATAAAATATTAAACATATAATACACACAAACATACACATACTTCCACCTATCGATTAAGATGCCTTCCTTTCCTTTCTTAATTCCAAATTCATGTTACCTTAGTTTCTAAGATTAGTATCAGAATTATGTCACCTTATTTTGAAGTTATTTTTAAGATATATGCGCATAAAAAGGTAACCCAAGGTTAACATTTTGTGCTTATTTTGAAAAGAAGAAGAAGAAAAAAAGAAGCAAACATTTAAACCAATATTGAAGCTCACATAACTTGTATGTTATTTTATTACTGGTTTAAAGTGTATGAATCCCAATGGAGATATCTAAATTGTGTAGGAGAGGATATTTTGATCTAAACACACACACACATATATGAAGATAAACCAGTATTACATGGTATGCAGCGGGGGAGAAGAGGAAATGAATTTAGGGTTAAAAACATTTCATATTACGGAATTCAGTCAAACATAATTTACTCGAAATTAAAATAATTTTGACGAAACTTCCGTCAAAAATATTGGTCTTTCCGTAGAGAATATATTCCGTGCTCGAGCCAAAAGTGTCCGTTATTGATGATACCTATTTTCGACAGACTTCCACTGGAATTACATTATTATTGACGGAATTAATTCTGAGTGAATATTCTATCAGAATTAAGCTATCATCGACGAAAATTGTTCCCTCGAAAAATAATTCCGTCCAAAATAGCCTTCTTTCTTGTATTGTATTCCCCTTTTGCTTGGATAGTTTGAGATAATGTATGAAAGCATTTGTTGTAGTCATTTATAATATTAGAGTAACGAGTAACAAGTGTCAAAGTTCAAATGTCATTAAAACAGTATTCAAATTTATCACCACAAATTCTATATGGTGAGAACGACCACATGTAGTATGATCTCTTCAAAAAAAATCATTATTTCATTTTTTAGTTATTTATTTTTTATTTTTTTTATTGATTAGCTTTCAAAGTGATCAAGTAGAAAGATAAGCATATTAATTTTCTTTCCAAAATGTGGTGATGCTGTTGGATGTTTAGGACCTTAGGTTTATAATACGGGAGTGGTTGTATGAAGTTCATTTTTTGGTAAGTTGGTTAATTGACCAATAGAGTGCTGACACGCAGGTGAAAATATGTTCTCTCTCCCTACGTGTCAGCACTCTATTGATCAATTAACCAACTTAACAAAAAATGAACTTCATATACTAATCGAATCCTTGTAATACTGTTTGATGGTGTTGGTTCTTTAGTGGATCTAATATTGTTCCAGAGATTTATGGCTTGTAAATGTTGTTGTTTTGCCAGTATAAAGATTGAAGATTCTTTCTATTTAAAGTGTTATGAATATTTATTAAGTTTATACATATTTATAATAATCAACTTATTGTAATGTAAATTTAAATATATTCAGATATGAGATTATGTTATTATCAAATAACTTAATTATATTCGATACTTAATTTTCAGTTGACAAAATTGGTGTTACAATCTTCCAATTCAGCAACTTACAGTTTTCAACTCTACTAATTCAGTTCTTGAACTTTTCATATCTTAATTTTTAATTTTATCAAACATGTCTGAAATCTCCCCCAACTCCTATAATCTCTCTCAACTTCGATTTTATCTCTATCAATCTTTCTCGCATAATTAAATAGATACTTGTTTTATTATTTCTTTATTTTATTTTAAACATGATTTGTCATTAATTTTATTTTTTTTCCCCAAAAATTACTTTTTTTATAATAAAAAAAATTTAAAACACACACATCATGTGTGCTACGTACTAGTTCTCATAAAACAATAAAATATAAGAGTATGTACCTAAACCGACCCGCCCAGGATTGACCCGTTGCGACCCATGGTAACCCGTCTAATCTTACCTACAGAATCTCAAAACCCTATCACTCTCTCCCCTACACTCTCTACTCGATCCATTTTTTTCCCTAACATTTGTTCTCTGCAGACGTCTTCAAACCCTAACCCTAATCAAACCTTCTCTCAGATCCATCTAAAGGTGAACGAGAACTATCTCGCTCTATATCTATATCTTTACGTATTTACTTCGAATTTGAATTACAAAGTTATCAGTTTTTGATTTCGATCTGTGTGGTGTATATATATATATATATATAGAATGGGCGAAAACAAGGACAACGATGCATACGAGGAAGAGCTCATTGACTACGAGGAGGAAGACGAAAAAGCCCCCGACTCCGTCGCCTCAAAAGTCAACGGCGAAGCCGTTAAGAAGTAAACTCTTACTCAAAATCTAGCTCAATTATCATATATTCTTTCATAATTCTATGCGTTTATTGTGTGTCAAGTTTCTTCAATACAGATCTATGTAGGTAATTCATCCTACATTTCGAATGGAAAGTCAGAACTTTTTTTTAGGCATGACCCAAAACTAGAGCCCAGTATCAAAATATACGTATCAAATCAGTAAATTTGTAATATTGGCTGTTGTATGTATTAAAGTCATAATTTTTTAAAAGCTTTAATTTTCAAAAGTTAACTTTCCTTTTGCTCTTCAAAAGGGCAAAAGTATATAATAATTTACTAATTTATCTGCTGTTGGACATAGTTATTTCGTTCAAATTTGGTGCTTATGATTATAAATCAAATTTTAAGGCAATTTCTTTTGCTGTTTAGTGTCATATTAATAGGGTGTTACTCCAAAACTACATGGAACACTAGTTGTGGTTAATCATTAAGGCAATTTCGTTCTTTTGTTCTTTTTATCATTTGGGTAATCATTAAATACCTTTTAATTGCATGGATCCATAACTTTTATTTTAATAACCAAAAGGGCACACAAGTGTCTATGGAAGTCTAGTAAGGACCTTTTTGAGACTTTTTCTAGGAAGGATTTTTTTTTCTGAAGCACTCAAGTACATATCCATCATAGAACTTGATTTTGGACTTTTTGGAAGTGTTTTAGATAGCATATCTTCTTGAAATAATTTTTACTAGTTAAATGGCACAACCTAGTTAGTAGTCCTCTATTTAAGTCGATTTATATGTTTTTGCACACATAGTTATTGCACTGATATTTGTTCCTTTATTTGTATTCAAATCTAATTTGTATATGTGCATCTATTGCAATTGAGGAAGCCTATTTGGTTGCATACAGCAAATCTGATGTCTTCTCTCTCATTCTTGAATGTAGGGGATACGTAGGAATTCACAGTTCTGGATTTAGAGATTTCCTTTTGAAGCCAGAACTTCTGCGAGCTATTGTGGACTCTGGGTTTGAGCACCCTTCTGAAGGCAAGATAACTGTCTCATAGTTATTCATTTTGATGATTGATAGTGATTTCAAAAGTAGTTGCTAAGAATGCTAGTTTTCTTTAAGTGAATAATGTATTGTGGATCGTATACAATGTTGAAGTTACTGTTAAGCACACTGTTTCAGGTGTATAATTTCGACAGATCTTTTTCCTTTGTTTTAGTTTTATTTTTTATATATAGATCTCGTCAGTATATTCATTCATAATAATCCACTGATCTTGTACCTTGTGGTTTCTGTGTAAGAACATGGATAGATCAACCTTGTAGTACTTCTCTGCTTTCGTAACTACAAATCAACCTTTTAGTACTATTGTGCTTTCTTAACTACCTCATGACTTATTTGTACATATTATTGATTTTGAACAATAGATTTTACTTTTATCCCCATAGTTTTCACGGCGCCATAGTGAGGTATGATAGTAGCCGACTGCCTGGACGCTTAGGCGATTGCCATGACGTTCATATGGCGACAAGTCGTTTACAATGTGCAATTTATATATTAATCATTTTACTTCACAAGTATATTAAACAATAAAATTTCATATACTTTAAACCCAAAACATAACCACTTTAAAGATAAACAATGCCAACTTTGCCACTTTTAAAGATAACCAGAGAATACCAACTTTAAAGATAAACAATACGTTCAAAACAATAATAAACTAAAAGTTAATCTAAACAGTTAATGAGCTATTTACCCACTTTTAAATCATCCCCCCACAAAGATTTTCTAAAAGACTTGAAAAACAATAAAATTGCCACTTAATCTAAACAAAAAATGAAGGAGGATAGAAACAAGCTTGTGGCTGTGAGAGAGGGATCGGAGGGTTGGGTCACTGCAACTAATGGAGAGAAAAAGGGAACTTAGGGTTGGGTTGACTCAGGGTTGCTGCGAGTCGTAGTCGTTGCAATGGGACTGTGATGGAGTTGCGATGGGGCTACAATGGGCCATCGCAATGAGTCGCGAAGAAGTCGAGAAGTACTCGCGACGAGAAGTCGTTGAGAAGAAGAGTCGGAGTACTCAATTTTGGCTTTGAAATCTCAATTTTTTGTTTTAGGGTTTTATCTTTGTTTTAATCGATGGGTCATCCATGGGTCATTATTTGTATCGAGTAAAACCATGTTTTAAAGTCTTGGGACAAAGCTGCCAAGGCATGCGCTTTGGTAGCTCGGCGTCTCATGTCGTCTCAAGTTGACTAACGCCATACCATTCGTCTCATCGCCGTGACGCCTGGGCGACGCCATGACAACTATGTTTATCCCTATTGTTGTATTTTATATTCATGGGATATTGTTTACATTTAATTCATTTGTTCAAAATTAATATTGTGGCTGATTCTAGATCATCTCATAAGAGTTTTTTCATGTAATCATGTCTTCATTTGTTCAACCAGAACGTCACTACAGATCTCTTGCTTATTAGAAAACTTAATGCTGGTTTTGTATTGTTTTTGGTAGTTTGATACTTTCTGAAGATTGTGCAAGAGCTGCATAATTTGTGAATTCAATTTTCTGATTAGATTTGTTTTCACTCAATATGGCCATACATTATTCCTCTCTGTTATGTCCGGTTTATGCTTTGTAAAAAGTAATAGGCTTCTTAATGTTCATACAACTTTTCATATCTTTTGTTCTACTTTAGTGCTACTCTTCTAATGCCACCTTCATTTCTGTCTTGGTGATAAGGTTTAACTGATAACATTGCAAGCTTTTGCACTTTGATTTGATGTTCAACAATAATAATTTTTTTGTTTGAATTGTATCCTGTTGTCGAGCTTGTTCTTATTGCTAGGGTTAGGAGTTTTTCATTTTTTCCTATGTATGCACATGTCTGTGTATATCTACATATTATTAATGTTTTTCCTTTTCTAATTTTTGTTTTAACATTTAACTTATCAGATTGGTTCCTCTAAAAAATATTGGTTTAATTTATTTTTTCTCCAGGTAAATCACTATTAAACCCCCATGATTTGGAGAAGTAAAATGGTTTGGACTTTGGTAAACCTTTTTTCACTGAAACCTTGGCTCCAATTTATTTGGTTCTTCATCAGTGCAACATGAGTGTATCCCTCAAGCTATATTGGGAATGGATGTTATTTGCCAAGCAAAATCTGGAATGGGAAAAACTGCTGTTTTTGTTCTATCAACACTGCAGCAAATTGAGCCAGTTGCTGGTCAAGTTGCTGCCCTTGTTTTATGTCATACAAGGGAATTAGCTTATCAGGCATGCATTCCAATAGTTTTTAATTTGATTTTTTTTCTTTTAGGGTGTGGTCCCCTAATTGAACAATCATTATTTGACTTATTTATTGAGTCCCTTTTCCATGGCTGGTATTTCACCATTTCTTCTGCAGATCTGTCACGAGGTTGAGAGGTTCAGCACATACTTGCCTGATATCAAGGTTGCTGTTTTCTATGGTGGTGTTAATATTAAAATTCACAAGGATCTTCTGAAGAATGAATGCCCTCATATTGTCGTTGGAACACCTGGGCGGATACTTGCACTTGCAAGAGACAAGGAACTTGCGTTGAAGAATGTGAGGCATTTTATTCTTGATGAATGTGATAAGATGCTCGAGTCACTTGGTATACACTTTTTTAATGTCACCTTTAACTTGTTAAAGTTTCCAGTGCTCATACTTTCCAACAATTTAGCATCTCATTTTGCTCGTCTTTTTCTCTCTTTATGATTTATAGACATGAGGAGAGATGTACAGGAAATTTTTAAGATGACTCCTCATGATAAGCAAGTCATGATGTTCTCCGCAACGCTGAGCAAGGAAATCCGTCCTGTTTGCAAGAAGTTTATGCAAGATGTAATTTCCCGTGGCCAACTTTTCTTGATTTTTGAAGTCACTACCGTCTTTCATAATACCAACTTTCTGCAGGCAATAGTTAAGAGAGTCAAAAAGCATTGATTGCAGCACTATATATTTGACATTCGTATTTAGTTTACGCTTAAATTTCAAATCTTGTAAGGAGATTCCTGCTTGATTTGTGGGAAGGGTAGCCTGCAAGAAGAGTTAATAGGATCCTTGAAGGTCTAGCAGTTGTGTCTGATTATTATCTCATATGCTACAGCTAGCTTGTTTTTATTTATGGTCATAGCTTTGGGCTTTATATTCTCCTTTTGGTTTCTCTGTGGATATCTGGTCGCGGTTGATGATGTTTTTTTAGGTTAGGTGGGGCTGGGGGGGGGGGATTGTGGCATGTCTATTAAGGTCGTGTTGAGTGACTGTGAAAAGCGTTGGTGTGAATTAAAAAGTATCTGGAAGGAGTTATCGGTGGATCAGATTCTCGAATGCTGGGATGTTCATCCGTCTCATTTCATACTGGATAAAATTAGCCTCAGCAAGGCTCCTAATATGCTTTACTGTGACATTTCTTCCTTACAGCCTATGGAGATTTATGTGGATGACGAAGCCAAGTTGACCCTACACGGTCTTGTACAGGTATATATATATCTGGGAATTAGTTATCAAGGCTTACTCCATCATTGAATCATATTACACGTTAACACTTTCTCATGGCAGCATTATATCAAATTGAGCGAGCTGGAGAAAAACCGGAAGTTGAATGACCTGCTTGATGCGTTGGACTTCAATCAAGTAGTTATATTTGTCAAAAGTGTGAGCAGAGCAGCTGAGCTGAACAAGCTACTTGTTGAGTGTAATTTTCCGTCTATCTGCATCCACTCTGGCATGTCACAAGAAGAAAGGTTCGTCTTTATTTCTTGGAACATATACTTGCGTGTAGAAAAATGTTTTGGATCTGGGTAAAGGTTTAGCTGTTTACATCTGTTTTATAGTTTGATATGCAATGTAAAATTTGGGGCTGTTGGTTAACAAAAATTATCATATTATATAACTGTAGAAATACTTTAGAAGAAGCAAAGAATCTCTGTGCAATTTAGTTTATTGAGCTAATAGCATAATTTAATCGACAAATTTTGATTCTTCTAATGTATCTCTCTACAACGGGATAATGACTACTAATGAAATATCAGATCCTGACCCAATTTGATTGATTATATGATATTTATATCCATTAAGTAGCTGTGCTTGGTGCTCGGTCCTATTACCCTTCTCTAAGCAAGGCCTGGCTCATGATCCTTCATCCATTTTATCTTATTGTGGGACAAGCCGACAAGGTGGTTTAATTGTTCTGATTCTTAATTTCCTCCTTTGGTGGAAAGTCTAATTTTGTTAGCTTTATTAGAATAGGAAACTAGACAGGGTTGAGACAAGTGGGAGGAAAAAAAGTTGGCAGCCAAGTGAGATTAAAAAAAATTAGAGTTCCCAAAAAAGTTTGTCATCTTCAATCTCCAACTCTCTTGTTAAACAGGTCGAAAACCATAACTCTCTTGTTTTTACTCCAAAATGCAAATAATATTTTGGAAATATTTTTTGGATTGACCCGATCTATCACTACAAAATAAAATACTTTGGGGATGTGGATGGTTTGCCTCCGCCTAAGAAGTTTGACTATTATGGTTTTAGACATTACACCTTTGGATTATAGTAGTCAAACTGCCTAGGCGGTATCGGGTGGTGACACCTCTCTTACCATATTTATATTTAGAGCTTAAAAATTGAAATTATTTGTATAATATATTAACTAGTTGTATTTGAAACCCTAAAAACAAATCGAAAATCAATTACAGATAGAATTTTATTCCTTTTTAAAATAATTTTTTATATTTCAGTGCTTCCATACATTGAACTAAATTAAGAAAGCTTTAATTATGAAATTGCAAATATTCATCCTCTAATTTATTGTTTAAGCTATGGAAATTGCCAACATTTAAGCACATAAAGTGGAATAGATTATTATTGTGTTTACATCATAATTATACTAAGGTGGTGTTTGATGAATTTTGTTTGTAATTCTCCCTCCATCCTGCAAAAATTGGCTTAGTTTGACTTTTTCAATCAAATTAATCATTTTTATAATCACACTTTATACTATTTACTTGTAAATATAAGTTAAGAAATTATAACCATAAGAAACTATGTCGAATTTATTACAACGTTTAATTTTCATAGCTTTGAAAATATAAATAAATATTCTCAATTCTTAATTCTAAAGTGGTCAATTTGACTAAAAAAGTCAAACTAAGCCAGTTTTTGAGGGACGGAGGGGGTAAGAGCTTATATAAAATAGAGGCTCTTTTTAAAACATAGTTTACATGTAAAAAAGTTGTTTGATAACAAATTTATACTAGCACCTGGTGGCACACGCGTTGCGTGTATTATCTAGGGTAAAATTGAAACTTTATAAGTTTGGAGGACCAAATAAAAAGATGTTAAAAATTTAAATTAAAAAGGACAGAATAGTAATATATTTAAAATTGTAGGGGCAAAAGACGAAATAAAATGCGTAACACAAAATCATAAAACCATCCATGGAGGCTAGCACCTGGTGGCACACGTGTTGCGTGTATAAATTATGTCGAGTAAAATTGGTACTTCATAAATTTGGGAGACTAAATAAAAAGATACAAAAAATTTAAATTAAAAAGAAAAAAATAGTAATATATCTAAAGTTGTAGAGGCAAAAGAAGAAAAAAAAACGTGACACAAAATCACCAAACCTCCCATTGAGGCTTTATAATATAGATATATATTATCTCTATTAATAAAGCCGCTCAAGCTTGGTGATTTTTAGTGATTTTGTGTCACTCTTTTTTTTTAATTTTTTTAAAACTCTACAACTTTAATTATACTAGTACTTAGTGGCACACACGTTGCGTGTAAATTATTTGGGATAAAATAAGAATTTTATAAAATTTAGAGGACTAAATAGGAGGATAAAAAATTTAATATAAAAAGGATAAAATGGTAATATAAGTAAACTGTAGGGGCAAAGGAGCAAAATAAAGTGTGATCCAACTTCACCATAGAGGAATAAAGTGGCTCTCTCGAGTCGCTTGGTGATTTTGTGTCGTATTTTTTTTTAAAAATCTACAACTTTAATTATACTAGTACCCTGTGGCACATGCATTGCGTGTGTAAATTATGTGAGGTAAAATAAAAATTTATAAAATTTGGAGGACTAAGTAGAAAGATATAAAAAAAATTAATCTAAAAAGAACAAAATAGTAATATAAGTAAACTATAGGGGCAAAAGAGGAAAATTAAAAGTGCGACCCAAGTACCCAACATCACCAAAGCCTCATGGAGGCTTTATAATATAGGTGACTAAATATAAAGCCTCCATGGGGAGGTGGGAGGGTTGATGATTTTGTGTCACTTTTTTTTCTTTTGCTCCCGCAACTTTAATTATATTACTATTTGGTCTTTTTATATTAATTTTTTTATTTTTCTATTTAGTTCTTTAAATTTTATAAAGTTTTTATTTTGCCTCACATAATTTACTCATGCAGTGCGTGTTCAATCGGGTGCTAGTATGTATAGTATGTCCTAATATGACATATTACTATTTTACCCCTATCAATTTATACAAACTTAGGGTGGTGGTGGGTGTAGTGAGAGAAGTGAAGTAAAAATTTTAAAAAAAATAAATTAGAGTAATGAGGGTAAAAGAGTAATGAGAAACCTCTTTTTTAAAAAAAGAATTGCCTTGGTCTTTATTTTTTAAGAGACAAAAAGAGGTTGACAAATTTTTATCAAAATACTTTAGCTTCTGTGCAAAAAAGAGGCAAGGCCAAAAGAGGCTATCAAACTATTTCTAATTTTGTTAATTATGTATTGCGTCCACACCATAATCTATATTATAAAGCCTCTGGCGGAGGTTTGGTGATTTTGTGTCACACGTGTTTTGTTTTTGGTTTTTTTTGTTTTTCCTCTTTTGTCCCTAAAATTTTAGATATTATTATTATGTCCTTTTTAATTTAAAGCTTGGATATTTTTTTCAAATGTAGAAAAGAATAGATGATATTTTTCAAATGTAAGCCTAGGCGTTTTAGGCTGATTGAACCGCAACCACCTAGTAGACTGCCTAGGCGCCTAGAGGACCGAGCGTAATTATAGTGTTTTGGATATTGTTCTTTATTTTTTGCAAATGTTTGGGCTTGTATAAATATCTGCGGATTAGGGATCAATGAATTGTTTATCCGCCAGGCGCCTAGAGGGCCGAGCGTAATTGTAGTGTTTTGGATATTGTTCTTTATTTTTTGCAGATGTTTGGGCTTGTATAAATATCTCTGCGGATTAGGGAGCAATGAATTGTTTATCCGCCATTTTATATACTAATGATTGTGCTCTTGGCCCGACATAGTTTGTTCTGTTCTACTAGAACCCCTCTTTTTGTTGGGTTGTAATTGAAATAGTACATGACGGCGCTCGAGTAGAAAGTATTGATTTAGCTTTTAGGGGCAAGGATATAGGGTTAATGCCAATCAATAAATTGGAATAACTTCGTAAGTATATCATCACTATAATAAGTATGTCATCAATATAGAAATCGATCGAAAGGATCTTATTCGGGAAAGTATTCAATTCAAAAGGAAATTTTGTTGGAATTGATAAAACTCTTTCGATTCAAAGTGAATCATGTGGGAATCAACAATTCGTATGATTCTTTGATAGAAAGAAATTGCAAAAGGGGTATATTACTGCCATTTGGTGGAAGGATTATGAAGCACCGAAGTAATGTCTAAACACAATGATTTAAAACAAAGAAAAAGCTTTTAACAAAATGTAAAAGAAACAGAATTTAGGAATTGGGACAAAACAGTATCATGTACGTATTTTGTCATTTAGAAATAAAATGTTAAAGAACTGTTCTTATGTAATTAGGAAGAAGTCCTAGATCTCACCATTGGTTTAAAGGTTTATAGCTAAGTACCTTGCATATAGGCTTGTAATGTTCTGTCTAAATTATTTCTGGGAGTTGTTTACTTCTGCTGTAATAGTGTGTTGGCTTTCTATTGTATACCTTTTCTCAAATTTTCCTTTGATACATGTTCTGTGTTGATTTTTAATTTGAGATTTAGCATACCATGGAATAGTTTCTGGTATTTCATTTCTCTTTTAAACTTTTATTTATAACATTAATAGTTTTGAGTTTTAAGTTCCCTTCGCTATATATTTTCCATAGTTGCTTTTCGTGCTAGAAGCATTGTTCATACTGGTTTTAATAACCAGGTTATTAATGCTTATTAAGTTGGCTTGAAAATTGTCAACCTAACCGCCTTTAATTTCGTAGGTTGACGCGCTATAAGGGTTTCAAGGAGGGGCATAAGAGGATCCTTGTGGCAACAGATTTGGTTGGTAGGGGAATTGACATTGAACGGGTTAACATTGTCATTAACTATGACATGCCAGATTCTGCAGATACTTATTTGCATAGGGTAGGTATTCTTTACTTAAAACGATGGAAGTATTTTGTTTAGTATACCATTTGATCTAGAATTCTTAGACTTTATTTTTGCAATTGGAAAGGTGGGTAGGGCTGGTAGGTTTGGGACCAAAGGGCTTGCAATCACGTTTGTGTCCTCTTCTTCTGATTCCGACGTCCTCAATCAGGTTGGCAGCTATGATGGTTTATTTTTATTTATATTACTAGAATTTCTTGTGTTCTAAATGCATAGGTGTGAACTGTTTGTAGGTTCAGGAGAGGTTTGAGGTGGATATAAAGGAGCTTCCCGAGCAAATTGATACTTCTACATATAGTATGTCCTGCATCAATATTCACAAATTAATTTGATATTTTACTTATTCACATAGTAATTTGTCCATCTCCAAATATTTTTTTTTCAAGTAAAAGTTATATATATTTTAAATATTCTTGCGTAGCAGTTTTGTGTAAGTTCAAGAACTCGGTGCTAACAATCAAATAAGAAATGAGTTGAGACCTTGAAGTTATTATGTATCTCATATTTATGTTTACTCGGGGCTCGGGCGGTGTTAAAAGCATCTTCATCTTAGTATACACATTATATACAAATATATGGTTTTTAAGTCATTTTGTAATTTCTTTGGGATGTGTAAATCATTTGTAATCTTGATTAGCCACCAATATTCTGGACATGAACATATATGCTTACAAATATATTCATGCACAAACACATAATGTGTTACAACACACTCACATGCACTTATATATATATATATATATATATATATATATATATATATATATATATTGAAGTCACACATGTATGTGTTAGTGGACAGATTTAGGGCTTGGAAATTGATGGGGGATTTGGGGTGAAATATAGGGAAGACAAAGGGAAGAACACAATCAATTCTTCTCAAAATCTCTTTATTTATTTATTATGATCTAATAGAGTTTCCTAAACCAAATATAAGTCTAACATGATAACTACAACCCTAATATGATAATCGCTAACAATGTTCAAGAAATTTCTGCCTAGGCGCTTGACAGTCTTGATTGCCTCGGTTTGGTTGAGGCTCCCATCTAAGCGGAATCAGGCGTTTACTAAATTGATCTAATAAAGGCTTTGAAGCTCTACAATACTTGAAATGATTTGTTAAGCCTTAAAAGATTGTTTTTATGTAAAATTAAAAAAAGAAGTCACATCTACAATATGCTTTATGTAGTATAACAAGTATATACAATAGAAAAATAAATAATTGACACCGCTTAAAAAAACATCTACGCGCCACCTAGGTGGCCTCGGTGCTAGGCTCCCCCTCTGTCGCTTTGCAATTTTTAGAACATTTACTAATAAAATTACTAGTTAAAATAAACTTCACAAAATTAAATTAAATTCTAGAATCTTCTGCTTGTTGGACTCTTTGGCTTGGGCTTTCAATGCCTCGTACATTCATCCAACCATGTCTTTGGCTCATCCTTCGCCAGTCCTCCACTGAAAAGATTCGATTCCTTCGAGTTTCGAGAAAGGCCAAGAGTACCATAGAAAGAAGGGATATGCTAAATCACCAGGAGGATTTCTTGTGATTTAAATTTGGCATGCCAATATAACAAGTGCATACTAGGTGTTTTCCTTAAGAAATGAACAAGTGTTGGCACACCCAACATGTTGTCCATCACGATTCCAAATCCATGTTGGCCCTAAGAAGATGTGACAAGGCCTGATTGTCAAAACATTACACATGACCGTCTTCTATTATCTAGTAGCTTTTTGTTGGTAACCCATGCTATATCATATGGCTCGAGGTGAGGTCAACCTCTTGTCCCAGTTTCTTCAAACCTGGCCTGCACATCTTACTCTTGATTACTTGCTGCAAGTTAAGGTCGAAGGACTGTTAAGCTAGTATCAGCTTTAGCATCAAGAATAATAGTGTTGCACTGCTCATTATGTACCTCAACTCTGGGCATTTTAGTCTTGAATGCATGTCAATGACAATTTACTCTTGATGTTATGCCACTTACATTTGGTGATTTTTCTTTTCCTAATTTGACTGAAAATATGTACTCCCCATTCCTTTTTGTAATGTGGAAAATCCTTATACATCTCCAAACAGATGGTGAAGTTCTACAATACATGTTTTGTTGGGAGTGTAAAATACCAGTTTAACCTTTTGTTAAGTGTATTTGTGATGAAAAGTAAGAATCATTCACTTAATCTTTCAAGAAAGATGGCTAAGATACTCATTTAGAAATATTTTATGACTTGCACATATAAACACTTCACGCTCAAGTTAAACTTGAATATATTACTATAAGTTAGTTAGAAATATAAATTTTTTTTACTACTTGAATGCCATTTTATTAAACTTTAGTGCCACTTAAAATTGTGTTATAAATAATGCATTCCCACTGTGCTCCTTTCCTATGGTTATTCAAATTATACTTTCTTTGTTTTGGACTCGTTATTGTCCTCGACATGTTTGTGTCGGTGCTTCATAGATTAGTATATAATATACATATACACTACTTGGCTCCTACATAAATGCACTCAGATGATATTTTGTATATTTGTCACTGGTGATTGTGGATTATTTCGAGTCCTATGTTCAAGTTACAAAATGTGTTTTAACTAGTATCATCCCTGTCATACCTGTCCTTATTATGTGTATTCTATGAGCATGCTCTAATTCTACATTGTAACAAGCAACATTAGCAATGTTTGTGGTTTTATTAAATGTGCACCTGTCAGGTAGTTTAGGTTCCTTCTTGGGTTGGTTTCATGGTGTCCACAATTAGCTCTGTTTATGTATTAGAAAGGTACTCTGTTGAGCTGTGATTGGCATGAATGCCTTTTTGTTGGAGTATCTTGCTATTTACCTGTTCTAGGCTACCGTCACTTCCAGGAGTTTCTCTTGCTTTTGTTGCGTCAGGGGTTTGGTTTTGCTTAACAATTATTTGTGCTTTTAGTTTTTGAAGCTAGCACTTGTCTATTATTACCAACAGTTCTTGATTTGCCTTATCCGTTTTATTTTTTGCTATCAAAATTTTAGCATTATTATTTGAAACTATTATGCATATTTATATCGTATATTGTTATGCAGTGCCATCATAATGACATCCACATGCCAACGTTCGAGCTCTTGGGTTGGTGGCCGTCGACTGTTATCGTTTGGTTCCATAAATCCATTGACAATGTTTAACCACCAGATAACTGGGAAGAGACCAGTGAGGTCTACTCTTGAATGCTTTGGAGATTGTGTTTTAGTAGTGTATCTTAACTAGGAGTTGGATTATGCAGGAATTTTTGTCATTATTCATCAAACTTGGATAAATTTCTGAACAGTTTGTACTAGATTTTCTAAAGCTTCACTCTAATATAGTTTGTGACTAGGAAGGTAGAGCAGTTTAAAGAGTTTGTTTTTTTTGGGGGGGGGGGGGGGGGCGCGTAATTGTAGTATATAATACTCTTGGTTGAATTTCATAACTGTTGGCAAAACAAATGCTTGCATGGTATTGGCCAAGACTGGAGTAGAAGCCTAAGGAATGCTAGACCACGTATTAAATTTTGGCAGCATTCTTTTCGTCTTGGATATCATTACTCTTATTATATAGTTATAGTTTGTTTTGTTTAAAGAAAAATAAAGCCCGCAGACGAGGGTGGTAGTTATATGAAATTTCACAATACGTGTGCATCCTGATTGCCGAATCCAGTTGATTGATACAAACAATTTCAACAATTGTACTCCCTTTAATTTGTTCCAGGACACCCTCTCCTATCTGTCTGACCCAAATGGTATGATCTATTTTGCTCCGACCTAGTAAACCTCAACGTCTTCGGACCAGGACCACACATTGGGATCTCGTCCTAGTTAGTGTCCAAGCGTTTACGATTACGGGTGATTTCTTAGGTAGGTAGGTAGGTATTTAATAGCCGTCGATCGCAATATCCTCCCTAGACCCGTGAGGACCCAATAACCTTCCTTAACCACCATATATAACTAACTTTGGCTGATCAGTCTCCTCCTCGAGTCCTGCAATCGTATTTACCTCCTCGACACTTTTTCATCACCCTGGGGTGCCTTGTAACAAAAGGGTGTTATTTAACGGTACTTTGGGTAGGGCAATAAGAGAGTTTAAATCTCGGGGTATGAAGTGTAAAAGAGTGTATATTTCGGAGTTCGGTATACAGTTAACCTTTTATTAAACCCAACAACAAAACAACCATATCTAAGTTCCCGAACTCAGATTAATTCAACCAAAACAACAGTAATATTCCACAATCAAGCCGGTATTAATAAATGGTTAAAAGAGTGAAAATTATTGTGAATTTATCGGTTGCCAATTAACTACTAGTAGTACTACTATTTACGTAAATTATACTACTGCTAACATATTTACAAATATTAACGTGGAAATTTGAACCCTTTGACTCAAAGCAGTAGCAGTTGCTTAATTCCCGTCAACTTTTGGGGCCCACGAAATCCAACCAGGCCAAACACAGGCACCTACGCACCTAGTAGCGCATCCATTAAATAATATAATACTAGTAATATTTAAAAACCAAAAACTAAAAACTAAAAAAAAACACTTCACACTGAACTGAACTCCCCCTTCGTGTCTTTCTCACTCCCATCTCTCTCTCTCTCTATCTCCTCTTGACTCATTCCAATCCTCCACCCTCCGCCGCTCGCCGCCGCACAATGGGAAAAGGCTCCAATCTCTCCGACGGCGTCCTCAAAAAAATCATCCTCTCCTACACCTACGTCGCCATCTGGATCTTCCTCTCCTTCACCGTCATCGTCTACAACAAATACATCCTCGATCGGAAACTCTACAACTGGCCGTACCCGATTTCTCTCACCATGATCCATATGGCCTTTTGCTCCACTCTTGCATTTCTCGCCATCAAAGTGTTCGCCGTCGTAGAGCCGGTGACGATGTCCCGCGAGGTTTATCTCTCCTCCGTTGTCCCGATCGGAGCGCTTTATTCGATTTCCCTCTGGCTGTCCAATTCGGCCTATATTTATCTCTCTGTTTCGTTTATTCAAATGCTCAAGGCGTTAATGCCGGTTGCGGTTTACACACTCGGGATCTGCTTCAAAAAGGAGAATTACAAATCGGACACTATGGCGAATATGATCTCCATTTCATTTGGGGTTGCGATTGCGGCATATGGGGAGGCGAAATTTGATGTGTTTGGTGTTATTCTGCAATTGGGTGCGGTTGCATTTGAGGCCACCAGACTTGTGATGATTCAGATCTTGCTGACATCAAAGGGTATTCAGTTAAATCCCATTACTTCGCTTTATTATGTGGCTCCTTGTTGCTTGGTTTTTCTGTTTGTGCCCTGGGTTTTTGTTGAGTTCCCTGTTTTGAAGGAGACTTCTAGTTTTCATTTGGATTTCGTTGTTTTTGGGACTAATTCGTTGTGTGCATTTGCGTTGAACTTGGCTGTGTTTTTGCTGGTGGGGAAGACTTCGGCTTTGACTATGAATGTTGCTGGTGTGGTGAAGGATTGGCTGTTGATTGCGTTTTCGTGGTCGGTTATCAAGGATACTGTGACTCCTATCAATTTGGTTGGGTATGGGTTGGCGTTTTTGGGTGTTGGGTATTATAATCATGCCAAATTGAAGGCTATGAAGGCAAAGGAAGCGCAGAAGAAGGCACAGCCACAAGCGGGTGATGATGAGGAAGGTGGGAGGTTGTTGGAGGAGAGAGAAGGGAATGAAGATGGACCGGGGAAGAAGAGCGATTCAGAGGACTAATTTTTATTTAAGAGCTGATGAGTTGGTGCAGAAGGAAAATCTTTGAATTGGGTGGGAAATAAAATGGCATGAGGAAAAGAATTGGGAAATGATGGGGTTTAGCATTTGCTATTTGGATGGATTTTTGAGGTTTTAGATAATGATCTACATTTAGTTTATTAATTATGCTCTGTTTATTCTGTTCCTTGATGATAATTTCTTGCTTATAGTGCCAGTGACTCTTCTATGTAATTTAGTAGAGTAAGAATCTTGAATTCCTGCTATCTAATTTTATTTAATACTTTTTGGCTATTTTTCTTTGTTTTGGAAAGAACTTAATGCATGTGTAATGATTTCTTTTTCATGCTTATTAACTAATGCTACGATAACTTTCCTTTCACATGTTTTGCTCAGCTTTCCTTATCTTGAACTTTGGCAATTTTGTTTGTTGGATGTTGCTTTAGTATAATCTTGTTCGACTCTAAGATCTGTTTTTATGGAAAAAATTAATTAAAATTCAAAGCGGAGATTTTAAACTTAGATTTGGAACAATAAAGGGTAATTTAATAAATAAATAAATAATTGATATGGATGAAAGTCATGGTGCTGTTATTGCTCGTGTGAGTTTCACTCTTGAAGTTCAAAGCATCAGTATAAACTTATTAACAAAATTAATATGCAAAATCAACAAAAAAAAATCATTTTTCATTTTTAGTTGGCATTATGATATCCTTCAGACGACCTGATGAAGTGTTGGTCTATCTGGTGGAACTCAGGTATGCATATAGCACCGTGCATTAATAATCAAGAGAGTATCATAGCTTTATATGTCGAGACTCGAGATCAAGAATGGTCTACTTTTCAGCATGAGATATCATGCTAGCTTGGAGGCTGGAGCAGCGTTCAACATGTGTAAGAAAGTGCCGTGAGGGGAGCTCCAAACACTCTCTTTCTACCACAATGCTTCTGGAAGACTTTTCCTCTGTTGGTAAGTGTGAATTAGAGTTTTTCTTGGTGAAGCATTAAGGAAGTCTGTTTCTATGGAGTTATTATTTCCATAAATGGTCAACATGTGTAGGAGAAAGTAGGGAGATCAAGAAACCGAACAACACATTGCGGTTGTGGTTACGGATACACCCCTAAAACTGCACCGCACCGTACATTACAAATAAACTAAATACGTTTTGTATATAATAAATATGAAATTGTAGTGCATAAAATAAAGTTGTAAGTGAATAATGTAATTTCATTTGTTTCTTATGAGTTTTAGGTACTTGTCCGTGTAATATTACATTTAGTGTATATGTTCTTAAAAATTCATTAGTTCCCTTCAATTTTATACAAATAAATATGAATGACAAGATAATCCCTGATACTACGGGTACAAGAAACATAAATGATGTGTTAGAACTTTACTTGTGGTGAGTTATTAAAATCTCTTTAGTTAATGTAATTAAGTCCACTACTTTAATTATTTTTAGTTTAGCGTATGTAATAGTAGTTCCTTACATATTATTTATATATAGTTGTAATTTATAAATTAAACTTTTTATTATTTGTGTTATACTTAAGATTTTTAAATAGGTATGGGTTGAAGTGAATAATTTTCATAATGAGAATTAGTCGTATAAAAATTATATATTATAATTTTTTTTAAAATATATATAAAAGTGATTATTCAACCACCACTACAACCGCAAATAACCGCATAGTTGTGATTGTTAATATTAGTGTCCGCATATTGTGGTTGTGGTTGCGGTGTAACGGTGTTAGAAAGTTATCGCTTTCCAAGTATAATGCTTTTGGAAGCCTTTCCTCTATCAGTAAATTTGAAAAAAAGAATTTTCTTGGATTACTTTCGAGGGAGCTCTGAAGGAGCAAGAATGTAACACCTCAGTCACACATCGAAAGATATGAAAATTATTTGTCTATACTTAAGTAATTAAGTTACTACTAATAGTACCTTCAAGTCATGACTTTTTGAGTGAGCCTGTGGTGGGTTAAGATGACCCAAGAAAATACTATTGTGAGGCAAAGATCTGTGGACCGTGTGTGTGATCGGTTCTGACGGGAAAGTTAGAAGTTTAAGTGGGAGAGTTTGTAACACTCCAGTCCCATATCGAAAGACAGAGAAAATATTTGTCTATACTTAAGTAATTAAGTTACTACCAATAGTATCTTCAAGTCATGACCTTTTGTGTGAGTCTGTAGTGGGTTAAGATGACCCAAAAAGATACTATTGAGTCAGTAATTTAAGACCTTAATCGGACTTGAGATTTGACATGGATTATTTCAAAGGAAGTTTCTTTCTAAGGAATTATTTCTTTCCATTACTTGTAAACTTGAATTAGAGGTTTTCTCAGACAATATGGAAGATCATCATTTTCTCTAGACCTAGTGGATGCAAAAGGGCTCTTATCTGCAGAATTTGCTCGCCTCATTTCTTCCTTTGTTCTGTTTTTTGGGGAATTTTTTAGGATTTTCGTTTTCTAGGTAGGGGAATACTTTTAAGATTTTAGTTAGGATAAATGACACTAAAATTAACCAACTCTTCACAAATTTTTTGTTTTTATCAACTAACTACAATTTTCACTTTAAACAATAAATGTAAGAGAGATTCTATTTTTCATACAATCGTTGACAAACGTTAATTGACTTTACTCGACTGTTTATTTTTTATTACATGCCAACTAATATCTGTTTACCACACCCGCAACACAAATGTCTGGCCAACTTGATACTAATTTACAGTTAGTGTTTTTGATATTTTTACATGAAGGTGGAACTCACTTTCCTATTTCAAAATCTCCCGCCCTTCTCTCAAATACAACTTGGTTAAAAAAGAGAGCTAATTTCATAAAAGCACCCAATGAGAGCAATATATATATGTGTGTATATCTATTCTCTTCGCAATGTCTACAGTCTACATTTACATAATTGTTTGGAAAATCAAAGGACATATTGGGAGATTAAAGGTTACATTGCAAGGTGGAGGAATACATATAGACATCCTATTTGTATCATATTTTATAACTTTCTCAATTCCATATTACTTATACTCCTTGATGTATGCATCTTCTTCTAATATTTTTAAAATAAATAATAATATAATTTATATTATTTTTATAACATAAGAAATTTAAATATTTATTAACAAATTTGTGATTAGATAGGCGTATTAGGTGTTAATAAGGGGTGTGTATGTGTATATATATATATAATGTTATTACTTGTTATATTAACAATATTGTAATCAAATACATGTTTTACATATGCGACCGGCCAAAAAAAGCAAAATTATCTAAAAAATTTGGCTACGGGGCAGCAACCCTCTTTTTTTTCCTGAATTTTATTTACATATATAGAAAAATCACTTTTATGGGGGTAATTATTAACGTGTTTATAGACATTTTAGTGTTGTTCAGTAATTATTTGAATGAGCAGACGTTCAAGCTCTGAAGGCACTCGTTTGGACGAAAAGAAAGAAAGAAAACCCCAGTCAGACCCACCAAAATGTAGCATTCTCAGGTATCATTGCTGCTGCCATAAACTAGCATCAATATTATCATTTAAAAGATGCTAATACAGTATGAAGAAGTGGGATGAAGGGAGAAGTTACGGTATCATACATTACATAAGCCTTTAATGTGTACAATGATGATTGTTATATCATCTGTCCGGTTCTCATTCTGTAACCACAGTTTGTATGATTCTCCAGCAATGGTATAACATGCATCCTGAGGATCTGTGTCCACCTGCACAAGAAAAATTAAAGATTATTAATATTAATTAAAGATTCTGAAACCAACAACAATGTCACCAAGACTACGAAATTCAGCATTGGAATATGTATCTACCACATTACAATTAAAATTTCAACAATGTATATCAATACTACGCTCCATAAATCAGCCAATCTGAAAATACTTCCATGAGAAACCACAAATAATTTGGGCCTGGTTCGTTGTTTCATTTTGTATAGGCTGAGAATAGTCTAAACAACTTTTACTAAGAACAAGAAATCCTAGAGGGAAAAGGGATTATGTCTCAATTTTGATAGCACCCTTTCTCCTGCATTATCCTTCTTAACTGTTTACAACATACAAAACCAATACGTGATTTAAACTAAAATGTGTTCATACTTCATAGAAATTTATACTGCTTGAAAGAAAGAATATCAATACGGTGTCAACAAGCAAGGGGTCACCATCTTATTCTATTGGATTTATAATCTGAAGCTGCTTTGTCATGAAAGTTCAATAAGACACAATTGATGCACAAACCAGATGTCTTGCACGGAATAAAAAAGAGGCATTCCTTTGATCCAACACATTGAAATCAGGATCTGCCGCATTTAATAGAATGAAGCAGGTTCAGAAGCATTCCATTTTTGCACTATAGAATTTTCATTTTACTTTGAATACTACTGAAACAAAATAAATGATTTTAGACACCACCTTGTGCCAATATACTTCTCAGGATTGTTCTTGTAGTATATAGTGTGTCAGAAGTATATTATCCATCGTATCTATAGCTTATTCATTGTTCTGTAGTCTGACTCAGATGCTTCACATAATTTGAAGCGTCCATGTAATATATGGTGGGACGACTTGTTGGTGTATAGGCAAGCAAGGAAAGTAGTTTTGTCCAGAGACTTAACTCAGGAACATTATAACAACTAGGATGAGAAACCAAGTCCTAAGACATCTCTACAGACAAGGATTGCTCCTTACATGAACCTCAGCAGCCAGTTAATGTGAAATTTTATGATAAACTCTTCCATTTTATGGTTTGACTGAGGATATGTTGCATGACAACTTTCCAAGCTCCTCCCCTCCTAACACTTTGGACTTTTTTCTTTTTTTAATTTTTATTTAAAGAAAATAATATACTTAAAAATAAAAAGAGCAATCCACATCTCATGTATACATTTGACAGACTATGTAGCGTCTCTTTCATGTGCACTGATATAAAAAAGTATCCCCTGACCCATACCCATCTCTTTTTCACGAGAAAATTAAAAATAGATAAAACTGCGCACACTTCATAACAATTAATACATGGGTGGACTTGTACATATTTCCTAGATAACAGATTCCAATGTCATCATCCACTCTTGATTGCTAACAAAAAAATTATGTAACTTCATTAGCTGAAAGGAAAAAACGAAAGGCTAAAAGTACATCATATTGACTAACAACACTAATGTTGGATTCACGAAATATTTTGCTTATAACTTCACTACTAATTACTTATTAGAGTTACTATTAAAAAAGTAAGAAAATCGCCTATGAAGTGACATTGACAAAGAATAATATTTTAAACCTGATGCAGTTACCCACAATCAACAGTCCTACCAATATTTTGCCTTTAAACAAAATACGAAAAAGTACCACTCATGAGATTGGCGTTAGATACAATAAATTAGTACGACAACCAAACCAAGAACAAGCTTGATAATATTGATCATATAACAAGAAAAGCTATGAAGTGATATATCAGGTTATAGTGGCAACACAAGAACTATAAATTAAGGAGGCAACTCTTTCAGGGAATCTAGAATGATGAAAAAGTTATAACATACCATAGTGACAACGGTTTGGCTAGAGAGGAACTCAAAAATCCCATCACTTGCCACAACGAAGAATTGATGATCAGGTGTTACGTGAACAACTGACACCTCTGGAACAGCAATCACACCAATTTTCTCAGCCAAACTATCCCCTACACTCCGTGTAAATGCAGTTCCGGGGAACATCCCATTTTGAACCCACAACCTTGGTGGATCGCTGCCTTCAGACTCTTCATCTCCCCATGACTGAATACTTGGATCCTTCAGCCCTTCCACTTGATCAACAGTTAAAACCCTTGCCCCAGAAAGCTTCACCCTTTCGCATTCATCTTTCCGGAATGGTGTCTGGTCAGACGATAGATCTTCAGCAAGTACTTGACTCCCTTTCTTTACAGCAATCACCGCTCTGGAATCACCCACATTGGCCACATAAAGGATATCACCAATAACAAGAACAGTAATTGCAGTTGTGCCACTCATGGAATCGTCAATTTCACCATCATGAAGTTCATTATTTGTTGCCAGAAAGGCAGAATTATACGCTTTAATAGGATCTTGCAACAATGTAGGGTCCCTCGACAGATTTTCAACTAACCGATCCTTCACAAAATTTGAACATTGTCCTCCAAATTGACCGTGCCCATCAAATACTCCAAAGAAATGAACACTAGGATTACCTTGAAGGCTTGTTTTGATACAGAAACTATCTTGGTTTTCCTTATCTAGCATTTCAGGGTAGTATCCACGTTGCGTGAGGACTGTATACTCCAATTGAAAGTTGTGGGAAGGAACAGGAACAGGTTCTTTAGACCTATCTGCAGTTATGTCTTTCCCTTGTCCATGATTTGGTTCCTTATTATCAACATCGGAAAACGGTGGACCATCTGACGAAGAGGGCGGACCATCTGAAGATGATGGGTATCTGCTACAACACTTCCCATAAACACAACCCATTTTCAATACTATTTCAAGACAAAATTAATATGCAGAGCAAATGTTTGAAACAAGTCCTAAATGAAACACAAAAGGATATGAACCAAACTTACACAGCAAACGTAATTCCTTACACAGAAGACGTAATTCTTGGTGAAATCGACGCAACAGGTCCTCCAAGATTTCAACATTGTAGCTGCAAAGATATGAGTTTTTGCAAATAACCCATGAGGGTTCAGAAAAATTCAACAAAACCCTGGAATCAGAATAACCTAAAAGGCAAGCTTTGAAGAGAATTGTGATAAATTGTCCACCGAGCTTCCCCTCAAAGAATAGCTTTCCAGGAAAATTCCCAAGATAGGAATAACAAATCAACAAGAAATGATCGAGTAAAGAGAATTCCAAATAGACAAGAAAACCCAAAATGGCCTTACAAGCAAAAAGGTACAAACTTTATGGCTTTGATCAAACAAACAATTATCTCATGGGAAATGAGGGTGGCTTAATTTTGTGTTGCGTTGGTGGGGTCGATTAAAGATTGTACTTTTGTCAGTAGAAATAGATCAAGGCTTCTGCACAGAGCAATAAACCTAAGAAAAATTCCCCCAGCCCCAAGAAAAAAAAAATGTACATTGAAACCCTAGAAAAAACTACAATCTAAATCCTATAAGTGTGCGTGTGTGTGTGAGAGAGAGAGAGAGAAAAAAAAGATTTAGATGTTGGTATCTTTATAGGTTATAGGTCTAAAGGGATGGAACTATGTGCATGGCGGAATATCTGCGCAAATTAAAGCTCATTTTTTCTGCAGAAAGCACATGCCATGCAACAGGGAACGAAAATGAAAGCATGGATGAAAAAGAAATGACAATAAAAACTGGGCTCCCGTTCCGCAACGCCTTATTTTAAAATGAATTAAAATTTAAATTTAAATTGGTGTATAAGTCATTTTAAATTATGACATATAAATAAAAGTGTTCCACACCAAATTAATTTAAATGTTAAAAATTAAGTTAAAACAAGTTATAACGGCTTATATATAAATTAAAATAAAATATAAATATTATTAAAAAGAATATTAATAAAAAAATACTTTGATTCAATATAATATTATAACAATTATTATTTTTCATTACAAAAAACATTAAACAAATAAATATATTATATTGTGCTATAAATATAATATAAAATAAATATAATACATGTTAATAATATATTGTATTATATGTTATAATATTATATAATTTATAATGTTATATTATAATATAATACAAAATAAATATAATGCCTACTAATATATATATAATAATAATAATAAGATAATGCATCAATTATATATATTTATTTATATGGGTGATGACACTTTTGTCTTAAATTTTTTTATTACATAAATAAATATTAAGTTGGAAGGATAAAGATGTAATTTAGCAAAATAAAAAAGGGACATAATAAACATTGACATTTGGTCAAACCAACTTATTAAGAATGACTTATAAATCATTTTTAGATAAGGTATAAATTATTGCTTATTAATAATAATTTATAAATTAAAAATAAGTCAAAATTTAAATTGTTGTCAAACGCTTAACCAGTACTAAATGACTTATAAATTGTTCAAAACAACTTATAAGTCATTGTCGATCACTCTCTAATTCATTTAAAATGGAGATAGTCCTAATTCTTAAGAATTTTGTATCACTTGCATTTTCTAATTTTTATTTTTATTTTTATTTTATCTTATTAAACCAATAGAAATGAGGCAGATGAGAACCAGAAATAGACTGAATGAGACTGGATGAGGGCTGTCACTTGAAATGAAACTTATTGACTTTCTTAATAAATATTTTCTTGTTGGTATGGTAAATTATTTTGGGATATTACTATTTTCGCACCATTTATATGTGAGGAGAATAAATGAAATTAAAAAAAATAATTGATAAAAATAGTCATATCTATTACTAAAATAAATAGATACGACTATTTGTGGAGATAAAAACAGACGGGGAAAGTTGGGGGACCTTTTCTGATGGAAGCAATTTCGGCTTTTCCAAGCTAAAATCCAAAAATGCTTTGGAAAATGATTTGATTACACAACTTATTTATGGCGACATATAACCTAATATATATACCCCACCAGATCTCTATTCTATTCTTTTTATTTTTCTAATTTCTAATTTCTGATTTTTATTTTTATTTTATAATTTTTTCTCACTTCCCAGCAGTGGCGGAGCCAAGGGGGGGCACGGATGGGGCCGGAAAATTTCCCCACACCCCCCTCGCCGGTGTCCGCCCCCCCCCACCCCCACCCCCACCCCCACCCCCTTGATCCATCCTTGCTCCGCCACTGCTTCCCAGTGAGTTGATAACATTTGTAAAGATTGTGTAAAAAGTTGTTTATTATTTGGAACTGATAACTTCATTGCACTAAAATAGCAACTAAAAGAGAATAACAATAGGAGATTTATATTTTATAAGTAAAATTGATTTTGTTTCAAGATTTTTCCCTCGAGAAGAATTTATGCGGACATGATAATTGAATACGAGTGCTTTATAATTTCACTTATTTGTATTTCAATCCTCAATGGGGGGGGGGGGGGGGGTTGGAGAATACAAATAGGTGAAATTTTAAAGCACCCATATCCAATTATCATGTCCGTATAGACAGCACCAGCCCTGAACTAAAGCCCAAGGTTCCTGGGCTTTAGGCCCACTAAATAGCCAAATATTTTAGGGCCCCCAAAGGGCGGCAGGCAGGCACTCTATCACACAAATCTGCTAGAGCAAACCAAAACCGAGTGGCATATTGAAGGCTTCCACTCCCATCTCTCACCAGATTCAGAAACTAGAACTTCAATTCTTGTCCAATTAGCATCGTATCCCAAGTACATACACGCCCAAAAATTTCAAGCTAATTTCAGGTATTCCTTCTCCTTCTCTCTCCTCCTCCTTCTCTCTCCTCGAGTGGCATATTGAAGGCTCAAGTGTTAAATGTTGTTCCTTCTCACAAATTTCAAGCTAATTTCAGGTATTAATTATATTTTTTAGGATTTTGAAATTAATTGTTTTGTTTATGAGATTTAGAAGCATTGTTTAATTTAATTGGGCTTGATGATTGATTGAGTTGATTTGTTTATGCTATATTATGGATTTGTTTATGCTATTATGAATCGAGTGAAAAATTTAATCTCTTTTGGGTTTTTTTTAATTGTTTGGGAGTAGTGTTAGACTCTTAATAAAGGAGACCCTATTTGATAATTAATTTATAGATAATCACGAGATTATGCTGGAATTTTGAAGATTTTTAAATTTAATTCACCATGGCTCCTAAAAAGTATATGTCTGGATCTGAAAAAAGAAAAAGAAAGAAAAAAGCGGATGAATTAGTTCAATCTCAAGCGGGTTCACTCGATAAATTTTTTGGCAGTAAGAAACAAAAAGAGAGTTCTAGTGTGGTTGAACAGTCAGAGAATGAAGAACAGATAGTAGATATGGGGAATGAAGAACAAGAAAATTTAGTCGAAGATACGGATGTCCTTGCAAAGGAACCAAATGAATGTGTGAATGAGAGTGACCATGAAGATATGAATGATGAGGGTCAAAATGAAGGCTTGGATTGTGAATCCACCTACAAACATTGATGATCCAAGCAATTGGGACAAGATTGATCAAAATTTTATTAACTTTGTAGTTGAAAGAGGGCCTTTAAGAAGAGATGGGGATCAATTTTCAAAGGATGCAGAGGGTAGGCATTTCACTACCTTTCACTACATCCGTCGTTTGTCAAACGGAGAGAAGAAAGATAGGAGGTGGCTTGTATATTCAAGTGCTTTCGACAAAGTATTTTGCTTTTGTTGTAAATTGTGACGCCCCCAGAATAGGTCCAGTCAACCCAACCCATTCTGAGTCGCCAAATACATGGTACAGAATTCAAATACAAACTTTATATCATACGGTCGTGCAAAATACGACCACACAACTGTGAGTGTCAATACAAATATGTAGAAAATATTAATATTCAAACTAAGTCCTCATTACAATTATTATCACACTATTTATCAGAAATAGTGAGGACTACTACTGCTCTAACTCGGACCATCACTCTGTCCCCCGACTAGTTCCCGCAACATTCTCATTTCCTGAAGAGGACAACAGATGAAAAGGGTGAGCTCAACTAGCTCAGTAAAGAATATTATGACTAAGATAATGGAAATAAATTATCGTTAGTCTTCAACAAATCAGATAAAATATAATTGACAACCAACTTTAGATCAATATTCGCAGCGGAAATAACCGTTCATCATTAATATTTTATCCCTGTAACATCAATCAATATACATCTCAAATTAAATATTCATCTTTGCACTACAGGCCAAAAATATTCATTTGTATCATCAGTGGTCATATTCATCTCAATACCTGTCATCTTTGCACTACGACCAAAGATATTCATCAGGTAATCATTCATCTTTGCTCTACAGGCCAAAGATATTCAGTTACATCACCTTTTACGACTGAGGATGATAAAAAATCATATAAATAACGAATCCAGTGAAATAAAGGATAAGATTAAGGATTCGTATTTTAGTTTATTTAAGTTCAAGAATATTCCATAATAATATTTTGTGGAGCAAAATTCAAGAATAAAGCTCAAAACTTAGATCCAATCAAAGATAGTAACTATAACAGACAATTTGGACAAATAGAAGAAAAATTAGTTTTTCCGTGAATAGTGCCGTATACGTGAATAGTAACTCCGACGGGAAAAAAATAAGAATTTCATAACAAAATCCATGTCAATATTTCGGTATAATGATATTGAAAAGAATAACATCATTTACGAAAGAAAATAACATCCCTTACCTCAAAAGAATAGTACCTCTGATTGAAATATCGGATATAATACCGAAGGAAACTTGCACTGAATACTAATACTCAAAGTATTGAAATACTCACAAAAATACGCTCGATATTATAGAGAGAGAAAACTTCTGATTCTTGTGTGATTTTCAATTCTAACCTAAGCACCCTATTTATAGGAAAAACTTAGGATGCCAAAGAAGACTAAATAATAAAATATTATTTATTTATTTTTTTCGCCGCCGGCTGCTTCTCCTAAAAGCCATCAGCATTTTTTTCAACCAAAGTGGGACCCACCCATTAAAAAAAATATTTATTTTTCGAAACTTCAATAATTCATAATAAATAGCCCCATTTGTCAGAAAAATACAAATTCTATGTTCTTCTATAGAAAATTTAATTCTCTACAACTTTGTAGAAGGAAGTTTTTCCAAATTCCAAACATAAATTATTCGAAATCCATAAACAAATGATTTTCCACACCAAAATACTGATAAAAACTCATCAGCGCTAATTCCTTCTTTTATATCCACAAAATAAATATTTTCTTATCATATAAATTAATAATTATTTATTCACAAATAATATTATAGAACTACAATATTGACAACCATGTCGTTCCTAGGAAAGAGGGGGCCTTCCGATAAGGACTTCTCCTTACTGGCGCGCAATTAAATAACCCCTCCTAGACAGAACTTTCTTAGACATTGTCAATAATGTTATCTAATAATATTATTCAAATAATATAAATTATTGAGTTGATAATGTGAAATACTGTGCAGTGACAATTATTGAATCAATAATACAAACTATCAACTGTAGCCATTATTGAATCAATCATATAAAATAGCAACGTAGCAATTATTGAGTCAATAAAATATCAATGTAAAAATTATTGAGTCAATAATATAAAATATCAACGTAGCAATTATTGAGTCAATAATATAAAATATTGAACATTAATTACTGTAACAATAATTGAGTAAGTGTCTTCTCACGTAAGACTCAATAATTCGAAATACTGTGTAATACCGTGTGCTACTGTGCAACACCGCGTATCACTGTATTTTAACCACCGGGTATTTCAATAGTACTAACGGTAACAACTACGCCGTTATTTTATAAAAAGGTTATTTCTGTCGCTTTCTATATCCGACAGTTATTCCGTTGTGGGGGCCCACAAATAGCTGCGCCGTCGTACGAATATTCCCCGACAACAAGAATATTCCACGACCAAACGAATATTTCCCGACAACAAGAATATTTTATAACCACTTGCTCATTTTAAAATATTTGCACATTTCACCCATAACTTTCATATTTATCAAATCAACACCTTACTATTTCGAAATAATATATAAGAAAAATTAAATCTTTATTCATAAAAGTTGGGGTCTTACAACCTCCCCTCCTTATGAAATTTCGTCCTCGAAATTGACGTACGTACCTAGTATGTCGAAAAGGTGAGGATACCTCGCTTTCATTTCCGATTCCAACTCCCAGGTCATTTCCTCAATTGCATGGTTTCTCCACAAAACTTTAACTTGAGGTATAATTTTCGAGCGTAGGACATACTCCTTCCTATCCAAGATCTTGACAGGTACCTCCTCGTACGTTAAATCTTCAGCTATCTCGTCTGGTTCTAACTCAATAATGTGGTTTGGGTCTTTCACATATTTACGAAGTACGGATATGTGAAAAACGTTATGAACACGAGACATGCTTGGAGGTAAAGCAAGTCTATAGGCCACATTTTTTGCTCGGTCAAGAATCTCAAATGGACCAATAAATCGTGGATTGAGCTTTCCTCTCTTCCCGAATCTCGTAACTCCTTTCCACGGAGCAACACGTAATAACACATGGTCCCCAACATTAAATTTCACGTCCTTTCGATGAATATCCGCATAACTCTTTTGTTGATCTTGTGCGGTTTGTATCCGTTGTCGGATCATTTGAATCTTTTCTGAAGTCATACGTACCAACTCCGGTCCCAACAATGTTGCTTCACCCACCTCATTCCAGCATACTGGAGAACGACACTTTCTCCCATACAACGCTTCGAATGGAGCTACGCCTATACTTGTCTGATAACTGTTGTTGTAGGAGAATTCCACCAATGGTAAGTACTTATCCCAACTCCCTTTGAAGTCTAGAACACATAGTCTCAATAGATCTTCAAGAGTTTGGATAGTCATTTCCGATTGTCCGTCTGTTTGAGGATGATAAGCCGAACTGAATCGTAAATTCGTGCCCATAGCTTTCTGCAAACTGATCCAAAATCGTAAAGTGAATCTTGGATCACGATCCGAAACTATGGATACTGGCATGCCATGCAATCTCACAATCTCATTCACGTACATATGAGCAAGACGTTCAAGGGAATAAGTCTCTCGTATCGGCAAGAAATGAGCAGACTTAGTTAATCTATCAACAATAACCCAAATCGCATCTATGCCTTGAGAAACCTTAGGAAGACCCGTAACGAAATCCATCGTAATGCGTTCCTACTTCCATTTCAGAATCTCCAGTGGTTGCAATGGACCCTTCGGCACTTGATGCTCTGCCTTTACACGTTGACAAGTTAAACATTTCGAAATAAACTCCGCGATCTCTCTCTTCATATTGCTCCACCAAAATGTATGTCGAAGATCACGATACATTTTGGTACTCCCAGGATGGATTGCGAATGGTGTGTTGTGTGCCTCCATCATGATTCTATGCTTCAAGTCAGAATCGTTAGGAACACATAGTCTGGAGTTGACTCGAAGTATTCCCTCTTCATCTATTCTTGCTTCTGGAATGGCACCTTCTTGCACCTTCTTCTTCATCTTCATCAGCTCCGCATCCGTAGCTTGAGCAGCTTTAACTTTATCAATCAAAGCTGGTTCTACGCGTATACTTGACATCATCGCACTCATTCCTACATATGATCTTCTACTCAACGCGTCAGCTACCACGTTCGCTTTTCCAGGATGGTATTGGATGGTATGATCGTAATCTTTCAACAGCTCAAGCCAACGTCGTTGCCGCATGTTGAGTTCCTTCTGAGTGAAGAAATATTTAAGGCTCTTATGATCTGTATAGATCTCCACTTTCTCTCCGTACAAGTAATGTCTCCAGATCTTCAACGCGAAAACGACAGCTGCCAACTCTAGATCATGAGTAGGATAATTCCTCTCATATTCTTTGAGTTGTCGCGAGGCATAGGCTATGACTTTCCCATGTTGCATGAGAACACATCCTAACCCTTTGCCCGAAGCATCGCTGTAGATAACAAATCCATCCGAACCAGATGGTATTGTCAGAACAGGTGCCGAGATAAGTCTTCTCTTGAGCTCTTGGAAGCTCTTCTCGCATTCCTCGCTCCAAACGAATTTTGTATCTTTCCGAGTCAACTGAGTTAATGGAGTAGCGATTCGAGAAAATCACTCTACGAACCTCCGATAATAACCAGCTAAGCCCAGAAAGTTTCGTACTTCGGTCACCGACTTAGGTTGCTCCTAGCTTTGTATTGCTTCAATCTTCGCCGGGTCCACAGATACTCCACGTTTCGATACCACGTGCCCAAGGAATGCTACTTCCTAAGCTATAACTCGCATTTCTTCAGCTTGGCATATAGCTTGTTCTCACGAAGCTTTTGAAGTACCAGCTTCAAATGGTGCTCCTGATCTTCACGGCTTTTAGAATAGATGAGGATGTCATCAATAAAGACAACAACGAACTGATCCAAATATTCCTTAAATACACGGTTCATCATATCCATGAAAGCAGCAGGAGCATTAGTCAATCCAAAAGACATGACTAGGAACTCATAATGCCCGTACCGTGTTCTGAAAGTAGTCTTTGGAATATCCTCAGTTTTAATCTTCAATTGATGATATCCAGAACGAAGATCGATCTTTGAAAAGAATTGCGCTCCTTGCAACTGGTCGAACAGGTCATCAATACGAGGTAGCGGATACCTATTCTTGATGGTGACATGGTTCAACTCCCGATAGTCAATACAAAGTCGCATACTCCCGTCTTTCTTCTTTACGAATAAAACAGGAGCACCCCAAGGAGACGTACTAGGACGAATAAAACAGGAGCACCCTAAGGAGACGTACCGTTGTTTTGTAAGTAAACAATAATTAAGAGTATAGTTTTATAAGAATACAATCATCTTTCCTACTATTAATTTATCATTTTTATTAAGACACATACTGTGACGCCCCCAGAATAGGTCCATTCAACCTAACCCATTCTGAGTCGCCAAATACATGGTACAGAATTCAAATACAAACTTTATATCATACGGTCGTGCAAAATACGACCACACAACTGTGAGTCTCAATACAAATATGTAGAAAATATTAAGATTCAAACTAAGTCCTTATTACAATTATTATCACACTATTTATCAAAAATAGTGAGGACTACTACTGCTCTAACTCGGACCATCACTCTGTCCCCCGACTAGTCCCCGCAACATTCTCATTTCCTGAAGAGGACAACAGATGAAAAGGGTGAGCTCAACTAGCTCAGTAAAGAATATTATGACTAAGATAATGGGAAACAAATTATCGTTAGTCTTCAACAAATAAGATAAAATATAATGGACAACCAACTTTAGATCAATATTCGCAGCGGAAATAACAAATCATTAGAAGAGTTAAGCAGAGAATCAAGTCTACTATCTTCTATGATTTAAAAGTCCATCATCAATATTTTATCCCTGTAACATCAATCAATATACATCTCGAATCAAATATTCATCTTTGCACTACAGGCCAAAGATATTCATTTGTATCATCAGTGGTCATATTCATCTCAACACCTGTCATCTTTGCACTACAGGCCAAAGATATTCATCAGGTAATCATTCATCTTTGCTCTACAGGCCAAAGATATTCATCAGGTAATCATTCATCTTTTAGGACTGAGGATGATGAAAAATATTTTAAAGAACGAATCCAGTGAGATAAAAGACAAAGATTAGGGATTCGTCATTTAGTTTATCCAAATCAAAAATACCTCGTAATAATCAATTATGGAGCAAAATTTCAAAAATAGAGCTCAAAACTTGGATACAATCAAATATAGTAACCTTAACAAGCAATTTGGACAAATAGAAGAAAATTTAGTTTTTCCGTGAATAGTGCCGTATACGTGAATAGTAACCCCGACGAAAAAAGTAAGAATTTCAACATAAAATCCATGACAATATTTTTATATAATGATATTGAAAAAAATAACATTATTTACGAAAGAAATAACATCCCTTACCTCAAAAGAACAGTATCTCTGACTGGAATATCGGATATAATACCGACGAAAGCTTGTACTGAATAGTAATACTCAAAGTATTGAAATACTCACAAAAATACGCTCGATATTATAGAGAGAGAAAACTTCTGATTGTGGTGTGATTTTCAATTCTAACCTAAGCACCCTATTTATAGGAAAAGCTTAGGATGCCAAAGGAGACTAAAATAATAAAATAATATTATTATTTTTTAAAAACCTCCAGCCGCCGGCTGCTACCAAAAAGCCATCAGCCATTTTTTCCAACCAAAAGTGGGTCCCACCCTTTATAATATATATATTTTCCGAAACTTTAATAATTCATAACAAATAGCCCCTTCGTCAAAAAAATACAAATTCTATGTTCTTTCATAGGAAATTTAATTCTCTACAACTTTGCAGAAGGAAGTTTTTCCAAATTCCAAACATAAATTATCCGAAATCCAAAAACAGATGATTTCTCACACCAAAATATTGATAAAAACTCACCAGCGCCAATTCCTTCTTTAATATCCACAAAATAAATATTTCCTTATCATATAAATCAATAATTAATTATTCACAAATAATATTATAGAACTACAATATTAACAACCAGGTCGTTCCCAGGACAGAGGGGGCCTTCCGATAAGGACTTCTCCTTACTGGCGCGCAATTAAATAACCCCTCCTAGACAGAACTTCCTTAGACATTGTCAATAATGCTATCTAATAATATTATTCAAATAATATGAATTATTGAGTTGATAACGTGAAATACTGTGCAACAACAATTATTGAATCAATACTACAAAATATCAACTGTAGTCATTATTGAATCAATCATATAAAATGGTAACGTAGCAATTATTGAGTCAATAAAATATCAATGCAGCAATTATTAAGTCAATAATATAAAATATCAACATAGCAATTATTGAGTCAATAATATAAAATATTAAACAGTAATTACTGTAACAATAATTGAGTAATGGCTTCTCACGTAAGACTCAATAATTCGAAATACTGTGCAATACCGTGTGCTACTATGCAACACCGTGTATCACTGTATTTTAACCACCGGGTATTTCAACAGTACTAACGGTAACAACCACGCCGTTATTTTGTAAAAAAGTTATTTCTGTCGCTTTCTATATCCGACAGTTATTCCGTTGTGGGGGCCCACAAATAGCTGCGCCGTCGTACGAATATTCCCCGACAACAAGAATATTCCACAACCAAACGAATATTCCCCGACAACAAGAATATTTTATAACCACTTGCTCATTTTAAAAATGTTTGCACATTTCACCCATAACTTTCATATTTATCAAAACACCACCTTACTATTTCGAAATAATATATAAAGAAAACTAAATCTTTATTCATAAAAGTTGGGGTCTTACACATACAATAATGCAATCATTAAAAAAATATTATTATTTAGATTATTTAGTTTAACATGATTATAATATAAATATGATTATAATTTCAGGTATAAGTAAAATTTTTATTATATTTAAATAATATAATTTAGAAGTAAACTATTTTCTTATGAAAATCACCTTACCAAATATTAAATAATAATATTATTGAGATAAATTAAACTATATTTCGACAATTTAATTTGCCCTCTCTCTTTTTTTACCTTAAACTTCTCCTTGAGTCAATTATTATTATTTTTCTATCCAAACCATAAATTACATAATTAGTAATATAATTTTATAAGGAAACAAGAGTTACTAATATAGTGTTATAAGGATACAATCATCTTACATAATATTAATTTGTAACTTTTATTGAGATACATATATAACAATTTTAGTGTCGGTTAAAAAAATTATATTACTATTTAGATGATATAGTTTGACATTCTTAAAATATAAGCACAATTATAATTTTTCAGTATAAGTAGAATTTTATTATATTTGAATAATATAATTTTAGAAGAAAACTTTTTTTTATAATGAAAATTACCTTACCAAATATTAAATAATATTATTATTAGGATATGTATAGGTATGAATTTATTAAATTGACCAATAAATTATTCAATTATTAAATTTAAAGTTAATCAAGTATACTATACCTTAGTTAATATATTATTTAACTTGAATTTGTTACTGGTATTAAAATCTAAGTATAATTGTACTATTTTAAATGAGTATGAATTTATTATTAGTTAGATAATATAATTTTAGTAGTAAAATATTTTTTATAAGGATCATCTTACCTGATATTATATAAAAAAATAGTAATAAAAAATGAATATAAAATTAAAAAATCAAGAATAAGATCTATGCATTGCACGGGTATATTGCTAATTCCTATTTAACAAAACTTTTATATATAATAACTAATAAGTCGTTTGACTGGGCCTAGTTGCGCATGCAAATGTTAGCCCATAATAATTTGAGTTCTTTATAGAACTATACAACATTTATAAAATAATATCAAAAAAAGTGCATTCAATTTTAAATTAAATAAGAAAATCTAAAATCAAGGATAACTAATAATTCAAATTCAAAATTTTTGGATCTAACAATAATTTCAAATCCATAATTCAAAATTCAAATCAAAATGAGGAAATTAAAAATAAAAAATTATGAAGGAGTTAATGTTCATCCTCCTCCTCCACCGCCTCCCGCCGCCGCCACCGCTATATTGCCGAAGTTGCTATTCTGAATTTTTTTTGACGATTTGGTTACCCACAAAAATTAAAATGGTTACCTTTATACGAAGTTTGGCTACCAACTGCATCACATTCAAAATAAAATTGATAATCAAATAAAACTGAATTGGTTACCTTATCAAAAGGTTTGATAACCAACTGCATGAAGTTTAGTTACCAACTACATCACATTCAAAATAAATTAGTAACCTAATAAAACTGAATTGGTTACCTTATCGGAAGGTTTGGTAACCAACTGCATGAATTTTGGTTACCAACTGCATCAAATTCAAAATAAATTGGTAACCTAATAAAAATGAATTGGTTACCTTTATACTAAGGTAACCAAACCTTCATAACAAGGTAACCGAACCTTCATATTAAGGAAACCTTCGTATTAAAGTTCGGTTACCTTGATATGAATATTTGGTTACCTTAATATGACTGTTTGGTTACCAACATATGAAGGTTTGGTTACCGGTGGAGGTGGAAAATAGACCGGTGACGATGGGAGGTGGAGGGAGAAGAAAGGGGGTGGGAGGAGAGGGAGGAGGAGGGGGAGGGGGTGGGGTGGGGTGGGTTGGGGCGTGGGGGGGGAGGAGGAGGAGGGGGAGGCGGAGGGAGGGGAGGTGGTGGGGCGGGGGCGGGGGCGGGAGGAGGCGGAGGGAGGAGAGGGAGGGGGTGGAGGAGAAAAGGGGGCGGGAGTAGGGGGATGAGAAAGGGGGCAGGAGGACGGGAGTAGGGGAGGTGGAGGGAGGGCAGGGCAGGGGAGGGGAGGGGAGGGGGTGGGGTGGGGGCGGGGGCGGGAGGAGGAGAAAGGGGGGCGGGAGGAGGGGGAGGGCGATGGGAGGCGGAGGGGGGAAGGAGAGGGAGAGGGAGAGGGAGAGGGAGAGGGAGAGGGAGGAGGAGGAGGAGAAGGGAGGCGAAAATGGAGTGGGAGAGAATCGTGGGAGAGATAAGGGAGATAATTGTGGTCATAATTAAAGGGATAAGATTGCGCTTTTTTTGTAATTAAGTATTACATATGCACTAATTTTATAAATATTTTATTTATGCACTTTTTTGTAATATTTTATTAAAATGTACTATTATATGTAATTGTTCCTAATAATTTTTGCTCAATAAGATATCGGGTTTTGGGCCCATAGAGAGCACTTTGATTATTCCAGAGCGATAAATATGTCATCATAAGAACCCCATGCAAATTTTGACAAACAAACACTACTATAAATTCTTCAAAAATTTAATACTAATATAAATTCATTAAGATCTTAGAATTTATTCCGTTTGTCCCTTTTTAAATGTCATTTTAGAGAATTATTTTTATATTTTAATTATATTTCTCGTTTGAGAATTTCAAGTAAACATTAATTACTTAATTTTTAATACGATTCCAAGTATTAAATATAACTTTGTCCGTCTCACTATTTTCTGCCCAATAAATAATACCATCTTTTATCAATACAAGGATAATATAGACAATTGATATTATATTTAATGTTATATACAATTATTTTTTAAATACTTGTGCACAACTCTAAAACGATTTATATTTAGAGTTGTGCACAAATATTAAAAAAATGATAGTATATAACATTAAATATAATATCAGTTGTCTATTTTGTATTTGTATTAGAAAAAGAGTGCGTTATTTATTGGACAAAAAACAGTGAGAGAACCAAAATTATATTTAATACTTACAGTAGTATTAGAAACTATGAAATTAATGATTACTTGAAATTCTCAAACAACTTATCTTAAGGGATAAAAAACTTATCTAAAACGACTTATACTAAAGATCGGAGGGAGTATATGACAATAAATAACAACCTATCGGATTCAAATTTTATTAATTATACAACTTAATTAAAAAGCTATATATATAGCTATATATATTATCTCTATTCAATGTTATTGGAAAGGCACTTTGATGCAAAATTTATCTATCTGTTGGGACCCAGTAAGAAATAATACTCGTAATAATGTTGTGTGCTAATTTTTATATATATATATATATATATATATATATATATATATATATATGGGGGTTGATCCATAGCAAATGTTGTAATTTTAAGTATAGTCTTACAATAGATCGCGACCCTCCACCTGGAGATCGAACGATTTTATAGACTCACTGTCCGCAGTTTAGTTTCCAGTAATCCGCACTTTAATACTGCGGACGAGACGGATTATCAAAATACCCCTCCTTCTAAAAATCAAAAGACATCCGCAGTATTAAACTGCAGAGCTTTTCCCTGCAATTTTTTTTTTCTCCTCTCTTTGAAAAAACAGAGCCATGAAACTAACAAGTGAGAAAATCGTGCTAACGAGTGAGGCCTCAATCTATGAAACTAATTGCATCAAACTAAAAGAAATATTAAAATCTTAAATCCTGAAAAAAAGCAGTGGCCAAGGAGCAACGGAGCAGCACCGACCGACCACTTCAGTCACCAATCCAAATAATCTCCGGCCATTTCGGCAAGGTCTCAGCAAAAACTCAAAAGGCCGATATATTCGAGAGGGGTCGGGATGGGTCGGGAGGGGTATGTTCGGGAGGGGTTGGGAACTACTGAAGCCATCCATTTGGTTATTTACAACAAGGCTGTTTACAGGATAGTAGAGAGGGGCTTTTCTTGAAAACTTTTCATGGGGTGAAGCAGAAGAAAATTGAAGATCAATAGAGAACCCAGCAGATGAAGAAAATATATGACCAACAGTTCCACTGTCGGAAGACAATGGAGGCCGAACATCTAGAGGACTTGGCAAAAGGTCCCTCTTCATTGAAATCTCTTTGTAGTCTGGCAGCTTAGGACATTTCTCTTCTAGGGCAATGGAAAGAGTAGGTAAAGATGAAGATAGAGCTCTAGATGATACATGGTTACTAAGTTGAAATCAATACCCATTATTTTTCTCTGTTTTTATCTGTCTATTCTCTTTGTTTCTCTCTCTTATGTAGTGGAGTAATAATATGATAGTGCTCTGTTTTGTTTCTCTTCGTAACAAAATTGGCATCCACAGTATTAAACTGCGGAGCTTGAAAGAATTTGCACTAGGAGGGGTATTTTGATTATCTGTCGCGTCCGCAGTATTAAACTGCGAATTACTGGAAACTAAACTGCAGACGGGAGTCCTATTAAACCGTTCGATCTTCGAATGAAGGGTCGCAATGTGTTGTAAGACTAACCTTAAATTAACAATATTTGCTATGGATCAGTCCCCTATATATATATATATATATATATATATATATATATATATATATATATATATATATATGATGTTTTCATTGAACACATGATTCAAGCTAATTAATAATTAATATGCACATAAACATATACCACTACTTAAGGGGAGAGAGAGAGAGAGTGAGAGGGAGAGTTCAAAGTGTATTTTGGCATGCAAACCCATGTCACCTTTTCGTTTAAGTGGACCATTTCATGAATGAATCAAGATAATATAAAGAATTAGAGACACAGACGAGACAGAAAGTTAAAGAGGTGTTAAATTAAAAAAAAACACAAAAAAGAGTATTTTTTTTATCATTTGAAATTTAGAAAGTTTAGGGAACACACAGTGATATCTCAGTTAGGTACTGTAAATTTATCCCACACTCATGATAAATAATAAAAAAATAAAAAATATGAAATTTGGGAGAGACAAAATTAAATTATATATATATATATATATAGTAGAAATTAAGTTGATAAAACCTTAAGATGCAAGTAGCATCTTTTTCGGCCAACCCCCACTAATTAAGCTGTTCCACATCTCCTCCTCAAAATCTTAGGCGTGACAAATTTAAGTGGGGTGCAATATTATGATGAACCAACACCATATCCCTTATCCTCCCACATCATCCTCGATCTCTCTAATTTTTTAAATTTGATTTGATTTTTTTTTTCCAAAAAAAATAAAATTTCAATTTATCTTTCTACACAAGTCAACTCAACATTTGATCACCATCCCACCAAATTCCCAATGGCATGCAATTTTCCCATCATCCATGCATCATCAAAATAATTTTAAAACTAAAACCCTAAAACCCCCTACTGCCCCCCTCTTTCATATATCTACCACCACTATTTCCGGCGAGTGGTGAACATTTGAAACACCACGCTCCCGACCGCCGGAAACTCATCCATAGTACAACTCCGGCATTTCATCCCAAGCTGCTCCACCGCATTGGCGACACGTGTCCATACCTCGGGATTAGTGCTCGTGGTCGATACCGACATGGCCCCTGGCCGGAAAACTTGCACCACCTTCTTCAAAACCTCCGGAATCTGGCAAATATCGTCGTAAACCGACCCCACGCACTCGAAACTCGCGTAACTAAACCCGTCCTCCGGCGTCACGTGAATAGTCGAATACCGGTCCCCATCAAGCCCGTTCATCGAGTACCCACACGGATCGAACGCAAAATCACAAATGTGAGCATTAGCATTAATATCACAAATCCCGGTCATCTCCGTCATCACTTTTCCGGCAGCCTCGCCAGTTTTCACATCATTCGGCCGCCGGAAAAATTTCTTGGCGAGCAAGCGATCGAGCTCGGTCATGCAGACTTCAAACGTAAAATGTTCCACATCATTTTGTTGTTGCATTACCAAATGCGACTCATTTGTAGCGGAAAAAACATGCCATGCATGAGAAGAAAGTTTAGAGGGTAAAACAGAAGCTTTTCTATAGCAAAGACTTGCGGGTAAAGTTTCCTCTAAATAAATGACTTCTTCTTTGAAGCTTGTGTGGGGGTATGGTTGGGATTCGGGAAAGATAAAGCTACCTCGGGTGTACATACACCTGGAGAGAGAAAGTCCTTGTGCACATGCATAGTGAAGCAATGGACGGATGGATTTGAGTAGCTGGGTGGTCCCACATGTTTTGATGATGATCTTTGTGGGGTAGACGAATAGGCTTGATTCGGATAGTACGTAGGAGTCAAAGAAGTGGTTGCCGACCGAGGATACTACGGTGCATTGCACCGCATGGAGTATTTCCTCTAGGGAGTCCAAGTCGAGTTGCCGGAGGCCTATGAGTCCGATCATCGGATCGTCGCCGGAGAAATGGAGTTCTAGGCGTTTCTCGAAGCCTTCGAAGCCGGAAACGGCCATTAAAATCCGACCAAGTTAATGTTTTAGAGAGAGAGAGATTTTAGAGGGTTTGTTTGTGTTTGGTGGGAGAGAGAAGTGATGGGGTTGGGATGACTTATATAGCTAAGGAGTGTGTTTGTGGAGAGAGAAAACTAAGAGAGAAAGAGAGAGAAGAGAGGCATGCGGGTGAGGCAACCAAGAATGATGATTGCAGGCATAATGAATACAAAATTTTAGCTTCCCTCTCAGAAGGGGAAAAATAATAATATACTATATTTCCCACCTCTTTTATTTATTGGGTAAAAATATTCATTTTATTTTCTAGTGGTAATATAGTTCAGAAATTTGTCAATATAATTAAGAACTAATTAGGGTGGCAGACAAAAATGGGTGCCTAATATTGTAAGCTGGGATCCAAAATATAATATTCATATATATTTTGGAACAAAGAATTAAGAATATTGTGGAATTTTCATTAATTATCATCATTTATATATAATATCAAAATAAAATTTAAAAAAAAAAAAGTAAACCGAAGCTGAGGTGGGTCCATAATGTACAATTTTTAGAAACCAAAATTTTAGTTTTGCCATGCATAGTCTAACTGAAGAGAAGTAAAGTTCTTTATACCGACCAAAAAAAAGAAGTAAAGTTGTTTATGATTTTAACTTTTTCATGTAATACATTGTGTTTTGAGACCAATTACTTATTGGGACACTTTACATTCTACACTTTGGAGCTGAACAATGGAAAGGAAGGAGGTCTCCATAAACGATTACAGTTAACGCTAACTACTTCTCATAACCGAGAACTTTTGACTTGAGTGATACTCTAAAAGACCGTAAATTTAAATCTTCCTCCCCTACATTAGCAAAAAATGATTAATTTTCTTTGTTGTATTTGGGTGCCGGATTTTTTAACATTTAGGCTAATAATGCCAGTTAAAGTGTATTTTCGATTGATATATTATTATTATTATTATTGTATTTTTAGCACATAATTTAAAAAGAGTTAAAATTAAGGGCCTAGAGGCCTAATAACTAGTTTGAAAATCAAAACCAAACTGATCAGAAATAAATGTACTAGTATATTAGTAATATGGAATTTCTTAACATGTGCCTTAAGGGCACTTGTTAAGCACATAGTTCAAGAGAATATTCTCTTGAATTGTGTGTTTATTCTCTTGAACTTGGTGCAAATATAGAAATTAAGAGAATATGCACACAATTCAAGAAAATATTCACTTGAACTGTATGATTAACATGTGTCCTAGAGCACATGTTAAGAGGACCCTAGTAATATAATGTACACAAGTTATTCACAATAGCTTAGCAAAACAGAGACACAATTATAAGGAGGCAAACCTTATTTTCCGTTTATAGGTGTTCTCAAGGCAAAAAAATCACTAAAAACAGAAAAAATAAAATAAAACTCTAAAATAAATAAATAAATAGCATAGACAAAAAAGGAAAACAGAGTGTTCTGTTTGGGAGTCAACATGATACTCAATAATAACTCTGTTTCTCTGCTAAGGCCTAAGCCAGAAGCTAAGGGGTTGAAAAGTGAAAACAACAGGGGTTGAAATGGACAGCATGCAATTTGTAATTTTCTTCTGAGTAGGAGGAGTGGGATGTGGGCAGGTAAATGAAGCAAAAGTCAGACGTGCCCCCAAAATATAATCAATTCTTCTTTCTTCTTATCCTACTTCTTTTTTGTGGAGGAGTACATAAAATTAAACCCAACCAATAAAAAACAAAAGGAATCAGGCGTGGCTCTTAAATTAATTATGAGAATATCCAATAAATTAATTAGTGGGGGTCTGATCTGTTTCTGTACGTGAAATCATTTTTATGCTTCATGCATTGCATTATTATCATCATCATCATCATCATTTCTTTTTTGTATTTATCAATGCACAACATTACTAGTATACATATATATATATATATATATATATATATATATATATATATCATCAAATTTTGTACTGGTTTCAAAATTCTTGGCTTCCTCCTTACAAGAATATATATATACGAAAGAATGTATATATCATATTTTAACATATTTTAAATTTAAATTATAAAATGAAGACTTTTCATCTTATTTGAAATCGTATAATTCAATTTATTATCATAACAAAAAAGAAAGACGTGTATTGTAAAGTAGTTTTATACATAGAAGAAGAGTGGAAAGTTATGAAGTAAATGCTTTAATTAGTTCTTCTAGTTGTATAAAGATTGGAAAGAGTACTTGTTACTTAGCTTTAGGAAGTAGTAATTCCCTTTGCCTGCTACTCTCTCCGTCACTTAATATAAGATGTTAAGAGAAATATTTTTGTCTCTTAATATAAGACGTTTTACAATTTCAAGTAAGTATTTATTGCTTAATTTTTAATATTACTCCAAGTAATAAATATAAATTTAGTTCTCTAACTATATTTGGCTCAATAAACAACACTCTCTTTTTTCAATACAAGGGCAATATAGACAATTGATATTATATTTAATGCTATATAATCATTTTCTTAATATTTGTGCACAACTCTAAAACAACTTATATTAAGGGACAGAGTGAGTGTACTTATAGAGAGCAGATCCTGTCTCCATTTTTCATGTCCCCCTTGTGTTCCTCACTTAAATTTTGACACCTAACCTCTTACTTAACACCAATTAACTCTAAAATTAAATAAGAGGTCAGGTGTCAAAATTTAAGTAGAAGACACAAGGGGACAGAGAAAATGGGGTCAGAGAAAATGATCTGCGCTCTTACTTATATAGCTTTAAAGACTAGAAAAACACATAATGAAGGTTTATAGCATAGGCAAGGGGACAAAAAAAAATTGGAAGGTGAATTAATAAAAATGGGTTGGAAAAAAGGTAGAAATAAAAGGGTTGTGAGTTTAGAAAATCAATTAAAAATTTTGCAGTTTTTAGGACAAGAAATGATTCAGAATGAATGTATCAAGTATTATAGGTGGCTGTCACACCCACATTATGACCACATACCATCCCTTGTATAGTTGTATTTGCACGCGCACCACCAAACCAAACTCCGCAATACACATACCACCTTATCAAATAATCTCTCTATATACTTTAAAAATTGTCAAACCCCTTTCATGTTCAACCAAAAGGTGAAACCAAAATCTTCCTTTATATATATACTTGTGAGGTTAATGGGGTTTTGAAATTGGGTAAGTAGAGGAGGCACAAGGAAAGAGAAGAATTTAGAACCACCCTCTAAACTTAAATCTAATAATTTTGGGTCCACAAACTCACCTTTTAAACACATTCTATATATATAGTACCCACCAAATTTAAATCATGTGTCCAAAACCCATAATTGGTCACACTGAAAGACTCCATGTGTCGCCCTGCCGACAACCACCATGGCCGGGCCCCACTCCGGCTACACATTATCTAATATGTGCCCTAATTTTAGGACAGGGGAGGGTCCGTTGTTAATCCAAACTACCAAAAAATTGATTTTGTGGGAGGGACATATAGTCCCCACTAGGGTACTAAATTAAGTGGTATTTGTTTATCTTTTAACAGCTCCACATTTGATTCAGTGGTAAGAGAGTAAAGTTGTTTGAATGAAATTTTGTTGGTCTCTTTAAGAGCTGTCACTCGTAATCAAAAATTTAAATTTATGGAGCCTTTATAAATATTGTAATCTCTCCATTCCAAATTTTAAGATTATTATTGATTTTTAAAAAGTTAATTTAAGACATTTTTAAATTTAAAAGTCGTTCAAATATTTTATACTTTTTAATTACCAAACAACTTTTTAAATTCAAATGATATTTCACTCAGTTAATTTAATTTATTAAAATATATTAACTATTCAGATCTTAATTACTCAAGAGCCAGCGCAGCAAATTCTTAAGTTGAGGGGATGGGTTGGGTTGTAAGTGAGTTTAGCCGTCATACACGCGCACATCTACTACACACATGTGGCACGGATGAATAGGGTTAATTTGAGCACTAAGGAACATATGTGAGTGCAACTGTACCACGCGCACATAATAAATATCATAATGAATGGCGCCACCATTTTTACTCTCAAATGGAAATGTATTTTGTTAGGGATAAATTAACTGTGAATTTACCTTTCCTTAATTTCTTTTGGCAAATCTTCACCTACACTTATTTATTTATTAATGGATATATATTTGATGAAATGAAAGCAACTTTTAGTCCATTGGTAGTAGAAGTGGCCTTGCTTGTGCGGTAGCTTTCATTCTTATATAATTTGTATGGAACATGAACATAGAGAGGAATAGAAATAAAAGAAAAAGAGATACCACTTGTGTAAGTCATGAGAATAGTAAAAAAACTATGATCAGAAGAGGGTCATTTTATTGTTCGGGGTCGGGGTCGGGGTCGGGGTCGGGGTGGGGGTGTGAGGGGTGCGGGGGTGGGGGTGGGGGTGTGGGGAGTGGGGGGTCGGGGGGTGAGGGGTGGGGGTGGGGGTAGACTTCCATTCGACAGATAGATAGATAGATTAAAATAAATATAACATAACTAACTGGCTGATTGACACTACTGTCTCTCCAAGTTGTCATCTATTTTTAAAGTCGTTCTTAAAGTATCATTTTCGTCAGTTAGATCCTTAAAGTGGCATTTTATTGTCGTTTCTGTTCTTTCAATCCATTTTAATCTAAACCCGACCCATTTTGACCAATTTTAATCCAACCCGACCCAGTTTGACCCAACCCAAATTTTTAATATTTTAAAATATAATAGTATTTTTAAAATAAGTTTAAAATAATAATTATATTTAACATTTAAAAAAAATAATATTTAATTATTTAAAATAAATTATTACTATTAAAATAATAATTATTTTAAAAATAGTTATTTTTAATATTTAAAAATAAAATATTAGTTTTTTAATAAAAAAAATTAATAATTATATTTAATATTCTAAAATAAATATTTTAAAAGTAAATTTTTTTTTTGTAAATATTATTTTTAAAAATAATATTTACTTTTAAAATATTAAAAATAATATTTATTTAAGAATATTAAAAATAATAATTATTTTAGAATATTAAATATAATATTTATTTTAGAATATTAAAAATAATATTTAATTTAGAATATTAAAAATAATAATTATTTTAGTTTTTTTCTAATTTTTTTTTGAATAATTATTATATTTATATTTATTTTATTTTATTTTTTTAATATTATAAAATAATTATTATTTTTAATATTCTAAAATAAATATTTTTAATAATTATTGTTTTTGAAGGAAAAATAATATTTAATATTCAAAAATAATTATTAAAAAAATTTAAAAAATTATTATTTAATAATTATTAAAAAAAATAAAAAAAATTCTTAATAATTATTATTTTAAAAATTAAAATAATATTAATAATTTATTTAATAAGTATTTCAGAATATTAAATATTTTTTTTTAAAGTAAGCATTAATTGCTTAGTTTCTAATATTACCCCAAGTAATAAATATAACTTTGATTCTCTTATTATTTTTGGCCCAATAAATAGCACTCTTTTTTTCAATAGAATAATATAGACAATTGATATTATATTTAATGATATATAATTATTTTTTTAATCTTTATACATAATTTTAAAATAACTTATATTAAGAGAGGTAGGGAATATAAAAATAGTGTTCCCCTCCCCTGTGCCCTAAATCATGTAGTCCCTCTTGACCGACCTCCCACATCAATGATTGTTGATAGCTGCTGCTGCTGCTTGTTCATCCTTCGTTTCTTAAAACATTTGGAGCAAAACAAGACATGTTAGGAGTTTCAATCTGAGTGGCCCCACAAACAAACATGCATCATCAATTTAGAGAGTAATGCTACTATCACATAATAAGTTCACATAAAACTTACATAATATATACGTGACACTCATTGATTTATTGTTGAGTCAAGTAAATTATATTAACAATAAATTAGGAGTGCTATCCGATTTTATATGAGTTTTAGTGTGTGATAGTAGCATTATTTATCAATTTATTATATATATATATATATATATATATATATATATTCTCTCTCTCCCCCTACTCAGTACACTCACTGAATTAAGTTGTTAAGCTAAGCTAGGGGTAGTCAGAGTCGCCCTCCTCCTCGAGCCCAGCAACTTGGCAGAGGAAATCTCTCGATGTGGGTGAAAAACCCATACACGCCACATCATATCATTCTCTCGTGCTCCCACACCCAACCGAACACAACACAACACAACACAAATACCTCTTCCATTCCCAATCTTTCTTCATTGCTCCACGCAACCCACAAATCCAACCATCATTTTCTTTTCAATATTCTTGTTAGGGGTGGAGCATTGTTTTGTTTGAAGTCTAAACTGTACACAAAATCGTTTAGATACGATTTGATAAATTTAAAATCGTATATAAAATCGATTGTAATTAATGCGGTGTGATTTTGAACCGTGCTATACAATTTTATTTGGTACGGTTTCGGTCACAAATCCAATTGAAACAACAAAATTTTATGTAATTTAAATTAATAATTTAACATCACACAATATTAAATATCACTTTGATAACGCGCAACCTTACTTATAATGTTTTGTCTAAACAAAAGCTAAATAGAACCAAACTCAAACTGTTAAATCGATTTTATATAATGTAAGGTGTGACTAATTAATGTTGAACATAAAATGAAAAAATAATTTAATTATTTAAAGAGTCTCATGCTTATTATCATATCTCACGTATCTGTTCGTATTTATTTAATATCGATAAATTTTTTATTATATATAATACTATTTATATAAAGAAAATAAATAAAACATAAGTTTAACCTTTTAAGTTTAGGATAATAATATTAGAAAAATAGAAAATGTACATGTTTTTGAGCTGATATGTATCTATATAAACATAGTAGTGGATAACAGTAAATAAATTTTGTTGGTGGACTTGTTCTTGTAAATTATTATTATTATTATAATGATGATGGATGGTAAGCTCAATCATATTCCCATTAAAATTTATAAACCACTCTGGACAACTTGACTTCTTTTATCTTGTTGGTTGATGCTTTTTCGGTTTTATGCATGCGATTTTGGCCAATAATCAAAACCAAACCGTAAATTCAATTTTTCAATCCATCTAAAACTGCCACATACACCAGAACCATTGGTGCAGTTTGTGCAATTTTTAATACGATTTCGGAGACAATTTAGTTCTTTATTCAACCCTAATTCTTGTGTTAAAAGTGTTACTCCCTTCCTTCATCCTTTAGCTGTGATTTGATTAGATCTTAGTACCAACGTTAAAATTTTGAGAGATATATTAATTGTAATTTGCCTACATCTTACTGCAAACATACATACGGAGTGACCTTTAGCTCAATGGCATGATCCAGCCCATGATAACCATGAGGTTTGGGAGTTTAATTATTGACATGTTAAGGAAAGGTGGTGAGAGTTTAAAAAAATTACTAATATAAAATTATCAAAAGAAAGCATACATTAAAGAAAGCCTTAATGACACTTCTATCCCTCAAAGTTGTCACTAACTTTTAAAGTCATCCCTAAAATTTATTTTTCGTCAATTAAATCATTAAAGTGACATTTCTCAGGCATTTCCGTTCCTCTTACTTAATTTGACCCAACCCGACCCATTTATTATTTAAAAATAAAATATTTTTTAAAAATAATTATTATTTTTAATATTTTAAAAGAAAATATTGTTTTTAAAAACATTTTAAATAGTAATTTAATTTAATATTTTAAAATAAGATAATAATTGTTTTTAATATTTGAAATAAAATATTCTTTTTAAAATAATTAATATTTTTTATATTTAAAATAAAATATAGTTTTTAAAAATAATTATTATTGAAAGGAAAAAATATTAGAAACTTTTATTTTTTTTCAAAAATGAGTAAAGTTTCAAAAAAATATAGATTCAAAAAAAGTAAAGTTAATTTCTTTTTAAATCTTAATTATTTTTATGAAAATTGACACATCTTGAAAAAAAATATTTGTTTTTTGAAAATAAAGTTTTATTTTTTAAATTTATATTTTATAAAATTGTACTCATTTTTTAAAAAAATTAAAAAATTTCCAAATTTTGTTCGAGAAATAATAATTATTTTTAAAACTTTTTAATTTATTTTTTTTAAAAAAATGAATTAATTTGTTTATTTATCTTTTACTGTTTTTTGTATTTTAATTTATATTTTTAGTTTTTTTAAAAATTCTTAAATTAAGAATACATATAATAATGGTAAAGATATTCACTTTTTTTATTGAAAATAAAGTTTTGCATAAAAAATGAAAAAAATACATTTTTTAAAAATAAAGCTTTATTTTCTTATTTAAGTTTTTTGAATCTATTTTTTATGAAATTTTACTCATTTTTGAAAAAATAAAATTTCTAATATTTTTTCCTTAAAATAATAATTATTTTTATAACTTTTTTAAAATAATATTTTATTTGTAATATAAAAAATAATTATTATCTTAATAGTAATATTTTATTTTAAAATATTAAAAATAATAATTATTTTAAAAAATACTTTATTTTAAAATCTTAAAGATAATTAATGTTTTAAAAATAATATTTTATTTGAAAATATTAAAAATAATAATTATTTTAAAATTACTTATACATTTTTTTATTTTAAAATACTAAATATAATTATTATTTTAATTTTTTAAAATAATATTTTTTTTAAATATTAAAACAACTATTTTTAAAATAATTATTTTATTTTAAAATATTAAAAATTATTATTATTTTCAAATTATTTTACAAATATTAAATTTTTTTAAAATAATAAATTTTTAAAAATTATTAATTTTTTTTAAAAAATTAAATATAATTATTATGTTAAAATATTAAAAAAATTATTTTATTTTAAAATATTAAAAATTGGGGTTGAATCAAATTGGGTCGGGTTGGGTCAAAATAAGTCGAGTTGTGGTCAAATCGGGTAGTAGAAAGGGAAACGCCAGAGAAATGCCACTTTAAAAACTTAAGTGACAAAAAATGAATTTTAAGGACGATTTTAAAAGTGAGTGACAACTTGAAGGGACAGAAGTGTCATTCAACCAAATATAAATGATATCTAACATGTCATTTGACCAGATCTCGGCGAAAATGTAAGACCCCAACTTTTATGAATAAAGATTTAATTTTCTTTATATATTATTTCGAAACAGTAAGGTGTTGTTTTGATAAATATGAAAGTTATGGGTGAAATGTGCAAACATTTTTAAAATGAGCAAGTGGTTATAAAATATTCTTGTTGTCGGGGAATATTCGTTTGGTCGTGGAATATTCTTGTTGTCGGGGAATATTCGTACGACGGCGCAGCTATTTGTGGGCCCCCACAACGGAATAACTGTCGGATATAGAAAGCGACAGAAATAACTTTTTACAAGATAACGGCGTGGTTGTTACCGTTAGTACTGTTGAAATACCCAGTGGTTAAAATACAGTGATACACGGTGTTGCATAGTAGCACACGGTATTGCACAGTATTTCGAATTATTGAGTCTTACGTGAGAAGCCATTACTCAATTATTGTTACAGTAATTATTGTTCAATATTTTATATTATTGACTCAATAATTGCTACGTTGATATTTTATATTATTGACTCAATAATTGCTGCACTGATATTTTATTGACTCAATAATTGCTACGTTGCCATTTTATATGATTGATTCAATAATGACTACAGTTGATATTTTGTAGTATTGATTCAATAATTATCGTTGCACAGTATTTCGCATTATCAACTCAATAATTCATATTATTTGAATAATATTATTAGATAGCACTATTGATAATGTCTAAGGAAGTTCTGTCTAGGAGTGGTTATTTAATTGCGCGCCGGTAAGGAGAAGTCCTTATCGGAAGGCCCCCTCTTTCCTGGGAACGACCTGGTTGTCAATATTGTAGTTCTATAATATTATTTGTGAATAATTAATTATTGATTTATATGATAAGGAAATATTTATTTGTGGATATTAAAGAAGGAATTAGCACTGATGTGTTTTTATCAGTATTTTGGGTGTGGAAAATCATCTGTTTGTGGATTTCGGATAATTTGTGTTTGGAATTTGAAAAAACTTTCTTCTGCAAAGTTGTAGAGAATTAAATTTCCTATAGAAAGACATCGAATTTGTATTTTTCTGACAAAGGGGCTATTTATTATGAATTATTAAAGTTTCGGAAAATAAATATTATTTAGTGGGTGGGACCCACTTTTGTGGAAAATTTTGAAAGCAGCCAGGCGGCGGAAAATTTTGGAAAAAAAATATTATTTTATTCATTTAGTCTCCTTTGGCATCCTAAGCTTTTCCTATAAATAGGGTGCTTAGGTTAGAATTGAAAATCACACCAGAATTCGAAGTTTTCTCTCTCTATAATATCGAGCGTATTTTTGTGAGTATTTCAGTACTTTGAGAGTTACTATTCAGTGCAAGTTTCCTTCGATATTATATCCGATATTTCAGTCAGAGGTACTGTTCTTTTGAGGTAAGGGATGTTATTTTCTTTCGTAAATGATATTATTCTTTTCAATATCATTATACAGAAATATTGTCATGGATTTTATGTTGAAATTCTTACTTTTTCCGTCGGGGTTACTATTCACGTATACGGCACTATTCACGGAAAAATTAAATTTTCTTCTATTTGTCCAAATTACTTGTTAAGGTTACTATCTTTGATTGTATCCAAGTTTTGAGCTCTATTCTTGAATTTTGCTCTATAATTGATTATTACGAGGTATTTTTGAATTGGATATACTAAAATACGAATCCTTAGTCTTTGTCTTTTATCTCACTGGATTCGTTTTTTTAAAATATTTTTCATCATTCTCAGTTCTAAAAGGTGATGTAACTGAACATCTTTGGCCTGTAGAGCAAAGATGAATGATTACTTGATGAATATCTTTGGCCTGTAGAGCAAAGATGAATGATTACTTGATGAATATCTTTGGCCTGTAGAGAAAAGATGAATGATTACCTGATGAATATCTTTGGCCTGTAGTGCAAAGATGACAGGTGTTGAGATGAATATGACCACTGATGATACAAATGAATATCTTTGGCCTGTAGTGCAAAGATGAATATTTGATTCGAGATATATATTGATTGATGTTACAGGGATAAAATATTGATGATGGACTTTTAAATCATAGAAGATAGTAGACTTTATTCTCTGCTTAATTCTTCTAATGAATTGTTATTTCCGCTGCGAATATTGATCTGAAGTTGGTTGTCCATTATATTTTATCTGATTTGTTGAAGACTAACGATAATTTGTTTCCCATTATCTTGGTCATAATATTCTTTACTGAGCTAGTTGAGCTCACCCTTTTCATCTGTTGTCCTCTTCAGAAAATGAGAATGTTGCGGGGACTAGTCGGGGGACAGAGTGATGGTCCGAGTTAGAGCAGTAGTAGTCCTTACTATTTCTGATAAATAGTGTGATAATAATTGTAATGAGGACTTAGTTTGAATCTTAATATTTTCTACATATTTGTACTGAGACTCACAGTTGTGTGGTCGTATTTTGCACGACCGTATGATATAAAATTTGTATTTGAATTCTGTACCATGTATTTGGCGACTCAGAATGAGTTGGGTTGAATGGACCTATTCTGGGGGGCGTCACAGAAAACGTTAAAGATTTAAGTGCAAGGGAGTGTAATATTTTGATTATACGTGAAATTCGTAACATGTCATAGTTGTTACAAAAATTAATGATATATTTCTATTCTTATATTGTATATGAAAAATTCATGTCATTGTTTATATTTTAAATAAATTAAATGTTTTTATGTGACCATTATTATATTATTATTTAATGTTAGGGTTATGTACAAAACGGAAAAAAAAAAATCCTAAAAAGGCATCGTTTTATATATTTTCAATTTTAGATGAATTTCTTTTAATACCTTGTAATGTATAACTATACTGCACAGTACAAACTACAAACTACAAACAACGTAGGTATGGAATTATGTATGCAATTATACGGGAGTGGTTAACATGAAGTGAACTTCATGGTAAGTTTACTTCATGTCCAATATAATGCTGGCACGCAGACGGAGAGATCACCCTTCCGTCTGTGTGTCATAACTGTATTGAGCATAAAGTGAACTTACCATGAATCTCACTTCATGCTAACCGGATTCCAATTATACTATCCATACTTCGGTTTTCAATCACATAATCAAGGTAGTAAGATTATATCATCTGATGGACAGAGGATAAGAAGATTATATTTTTTTATTAACCCAACTATTGGCATGTCAAATGACATTTATTTCCAAATATGTGAAACTATTGGGAACAAATTAATCTTATTTATTTAATAAAATATCTCATTCAAGCCGGCCTAATTCTATTTTATTCATTCCTCGGTTAAATTCCCAAATATACATTGGCATTCCACTATTACACGATGGAAGGTAAAAAGTAAAAATCATGGTTAATCTTTCTTTACTGTTCATGTAGAGCTTGGGTATAAATTATAGTTCAAATTCAAAGGTTAATTCAACAAAATTGAATACTAATCCCCCCCCCCCAAAAAAAAAAAAAAAAAAAAAAAAAAAACCAAAAAAATGGCTTGGACTAGTTTACTAAACCCGAGTTTAGAACATGGATAAAAGTGAGGATTGATGACATTAACATGCTGTCATTCTTTCTTGTTATATTCTGGTACAGACTAGTACTAGTAGATGTAAAATTTAAAAAATAATGCTATTATCACATAAAAAATATCACATAATACTCATATATATATATATATATATATATATATATATATATATATTATGGATTCCACATATAAGACGAGGATTTATAATATACATGTGTGTATATAAATATTATGTGACTATTTTCATGCGATAGTAGTATTGTTGAAATTCAAAAGATTCTGTAAAAATTGATAAATTAGATGGGCCAGAGAGAAAGAGAGAGAGTGGAAAAACTGGGGGGTTTTCAAGAGATTTACTGGGCACTATATATATACTGCTGTAATTTTATGGCAGCTGGAAACTCTTTTTTGAAGTGTTAATAATAATGTGAGGGGCAGGCATGGCATGGATGTGTAAACATGGAGGCCATCATGTTCCCTCCGGCTCCAAACTCTCTGTCCTCTCTAAAAGTTATCTTTCTTTTTCCTTTACTTTATTTACCAACCTTTCTACCCATATCTCCCCTCACTCACTCACACAGTCATACCCCACTCTCTCTCTCTCTCTCTCTCTCTATATATATATACTTTCTCAATTTATGATTTTTTTAAAAAATATTTCAGACGATTTATTAAAAATTATAAAATAATAAATCTCACAAATCATCATTGTATCAACTAATTCAGAGAATTCGTGATTTTTTTTATTTAAAAATATCTTTAATCAACTTCAAAAAAAATAATATCAGTGTACTAAGAATAATCACGCAAAAATATTAATCTTTTATATGGAAATATCAGTGCACTAAATTGATAGTCTTATCTACGTATTTGGATTTTTGGTCAGCTCATGCATATAATACTAGTAATTTAATTGTAGGAAAGCATGTCTTTAATTAACAGAATATATATATCATATCATATGACCGGCCTACCATCCGTTTATACGCATGATCAAACTCTATATATTTATACTACTAACTAAATAAATCTATTAATAATATTTATGTAAGTATTGCAATTTGCATGCACACCAATTAATTTTCCTCCGACCATGCTAATTTTTATACTATATTTAATTATCTGGTCGGCTTTTGCTTATACTTAAATTTAACCCAGCATGGGCATAAGCAAGAATGACCTAAAATATGTGGGCCCTTACGCATGACCCTATTCAATTTTAAAAAAAATAAACAATTACTATAGACCCCATGAAATGAAACTTCTCTCTTTTTTAGCAAATAGAATTAGTTATAAAATTTGTTATTAGACCATTATTGGGAAAATATGATAAGTGTACATTTTTTTATAACTTATTTTTTGTGTATAGCATGCAACCCTTAGGCAGTCTTTATTTGTTTATCTCTTAAGACCTCTTAACAATTCTATATTTAATTCGATAAAGATAAAATTATTTGATAAATTTTTATTTGCCTCTTACTGTCTTTTAATCGGTAAGAGAACGATAATTAAGAGTTGTCTCTTAATGAAAAATTTAAATCTATATAACCTCTATAAATATTGTACACTCTATTCCAAATTTTAAGATGATTATTACATTTTGAAAAATCAATTTGAAATATTTTTAAATTTAAAAAGTATTCAAATATTTTATACTTTTTAATTACTAAACAACTTAACTTTTTAGGCTCAGATACTATTTCACTAGGGTGATCTTATTACCCAGTTTCATCAAATGACAAAAAGACGAACTCGATTATAGAATAGATTATGCAAATATTTCATAAAATCTGAATATATGCAGGATTAACACGCACGTTTTCACCTAAGAAACCAACACAGGTATCCTAACTAACCAAACAAAAATACACATCCTGGAATAATAGAACCCTAAATGCATCATACCGAAACAAAACCCTTAGGAACACTTTATTACAAAATTGTTAAAGTTTATTACAACACAAAATATGCTGAGGGTGGATAATGTTATACACGCATAGCATACATTAAAGATGGTTCTAAGCCACAAGGGGCTGGACAGGCTTCGAATGTGCATTGAACTGGGAAAAAAAGTAAGGTTATCGAAGGTGGAATTTAAAGGTCAACACAGAGGTAGGAGATGATGGAGCCAGCTCTGCGTTTAGTCCTCTGACTGACCTTCCACTTCTCAACCAGGACCTTCTTCATATTGGCACAGCTTGTAACCACAGTGGTGACCCCAGCTGCAGTAATACCTGGGCAATAAACCATGTGGCAAGTTTCCAGCAGGGTACACCTTTTCACAAGATGAGATAGGCCAACATCAGTTATCAGGCGGCAGTGTGATAGAACTATATCCTTGAGTAAGGAACAGCCTTCACCTAATTCGGCCATTGCCACGTCCCCCAGATGCTGCCAAACCAAACCAAACCAGACCCGCAAAAGTTAAAGAATAAGGTTGCAATGCCAAGTCAAAAATAAGTCTACATAATATGTACTCCCTCCGTTACACACAGTCTCCCATTCGACAATTTCTTTTGTTCCACAAAAAAGAGTCCATTTTTTAGTGATAATAGTAGTATAAACTTACACCATGTCCTCAAGCTTGTCATCATAATTTCATTATCATACCACATCACTAAACTACTATACTAACTTATTGCCTTTCGTTAGTCCCTTAAGAGAGTTTTCCAATTGAAAAAATATATAGAGAACAAGGTTTACTCTCTCTCTCTCTCTTTTTCTTTTCCATTTGATTAGTAATTGTAGCCCAAGTATGGGGATTAGAACCAGCGACCTTGAAACACATGCAGTAATCAACATCAAGTAAAAGTTCCATACACTAGAAAGTTCAATTGTAACAACTCCTTCATCTAGTCAGCAGATAACTCAAGCTTATACTAGTAACATGTTAAGAACAGAATCATATCATATTCTTCATTAAATACAAGAAGCAATTAGTTCCACATGCTTCAAGCTTTAAATCAAGAAATCAACATCGCCATCCGAACTTGTATGCTAATAATTAAAGGCATAAAGATATTCCAAATATGACAAACATATATACTAGATATCTACTATAAATATATCTAGTGTAAATATGGGCTAACACTTGGCAAAACTAATTACGGTTGAGAAGCCACACCTATCTAAAGGAAAAGGAGATAACAGTCTTTCTTTTTTTTGGATCAAACATTGTGTGTAGGGGTGTGTTTGGGTGTATTTGTCTCTGTGTGCATCCTTTGTTTGTTTGTTTGGGGGTTGCGGGGTGGGATTTTAGGGGGTGTTTGCTGGAATATGGCTGAAAGGTCTATATGATCTATCTAAGTCTGTGACATGGCACACAAAGAAAAGCCAAACCTGAAGAACGCTTATATCCAAGTAACTGAGTTGTGGGCAACCTCTTGCAACAGCTATCACTCCAGCATCTCCAATTTGGTGGCAGCCACTAACATTTAGATGATGTAAGGAACAACCTTGACCAATAGCTACTAGTGCCTCGTTACCTACCCTGGAATTCATTTCCAGTATGATATCAGATCGAGACAGTAATGTAAACAAAAACGTGTATACCAAAAATAAGTATGATTAGGAAGGAGGCCTAACAAAACATATGGTGAATTTTAGTGAACCAACATTTGAAGATAAACAATGAAAATAAAAAAAGAATATAAACCAATGACAATGTATTCTTGTTACTCCTAAGAAAACCTGCAGACAAACGGTGCATATTCAATACTCTGTACCACAAAATTTCCTCTTTTTTTCTCTATTCTTGTTTTTTTTTTGGGGGGTGGGGGGGGGGGGGTGGAATTAATAGTACACTTCAAGATTTTAAAAAGACCATGAAAATTTGTACACTAAAAATATCAACTACACTTCTTTACCTGGAATAGCCAAAATATAACTTATTTTACCACAATCCTATCTCCTCATTCCTAAAACAACCAATCCCACCAACCTTTGCCACTTTTTCTTCTTTAGAAAGCCTTACAGAGTGTTAAAAAGATTACTCATATCAAGTAATAAACTGGAAATAAATAATTTTTCAAAGTATGTCCTGTAACTCCTATACTGAAGGTAAAACACGTTCTTTTCCTAAAAACAATCAAGGAAGAAACCTGAGTTTTGATTTATATGCAAACATATATATATATATATATATATTTGGAGGGGTGGAGGATGGAAATGGAGAGGCACAAACAATCTCCAAATGGTCATTGAGTGCCAAGACAGTGTCACAGTACAAGGTCAGTCGATCAATACATATAATGCCCATTTTCGACCTTTGCATAAAATAACTAGCCTTTTCACAGCACTTAAAGACACCAAAAACAACAAAAAATGTTCACCACATTCTACGTATTAAAGTGTCTTGACGAAGTAATACATAATGCTGAATCAACATGAGACATTAATATAGTTTTCCTATCTCAATAACGGCTATTAGTTATGTGTATTGCGTGGTACACTGATAGCCAACCACAAATAGCAACTTCTAAGATAATAATAATCTTTGAACCATAAATACCTAACTCTAGAAAAGTGACTTGATCAAGAAAAACACTAAGGTATGTCAATTCATTAAATATGATGCAGAGACTGAGAGGTTCTTACCTATCACAAAATCTAAGGCTAAGATCTGTGAGGAATTTACAATTCTCACCAACAGCTATGATTCCCTTATTGCCAACCTATTAACAAATCAAAGGAAAAGGTAAAAAACGTTACTAAGGTATAATGACAGTTAAAAAATACAGGAATTAATAACAAAAAACATGGCATTAATTTAAGTACAAGTTGAACAATACTGATAGCTCCAAGTAAATATACCAGCTTCCTGGTAAAGACACAGAAATATTATTATTCTTATGGGTACAAAAATCTCAAGTTCAACACGTCAAGAACCCAACTTGCATACATGTTTGACTGAAAGGAAATTATGTGTCACAAAAAGAGTTGCGAAGTCTTACTGATGCATACCATGTAACAGTTTTATTTTATTTTTCAAGAAAATAATTTTTAAATGGAGGAAGAAATTTTACTTTAGGAAAATAGAAAATACAAGCATAGGGGCAAGGACTCCACCCATCCTATAACAAGTGAAAAACACAACCCAAAAAAAAACTCAAAAGAGGGCAGCTCTACAATGATAAGACGAACAGAAATAACTTGAAATGCCCCAAAGGAACCAATGGCAAAGGCCCATAAAAAACAAGAAAAAAATGTCATCTTTTTAGAACATATTTCACAAATTAAATCATCCATAATCTTTGCCTGCACAGAGTAGCCATCCACTTAATTGCTTATTATCCAATCACCATTTTAGCCATGCAAACAAACACAAGCATGATCTATAGAATTTATAGCAATGACAATGAATTGAAACTAGTTTTGAAGAAGAAAAAACTGTAAACAATATCGGGAACCAGTCAGCTCAAAATGACCTCGTAACATCTACGAATGTGAAGCTTTTTGAGTTGCCTGCAGCCTTTTGCTATACTGCATATGGCATCATCTCCAATACTTGAGCAATCTACCAAGTGAAGGGCTTGCAAGTCCTTGCAGCCTCTGCCGACCTCAGAAAGGGCATAATCACCTATCTTTTGACAGTACAATAATGCTAACTCAGAAAGACGCCTGCAATAGAAATACCAGAAAATAAATAAGCAACATGATGGAGCCTAGAGATGCACACTACTGGATGGTATGGTATCATCAATAGCCACAAGTCATATATTATGTCAGTTACAGAATTTATTTCTAACAAGAAATTATCTATGATAGAAATCTAAAAACTAAGTGAACGCTTTGAACAGCAAATATTAGTTGTATGAACACTGATTAATGACGATACAGCTCCAAAAAGTAAATTGTTCGATTTGCAGATTAGTTTTTGTTAAAAGTTTTATACCTCAAAGCTTCTGTATCCGTCTCCTAAATTATAGAATACAGAACTTGATTACGTTGGAGAGCCTTTTCTTGCATCAGTCACAATCTGCACTCTAGCAGAGAATAACTTTCTTTTCAATGTAATTAGTGTTCTGTGACAATAGCAATATTTAATAGAGATAATCAAGGATCATGTGCAGTTTCTTCCCTTGTATGAATAAGTTCATCAAATATATTCTGTTTATTGGATGATGTGCAAGTGCTTAATTGAGTTGACTTTGGATCCCAATCAAGCTACACAGAAGGTATCACCGAGTCTGATAAGTTATTATCAGCCTGAGTGCAGATCTTAATCAAGCCACAGAGAAGTAAAGGGTACATCTCTGTTAGAAATTTGCTTCTTTAATGCATTATTTTGGTCAACTTTTAAGACTAATTTTATTCTAATTAAAGAGCATTAAGTTAACATTATTGAGATGTTAATTATAGAACTCATGTAGGAGTACACGATAGTATTAAACTTGATTCAAGTGGAATCATTTAATAGGAGATTTAGAGTCTTAAAATTGGAGATTCAATAAGGTTTAAAGGAAGTAATATTGTTTAATAAACATTTGTCCACAATGGAGAAATAACTTAATGTACATGGGTATATATACAAGTATTTATGACTAGTCAATTTACTTGTGAAACAAAAGGAAATGCATGGACACAGGACCCTCAAGGTGCACCGCCCGCGCCCAGGCCGGAACCACATGCGAAATCGTGTCACATTGGCGCTTTAGGCGCACTTCGCAGTCACTAGGAGCCCGTGTTCGTTGTTCTGGGTCGGGTCTACTCTTTTTGACCCATGTCCATCCTGTTTATTCAAAATTGATCACAACTCTTCATTTGGTCAGGTGCAATCTGAACCACCAGATTTCGCACGATTTTTAATAGATATAATTGTCATCCCTAACCTTCCAAATGATTAGTTATGATCTGACGGTTCCTAAATAAACCTGGTTGGTCTAATATTTTCTATAAATACCATACATCAGAATGTTTCCATCTCATCCTTTCCATATCTAAAAATTTCTTTGTTCTTTTCTCATTGTTGTGACTTCTTGAATCCTGGGAAGTAATTTGTCTACATCCACAGCAACTTTGATTTATCAAAGACAGACAAATAAAACTTTAAGGAAAGTGTAATTACTTATATTCCTCGAGTCATTTATTTGTGTTTACATCAGTACGTTTGGTTTCTATATTTCAACAATCTCTCCCTCCAAAGTATGTGGAACTGCTATATTGTTGAATGTGGATCTAAAGTCTAAACTGAGCTTTTGCAGAGAAGGAAATCGTCCACCTTCTCTACTTGGTTAGATTCAATTCTTTCAAGTATAACTTATGTATACTATACATGATGTTGCCGCATTAAGTGCTTGTTATGGGTTGGCTCTTAGGCTTTCGAAAAGAGCTCGTTTTCATCTCTATAATCGACCCACTATATATATACACACACAAAAATTTAAGGAGATTATTCTGGCTGTAAATGTGGTGGCGTGCAGTGAGGTTAAATGTTGACATGAGGCAACTTTAATTGATTTTCCAGATGAGACCTGAACGTTCTGCTTCTTTACATCATAATAATGATTAAATATCAGATATAAGTAACCTTACGTGCAAGATCTACCAATAGTCTCCAGTCCAAACGTTCCAATATTGTGGCAGCCATTAATTTCAAGATTTGTAAGTTCTGTGCAACCAACTGCAACTGCTTCCAAACCCTTGTCACTTAAGAAATAGCAATCACTTAATGTAAGATTTTTCAGTTTCTTACACCCTTTTCCAATAGCACATAGACTCCTGTAAAAATGAAAAGAAATGTTCAGCCTTGGAGGAGGTAAAGTAGAAGACAAATGCACTTTTCGTCTAACATATTATAGAAGAGAATTTTTCTAGTAAGTCTTATGTCCACACTTATTCTTATAGTAAAAGTTACCAGTACTATAGTTCAAATGCTAGTACACTTTAAATATACTTATTTAATTTGAGGGAAAAAATGCAGTGCTGTATATATTTCCCAATACTTATGCCTTTGTGCTAACAGATGCTTATAAAGCGAGTTATCTAATTTAAATTGCGCAACTGAGCTCAAAAACAGTTTTATCCCAAACTTAGATTGCTCATCTAAAAGGAGTAAATGATTTACTTTAACAATAGCCAATAGACATATGCTTATAACAGAGTAATTTAATAAGATTGTGCAACTAAAAGTAGTGAAAGCTTTGCTTTTTAAAGCTCCCGCCTGTTTGAAGGAAAACTGAAATTTGGACTGAACGAATCACATCAAGTATTCAGGCATCTCTTCATAATTAGATTCGAAAGGGATAAATAACACTATGATGGCGGGAAATGAAGGGGAAAATAACTGACTTGTCAGTGAATCTCTGGAAACTGTACAGAGACAGTAACTCCAGTGATAAACAAAACAGGCCAACAGCCTGCAAAGCCTCATCTGTGACATTAGTGCATTGCAGCTTCAGAACTTTCAATTTAGGGCATCCTTTGGCGACAGCAAGCACCCCTTTATTGTGGATGAACTCTGAATCCAATGACAAAGTCTCAAGAGATATGCAACTGGATCCCACAGCTTTTAATGAGACATCAGTTATTTTTGCACAAGCAGCAACACCAAGTGATTTCAAAGTTTTCCCACAGCCAAGGGCTAACTCAACCAAACCAGTGTCGGTCAAACCCTCACAAAATCGCAAATTTAGATCTTCAAGTTTTTTACAACACTCCCCAACAGCAACTAGACCTTGATCGCCAACATAACAACCCTACAAAAAGAAAGAGTAAATTAATACAAGTTTAGTGCTGCACCTGCTTCCCACAATTCATCAAGCCAGACAATGCTTGATTTTTCATTTTGTTCACGAGTTCAAGAAAGACAATACTTTAGAAATCAAAACTTTGAGAACCACAGATTCACCTGCAAATCCAAAGATTTTAGGAATTTGCACTTCTCAGCCATAGATCTTAACCCCTCACTTGTCGCATTAGAGCACCATATTAGGCTTAATTTTTCAATTTTAGTAAATCCATCACCAACAGCAGCCAAACCAGCATCTGATAAGCAGTGTGACTCTGTTTCACTGTCTCGTGACCCATTTCTCTCAGACACAAAGTGAAGCCTGACCATTGAAAGGGCGTCAGGACCGCGTCTTCTAGCCTGCATATGGGATGAGTTTGAATTCAAGGCACTAAAGATCCCTATTTTTTTAATCCAGGATGTCAACAAACAGTTAATCTGCATTTGAATATCTTTCTATTTAACAATATCTTCAGCCAACTTGCAACTAGTTATTTTTGTTTTCCATTTTCCTCCTGGTAATTACCTATCAGCTGAACTATAGATGTGTACCATACACTGTGTTTCAACAGCAAAATATGCCAAAGTACTTGCTTTGTAATGCATACTGGCATCATTTCCACAGTGAATACACTTTTCATGTACGGGGAAGTAGTACCTAATTTTATAATAAAAATATTTAAAGACCCATTTCTTTTTTTAACAGGTTGACAATTTTTTTCCAAACCATGCCCATTTAAGAGCTTCACCTAATTGTGCGCCCAAATACGTTAATATATATATATGAAATTCTAAAGCACAACCACATATGAATTTGCAATTCCTTAATCACACAATAACTAACACCCAGAAATTATCAATTCCCCTAACAATTACATCACCGAACAGCTGAAATCAAGCTCATAAAGAAGGAAAATAAAACGCAAAGCAAGGCTTACGAATTCAACCGGAAGAGAAATGGAGAGTCTTTCATCAATGTAAAGGTTCCTGACATTAACAAATCGACGAGCTAACAGCTTGACCAACGCGTCCGGACTACCCGATGCCCCGATTCGGATAGTGTCCCGGCTAAGCCGTTCCAGATTGAGCCATCGTTTGCAGACGAGAGAACATGCATCTCGGCTCGACTTGGAGCTCAGGTGCTGGAAGATCTCGAGGATTAACTCGTCCGGTAAGATCCGATTTATCCGATCATGGCCTCTCATTTAAATATATACACTTTTAGTGTGAATTAATACTAACGAAGGTGCAGGAAAAAAAATTACAAACTGAGAGAGGGATAAGGAAAGGCCGGAAAGGGGATAGAAGTGAGGAGAGAGAATATGTCTATGCTGGTCGGCGGTTAAATTGGAAAGGAGCATTTTTCAAGACCTTTATTTCCATTTTCTCCCTGCTCTCTTGATAAACATGAACCAGCAATTTGACACGTGTAATTAGTCCTTCTACCTCAGCAAATTTTACAATTGAGGTTGGAAAACGGAATTTCTAGTGAAAAAAATAATACTAACATACTACGTCTGAATAAATATGTGATAAAATTGAACCGTAATTAATGTAAAAAATTTATAAAATAATATAAAATAAATTATGACAAATTCATTTTTAGTTCTTAGTTTTTACTTATCCTATGTAAATACGTATATCGCAATTATAATTCGACCACAATATATAACAAGACTTGAATGAAAATTTCCCTCTTAAAATACCTTCCCCTCATCTAATTTTAGAGATATATATAATAGTGATAATATAATTTATCTATAATTTAAATAATAATATAATATAAATTTTGTGCCATTTAAAATTAAGAATGTACCACATTTTCCATATCAACACTTAATAAATTATTTTGAAGAAGTTAAAATATATCATTAGATTTATAAATCTTTAAAATGGAAATAATTATTCTCCTTATTCCACAAAACAAATATATTTTCTAAATTCAATTTGTGAGAATTTTGATTTACATAATGTAAAAAAATATAAATTTAACCAATATAATTATATACGTCATAAATTATATATATAAAAATACAATCAATTTTAAATGAAAATTATTGTTATATATGATTTTTTTTTAAAAATAAATTATTTCTATATATAGTTCTCTCTCTCTTTTCCTCTGCAGACACTGGGCTTCTTCGACCAGAGAGAGAAAACTCTAATTTCTGTAATCCCCTCCGACTCTTTATGGACTTCTTCAAATCCGTCTTTTCAGACGACACTGAAGAACAACGATCCGATTCCGAAACTATCCCTACCTCCCCAAAATCACAATCTGCGCCAAACCCTAACCCTACCCCGATCCCAACCATCAGCAACGCCTGGACCTTCGGCAGCACCTTATTCAAATCTCTAGCCTCTAAATCCGAGTCCGTCATCGATACCTACCGCCGGGATCTCGAGGAATTCAGCTCCGGCCTCAAAAAAGAAACCGCCGTTATCCGCCTAGCCGCAACCCGCGCGGTTAAGGACCTCCCCACTTCGCTCGAAGCCGGAGCCGCGGCGGCTCAGGAGTCGCTCGAGTCTGTTGGCCAAGCCATCGACAATTTGACTGAGATTATAGCTAACGGTAAAGAATCCCTTCTTGCTAATGATTCTGATAGCGAAAGTTCTGATTCTAAGCAACTTAGTGGTGGTCAGTATGATTTGAGTTTGAGTTCGAAGCCGTATAGTAGGTTAGATGCACAAATTCGGGGGATACAGTGTGATTTAAATACATATTGTAAGGAAGTGGAGGAGTTGGATGAGTTTAATGAGTGGAAATTAGGGTTTGTGTTGGATGAGAGGGTTGAGGAGATTGAGGATTTGATTGAAGAGAATGGGGTCATTGAAGAAATATACAATGAGATTGTTCCGAATAAGGTTGATAGAGCAACGTTTTGGGAAAGGTATTTTTTTAGGGTTTATAAAGTTAAAAAAGCAGAGGAGGCAAGAGCTAAGCTTGTGAAGAGGGCAATTTCAGGGGAGGAAGAGGAAGAGTTGACTTGGGATGATGACGATTATGAAGATAGATGTTTGAAACTAGTGGATGGGGAGAAAAATAATACTGAGAAATCTGAGGTTCATACTGAAGAGGAGGGTTTGGAAAAGGAAAGTGTAGATGAAGGGGGTGTTTCAGAACCCAAAAGTGATACTGGGGTTGATCTTATAGGAAGTTTGGACGAGTCTGAGTCCAGTGTTGGTAAACTGTTGGAGAAATCTGATGAGAAAATAGCATCTGAAGGGAAAATTGATAGCGATATTTCAGTTATTTCTAGCCAGTTATCTCATGAGGAAGAAGACCTTGGGTGGGATGAGATTGAAGATATTGGGAGCACTGATGAACACAAGGTGGCTGCAGATGGGAGCCCAAATAGAGCTGATTTGCGCAAGCGACTGAGTGCTCCAGATGAAGAAGAAGATCTTACTTGGGATATTGAAGATGACGATGAGCCTGTCAAGGCATGATGGGTCAGTACATCTCAAGTCATGCTCAGCAGTGCATCTCAAATTAATAAAAAGTGTTGAGTTGAATTCATTATTGACCCCTTTCTGATGGGAATACCTAGTATGAAGTTATTTTCTTCTTTCCTAGTATGAAGTTATTTTCTTCTTTCCTTATTATTTTTTATGACAAATTTAGTGTGCTACTAATTTGTTGCATATCATCTTTATATCTCATGAATACATTCAAGTTGCCTTGTATTTTATCAACCGCCCCAATAATGTACTTTGTTATCAAATATTTGCCTTTCACAATAAAAACCAGTTGTGAGTATCTTGTGCACTGACTGAGCAGAGCTACCATGGGATGCTCTGAGTTTGTTTTAAGTATTTTAGAGTTTAGACCAATTCCTTATCGCATCTTTTTCCACTTGTCATGTTGCCCATGTATATGGTGGTTTAACTTGGTCATCTTGGCTTCTATAATGTAGTTATTATCTTTTGTTCTGACCTTTCTAACTTTCTTATTCTACATTTTGTTGGAGCTCCTTTTAGCACTTTCAAGGGGGGTAAATATTAGTCCATTATCTTTTACCATTTATGCCCAAATGGATCAAATTGACACATTCATTTGTTTGCTTGCTTGAATGTTTGTCTTTGGGCAGAGCCTTTTCATCAATATAAATTGATGTCTGTAATATTTGTTACAAAACTTTGTGCATTCAAAATTATTTTACCTGAGTAGAGAATTCTGAGGTTGGAAAATCATTTTGCTCGGTGTATAATCTTTCTGGTTATTTTCACAGTTCATTTCCAGCTTTGTGTATAATCTTATGACTAAATTTCCTTCTTTTTTTTATAGCTTCAACTGAACTCCAGTAAGGATTTCCTTAAGATGTGAACGTATATTTTAAGTGTTTCAATTGGAATTCAGTATTATTATTCTTCCTGCAATATAAGTTGTGCAGACTTCCGTCAACAAATGATATGGATTTTGTATCAAGCTAGAGTGCATCTTGCTGAAAGCAATATATTCTTTACTCACTTGAAATGGTTGCAAGAAAATTTGAGACACGAACAAGCAAGTAGTGATTTTATTAGTCTTCATATTAATGATGGTATGTACTAATATTAAACAATAAATTTATGTAAATAAAAACATAGCTAAAGTTGTAACGTTTATTTTCATATTGAACATACACGTGTAAATCAAAGAATAGCTAAAGTTGTAGGTTTATTTTCATATACACGAGAATACTATGCTCAATGAAAGTATGAAAAAGGTTAATGCTATCCCCACCTGTTGGATTTTTAAAAACACCTCCTACCTAAAAGAATTTTAACAATAGAACATTAAGATCAAATAGAACATTTTAACAATATTATTAAGAAAATCAATCAAAGTGAAAGATGCAAATCAAAGCAATAGTTCATTTACCAGCAATTTAAGAAGAGTACAAAGTGATATATGCTATATGCACAAAGACTTGTTTGTACTAGGTAACCAATTATGAAGAAAAGAAAACGTGACAAGATTGTTTTTTCTGAGTCAACTCCATATACATCTAACTATCTCCTCCCTGCCTCAGCATCCGCAAAATGGAAAGGAACAGGTTCAAAATGTCCAGATAGAGAGTGACAGTTGCCCAGATATACTGATCATAAGTGAATCGCTTAATCAGGTTGTCAGTGTCATAAACAATGTAGCCTGAGAAAACTATTGCACTTATTCCACCATAAACAGCAGTTGATGTAGATCCAAGAGGGAAGAACATCTGCACAAAGTACATACATAATATACCAAGTGAATACACTGAAAACATAGAGATAGAATTTTGTTCATAAACAGAGCTAGAAACAAAGACAGATAGATTGAGAGAGAGAACCTGGATAAAACTAGTCAAGAGAAGAATAATAAGGCTGGTGAACAAAATTGGTCCTAGATAGCTGAAGTCCTTGCCCTTCTTAGAAGCCCAGAAAGTGTATGCAGTAAGAGATGAAACAACGGCTGATGTTAAAATTAATGCTTCAAGCACAATTTTTCCTGCACAAAATCATTAAGAAAAAAAAATGAGCACCACGATCAACATTCACCAATGAACATGCCAAAATGCACAAAAAAACTACCTACCATCAGTATTGGCACAGCTAACACCAACAGTAAGGCTCAGGCATGAGGTCCAAAGTCCAAGGAGCACCAAATTCAGAGGATGCTTTTGCTGATACACATACAAGGGCCACAACACTGTAGAAAACGTATGCAAATCAATGAAACATATAAAGCAAGGAATAAAATATCAAAATGTGCAGAGTTTGCAAGTGTAAGCACAGCTGTGAGGAATTCCTATTGCCAAATTTTAGATACAACCTCATTACTCCGTTGTCTTTTTTTCTCAGAGTAAAGCATTTACATCTACGCAAACAACGGGATAAGATTGTTACTTGTCCAAAAACTATGGAAGATGACTGTTACAATTTTGTTCATTACCTTCTGATACTTGAACAGTATGATGTTACAAAAAATAATTAATACCTAGATCCTCGAGTACATGAGATTAAGGCTTTGTAAGTTTAAAAGTAATACAGATAGTTGCACATCTAATCATGAGGCCCCCGATAAGGATGATTGGGAATACGAGCTGGTGCAAAAAATTAGTATATAATGCAGTAAACATATGATATCACTGGTTCCCTTGCATAGTCACCCAAAGACGAAAGTCCAAATTGTAAAGTAAAAGACGAATTCTCAAACCAAGGAAAAAGACACAGATTGTTTTACATCTTATTGATACCAATTGTCATTCACCAGACCAGACCCCTGAACCTGTAAAAAAATTCTTCAGATATCCTAGTTTTGCACACTCAAGATGCTAACTCATGGCAGAGGAAACGAGCAGTCGACCAAATCATATTCCAAACATTGATAACATAAGACATTCAGAACTATTGACATATTTTTATAAATAAAGAAATATACAAGAATATACAGATTTAAATAACTTTATCTCCCATAACATTAAAAGCATAGAAGAAAATGTAATCATAATCTTAACATTACTCACCAAAAATCATAAATATCAGTAATAAGCCATGAACTCCAAAAACACTAACAAAACCAAGTCATGCAATTTTTTTCTAATATTACACATCAAATGACAAACTCACATGGATAAAAAATCATAATCTAAATACAAAACCCAAAATGATGTAGCAATTTACAAATGCAAACATAGCCAAACCCTTCGTTGTGCTTGTGTGTGCAGTTTACATACATATAGATCTAAACCCCAAATCATCAAACCAACCCAAAATAAAACATCCAATTATAAACCTCAGGTAGATCAGTCATCATAATCCAAAAGAGAAACACCAAAAAATGCATTTGGTAATTGAAATCGCACACAAATCTCAAACCATAAGTTAATCAACCAAAATTCTCACATAAAATCCAATCCCTAGCACAGATCCACTTTTACAACAAAACTTGAAAAGAACATCAGATCTACATGCATATAAAATGGAAGATGTATAACAATAGCTTACAGATGAGAGGTAGGAAAAGGAGGAAGAGCAAGAGGCCGGAATTTCCTCTGAGAAGATCGTTGACTGGAGAGTAGAGGACGGTTACGGAGGAGACAACGGTGGTGAGAATCATCTGGGCGGCCAGAATACCGTACACCTTGCGGATGAATCCCCATCGGAGCTGGTTCTCGCCATGGCTCAGGCCTGGATACAGCGTCCCTGACTCTATATCCCCCTCCTCCTTGCTGCTGATGCTCGTGAATCCGTACATCTTCTCTCTCTCTTCTCTTCCTCTCTCTCTCTCCGTGTGATTTTCTTATTCTCTCTCTCTATATATATATATCTCTCTGAAAATGCGTTGTTTGGTCAGTCGGTCGACGTTACCCAAGTTGACAAAATGAAAATATCGTGACGGAAGGGTGTTTTGGGTATTTGGATATAACTAATAGATTAATATACAAAGGATTTTATAGTATGCTTTTAATTGGTAAAATTCTTCTATTTGACCAACTTATAAGAAATTTAATATATTTTCTATTTTAAGTACTTTTTACATTTGCACATAAATTTTAAAAGAGACATTTTAGCTAATAAATTTAATTATTATTAGTATTATAATAATTAAATTTATTAAAATTCTCATAGCCACTGCCGATTTTTCTTTCTTTTTTTTAATGACGATGGGTGTACCACGCACACTTATGCTATGTTTGGATTGAAAGAATTGAATTGAGAGTGAAATGATTTATTCCATATTTTCCATCCCCCAGAATAAAATTTATAAATTTAGGAGGAATAAGAATGATTCAATCTATTCTAATCGCAATCAAACACAATTTTTTTAATTTTATGAGGATGAGTCATTCCATTTACACCTTCATTACTCCAATCTAAAACTAGCATTAAATTGATTCTTAAACTCTCAAGCCCAGTAGCATCTTCAAATTGTGGGGGGAAAAGAAGAAAAAATACAACATAAAAATGAGAAGAAACTGAAAGTCAGCTTCTACTCAGGATTAATTAAGCCAAAAGCAATGAAAATCACCACAACATTGAATTGAATATTATATATTGATGCTTAAATGTTCTATATTAATCTCAAGCTCTATACACTACATAATAAAGTTCCTATAGCACATGTTCATATTCAAGCAGCAAGTAAAGCATCTTAATTTGAGCTTTGCTGGATTTAAACATACCTGGTGAGAAAAATATACTTTCCCAGTAGGCAGTAACAACAGATATTTTTGCTTCAAAATTTTCAATAATCTGATCCCATATTACTTCAAAATTTGAGAAAAACTTGGAGATCCTGAAGAAATTCAACCACAATAATTCGAAAAATCACTAGTCGTGCGTGCGCACGCGTGTTTGTGTGTATAAATTCATTCTACATTAGTCTCACACTGACAATATATGACAGAAACAAAAACTTGAACAACCACATAAATACATTATAGTATTTAGTTTCAGTTTCTAACCACTCCATTGTCACAATATGTTGGTAAGAAATGTGTCCTGCATATGTTTCAGTTGTGGGGGGAAAAAAGGATTGAAAAGAGAAAATAAAAACAATGAGATCCATATAGACTCGTTACAATAGGAAAATTAGCAGACAAAAGTAATTAAAGAGCACTAGGAAAACAAATGGTTCATCTGCAGCACCATCTTAAAACAAGTGGTTTTACCAGCAGACAGCAGCAATAGCTTTGAGATGATAATGCATTACATGATAAGAATCACATCCTCACTAGAGCAAAAAGCATTCCAAATGCCTCTACTGAAAATGGAATTTCCCAAACAGGAAGATGTTATTATGTTAATAACCTGCTGGTCTAACCATAAGACTACTCTAGATGCTCTAATCTGCTTTATATATATGTGTGTGTGTGTGTGTGTGTTTCTCATAGAACCACTCCTTTCTACTGGTCCTATTAATTTTTCTTCTGGAGATGGCATGTCGAAAGTGAATCCCCAGTATTAGTTTTTTCAAATTACTGATGCAAAGTTACTGATAGAAAATTAGTATGAAGTCCAGACAATGTCATCTATTAGTAAAAACACGTAACATATAGCACATTCCTTCCCTTTTACGTTTCATTGGAACTATGATTAAGGTAAGCAAATAATTCACAGATCAGACTTTTTACAGATATTTTACTTCCACAAATAACAGATAAGCAACTTCTCTTATTTTAGTTGCAAATCTAGATAAAGAGAGAATCACCATCTAAGTACTTGATTCGCAAACACTTGGGATGGTTTCAGTTCTGTTCACCTTAAGGTGGGACACGGTGTCTGGCGCAATAATGAAATTCTTATCACCTATAAAATAAAATAAAAAGGTTTTATGAGGATGTTAACACTTGGACTAATTGAAGTAGAAGATGTTACCTACGTACGAACTGCACTCCATATCTATTAGAAACAATAAAAGGTGTTACATGTACAATGGGAATAGCCTCCATAACAAACTAAAGTACCATCAATAAGCACCAAATATTTGTTATAATTTTATATCTTCATCACAAAAGAAATTTGAACTCAGTGTAGCAGAGTGATGTTATTTTTTTGCCGTTTGGTCATAATATGACAATACAAGAGAGACATATTGTATCTAAACAACATCTGCAACTTTAGCTTCTATCAAGGATATCCTCTACAATTGCCTTTAACTTTGGATATTCATTCAGAATAACCTATCTTAAACATATATCCTAAAACAAGTAAAATATCACCCATCCGATCTCTTCGGGAAAGATGTTGAATTAGTGTCGCACAAGTTTCTATCCGAGGTCGCAGGCTACTCTTCTGCATAGTGGCCAACCATTCCATCCCTTCTGCAACACATCCTTTCTTGCTCAGTCCAGTTATGATAAAATCATGAATACAGGCTACTGGTACCACACCCATATCCTGCATATATTTACATAAAGTTTTTGCATCAAGCACTTTCCCCACCTTACAAAGTTTCTTTACAAGGGGAATATAAGAGGCAGGCGATGGCTGAAAACCCTGCTCTAGAAGTTGATACATAAACTTTATACTCTCGCATATTTTCCCTTTCTTAAAAAAGCCCATAATCATAGATTTGTAAGTGAACATGTCACGAGCGATACCTTTCTGCTGCATTTTTTCAAACTGCTTGCAAGCTTCTTCTGTCCTTCCATGTGAAAACAATACATTAATCATGGTGTTGTAACTTATAGTGGTCTCTCCGTAGCCTCTACCAAGCATTCCCTTATAAAGCTCCTGGGATCCATCGAGATCACCAACTCTTAAATACCCGGAGATGAGGGCACAATATGTGTACTCATTGGGCATGATTCCCTTCTGAATCATTTCAAACCATAACTTTCGAGCATCTCCAAGCCTTTTCATTTTACAAAGACCGTGAATCATTGTTGTATACATAACATTATCTGGAGCATGCCCTCTATCCTTGAGATCATTGAAAATCCTAAAACCTTCATGTATCATTCTTCTCTTGCATAGCCCATGGATAATTTCCTGATAAGTATATATCTGCGGAGCACAATTCTTTGCAATCATTGTGTGTACGACAGCCGATACTCCAGAATCATTCCTTTCTTTAGAAAATCCAGATATTAATTTATTAAAAGCAACATTACTAGGAACATATCCAGCTTCCAAAACTTGCCGAAGAAGGTTATAACCTTTTGAAACATTGTTGTCAGTACAAAATGATTTAATTAAGCACGTAACTGTCTCCACATCGGCCACAACACCACAATCCATCATTTCCCCATACAATTTCCAAACAACATGAGTCCTACCGACTCGGACGGAAGCCAATAAAACCGAATTCCAAGTCCCCAGTGAAGGGCAATAGCCAATCTTTTTCAATTGATCAAACACATCTAGTGCTTCCTCAATTAGCCCATTTTCACATAAACAACAGATATACAACTCTAAACAAGACGGCTCTGGGTTAAATTTGGTAAACTCAATAAATTTTTTAGCAGCATTGGCAGCCTTGCTCTCCGCAAGACCCTTAAAAATCACATTATACAAAGACTGATCAGTAGGAAAGCCAAATCGATAACTAACCCAGTAAAAGAATCGCAGGGTCAAAAATGCATTGTTTTGATGCTTCAGAACCTCGCGCAGTAAGTTAGGGTCCGACAAATTAATGCCGGAAAACACAGATACAAGTGTTTGTTCCCATCTGGCTCGGGACCGTATGAACTTCGAAACGTCTTTAGCAATCTCAGTCAAGTTTTGATTCTTATGATTACTCGAACTAATTTGATCTTGCGTTTGTATAAACTCTTCCCCGCCGCCAACACCAATGTTTCGAATATGAAAGGTTGGATTTTTATGGTTTTGGCGGAGGATTAAGTTAGTGAAAGACGACGAAGTTCTTGCCATTTACTATATTTCAAAAAAAATGTAATAAAGCTTCTGAATAAATAAGAATCCAGATAGAAATTCACATAGCCAGATTATCAGATATATATATATATATATATATATATATGCGGGCGTGAAATGTAGATGAAGAACAGTAATTACTTACAGCTATGGAAGACCAAAGGATTGAACGGAGCAGCGGAAATGAAATCCCTAGCTGTAGAATAAATGGGAGAGAGAGAGAAAAAGCAAAGGAAAAAAGAACAAATCTTATTAAAAGTAAGAGTGGTGTCATACTGTCAATGGCTCAGCTTGGTTTGGCCGAGCCGTTCCTAATTGATTAGGGAAAGTTCAAGAAAAGTCGAGCCGGTTTGTCTCTAATCAGCCTTCAAGTTGCCGACACCAGATCCGCAGTCCCCAAATTCTATGTCCTCTTGTGTCCCACCACTTAAATATTGACACATATTTTTTTAATTAACATTAATTAACTCTAAAATTAAAAAAAATAAAAAATATCAACATTTAAATAGTAGGACACAAGGAAACAGAGAATTTGGGGACAGAGGATCTGCTCTCCAAATTGCCAATATCAATTTTTTGTTGGGAAACTTAAATCATTTTTCTAAAACAAAAATCCTTTAAACTTTATTGACATTTTTATTTGTATTATTAGTACTAGGCTCATTTATTATTTGAAAACGTAATTTCAGTATTATTTTTAAGGATATACATGTAACAAATAATTTTTTAATATTCAAAAAATTTATAAATGAGAATTTTCTTTGTAAAAGGGACCTTGGTCTGTTGGTCCCATATAGTGGAATGCATTATATTATTTATATTATAAAAAATTACATTTGAGTATTTTTAATAAGATTACATTTTAGAAGTTAAGATTTAAATATGTGCAATTATATAAAATTATATTTTCTACACCTCTATTTACAGCAGTTAGCATAGGAGATTTATGTTCATTATTGTGCCAAAAAAAAAACCACCGAACGAGTAGTAGTTTTTTGTTTTTGTTTTTTTAAGAAGAAATTTCTTATTCCTGCAAATCCATCCATTACAACATAAAGGGTTGCTACAATCAGGAACAATTCTGATCCATTTGTTGCATGTTATCAAATCTACTCTTTGATTTTTCCATTTGACCCTTTCATAAAATACCAGAGTTCATATAACACACTACTAATAAGCATAAACTGGGGAAGAAGAAAAAGGGATTTATATAAAACACTTCAATCAAAAAAGTAGAACTGGCTGGGTGCCAAAACACTTGCCATTAATTCTGTTCAGTTGTTCACATGCTGGAAGCCATTCGACTGGCAATTTAACAAGGAACTATAAAGTGAAAAGACATGCCAATCTACTTCCAAACCCAAGACTAACAAGACAAAGGAACACAGCGGCAAAGCACAAAAACACTATTTTCAGTACAATTATTTTTGGCTTCCGGTCTTGGCAGCAACATCCTACTTTACCAGGAAGACGGCGAAACCGTGAAACTCCTAGAGCAGTCTCCAACACTCCAACCTAATATAGGCCAACTGTCCAATGCAAGATATTTTTTGGCTGCCAAAAAAGTGAAGCAAAAAGAGTGTCAAAAAGTTAATTGATTTGCTCGGTCAAGTGCAGAGAGATAATCATTAGAAGAAGATAATGTTGGGAATGTCACATGTTAATACATGTACATGCACTACGTCTTTTTGTTATAATTCAAGGAAATAAACATACTAGGGCCCTAAACAGTACAACCCAAACTATATGTAACACCATCATACACTTGCTCCACTAGAACCAACTCTATAAACATTGTTCTATCACCAGCAATACTAATGCAGCTTATTTGTAAAAAAAGTTCTCTTTCATTCTTACTTTTTCAGTAACCAATCCGGATTGGACACAGGGAAGATACACAAAGCATCCTATGAGTACAGGTTGCTAACTTCTCTGAGATACAATTGGCAATTCTACTTCAACTAGATTAACCCCGATGCCTTTAGACCCACTAATTATTAGGTCCAGCAGAGGATTTTGCAGGGGATCAAAATCTCCATATAATATTCTGATACGCATATAGAAAGTATTCGCTCAAATTACATGAATTAATCAGAATCTAGTACCAAAGACTGTCTGATTTTGTAGTACAGAAATACAAAACAAATATATAGAAAAGAAGTCAAGAAGAAGTGTGTCTGACCTTGGTTCAAAATACTTCCTAGTTTTGCCAACAAAGATTTCTTCTACCTTCTTGCATGATCTCAAAGGCTAGTTTGTATCTTTCAAGAGATGCTGCCCCTGCCTCAATGTAGTTACGGGCTTCTTCTCTTAAACTCCACAGCATTAAGGGCTTGAAATCTTGAGAGCCACCTCCTGAATCAGCATCCCGTAAGATACCGTACTTGGCATTTTTTGTCCATCGATGTAAAATGTAGCGAGATGGAAGTTCCCTTATGTTCATTATCTGGAAAACCTTCAACGCATGTCTACATAGCACTCCTTCAAACTCAAACAACTTACAACTACAACTGATATTAAGATTGGACGCGTTGAAGGCAACAGTGTGCCTCTCATCTCCATTGCCACACTTCTGCACCAAATATCTACTAATAGCACCTTCAACATTTATCTTTATTCCAACATAACCATAGCATTCTAAAAGCTCTTTCTGAAATACTTTGAACATTGTGATTGTGTAAAGCCTTCGACATTGTTCCTCTATGGGGTCCTTCGTGTGCAGGACAGCTTGCAAGTTAAATGAATTAAAATCCTCTTTTCTTTCCTCCTCGTGACGTTGTTCGAGACCCTTCTCATATCGTAAAACAAATTCATTGAGGGGTGTTTGGGCAGTCAAAAGTGTACCAAAATATGGCTTTATGCTACCATCCACAGGGATGCCTGCAAAAAATGTGCCCCTTACATGAAAGGGAACCCAGCTTTTACGCATTCGGTACATTTCTTTTAACCAACCATTTTCCTTCAAGTTGTATTTGTTGACAAGCATGTTCCAAGCAGAATCAAATTCATTTGCCGTCTGACTCTGTGAAATGCAATTTTCATATTCATATTTGAACTCATTATCCATGGAAAGTAGTGCACCCAAATTTTCCTGTTCCTTTGCCATAATCAGCCATGCAGAAAAGCGATGATGTGTACCAAGGAAAACTCGTGCAATTGAATGTTGGATTGCCTTGTCTTGATCAGCTATTATTGACAAAGGGCGGCAACCTGACATAGCCCTAAGCCATGCTTGAAACACCCAAGTAAAGGACTCCTCAGATTCATCTGCAATTAAAGCACACCCAAGAAGCACTGGTTGCCTATGGTGGTTAACCCCAACAAATGAAGCAAATGGCACAGAGTAACTGCCTCTCCTATATGCTGTATCAAAAACAATGGCATCCCCAAACTGAGAGGCAGAAAATCTAGATCGACCATCAGCCCAGAACACACTCATGCATTTGCCATCATCTGCTTCCATTGCATAAAAGAATCCCGTATCTTCTGCTTGTCGAGACTGAAAATACTCTAGAAGCACATTGTACCAATCACATCCAATGTTACTTCTTCGTACTCTTCTTGTAAGGCTGAAGCCACCATTTGTTTCAACTAAATCCAAATTTTCTAACCCACTACTTACTTCCTCCCTAAATCCCTTTGGAGCAGTAGCAGCTCTACTAGCATCCGTTGGAGAGTCAAGTCCATGATTGTGTTCCTTTTGAAGACGATCAACAACCCATTTTCCTGATTCTTGTCTTTGTATCCTCAAGAATGCTGAGCAACCTACTCTTGAAGGGTGCTGATGCCCTTCCTTCGAGCAAACAAACCTTCGGGATGTAATCGAACCATCATTCTTTGAACGGAACAATTGACCAATCCGAACTTTGAACCCTACGTTAGCAGCATATGCATGGTAAAATTTGTAAGCTTCGTTAGCAGAATTGAATTCAAGACCTTTGTATGGTTCTCCTCTAAATTCCAGTATGGTTTCTCCTTCAACTTCCACTTCCTCCCTTTTAAGACGTTTGAGATCAATTACGCCAGAAGGGCCATCCACCTCGAGCGATCTAATTCCAGTTCTGGTGGACGCAACGACTGATGATCTTGGAGCTGGAATGGTTTTCCTTTGTATACGGGGCTGACGAATTTCACCCGGAAGCTCAAGCTCGTGATTGTGTTCCTTCTTGATATTGGCAACAATCCACTTCCCAGAGTCACCTTTTTGTACTCTTATGAAAGCTGGACAACCAGTTCTTGAATTTGTCTGGAAACCCTCCTTTGAACAAACAAATCTTCGAGAAACAACCGACCCATTCACCCTTGATCGATAAAGCTGACCAATCCTAATTCCGAATCCGTACTGGGTTGCATATAAATTGTAAAACTCCTGCGCATCTTCTGCTGAATCAAACTCTAAGCCCACATATGGTTCCAGTTTAGATTCTCCTTCATCTTCCCTGTGGCCATTATTCTTTAGAACCACTAGACCTGCTGGTTTTGCTCTTACAGTCATGGCGATCCCCAACTCTTCTCTATTCATATCAGTATCTGAGCAACCAAATAAAATATCTATGTTAGGGCGTAAAAAGAAAACCATAAGCCAAAAAAATTGAAAATAATAGCCAGAGTGTTCAAACTCCTTTTTATTCATATCAGTATAAAGTAGATGTAAAGAATGTGTACATCAACAATCATACGTGAACAAACAAAGACGCGCACACACATACAGGAGAAAAGTATTAAGTGAGATATACAATCTTACAAACGGAGGAGAGAAGTACGAGTGAGATAGATAATCTTACAAGTTACAAATAACTAAACCCACAGACATGCAAAGATATGTACTTTAATAAATTTCGAGGATTTTAAAAAAATAACAACAATAAATCACATCGAGGGATATACTTCATCATGCAATACATACTGAAAATCGCCCATGAAGAGAGATAAATTAATTTGAATGATACACCATATGAACAACAAAGTACATTCGACTTGTCAACACTAGTTTCAATATAGCTTGATCTAACTGGCGGTTTGGTTCTTTTGAACAAATATAATATAGCTAATATCATGTACTAAAATTCATATATTCAAGAGATTTGATTATGTTTTATGATGATGTACAAACTGTACAAAGAATGAGAATACCAACATTGTCTGTAAATAGTTTGAGCATAGTTCCCGTGCATAGATTGAATTTAATCAAGTGAATTTTTAACAAGTATAGTAGTATTATATTTATATCTTAGTGAACACTAATCTATCAAACATGAAAAATATATTTTGGATGTGGGGTAATACTTTTGTATTAAGCCAAATCAACACAACACTTTCATTTTAGTAAGATTCCTAGAAGCATACAAGTACCATATTCAGTAATGTCTACTCCACAAGCATCTGGTAATCATATTGTCATTTTAAAGCTTTTATGCTGCCTTTACAAAACAAGAAGAAATGTAGAATTAAGATGGGGTAAAATGCTATAGTATCAAAACCAAGTTAACAAGACTGTGGAAGTATAAAAGCACTGCTAGGAGCCGGACTCAAAAAAACTTGATCAATCTTTTGTTTCATGCCATTAATGGGCTTTTTATTACCATGTATATAGGGGTATAATCAGCGATTTGAAAAAAAAAACCATTAAATAAAATCCTATATAGAATATAACCTCCAAGTATATAAAGGATTCGTTTTCAGCCTACCCCAACTAGTTTACGAATAAAAGGCTTTGTTGAGTTGCGTATAGAATATAACCTACAAGGTCATAAGATATGACTAATTAACTGATGTTTCAAATTTAATGCTCTTGCAAACTGACACCTAGATTCCTACTGAGCTAAAAAAAAAGGAAATCCGTATAAGAATCTATAACCGAAGAAAGACATCCCCCCACACGAGAGGCCCAACATCAACAAAAGGAGAAAAACTGAAATTCATTTCAACTCCCACGTAATGAAAAAAAGCAAAAGAACCCAAGAAGAAAATGATTTATTTTGCATGTTGTACATTGTGAACATAAAGAAATGGAATATTTAAGAATGTTGAGTAACTTGCAGAACCGGTAAAATGGTGATGAATCCCGTCACTGAAATGGATCATATACAAGTCCATCTATCCCATTATTCTATCAATAGTAAACTAGATCCATCATTAAATTCATAAATTAACACACTGACCGGCATTGACAAACATGGGATCTTGACAAAATGTATTTAGAATTTTGAGAAACTTGACATTTATAATGGGAAGTTCTCACAAATTGCAACTATTTTAGTGCAACTCAAAAGAAACTTGCTTGCCTAATATTAATGACAAGGTTGACATATAAACTAAAAACTTGTAATTCCACCTTATTGACATTACAGAAGTCTACACTAGCACAGTGTGAGGATTTTGTGACATTCGTTTTTAGTGTTAGTTCTATCATCTATGAAAGTGAAAACGCTGCATCAGAGCTTGTTGGTGCCAATGAGCTACACGCTACGCCACCAAGCACAAACTCATACTTAACTTTTATATATTTAGTTTTTGTTGTGTTCTATTTTTTTCCTTATTCTTCTGATCACTTCATAGCAAAAGATGCAGAAAAAAACAGATAAGATGTTCTACAATAGTTTAAGGTTTTTTCCCAGCAATGTCATCCTCTTGTTCAAGTTATCAAAATTATCCCTGCTTTCTTTGTGAAAGCCAGAAGTACTACGCAATTTTACTGTGATACTGAGACATATCCTACACGTGGGCACGTGGCATATAATTTTCTCATAAGAACATACATTATCATAACTTACTAAAACTGCTAACTGATGACAATGAACGCAGAAAAAGAATAAAAAGAAAATGTGTTTTCCATACATTATCAGCCTTCAATGAGTTTTTTTTCCTAATTATTTGTTATTCTGCATTAAACTTAATTTTGTGAAGTTGAAACAATTTGTTCCATTTCTTTGATGGCTATCAACTAACTCAATGGAGAAAGTTGTCTAAATTGACTGGCAATATGAAATTTGCAGTTGACCACACTTTTTATGAGCATTATACCTGCTAAGTTTGCTATTAAATTCATGACCGCCCAATCTGTTCTCTGTCCATATCAGTAACTCAAGCTATGAAAAAGAAAATTCAAACCTTTACACACAAATAAAGAAAAATAAATTTCAGCCGATTTCACTGTTTGTCTCTATGTAGCAACAAGTACAAAAATAAAAAACTAAGAAAGACAAAATCATCTAAGTTCAATTAGATAACCAATCAAATATGCAAAAACTAAACTCAATTGCCAAAATTCAAGGATATTCAACTAATCAAAAGCTTCAATCAGGTAAATACATATCTAATTTTTTTTTAAAAAAACTCACCAATCAATAACATATAAAAGACATATATAACATAATCACAGATCAAAAAATGGGCCTTTAGGGTTTTACCTTAGCATATAGGTGAAGAAAATCAATTAGGGTTTTGCTCCCGAAATTTCGGGTAAAAAATGAGACTGTTTTAAGCTGTAATCGAAGTGACATCAACGATTTCCGAGCTTAAAATTCGAATGCAAATCGGTAAAACCAGAAAAACAGAAAAAATGGGTCATTTTGGAGTACGAATTTAGGGGAGGGAACAAGCACAAAAAAAACTTTTCTCTGGATTTTGATCGGAGGTGAATGATTTGATTTTATACGATGAAAGAATCAGCTCAGTTATCTATCTATGTATAACCTTCTTTCTTCGTACAGTACTGAGCCGCTGCCGTATACGGTGGGGTTGAGGGTTTCGCAGCCTATGTGGATTCGGTTCCGGTGGGTTTGACGGAGTGATTCTGACTCGAGACCCGTACATATATTGCTACGTTATATAGTGGGTCCCATCATCCCACGAGCGCATGCCCACAGTGACGCAGTCCAGTAACAGGTGATTAACTCTATTTCTTATTTTATCGTAAAAAAGTAAAGTTTTATCTCAAAAATCTTTAAATTTGACTTCTTTTTAAATTAGTTATTTGGTATTGAAATTCTTTCCAATTGATATAGTATTATTTTAAGGTCTCATCACTCTTATGATAATCAATTTGAGTTATATATATTAATTTAACTCATGAGTTTTACTAGTATTGAAATCGAAGTATTTGAACGAATTTTTTTAAAAATATAAGTTAACTGAAAAATAATTATTAGTTATCGTCAATTGAAAACAATAAAAATTATATTGTTCAAGATAATTAGTTTTGATTTGGGTGTTTTCAAATAATATAATTTGGAAGTATATTTATAAACATAGTATCAAAATAGATATAATAAGTATGAAATTGATAATTTGCTACTCGAATCGTAGTTAAATCAGTGTTATCGATTTTGATAACTGTAAATTAAGATTATAAATTTAATTTATTAAACTTTTTGTTTGTTGTTATATGCACAATCTTATAAAAACAAAGTCGGTCAGTTTCAAAATTGTACAAGTTGTCGTGTCATTTATTTTAAATACGATTTTGTGCAATTTATATGCCAAAATACACTATTGTAAAAAAAATTTGGAGAAGGGGTTGAATTTATGACCTCTAATTTGGTAAAATGCACTATTTCACATTTTAGTTAGGTTATTAATATATACATACACTGTGACGCCCCCAGAATAGGTCCATTCAACCCAACCCATTCTGAGTCGCCAAATACATGGTACAGAATTCAAATACAAACTTTATATCATACGGTCGTGCAAAATACGACCACACAACTGTGAGTCTCAGTACAAATATGTAGAAAATATTAAGATTCAAACTAAGTCCTCATTACAATTATTATCACACTATTTATCAAAAATAGTGAGGACTACTACTGCTCTAACTCGGACCATCACTCTGTCCCCCGACTAGTCCCCGCAACATTCTCATTTCCTGAAGAGGACAACAGATGAAAAGGGTGAGCTCAACTAGCCCAGTAAAGAATATTATGACTAAGATAATGAAAAATAAATTATCGTTAGTCTTCAACAGTTCAGATAAAATATTATGGACAACAAGTTTTAGATCAATATTCGCAGCGGAAATAACAAATCATTAGAAGAGTTAAGCAGAGAATGAAGTCTACTATCTTCTATGATTTAAAAGTCCATCACCAATATTTTATCCCTGTAACATCAATCAATATACATCTCGAATCAATATTCATCTTTGCACTACAGGCCAAAGATATTCATTTGCATCATCAGTAGTCATGTTCATCTCAACACCTGTCATCTTTGCACTACAGGCCAAAGATATTCATCAGGTAATCATTCATCTTTGCTCTACAGGCCAAAGATATTCAGTTACATCAACTTTTAGGACTGAGGATGATGAAAAACATTTTAAACAAAACGAATCCAGTGATATAAAAGACAAAGATTAGGGATTCGTCATTTAGTTTATCCAAATTCAAGAATAATCCATAATAATACTTTGTGAAGCAAAATTCCAGAATAAAGCCCAAAACTTGAATACAATCAAAGATAGTAACCTTAACAGACAATTTGGACAAATAGAAGAAAAATAAATTTTCCCGTGAATAGTGCCGTATACGTGAATAGTGCCGTATACGTGAATAGTAACCCCGACGGAAAAAGTAAGAATTTCAACATAAAATCCATGACAATATTTCTGTATAATGATATTGAAAAGAATAACATCATTTACGAAAGAAAATAACATCCCTTACCTCAAAAAGATAGTACCTCTGACTGGGATATCGGATATAATATTGACGGAAACTTGCGCTGAATATTAATACTCAAAGTATAGAAATACTCACAAAAATACGCTCGATATTATAGAGAGAGAAAACTTCGAATTCTGGTGTGATTTTCAATTCTAACCTAAGCACCCTATTTATAGGAAAAGCTTAGGATGCCAAAGGAGACTAAAATAATAAAATAATAATATTTTTTAAAAAAATTCCTCCGCCGCCGGCTGCTCCAAGAAAATCAGATTTTCCACAAACCAACAAAAGTGGGGCCCACCTTTTATTTAAAAAATATTTATTTTTCGAAACTTCAATAATTCATAATAAATAGCTCCTTTGTCAGAAAAATACAAATGATGTGTCCTTTCCATAGGAAATTTAATTCTCTACAACTTTGCAGAAGAAAATTTTTCCAAATTCCCAACATAAGTTATCCGAAATCCACCAACAGATGATTTTTCACACCAAAATATTGATAAAAACACATCAGCACTAATTCCTTCTTTAATATCCACAAAATAAATATTCCCTTATCATATAAATCAATAATTAATTATTCACAAATAATATTATAGAACTACAATATTAACAACCAGGTCGTTCCCAGGACAGAGGGGGCCTTCCGATAAGGATTTCTCCTTACTGGCGCGCAATTAAATAACCCCTCCTAGACAGAACTTCCTTAGGCATTGTCAATAATGCTATCTAATAATATTATTCAAATAATATGAATTATTGAGTTGATAACGTGAAATACTGTGCAACGACAATTATTGAATCAATACTACAAAATATCAACTGTAGCCATTATTGAATCAATCATAAAAAAAATAGCAACGTAGCAATTATTGAGTCAATAATATAAAATATTGAACAGTAAATACTGTAACAATAATTGAGTAGGTTCCTTCTCACGTAAGACTCAATAATTCAAAATACTGTGCAATACCGTGTGCTACTGCGCACCACCGCGTACTGTATTTTAACCACCGGGTATTTCAACAGTACTAACGGTAACAACCCCGCCGTTATTTTGTAAAAAGTTATTTCTGTCGCTTTCTATATCCGACAGTTATTCCGTTGTGGGGGCCCACAAATAGCTGCGCCGTCGTACGAATATTCCCCGACAACAAGAATATTCCACGACCAAACGAATATTCCCCGACAACAAGAATATTTTATAACCACTTGCTCATTTTAAAAATATTTGCACATTTCACCCATAACTTTCATATTTATCAAGTCAACACCTTACTATTTCAAAATAATATATAAAGAAAATTAAATCTTTATTCATAAAAGTTGGGGTCTTACAACCTCCCCTCCTTATGAAATTTCGTCCTCGAAATTGACGTACGTACCTGGTATGTCGAAAAGGTGAGGATACCTCGCTTTCATTTCCGATTCCAACTCCCAGGTCATTTCCTCAATTGCATGGTTTCTCCACAAAACTTTAACTTGAGGTATAATTTTCGAGTGTAGGACATGCTCCTTCCTATCCAAGATCTTGACAGGTACCTCCTCGTACGTTAAATCTTCAGCTATCTCGTCTGGTTCTAACTCAATAATGCGGTTTGGATCCTTCACATATTTACGTAACACGGATATGTGAAACACGTTATGAACACGAGACATGCTTGGAGGTAAAGCGAGTCTATAAGCCACATTTCCTATTCGGTCAAGAATCTCAAATGGACCAATGAATCGTGGGTTGAGCTTTCCTCTCTTCCCAAACCTCGTAACTCCTTTCCACGGAGCAACACGTAATAACACATGGTCCCCAACATTAAATTCCACGTCTTTTCGATGAAGATCTGCATAACTCTTTTGTCGATCCTGTGCCGTCTGTATACGTTGTCGGATTATTTGGATCTTTTCTGTAGTCATACGTACTAACTCTGGTCCCAACAATGTTGCTTCACCCACCTCATCCCAACATACTGGAGAACGACACTTTCTCCCATACAACGCTTCGAATGGAGCTACGCCTATACTTGCCTGATAACTGTTGTTGTAGGAGAATTCCACCAATGGTAAATACTTATCTCAACTCCCTTTGAAGTCTAGAACACAGAGTCTCAATAGATCTTCAAGAGTTTGGATAGTCCTTTCCGATTGTCCGTCTGTTTGAGGATGATAAGCCGAACTGAATCGTAAATCCGTACCCATAGCTTTCTGCAAACTGATCCAAAATCGTGAAGTAAATCTGGGGTCACGATCCGAAACTATGGATACTGGCATGCCATGCAATCTCACAATCTCATTCACGTACATATGAGCAAGACGTTCAAGGGAATAAGTCTCTCGTATCGGCAAGAAATGAGCAGACTTGGTTAATCTATCAACAATAACCCAAATCGCATCTAAGCCTTGAGAAACCTTGGGAAGACCCGTAACGAAATCCATCGTAATGTGTTCCCACTTCCATTTCGGAATCTCCAGTGGTTGCAATGGACCCTTCGGTACTTGATGCTCCGCCTTTACACGTTGACAAGTTAAACATCTAGAGATGAACTCCGCGATCTCTCTCTTCATATTGCTCCACCAAAATGTATGTCGAAGATCACGATACATTTTAGTACTCCCAGGATGGATCGCAAATGGTGTGTTGTGTGCCTCCATCATGATTCTATACTTCAAGTCAGAATTGTTAGGAACACAAAGTCTGGAGTTGACTCGAAGTATTCCCTCTTCATCGATTCTTGCTTCTGGAATTGCACCTTCTTGCACCTTCTTCTTCATCTTCATCAGCTCCGCATCCGTAGCTTGAGCAACTTTAACTTTATCAAGCAAAGCTGGTTCTACGCGTATACTTGACATCATCGCACTCATTCCCACATATGATCTTCTACTCAACGCGTCAGCTACCACGTTCGCTTTTCCAGGATGGTATTGGATGGTATGATCGTAATCTTTCAACAGCTCAAGCCAACGTCGTTGCCGCATGTTGAGTTCCTTCTGAGTGAAGAAATATTTAAGGCTCTTATGATCTGTATAAATCTCCACTTTCTCTCCGTACAAGTAATGTCTCCAGATCTTCAACGCGAAAACGACTGCTGCCAACTCTAGATCATGAGTAGGATAATTCCTCTCATATTCTTTGAGTTGTCGCGAGGCATAGGCGATGACTTTCCCATGTTGCATGAGAACACATCCTAACCCTTTGCCTGAAGCATCGCTGTAGATAACAAATCCATCCGAACCAGATGGTATTGTCAGAACAGGTGCCGAAATAAGTCTCCTCTTGAGCTCTTGGAAGCTCTTCTCGCATTCTTCTCTCCAAACGAATTTCGTATCTTTCCGAGTCAACTGTGTTAATGGAGTAGCGATTCGAGAAAATCCCTCTACGAACCTCCGATAATAACCAGCTAAGCCCAGAAAGCTTCGTACTTCGGTCACCGACTTAGGTTGCTCCCAGCTTTGTATTGCTTCAATCTTCGCCGGGTCAACAGATACTCCATGTTTCGATACCACGTGCCCAAGGAATGCTACTTCCTCAAGCCAGAACTCGCATTTCTTTAACTTGGCGTATAGCTTGTTCTCACGAAGCTTTTGAAGTACCAGCTTCAAGTGGTGTTCATGATCTTCACGACTTTTAGAATAGATGAGAATGTCATCAATAAAGACAACAACGAATTGATCTAAATACTCCTTAAATACACGGTTCATCATATCCATGAAAGCAGCAGGAGCATTAGTCAATCCAAAAGACATGACTAAGAACTCATAATGCCCGTACCGTGTTCTGAAAGCAGTCTTTGGAATATCCTCAGTTTTAATCTTCAACTGATGATATCCAGAACGAAGATCGATCTTTGAAAAAAATTGCGCTCCTTGCAACTGGTCGAACAGGTCATCAATACGAGGTAACGGATACCTATTCTTGATGGTGACATGGTTCAACTCCCGATAGTCAATGCAAAGTCGCCTACTCCCGTCTTTCTTCTTTACGAATAAAACAGGAGCACCCCAAGGAGACGTACTAGGACGAATAAAACCGATGTCTAACAACTCTTGTAATTGGACCTTTAACTCCTGAAGTTCAATAGGAGCCATTCGATATGGGGCTTTAGAAATGGGCTTTGTACCGGGCTCAAGGTCAATAAAGAATTCAACTTCACGTTCTGGGGGTAGACCGGGAAGTTCTTCGGGAAATACATCAGGAAACTCATTAACAACGGAAATATCATTCAAATCTGATGTATTCTGATTTAGATCAGTGACATGAGCTAAGAAAGCTTGACATCCGTTTTTCAATAAACGAATAGCTTTATGATTTGAAATGATATTGACTGATTTTAGTGGTTTGGTGATTTGGATTCGCACAACAGGTTGATTAGGAATATGAAAACTAACAACCTTACGAAAACAATCAATTTTGGCATGGTAAGTGGTTAACCAGTCAATTCCTAAAATCACGTCAAATGCAAGTATTTTCAAAGATATAAGATCAACAGGTAAGGTAAGGGTACCAATCTGAATCAAGCAAGATTTATAAACTGTAGATGTAACAAAGGTTTCTCCTAACGGAGTTTCAACAGATAAGTCAAAGTCTAATTTATCAGAAGTCAAGTTCAAACGTTGAGCACAAGCAGGTGAAATAAAGGAATGGGTAGCACCGGTATCTAACAAGGTATAAACTTCGCAAGAGTTTATGATCAGCTTACCCGTAATCACCTCGTGTGGATTCCTCGCGTTTTGGGCTGTAACGACAAACGCTCTTCCAGGAATCACCGACTTTGACTTGTCTGCAACCGCCTTTGGAATCACCACCCCCGCTGAACTTGATTTCGCAACAGGACAATCTCGAGCTATATGTCCTTCCTTTCCACAGTTGTAGCATCCTTTGAACTGTTGTGGGCAGTTTGGGCTGATATGTCCCTCTTTCCCGCATTTAAAGCATACGACCGGTGGTCGTTCTCCTCCCCTCGAAACAGTTGATGCTGGTGCTGATGTTGACATCTTCGCGTTCTCATTGTTATACCTTCTCTTTTTGAAATCTCCTCCCGATTCGCTTCTTCTACTATCATGGCCACGATAACCACCGGAGTGGTTACCGCTTCTGTCATACTTTCCTCCTCGCTGGTTGTCATTGCTCCGATGACTACTGCCACCAGTACGACCTTGGTTGTGGTCCCTTGGTTGAACATAATCATTATCTCGTTCCAATAACTGGGCCCTGTTTACTACATCCGAATATAAAGAAAACTTATGAGAAATGAGGTATTGACGTATTTCGGGTTTCAAACCTCTTAGAAACATCCGCGTCATACGTTCCTCATTCTCCACCAAATGAGGTGCAAACCTGGACAGCTCCGCGAACTTAGCCTCGTACTGGGATACCGTCATGTTGTTTTGCTCGAGTCTGATAAACTCTACTTCCTTCATATGACGAATACTTTCAGGAAAGTACTTGTCATTAAACAGTTTCTGGAACGCTTCCCAAGACATCTGGAGTGCGGCAGGCTGGGTACGCTTCACGGATTCCCACCAGTAATCTGCCTCTCCACGGAACATAAACGTGGCGAATGGAACCTTCTGTTCCTCTGTACATCCCAAGACATCAAATATCTTGGTAATTTGTTTAATCCACGTCTCCGCTTTGATCGGATCCGGCTTTCCCAGAAACTCTGGTGGTCCCAATTCTTTGAACTGCTTAGCAGTGACAGCTCGCGTGTTGTTATTATCTCCACCTGTATGTTGCACACGAGTCTCCCTCGTCTGATTTTGCATGAACTGCAAAAAACTTCTAAACATCTCATCGTTTATCGTCTGACCAGCGTTATTTTCAGGATGAACATTGCCTTCTTGTTGCACGTTCTCCTGGTTAACGATTAAAGGTGTCTCCACGGTCTCATTCACTTCGTTGTTAACGTTCTCAGCTGCCATTCTCAAATACTGCCATAAAACAAGGGTTAATTAAACAAGTCAACATATCACATATTAACCCTATGCTCCGACTGACCAATTAAATACCACATAAGCTTAGGTAGGACATACTAGTGAAGGATTTACTCGTCTCTCCCCTCCTAGTTCTATTCCCCGATCTCCGCCAGAGATCATATCCCTAAGCTCTGATACCAACTGTGACGCCCCCAGAATAGGTCCATTCAACCCAACCCATTCTGAGTCGCCAAATACATGGTACAGAATTCAAATACAAACTTTATATCATACGGTCGTGCAAAATACGACCACACAACTGTGAGTCTCAGTACAAATATGTAGAAAATATTAAGATTCAAACTAAGTCCTCATTACAATTATTATCACACTATTTATCAGAAATAGTGAGGACTACTACTGCTCTAACTCGGACCATCACTCTGTCCCCCGACTAGTCCCCGCAACATTCTCATTTCCTGAAGAGGACAACAGATGAAAAGGGTGAGCTCAACTAGCCCAGTAAAGAATATTATGACTAAGATAATGAAAAATAAATTATCGTTAGTCTTCAACAGTTCAGATAAAATATTATGGACAACAAGTTTTAGATCAATATTCGCAGCGGAAATAACAAATCATTAGAAGAGTTAAGCAGAGAATGAAGTCTACTATCTTCTATGATTTAAAAGTCCATCACCAATATTTTATCCCTGTAACATCAATCAATATACATCTCGAATCAATATTCATCTTTGCACTACAGGCCAAAGATATTCATTTGCATCATCAGTAGTCATGTTCATCTCAACACCTGTCATCTTTGCACTACAGGCCAAAGATATTCATCAGGTAATCATTCATCTTTGCTCTACAGGCCAAAGATATTCAGTTACATCAACTTTTAGGACTGAGGATGATGAAAAACATTTTAAACAAAACGAATCCAGTGATATAAAAGACAAAGATTAGGGATTCGTCATTTAGTTTATCCAAATTCAAGAATAATCCATAATAATACTTTGTGAAGCAAAATTCCAGAATAAAGCCCAAAACTTGAATACAATCAAAGATAGTAACCTTAACAGACAATTTGGACAAATAGAAGAAAAATAAATTTTCCCGTGAATAGTGCCGTATACGTGAATAGTGCCGTATACGTGAATAGTAACCCCGACGGAAAAAGTAAGAATTTCAACATAAAATCCATGACAATATTTCTGTATAATGATATTGAAAAGAATAACATCATTTACGAAAGAAAATAACATCCCTTACCTCAAAAAGATAGTACCTCTGACTGGGATATCGGATATAATATTGACGGAAACTTGCGCTGAATATTAATACTCAAAGTATAGAAATACTCACAAAAATACGCTCGATATTATAGAGAGAGAAAACTTCGAATTCTGGTGTGATTTTCAATTCTAACCTAAGCACCCTATTTATAGGAAAAGCTTAGGATGCCAAAGGAGACTAAAATAATAAAATAATAATATTTTTTAAAAAAATTCCTCCGCCGCCGGCTGCTCCAAGAAAATCAGATTTTCCACAAACCAACAAAAGTGGGGCCCACCTTTTATTTAAAAAATATTTATTTTTCGAAACTTCAATAATTCATAATAAATAGCTCCTTTGTCAGAAAAATACAAATGATGTGTCCTTTCCATAGGAAATTTAATTCTCTACAACTTTGCAGAAGAAAATTTTTCCAAATTCCCAACATAAGTTATCCGAAATCCACCAACAGATGATTTTTCACACCAAAATATTGATAAAAACACATCAGCACTAATTCCTTCTTTAATATCCACAAAATAAATATTCCCTTATCATATAAATCAATAATTAATTATTCACAAATAATATTATAGAACTACAATATTAACAACCAGGTCGTTCCCAGGACAGAGGGGGCCTTCCGATAAGGATTTCTCCTTACTGGCGCGCAATTAAATAACCCCTCCTAGACAGAACTTCCTTAGGCATTGTCAATAATGCTATCTAATAATATTATTCAAATAATATGAATTATTGAGTTGATAACGTGAAATACTGTGCAACGACAATTATTGAATCAATACTACAAAATATCAACTGTAGCCATTATTGAATCAATCATAAAAAAAATAGCAACGTAGCAATTATTGAGTCAATAATATAAAATATTGAACAGTAAATACTGTAACAATAATTGAGTAGGTTCCTTCTCACGTAAGACTCAATAATTCAAAATACTGTGCAATACCGTGTGCTACTGCGCACCACCGCGTACTGTATTTTAACCACCGGGTATTTCAACAGTACTAACGGTAACAACCCCGCCGTTATTTTGTAAAAAGTTATTTCTGTCGCTTTCTATATCCGACAGTTATTCCGTTGTGGGGGCCCACAAATAGCTGCGCCGTCGTACGAATATTCCCCGACAACAAGAATATTCCACGACCAAACGAATATTCCCCGACAACAAGAATATTTTATAACCACTTGCTCATTTTAAAAATATTTGCACATTTCACCCATAACTTTCATATTTATCAAGTCAACACCTTACTATTTCAAAATAATATATAAAGAAAATTAAATCTTTATTCATAAAAGTTGGGGTCTTACATACACGATAATAATTTAGTTGAAATAGTTTAGTCACTAAAATTTATTTGATTGTTTGTCAATCATCTAACTATATATGTATTAAGTAAAATTGAAAAAAAAATAAAAGGTCAATTTTTTTTATTGTTGGCTAAATGAGTCAATTTCGTTCTTGCAGTCTTCATTGATTTGTATGATATTGACTACTATTATGTATTGATTTACCAATAGACTATGGGTTTATTCCGTTGTATTTTATAAGTGGGTCAAATTAATTTATAAATTTATTTTTTATTTTTATAATTTATTTTTTTAACTTGTGAATTAATTTATAAATAATTTATGAAAATTAATAATTTTTGTTCTTTTTAAAAAATAACTTATAAGTTATTTTAAAATAAATAGATTTGATCAAATATAAATACTATTTTACCCTTATTTTAGTAGTTTGTATATCTTATTTTAACTTATAAATTATTTTAACCAAATACCTTCACATTTTATTTTAACTTAATTTTTGATTTATAAATCAAAATAATACTAAATATTTTTATTTAGAAATTACTATTTAAAATAATTTATAAATTATTTTAAATTTTAACTTTATAAATTAGATTAAAATAAAGAGTCCTTTACAGAACTATACAACATTTAGAATTAATTACAAAAAAAGTGCATTAACAAAATAATTACAAAAAAAGTGCAAAAAATTCAAACCATTCAATTTCAAATTAAATAAGGAAACCTAAAATCAATGATATTTAATAATTTAAATTTAAATCTTTTGGATCTAACAACAATTTCAAATCCATAATTTAAAATTCAAATCAAAATGAAAAAATAAAAAATAAAAAATTATGAAGGAGTTAATGTTCATCATCCTCCTCCACCGCCTCCCACCGCTGCCACCACCGCTATATCGCCGGAGTTGCTATTCTGATTTTTTTGACGATTTGGTTACCCACAAAAATTAAAATAGTTACATTTATACGAAGTTTGGCTACCAACTGCATCACATTCAAAATAAAATTGGTAATCAAATAAAACTGAATTGGTTACCTTATCAAAAGGTTTGGTAACCAACTGCATGAAGTTTGGTTACCAACTGTATCACATTCAAAATAAATTAGTAACCTAATAAAACTGAATTGGTTACCTTATCGGAAGGTTTGGTAACCAACTTCATGAATTTTGGTTACCAACTGCATCACATTCAAAATAAATTGGTAACCTAATAAAAATGAATTGGTTACCTTCATACTAAGGTAACCAAACCTTTATAACAAGGTAACCAAACCTTCATAACAAGGTAACCGAACCTTCATATTAAGGAAACCTTCATATTAAAGTTCGATTACCTTGATATGAATGTTTGGTTACCTTGATATGACTGTTTGGTTACCAACATATGAAGCTTTGGTTACCCGTGGAGGTGAAAAATAGACTGGTGGCGATGGGAGGCGGAGGGAGGAGAAAGGGGGCGAGAGAGGGAGGGGGTGGGGGGTGGGGGGTGGGGCGTGGGGGGGGAGGAGAAAGGGGGGCGGGAGGCGAGGGAGGGGTGGTGGGGAGGGGGCGGGACGAAGAGAAAGGGGGGCGGGAGGAGGGGGAGGGCGATGGGAGGCGGAGGGAGAGGGAGAGGGAGAGGGAAAGGGAGGAGAAGGAGGAGGAGAAGGGAGACGAAAATGGAGTGGGAGAGAATCGTGAGAGAGATAAGGGAGATAATTGTAGTCATAATTAAAGGGATAAGATTGCATTCTTTTTGTAATTAAGTAGTACATATGCACTAATTTTATAAATATTTTATTTATATATATTTTTTTATAATATTTTATTAAAATATACTATTATATGTAATTGTTCCTAAAATAAATCATCCCGAACAGACTCTATATATTGGATGAATTTTCCGCAAGTGGGCCGAAAAATATATAGGAACAATTACATATAATAGTATATTTTAATAAAATATTACAAAAAAAGTGCATAAATAAAATATTTACAAAATTAATGCATATGCAATACTTAATTACAAAAAGAGTGCAATCTTATCCCTTTAATTATGACCACGATTATCTCCCTTATCTCTCCCATGATTCTCTCCACTCCATTTTCGCTTCCCTTCTCCTTCTCCTCCTCCTCTGCCCCACCCCCTCCCCCTCCCTCTCCCTCTCCCTCTCCCTCTCCCTCCGCCTCCCATCTCCCTCCCCCGCCCCCCGCCCCCCGCCTCCCCTCCTCCCCCACCTCCCCACCTCCCCCTCCTCCCGCCCCCTTTCTCCTCCACCCGCCCCCTCCCCACCCCATCCCTCTCCTCCCGGCCCTTCTTTCTCCTCCCTCCGCCTCCCATCGCCCTCCCCCTCCTCCCGCCGCCCTTTATCATCCTCCCGCCCCCGCCCCACCACCTCCCCTCCCTCCGCCTCCCCCTCTCCCGCCCCCTTTCTCCTCCCCCTCCCTCTCCTCCCGCCTCCTTTCTCCTCCCTCCGCCTCCCATCGCCACCGGTCCATTTTTCACCTCCACCGGTAACCAAACCTTTATATGTTGGTAACCAAACAGTCATACCAAGGTAACCAAACATTCATACTAAGGTAACCAAACATTCATACCAAGGTAACCGAACCTTAATATGAAGGTTTCCTTAATATGAAGGTTCGGTTACCTTGTTATAAAGGTTTGGTTACCTTGGTATGAAGGTTTGGTTACCTTGGTATGAAGGTAACCAATTCATTTTTATTAGGTTACCAATTTATTGGTAACCAAAATTCATGCAGTTGGTTACCAAACCTTTCGATAAGGTAACCAATTCAGTTTTATTAGGTTACTAATTTATTTTGAATGTGATGCAGTTGGTAACCAAACTTCATGCAGTTAGTTACCAAACCTTTTGATAAGGTAACCAATTCAGTTTTATTTGATTACTAATTTTATTTTGAATGTGATGCAGTTGGTAGCCAAACTTCGTATAAAGGTAACCATTTTAATTTTTGTGGGTAACCAAATCGTCAAAAAAAATTCAGAATAGCAACTCCGGCGATATAGCGGTGGTGGCGACGGCGGCGGGAGGCGGTGGAGGAGAATGATGAACATTAACTCCTTCATAATTTTTTGTTTTTAATTTTCTCATTTTGATTTGAATTTTGAATTGTGGATTTAAAATTGTTGTTAGATCCAAAAGATTTGAATTTGAATTATTAATTATCCTTGATTTTAGGTTTCCTTATTTAATTTGAAATTGAATGGTTTGAATTTTTTACATTTTTTTTGTAATTATTTTGTGGATGCACTTTTTTTGTAATTACTTTCTAAATGTTGTATAGTTCTGTAAAGTACTCAAATATATACTACATGGCTGTAAGCCTAGAATCACGTCGCAGCCCAACGAGTTTCTAGTTCCACGTGACTTACACGTGCAACACAGTCAACCCTGCCACAATAAAGTGATAAACCCTAGTAACCCTACCAATTCATCTCATTTTTCATTCCGCGAAGAAACCACTGGTAATCTCCTCCTCCGCCGCCGCAATTCATTGAAGATAATCGGTGCTACATATTTGAAGTAAGATTGTTTCTCCAAAGGGTAGCATTTTATTTGGTTAAAAACCCTAGCTTTCGGTCTCACTCTTTTTTTTTCAGGTTCAAAAATGGTGGCCGGGAAGAAGACGGTACTTTCTCTCTCTGATTCTCTGAACTCACAGATTTGATTTTTTTTATTATTCATTATTGATCTGTATTTTTATGTATGTATGTTTATAATGATTAAATTACAGAAGAAGACTCATGAGAGTATCAACAACAGGCTGGCTCTTGTGATGAAGAGCGGCAAATACACTCTTGGTTACAAAACGGTGCTCGAGTCCCTCAGGAGCTCCAAAGGTTGATTTTTATTTTTATTTTTCTATTTTTTTACTCCATCCGTTCCACACATAAAGTCCCATTGTCAATTTTTATTGTTCCAAAAAAAATCCTATTTATATTGATGGTAAATGACACAATGCTCTTTAAGTTTGCTATCACAAATGACTAAATGAGAATCTTTTTGTGTGGAATTGAGGGAGTATCTATTTTTTCCTTAGGTTCAAAGATATAAAAAAATGTGTTCCTTGTTAGTAAATTCTTTTGTTGTAATTTTGGGTGTTGGTTCTAATTGTAGGTAAGCTGATTATCATTTCAAACAATTGCCCGCCTTTGAGAAAGTCTGAAATAGAGTACTATGCTATGCTTGCTAAAGTCGGGGTTCACCATTACAATGGCAGTAAGTGTTAGTGATTCAGTTAGTTAAACTATATAGTGATTCTACTTTTGTAACCACCTTTATTAATATAAGGCATATTGTGAACTATAACTTGATTTGGTAGATGTGGTGCTATTGGCTTTGGTTTGCTTCTTATAGCAGTTTGGTTTATTGCTCAAGAGACTGAAATTTTATGATTTTCAGTTTTTATTGGATTCTGGTTTTATTATGGAAGTAGTAATTGCAAAATGGTATCTATACATGTTGATCCTTACAATTCTTTTGTGTATGGAATTTGGCTTGACTATAAAAACAATTATAGTTTTTGATAAACATATAAAGGGAGGGGAGGGGCGAGGGGGGGGGGGAATGCAGATGGCAGATTATCATGATCTTAAGTGATGAATGAGGTTGAGGTTCCATTAGTTTTTGATATACTTTTTTTTTTTTTGGGGGGGGGGATGATGAATGCAGAAGGCAGACTATAATGATTTTGAAGTGATGAATGAGCTGGAGGTTCCACAGAATAACTAAGGTGGATAAGAATACAGTTAGTCTAAAGTGATTGATTTACATATCATACTTTTGAGACTCAAAGGTGACTGGGACCGAATCGGGGGGAGGGGGGGAGGGGAATGCCGAAGGCAGATTATCATGATCTTAAGTGATGAATGAGGTTGAGGTTCCATTAGTTTTTGATATACTTTTTTTTTTTTTGGGGGGGGGATGATGAATGCAGAAGGCAGACTATAATGATTTTGAAGTGATGAATGAGCTGGAGGTTCCACAGAATAACTAAGGTGGATAAGAATACAGTTAGTCTAAAGTGATTGATTTACATATCATACTTTTGAGACTCAAAGGTGACTGGGACCGAATCGTGATTATATAATATCTTTGAAAAGCAAAAATAAAAACGGTCTTAACCTTTGTACGTAACAATTATCTTAACTCTAGATGAGGAAAGTTTTTCTAGAACTTAATTGTTTTATAATCTGTAGCGGTAGAATGCCAATCTGTTGGAGAAATTATCAGGTTCTTTCTTTTTGTTCAATACTTGGCAAGAGATATTGTCCTGTAAATACCTCTCACTCCTTCCAACATTATTATCCGATCTTTCTTAGACTTTTGTTTTTGAATTTCACAAGGTGCTTTAAGTTCATAAACCTGACAAGGTGTGTTTTGTACCTCCTTTGCTTACCCTACATTTCTTGTTGCATGTTAGACAATGTTGATCTGGGGACAGCATGTGGCAAGTATTTCCGAGTGTCGTGCCTTAGCATTGTTGATCCAGGTATGATATATTTTTCTCTGTGCCATGCTCGACTTTGTTTGACAAAATGTTGGCATGTAAGACTATATTACTGATATGTTATTAATGCCTCAGGTGATTCGGATATTATCAAGACTCTACCGGGAGATCATTGAGAGGCTGGGTGCTGATAGCAATTATGTCTTAAACTAGTAGAATTGTTTCCATTTTTCTTGTGAACTTCCAATAGTTCCCGTGTATTAGGAATATGTTTTTTTGATGTAATGGATTGAAGAAGACTACATGGATATATATATTCCCTTTGTGTCTGGTTCTCTTTGGTGCTAAAGTTTATGAGGCTCCATGACGGTTATATGAGAATTATTTGAAAAGTTTGTTTCCAATATGTTTAACTTTTAAAGAAGTGTTTTTTAAGTGCGTGAATTGAATTCATTTCTGAATTTAAAACATGCACCACCTTCATAGGGAGATGACTGGCCATATGATGAACATTCATTGTGGGTGCATATTTCTTTGATTTCTGCGTTTGCACTAAGTTCAAAGGAATATGCACACAATTATGAACTGTTAGCATGTGTCTTAAAGGTATATGTTAAGAAATTCAATAAATTGGGATGTTTTATACTAGTAATGAGAGTTGGATATAAATTCCACGAGTAATGATAAGGTCTCAAATAAGTTTTAAATAACATGATATTGAATATTTTAATGATAATTTATGATATAATCGATCACACGATATCTCAACCTTTTTTTAATGCAAAAATAAATTTAAAATAAGTTGAAAATATCATAAATAAAATACCAGTCCGGCCAAAGGTCTTGGAAACTTTTTTTAATTATTGATATCTTGTTTTTATATATGAATTTTTTACTAGGAATTTGAACTCTCTTTTTTTTCTTCTTGTTTTTTTGGGAAGTAATTTGAACTCCTATAAATAAAGTAATGAACCTACCTCTATTCCAAACCTAGTAGAACCAATAAAACTTACCAATAATAGTAATAACAACAAAATAAAACTTATCTTGAGCTGGATTGATTTCGACTTATGCCAAACAGACCCTTAACAGTAAGAGACCAGGCTGTAATACCATTTTAAAAAAAACCCTACTCAATTCATTAGCCGCAGCCGACATCGCTGAAGAAGAAGAACACCCCTTCGAGTCAGGTAAAATATCTCTCCCTATCTATTTTGTTCACAGATCTGAATAGCTTTTAATCTTTCTAGTTTTATTGAATTTGTTTTTGTTTTATACTGATCTTCACAGATCGGACCTACTCTTATTATTTCACGTTGAACTGTGATGAATAGTTGTTGCTTTGCTTTAATTTAAGTATATTTTCAGTTTGATGCTGAATTATGACGTTCATATATTTTCAGTTTGATGCATGATTTAGAATATTATTCTTTCAAATACACTTTGTAATTCGGAGCAACTCTTATTTTATTGATATTGTGCTATAATATTCTTAATAGGATGATATGTATTTGTAGCCTCTCCCTCTTTATTGGAATTTCTATTGACCGAATGGCTGGTAGTTGTATTATGGATAGAATTCAGCATATTATGTTTTGCTAGATGATTTAACTTTTTCTTTCTTTGTCACTCCCAAATTACGTGAACCATTATTCAACTAGAATTAGATGATGGTCTCATTAAAAACTCGGTGCCCGAACTGAAAATCATTGCAAAAAATTAGTGTTATTTGATTTAATGAAGTGTGATCCAAAACACGGTTTGAAATTGCATGGTGATGTTAAGGCAGATTGCAGACATATGCATCTCTCTGTATTCAATATATTAATGATTTGGGATTAAATATTCTTTTGGTATATGTACTCTAGGGCTGTTTTATTGTCGTTTCGCTCATGATAAATGGAATATTCTAAATCTGCCAATGCAAGTTTTATATTATACTTTTGCTTAGTTATCTAAGATAACTTATATGCTGCCAGTATGTGGAATTCTGTTTCTTGGTGGACATTCAGTGTTTGTTTGATGAACATGCTTGTTGAGTTGTTTCTATTATACAAGTTCACGTTTGAATCCTATGCTTTGACTACCTTGTCTTTTATGAAAGTCGTTAAAGAGTTCAATAATGCCAGGGTGCATACCGTCAATTGACTAGAAGTTTGAACACATTTATGGGGAATGAGTTAATTAGATTGGAAAATGATTATTATTCAACTATATTTATTTTTTCATTTTCGTTTCGTTTTATTTGCAATGTGATGAAATTCTCTAATATCTGTTGTTCAGTTGAACCAACTTTCATTATCTATAGTTGTCCTAAATCTTTATCTCAAAGTATGGATTGTATGCTGATTGCAATAAAATTTTGACAACAATCTTAAATTTCCATTATATTCAGTCCTTTCTAAGGAGCAGGATTGTATGTTGGTTGAGTATTGAATGTTACACAGGTGTGATGCTATCACTATGTAATTTAGTTTGCTTCCTTATTTTTGATGTGATTTCCAATTGCAAAACCCGTGTGTCTTATATAATATTGGTTGCCCCTTTCGTGTTTTTATACTATTATCCTCTATTGCAACTATCAAGCTTTTTCATTTCCTTTATTTTCAAACTCTAGGTGCGAGCTTATGTAGTGTTGTCTTTGCAGGTAGTCCTTTACTATTACGGCGGTGTTTGTTTCTTCACAATGTCGGACAGTCATGAAACTGATAAGAACATTGAGATATGGAAGATCAAAAAGCTTATCAAGGCTCTTGAAGCTGCCCGAGGAAATGGAACCAGCATGATTTCTCTAATAATGCCTCCTCGTGATCAAATATCTCGAGTTACGAAGATGCTGGGGGATGAATTTGGAACGGCATCAAACATAAAAAGCAGGGTAAATCGTCAATCCGTTTTAGGTGCAATTACATCTGCTCAACAAAGACTGAAGCTCTACAATAAAGTTCCCCCAAATGGACTTGTGCTTTACACTGGAACCATTGTAACTGATGACGGGAAGGAAAAGAAGGTTACAATTGACTTTGAGCCCTTCAGGCCTATAAATGCATCTCTTTATCTCTGTGACAACAAGTTCCATACAGAAGCTCTGAATGAACTTTTAGAATCTGATGACAAGTTTGGCTTTATTGTTATGGATGGGAATGGGACCCTTTTTGGGACATTGAGCGGCAACACCAGAGAGGTTCTTCATAAATTTACTGTTGATCTCCCAAAGAAACATGGAAGAGGAGGGCAGTCAGCTCTGCGTTTTGCTCGTCTCCGAATGGAGAAGCGCCACAACTATGTAAGGAAGACAGCAGAGCTTGCCACACAGTTCTATATTAATCCTGCGACTAGCCAGCCCAATGTTTCTGGACTGATACTTGCTGGATCTGCCGACTTTAAAACTGAGCTGAGTCAGTCTGATATGTTTGATCCCCGTCTTCAAGCAAAAATTTTAAATGTTGTGGATGTTTCTTATGGGGGAGAAAATGGTTTCAATCAAGCTATTGAGCTCTCTTCGGAGATTCTTTCCAATGTGAAGTTTATACAGGAAAAACGCTTGATAGGCAAGTACTTTGAGGAAATTAGTCAGGATACCGGAAAGTACGTGTTTGGTGTGGATGACACATTAAAAGCACTGGAAATGGGTGCCGTTGAAATTTTAATTGTTTGGGAAAATCTGGATATTAATAGATATGTGCTTAAACATAGCACTACAAGTGAAATAATCATAAAACACTTGAACAAGGATCAAGAGGCTGATCAAAGTAATTTCCGTGATGCAGCAAACAATGCTGAACTAGAGGTTCAGGAAAAGATTTCACTGCTCGAGTGGTTTGCTAATGAATATAAAAAGTTTGGTTGCACACTGGAGTTTGTCACCAACAAATCACAAGAGGGATCTCAATTTTGCAGAGGTTTTGGTGGAATCGGAGGAATCCTCCGCTACCAGCTTGATATTCGATCATTCGATGATCTTTCTGATGATGGCGGAGTTTACGATGATTCTGACTAGCAATCAATCAACTTTTCCCATGCCGGTGCAGGGGCAGAGAACCTGCACCAGGGCATGTCTTTCGCTGCTGCTGTTCCTGTGTAACTGCCCAAAATGTCTCGAGGAGTTCGATGAAAGTATGTCCCTGCCATTTTTCTTATTTTGTAATAATTTCTATTAGCTAATGTGATGTTATATGGATCATGTTTCTTGCTCTCTCTCTCTCTCTATATATATATATTGTATGCATAGTCTATCTTTTTTTTGAGTCTGATTTTGGGAACTGCATTAAGGTTTAACTTGGTGATTTCTGTTCTTTATATGATGGCCCAGTTGGATGATTGCCAATCCCTTTATATGTGGAGGACCATATGAAGCTTGCTGTTGCTGTTGCTACTTGGAGGTTAACTGGAACACAAGACTTTATTGTTCCATTTATTAGCATTTTACCAAGTTAGCATATGGTCCTGGGTATTGGAGAACTAAAGTTTGTGCTCCTAGAATTTCTTTTTTTCTGTTTACTTTATACTTGTTTATGAAGAAGTTTATATGCTTTATAAAGGGTTTTGTGCTGAACATGGCTATTTTACTATGTCTTCGGAATTTGCTGTATGAAGTACCTTTATTGCGGTTGTTTTTTGGTTAATGTGTTGAATCTGTTGATGTTTTCATGTTCTGTATGGAATTTGAAACAGAAGATGGTTTCTGCAATTAAGAATTCCTTAAATTGCTATGCTTCAAGGGGCAGATAACTGTTTTACAAAGTGGCAGGACTTGCTGCCAGTGGCGGAGTCAGAGATTTTAAGCCGGGGGGTCCGGCGAACGGGCGTCGGCGCGGCGACCGGCGGCTCTTTTCTCTCCTCTCCTCTATTTTTACCAGACCCTCCAATATACAGACTTCCTATGTTATTTACTTCGTTTAAGAAATAGAAAAATATTAAAAAGATTAAACACGTTCATTACTCTTTTTAAAAAGAGTATAAAAATAATTATTTTTGTAGTGATGAGTATAAATTATCATCATAGTTTAATATAGTGTGATTAATGTTAACCTAACAACTTATTCACTTAAGATAGATATAGAACAAAAATACATATTTAATATTGATAAATTTTATAAATAAAGTTTTTTTTGTGAAACGAAATAATTATTATTTTTAAATAACAGAAATACTCTTTTCATTTCAAAAAAAATAAATTCTATCATTTAGTTATATTCATGAATATAATGTCATTATTAATGAATGAACACCTTATTATTTTAAAAAGTATATATATATAAAATGAAAAGTAGTTAATTTTTGCAAAATTTATAAATGGGACTTTCTTTTTTTCTCTTGCAAAATAGATAGATTATATAATAAAGTTTGTTAACGACCTGCCTCCAAAAAGTGTCAAAAAAATGAAAAAAATCTAGGTAAATTAGTATTTCTTCTTTTTTAAATTAGAGATTCATTTCTTTGACCATTTTAAAAGTGCAAACGGATAAAATTTATTAATATGTTAGTATTTATATTATGTGTAGGCTACTTAATTATAAAGTTATATATTTTTTAATTTCTTTTTCTTCTTCTTCACCTTTCTTCTTCTTCCCAGCGCAAGCAGAACTCCCTGGACCCTGTTATTATCGGATTTCAGGCTGGACTCTCTCACATACTTATTACATATTAATTTTTTCGACGGTCGGGAGTTCGTGGACCCCCCCCCCCCCCCCCGCCCCCGCCCCCTCCCTCCCTCCCCCCCTGCTTGCGGCTAAAAACCAAAATTTTCGGATTATTATGGAGAAATTGATAACAGTATATATTCACTCATTACATCAATGTTACTTTGAAAACTTGAAATATATTACTTTCAAACACTTGAATATATAAAGGCCAAAGAGCAACAATATAATTTCAGATTATATATATATATATATATATATATATATATATATATATAGAGAGAGAGAGAGAGAGAGAGAGGGGGGTAGTGATCCATACCAAATAATTACTATGGACAGTTGGACGCTATTCTAACAAAAATATCTTACAACATTAATTCAGAAATTTAATTGCTCAAATATGATTTTTTTTGTTGGTTTCTACTAAGAGTTAAGGTCAAGAGAAAGGTTTAAAACAACTTTCACTTTAGTTAAATTTAAATAGTTTCAATGTATAAAATATTTGTATAAATAATTTTTTACGTAATAAAATTTAAAATTGTCAATTATATATAATGTATTTATTTTAATTAATATTTTTTAAGTAATAAAATTTAAAATTGTCAATTATATTCAATATATTTATTTGTATGAATAATTTATCAAGTAATAAATTTAACATTGTCAACTATATTTAATGTATTTATTTTTATAAAATATTTGTATAAATAATTTCTTATTTAATATAGTTTAATATTGTCAATTATTATGACAATTTGATTATTTAAAATTTAAACTCCATATTATAATATAAATTGAAATTATCTTACAAATTAATACGTTGAAACTATTTAAATCTAATTAATCATTAAAAAAAAAATCCTCTTTAAGCCGTTGGATCTCTAAATTAACGGTAAGATTTGTTTACTGGAATAGTGTCCATAGCAACCGTTTACTATGGATCACTACCCAACTATGTGCACTGTCTGTGGACGTTCATTGTATGATATAAGGGGCGAGATTGAATAAGATAATCTAAAGGGTGAGATTGAACAAGGCTTAGACCTGACCGCTAGTAGTCTCATTTTGGCTTTTCAAACTAGTCTACAACGAAATAAAAAGGAGATGAGCCTGACCGCGGATAAGACGTGCGATCAGAATAGTTAATATTTATACTAAATATATTACTAGTCTGTCCCAACTTAAGCGTAATAGTCAATATTTTGGTTGATTATTCTAAAATTTGTCCTATCAAAGACATCGATCTTGTAAGACCCCAACTTTTGTGAATAAAGATTTAGTTTTCTTTATATATTATTTCGAAACAGTAAGGTGTTGTTTTGATAAATATAAAAGTTATGGGTGAAATGTGCAAATATTTTTAAAATGAGCAAGTGGTTATAAAATATTCTTGTTGTCGGGGAATATTCGTTTGGTCGTGGAATATTCTTGTTGTCGGGGAATATTCGTACGACGGTGCAGCTATTTGTGAGCCCCACAACGGAATAACTGTCGGATATAGAAAGCGACAGAAATAACTTTTTACATGATAACGGCGTAGTTGTTATCGTTAGTATTGTTGAAATATCCGGTGGTTAAAATACAGTGATACATGGTGTTGTATAGTAGCACACGGTATTGCACAGTATTTCGAATTATTGAGTCTTATGTGAGAAGCCATTACTCAATTATTGTTACAGTAATTACTGTTCAATATTTTATATTATTGACTCAATAATTGCTGCATTGATATTTTATTGACTCAATAATTGCTACGTTGCCATTTTATATGATTGATTCAATAATGGCTACAGTTGATATTTTGTAGTATTGATTCAATAATTGTCGTTGCACAGTATTTCACATTATCAACTCAATAATTCATATTATTTGAATAATATTATTAGATTGCATTATTGACAATGTCTAAGGAAGTTCTGTCTAGGAGGGATTATTTAATTGCGCGCCAGTAAGGAGAAGTCCTTATCGGAAGGCCCCCTTTTTCCTGGGAACGACCTGGTTGTTAATATTGTAGTTCTATAATATTATTTGTGAATAGTTAATTATTGATTTATATGATAAGGAAATATTTATTTTGTGGATATTAAAGAAGGAATTGGCGCTGGTGAGTTTTTATCAATATTTTGGTGTGAGAAATCATCTATTTTTGGATTTCGGATAATTTATGTTTGGAATTTTAAAAAACTTCCTTCTGCAAAGTTGTAGAGAATTAAATTTTCTATGGAAGGACATAGAATTTGTATTTTTTTGACAAAGGGGCTATTTGTTATGAATTATTGAAATTTCAGAAAATATATATATTATTTAATGGGTGGGTCCCACTTTTGTTGAAAATCTGATTTTGGGCAGCAGCCGGCGGCGGAGGAAATTTAAAAAAATAATAATATTTTATTATTTTAGTCTCCTTTGGCATCCTAAGCTTTTCCTATAAATAGGGTGCTTAGGTTAGAATTGAAAATCACACCAGAATCAGAAGTTTTTTCTCTCTATAATATCGAGCGTATTTTTGTGAGTATTTCAATACTTTGAGTATTACTATTCAGTACAAGCTTCCGTCGGTATTATATCCGATATTCCAGTCAGAAGTACTATCTTTTTGAGGTAAGGGATGTTATTTTCTTTCGTAAATGATGTTATTCTTTTCAATATCATTATACAGAAATATTGTCATGAATTTTATGTTAAAATTCTTACTTTTTCCGTTGGGGTAACTATTCACGTATACGGCACTATTCACAAAAAAATTAAATTTTCTTCTATTTGTCCAAATTACTTGTTAAGGTTACTATCTTTGATTGTATCCAAGTTTTGAGCTCTATTCTTGAATTTTGCTCCATAATTGATTATTACGAGTTATTTTTGAATTGGATATACTAAAATACGAATCCTTAGTCTTTGTCTTTTATCTCACTGGATTCGTTTTTTTTAAATATTTTTCATCATTCTCAGTCCTAAAAGGTGATGTAACTGAATATCTTTGGCCTGTAGAGCAAAGATGAATGATTACTTGATGAATATCTTTGGCCTGTAGAGCAAAGATGAATGATTATCTGATGAATATCTTTGGCCTGTAATGCAAAGATAACAGGTGTTGAGATGAACATGACCACTGATGATACAAATGAATATCTTTGGCCTGTAGTGCAAAGATGAATATTTGATTCGAGATGTATACTGATTGATGTTACAGGGATAAAATATTGATGATGGACTTTTAAATCATAGAAGATAGTAGACTTGATTCTCTGCTTAACTCTTCTAATGAATTGTTATTTCCGCTGCGAATATTGATCTAAGATTGGTTATCCATTATATTTTATCTGATTTATTGAAGGCTAACGATAATTTATTTTTCATTATCTTAGTCATAATATTCTTTACTGAGCTAGTTGAGCTCACCCTTTTCATCTGTTGTCCTCTTCAGGAAATGAGAATGTTGCGGGAACTAGTCGGGGGACAGAGTGATGGTCCGAGTTAGAGCAGTAGTAGTCCTCACTATTTCTGATAAATAGTGTGATAATAATTGTAATGAGGACTTAGTTTGAATATTAATATTTTCTACATAGTTGTATTGACACTCACAGTTGTGTGGTCGTATTTTGCACGACCGTATGATATAAAGTTTGTATTTGAATTCTGTACCATGTATTTGGCGACTCAGAATGGGTTAGGTTGAATGGACCTATTCTGGGGGCGTCACAAATCTGCTATCATAGTGAGAAATCTAGTTTGAAATTGAATTTCCATCTCCCGAGTTAGGAATCATGGGTGGAATCATAAATTTCACGACTACAAGCAAATAATAAATTTATCACTAATTCACTATTCTTGTAATTATGATACTAGTATGTCTATTTGTATGACATGTTTAGAGTATCTCCAAGAGGAGTAGAAAAAAAATTTCTTCAAATTAAAGTTTGTTAACCTACGTGGCAATTTGAAGAGCATTATTTGTTACTTTTATATTTTGTGCTTCATCTGTCTCTTCAATTTAATTAGTTATAGAGTAAGAAAGGAAATTGATCCAATTGCGTACATGAGATTGTCAAAAATATTTAACCAACACAATAATGTCTTGCATATGAGGAACAACTTTTCTCCTGATCTTTTTCCCTAACACTTCAATTTAGATTCTAGACATTTAATGACAGTTTCTGAGCAGCAAGAGCCTCAGCCTCCAGTGTTGGCTCCCACAGTAGAGTAGTTTCGGCAAGTAATCCGGTCACAACATAAGGATCCATGTTTGAAGCTGGCCGCCGGTCTTCCAAGTAACCTAACACATGAAAGGAAAGGAAACAAATATATTTAGTTACGCAAGCAGTAAGTTACATGATGAAAATAGTAGTAGGTGATACCTTTGCCTTCCTTCTCGGTATCACGCCCCACACGGATTGAGCAGCCACGGTTAGCAACTCCCTGCAAGTTGAAGCCAAATTATCTAAAAGAGAAGAATGTAAAGAATATATTTCTATGGATGACTCGACTGTGTTAGGTGTCGACCATATCACAACATACCCAAGAAAAGGTGTTGATGCTGGCAGTTTCATGCTTTCCCGTCAATCTTCTCTCATTTCCTTCTCCATATGCACTGATGTGCTCTTTGTGGCGAAGTGAAAGCTTCAAAATTGCCGCCTTAATTACTTCGAACCCTCCTTCCTCTCTCATACTCTTTGTACTGTAATTCCAAGGATAAATACGTTAATATCTCTGCATTATACCTTTCAGAATACTGGCATGCTATCTCACTCTATGGAGGAGAGTCCTGGGACAAATTATCAATTAAGACAAAAGTACCTGTAATTAGTGTGGCATCCTGCTCCGTTCCAGTCGCCCTGCGAACACGAGGAAGATTAGGATTTTTTTTCTACAAGTCTTCGGCCATGAAAGAGATATTGCACTTAAATGAGATTTAGATTACCTCGATTGGTTTCGGGTCAAGTGTGAGAACAACACCAGTTTGTTCGGTAATTCTCTGTTGGAACAGGAAATAAACAAAAGCCAAACAAACTGTACTACTATAAAAGTATAAAACATATGAATCTTATGATATAAATTAGAAGATAAGAACAGAAAGTCAAAGAAAACAATAGCAAAAAAAATGATGGGTTTCAGTTCAACTTCAAGCACTTATAAAGTAGTTACTAAAGAAGCATGGGCTAATCTTTAGGGTGAGTTGAAATGAACGAGGTCTCAGGGTTTGGTACCTAAATCGTTCGAACAAGTGATTATTCCCCTGGGATGGCCTTCTTAATAAACTATAATTGTTTAGTATAAATTACCTCAAGGAGGTATCTAGCACACCAGATATGATCTCCGGCTTCAATACCGACACTAGGGCCCACTTGAAATTCCCACTGTAATACAATCATCAGAATATTGTGATGAATATGGTCAGAATCAAGGCTTTAAGATTCTGAGTGCACATGGTTGGGAAGGAGGTTGAATGAGGAGAACAGACCTGCCCTGGCATAACCTCTCCATTGGTGCCACTTATATTAATTCCAGCATACAAACAAGCCTTGTAATGGGCATCAGATACGTCTCTACCAAAAGACTTATCCGCCCCAGCAGCACAGTAATATGGACCCTATAGATTGAAACACAATGATAAGACAAGTCAAACTATTATACACTCATCGCTTCATCTCATATAATTTTACTAATACATCCAATTGATATGTCAATTAATTACTAGATAAATATATGATCTATACGATAGGCAGAATCATTACGTTGAGAATGAAGTGTTACCTGAGGACCAGGGTAGCCTCCAACAGGCCAACCCAAAGGCCATTTTACATTTGGTTGCAGTAAGGTGTACTCTTGCTCTATTCCATACCTAGAATAATAATTACAGAATAAATAAATAAATAACGTAGTAGCAATCTTCTTCTAATTATCAAAAAAGAAACATGGAAAACACCATTTCTGACCTATTTGCTTTTAGAAGACCAAAAAGTGGATGTCTTCATTATTGTATTTAATACGTTGTTCTCTCATAAAAAACCAGGTCTTAAAGAAGTAGCATGGAGCACAAGGATCTATGAAGCAGCCTAGATCATGAAAGTTCACTTACCATGGAACCTCAGCTACAACCTTTGGGTCACTAAAAATCTGAGCAGCCTTGTGGCGTTTGTTCGTAGGGATAGGCTCACCTTGTGGTGTGTAGGTATCACAAATAACCTTTTTAAATCATCCAGTGATAAGATAAGTAAGTCCTAATTATTATACTTCATGCTATTATTAAACTATAATCATACGCAAAGTAGAGTTCATATTCGAATATAATACAATTGGTGCATAAATACTATTAATTCAGTGGAGGAGTTTTAAACTCACCAAGATGTTGTTACCACCACGAAAAGGGTCCTTAAAAACTGCTTGAGGGCTGGAGAAAATAATTCAAGCAATATTAGATGGAGAAAGAAAAAGGAACTCATTTAATTACGTAGCATTATCACTTATATTAGATCTTACTATAAAATTACTTCACTATCATCTCCAGGAGCTTGTCCAGTGCTTGATCCGTCGTAGTTCCACTTCGGAAGCTCAGAAGGATGTTCAACCGGCTTTGATATGGTCTAGAAACATACAGAATATGAAATTAAATAATATTTTTAATTAATATTCTAATTACAAACCACCTCTTTTTTTTTGGTATTGAGTACAAACCACTTCAAGAGTTGAAGTAATAATAAAGTAAGCTTAGTACCCTTGATTTACTCCGGACATCAATACCGCTTCCTCCAATCCTGTTTGAAGAGGCAATAGTATAACATGTTAAGGTGTGCTACATAAACTAGAAGCACCGCTAGTCAACCATGACACTTAGAATTTGCCACCAGAAATATTTCTAATGATTACGATCATAAACAATGTTTTAACTACTACAAGGAATACTTGTGCATTATAATTTATGCAACAAACAGAGCGTACCAAATATACTCAGCAATGATCTTATCAGTGTATGGAGTTACATCCAAGTTTAGTAGATCCTCCACCCTGTTAATGGTGCCATTTTCAGACTTAACTGCTGATACTCTAAATTTTGCAGAACATTTAGCTGGTGCTTTCTTGCTTTGTTTCAAAAATAGAGAACCCCACATCTTTGAAGTCATTGAACTTGTTTCCATTGAATTCCTTGTAATTCTCATCTGCCATTGCACCGAAGGGGCTAAAATCTGGGCCATCTTTACCTATTCCTCACGAAAAAACAAACTCGGTAAATATTCTAAGTATCCCATTAGAAATACATCAAAATTAGAACCATCACCCTTTGTTGTGTACCCTTCTTTTAAAAAAATTTCACTTGGTGATCCTTTTTGTTAACATATCCTTAAAAGGTAATCCAATCTTAGAAATACACACTATTTATACTCCCGTTTTTTGAGATGATCCCTTAAAACATAACCTACCAGTGCAACATATCTTACTTTAAAGTAATAGAGATTTCCATGATTATACATTTATCTTTCTCTTCAATTCAATTCATCGTTCTACTTAAAATCATGTCATGTCATGTCAAATTCATCCTCACTTTTTAACAAAACCAACATATATTTCTACGCTAGTGACTTTGAATTCAAAGGGCATGGACTTAGTTTCAAGCCTCCAAGTCTCCGAATCAGAGGTGTATTATTATTATTATTACTACTTTATATCACATCTTTTTTATCTGCATTGGTGTATGAAATGAGTAGAACTGAACCAAGATTTACACTTTTTAATACTATAAAAAATACTAATTTAAAGGAAAGTTACATTCATATGATAAAGAGGCTCAAGCTAAGACATATATGCCTGCCCTACCATTGCTCCATCCACACCATCCGCTTTAGTAATACAGTAGTACAACCAAGAAAGTTACCACCATACAAAACAGAGCCATAAAATTCTTTGATATAATCAATTCATCAGCAAAAGTGTAATTCTACTTAAATGACAAGAAAGTCCTCAAATTAGCTTGGACTCACTTGAGGTTACTGGAATTTAAAATGATGACAAAAACTAGATAAATTACAGAAGCAATAAAACTAAAAAGATCAAAGCAAACAGTGACACATGCACCACATAAATCCACACATACTGGAATCTGCAATGCTCAGATTCAGTATATCAGTGTGGCAGATTCCACCGACCCCTTTTTATTAAACAATGGCCAAACATGCTTAATTCCTTCAAAAAAATACCAAAAGTTTTAGTCTTTATAGGTTTTCAATCATCACATTCTTGTTTTCTTTTATGTAGTAACAAACCCATTAAGAATCACTGAGATTTGAATAAGAAAAGTACCTGGTAACAGCCAGAAAAATGGCTTGAAAAGCAACTGGAAAATGTGTCTGGCTTAAACTTGAGAGAGAGAGAGAGGGGCAGAAAACAGTTGGGTATATTTGGTTTTGTTGGCTTTTCCTTGGTAGATAGGGGTGTGTCTATTGAGTGGAGGAAAATAGATTTTTATTTTCTTTCTCTATAAGGTCACCAAGAGCAGTTTACTCTAATATATATTATATACAGATAAGGTTTTGATCTCTTTTGCCCTTTTTTATTTATTTATCTATTTCTGAAATCTGTGGCAGAGTTGCTCTAGTAAATTAATTATGCATCATTGTACAGTCATTGAAATAACAAAATTGATTCCAATGCTTGTACAGGTGGTCAAGATTCCAACTTATATCGTTACAATATTCAAATAATATTTATTGTCTAGTTACTCAACATTATTAATTTATTATTAAATTCAGAATATGTAGTTTTTAGAGTGGTTGTTGAAAAGGTGACATCTTTGCAAATTAACTCTTGGGACCATTAAAAAGGAGTATATAGAAGATTAGTGGCTAAAAGTCTAAAAGTCCTTTCCAAGTAAACAAATATGGAATTTCTTAACATGTGTCCTTAGGACATATACTAAGTTTAACGGAATATTTTTTTGAATTGTGTGTATATTTCCTTGAACTTGGTGCAAATATAAAAAATTAATGAAATATACACACAGTTCAAAAGAATATTCTCTTAAACTGTGTGCTTAACATGTACCCTAAGAACACATATTAAGAGAACTCAACATATACTACATATTAGATATTACCCTATAATAATAAATGCTCATCGATCTTCTTAAAGTGATTGATCAATGCTAAACTAACTCATGACAATGAAAGCATAATGTGGTCTCTATTTGTCAATTATAACTAACTACGATCATTTGGGAGTTCAATTATCTCTTTATATTTGTGATCAATTGGGAAAGTTAATTTAAATAGACACAATTCTCACCATGTAATTTTTATTTTTTTTAAATTTGTATTACATCTATCTCTATCTATCCACCTGCCTGGCTTTGTTTGGATCGGGATCCAAAACATTAAGCAAACAAATAAAGTGGGTTGAGTCAAAGACTTCCCAAAAATCTAGGGTCTAGGTAACAGGGAGGGAGTAAACAATCAATCTGCTCAATGATAAAATAATTATTCATAAGATTTTAAGTATAAAAAAATATTATTTTAATATATAAAAATATCGATTTTTTTTATTTAATTTATTCTCAGCCATTTTCGTGTCGTGAGTTTCATGACTATCAAAGGATTGATTATGGATACCAGTGGACCTGAGAGGATCCAACAATCCCGGGTAAATACCCGACCAACCTGGGTTTCAACCTCTAACAGCCAGGGACAAGGTACATAGAGAGAGAGAGAGAAAGTATGACACGTGCGAAGTTTTATCGTACCAAGGGTTCGCACATGCGAAAGCCAGCCACAGAGAGAGAGAGAGAGAGAGAGGAGAGAGAAAACAACGAGGACTTGGTTTTGGCAAAATTTTATTGTACTACTATCTCCGTCGTATAATAAGTATTTTTTTAGATTTAATATTTTTTTTAAAAATAAGTGATGTGTTAAAATTTTAATATAATTTTTATAATATTTTTTCATATGTATCTTTATGCAATCAATAGTATTTATTACATATTTATTGAAAAATTAAAAAGTTGAAGAAAGAGAAAGAAAGACCAAAAGGTAATAAAAAAGTCTCAAAATAAAAAAAAAATATATTAAAGATATTTTTATCATTTTAATTTGTAGTATTAATATCTGTAATTTAAATTAAAAAAGTACTTATTATAGGACTGGATGTAGTATTAAAGTTTTGTTTTGTGTTTGCAAACAACAAAACGTAGATTGGAAACAACACTGCATCACCGCCACCATCAAGAACAACAAAGGCCGGTTCTTTTTTCCTTTTTTTTTTAAAAAAAATTTCCTCTTATTTTGAGAAACTCATCATCCGCTTGCAGCTAAGAATCCACTACTCATAATCAGACTGTAATATACAGGTTATAGTTGTTCATAGCTAGAAAGTACTTTGACAAAAAAATTAAAAATAAAATAAATCTTTATTTTTCATCATAAATCTCGATGGAGCAATTTGTCAACTTCATCATTCGCCCACCCAGGTAACAAATTTGGACTCTCTTTATATATATGAATGTTCTTATGTGTTTATTTTTATGAAAGTTATACATATGTATGTTGAAGACGCATTTTTACCCCAAATCTGGAACTGGGTATGATGCCGTTTGGTCTTGTTTGTATCAATTTGTGGAGTTCTATCAACTTTTTTGGGTGGGAATTTTGAATTTGACTCAAAGGGGTGAACTTTTCCTCTTTGAATTGTTATGTATTTCATACCTTTAGCTTAAAATCAGTGATTCCGGCTTTATGTAGAATTTTGAGTGTGAACTGATCATTTGATTTTTAGGATATGAATCCTCACAATGGCTTCTGCTTGTATCGTAGCTGTTATAGTTGTTGTTTAGGGTTTCTGAAATTGGATAGTTCATTGTAACTCGAAATTCTAGATCTTATTATTAGTAAAGTATGAAGTTTGTATCTTGTTCCTTTTCTGTACTTTTATTCACTGCATTATGTGTATAAGATTTTATTAAGAATAGCTGGCACACCAGCCTAGAGATACACATTTTGTGATGCCATAATTTTGTAATGTATGATACTGATATTTGTACGGCTATTGGAATACTGGCAAGAGACTCATATTCAAGCTTGAAGAACCAAGAGAGAGTGTATACTTCCTGCCATCAATTGAAGAATATATATGGGTTAGGTTAGAGAGAGAGAGAGAGAGGGAAAAATACAATTACAGATAACAAGACTTAGTTTAATAGAACTAAATGCTAATGAAATAATTGGAATAGGGAGGGAATATTCGGTTATAGATAACAAGACTTCCTTTTATACAACTGAGATGATGATGAATAATTGGAATTATCCAATTATAGATAACAAAGACTTCCTACAACTGAAATGCTCATGAAATAAATGGTATTAATAAGAAATACACCTAGACGACTATCTTGAACATATGTAAATGTACTTAACAATATTATATGCGTAATGCTAGGGTACCATGCTAGCACTTTTGTCTTTAGCGCATGGACAATCACAAGCAATGTGGTCAAGCAATTTGTTAGTGACACATCGTTTTGAATTCAAATTTGGTATTCTAGTATTATTATATTCATATACCGAGTATAAACACTTATTGTTATCTGATGAAAATTTGTTCATATGATGTTTGTATAATTCTTTTATAACTAATAAATATGTAATTGGTCTAAAATCAACTGAGAACTACATTAATTATATACTTTGACACTACAGATTTTTTTTAATCAGTACTTTGATACTATAGAATCGACAGGAAAAGAAAAATGTATTGTATCCTGTTAAAAAAATATTCCCATTCATTTGCTTTATTTTATTTTCAAATCGAAAGATATTTTTTAATAAAACATAAGACTTTCCATGCTGTTAGTTGTTCATTTTGAGATCTAGATACTGAAGCTTCATGCTTTGCATGGTCAAATTTTTATTACGCCAACTGCCAAGTGATCTTAAACACTTGTAATTTATGGTCTTAGTTTTATTTGTGATAGTATTTCAACGTATTGTGGTTTTCTACCCGAACCCAAAGATGGTCTATAAAACACTTGAATTGATCATACATATTAAAATTTATTTTTGTTACCTTGATTTTTTTTTCCTTGCAGAGCTGAATATAACCCAAAAAATGATTTATTAGATCAAGAATTCATGCTTAAAGGGAAATGGTTTCAAAGGAAGGATTTGGAGGTAAGGCAACATATAAGTTGGATGAAAAATCTAATTTCACTTTATGTAGATCTTTGAAATTATGGGCTGTTAAGTTGTGTCTGTTAAGAACAATTATCAGTATGTTACACATTTCATTTACCCGTTGTTGCTAATTGGTCCGCAGCATCGCCACAACATTAATGTTGTAAGTTAATGTTTTTGAGAAAAAGATTCCAGCTGCAAAGAAGCATTTTAGGTGTTTGTGATGTTGAGCAGAATTTAAATTTAAGTGAAGTAAATAATGCAGAAGGGGTTAACGTCTTATTTATCGTTGTTAGGCTGTTGCTTATTATGTCCAATCAAGTAAAGCATGTTAACTTCATACAAATCAATGATACATTGAAATAAGGCACTAAACAAAAACATTTTAACATCTCTACATTTCTTCTGTCCAAGTAGACTATTAGAACCAAAAGGGAAAGCAACCAAGTAGATCAAGGGTCTTCCCTAGTAAATAATGGCAATCTTATTACTTTTCTATTTCTTGAAGATTATCATTTTTACTCATTTTAAAACGTAATTAAAGTTGGTCTTTGAGTTTAAGGACTTCTCTTCTTTCTTTTCAGATTATAAACAGTCGAGGAGATGTTCTTCTTTGTAGCCATTACATGCCTATCGTTCCTCCTGAAGAAAAAGCTCTTCCCTGTGTTATATACTGCCATGGAAACAGGTTAGTGAGAGATCTTGATTAAAATAAAACCTACATCTTTTAAAGGTGCTCACTGTGTGGATCTTCTTGGGGCCAATATTACCACTTGTTAAAGAGTGTGTAAACTTGAGCTATTGTAGATATAAACAGAATGCTTGTAGGGTGCTAGTCTATAGGTTTAAATGATGTCTTAGGTTGTATAAGTGGTTTTGAATTTTAACAAATGTTAAACTTCCCTGTTACTGATCATTTCACTAGGTAATTTACTAATTGCTATTAGAGGGGTCACTATCTCTGGTTTACGTAGGGATTAATGGGTGATTCTGCATGCTGACTTGTCTTTTCTTACTTTCTATGCTTGGAGTATGCCTTGTCCTCCCTTTCCTAGGATTCTTTCTTCTTAAATATAATTCCTTTAACTAAAAATAATGTCACACAGCTACTACATGTATGCATACATAGTATTGAACTTTAGATATTGAAGTATAAATTCGAGAATATTATTAAATTTTATAATATAGACATGTGTCATTTGAACATCTTAAAATTCATGAGATACCAAGGTTTTAAAATGACACTCTGTTTAAGATAGAAAGAATATATATTGAAATATAAAGTAGGGTAGTGGTTGCTGATTGTTTAAAGGAAAGAGAATGAAAGCAGCTCTTTGTCCATATTGACCTATTTTTGCACTAGGATTGTGGGTTTATCAGTAAAGTCTGTGTCCTTATCTTGCCGTCTCGTGAACCCTTCGACCATGTCATGGTTCCGCATCAGGGAGTCCTGACTCCTTGCTGAATGCTGATTTATCTCGGTATACTTAAAAAGTAAAAACTATGTCATAAGTTGGCTATAAATTGTTCAAAGAACTTTAGGTGCATGTAAGATTCTGAATTCCTTTGGCTGTCTGCTGTTTCGCTCCCAAAAATAGGGTTAATGATCCCCATTCCTGTCTTTATTTCCCTAATATTGGAATTCAGGCTACTTTTATTTTGAATCCTGAGTTTGGTCATATTAGTCAAAAAAATTCTTATTAACTTTTGTTTAATAACAAGTTTTTATCTTGATTCTACACCAGTGGATGCAGAGCAGATGCCAGTGAAGCAGCTATAATATTGTTGCCTTCAAACATTACCGTTTTCACCCTTGATTTTTCTGGATCTGGAATCTCTGGTGGAGAGCATGTCACTCTAGGGTGGAATGAAGTAAGTACCGAATATATTTAGCTTTCCCTTATTTAGAAGGTCACCGCATCACATACATCATCAACTTCCTTCCCCCACCAACACACACAATGTGACAATTACAAAGCAATAGTTTGAATGTTCTATGTACTTTTAATTCAGTTGTTCAAATTGTTTGTTTTCAACAGATATATTATCTTTTAGTATACTTATAAAAAAATGTCATTTGGGGATTTAATTTATTGTTTATGGTATAACTCATAATTACCTGTATAAGCGTTACTACAAAATTTTGCAAGTTATAATTGATACATATGATGCAATGAGAAAGGCCAGTGGTATTGAAAAGACTTGCACCTTTCTTCACCAGCTAGACCCACAAAACTCGATACGATGCACAAAACTAAAGCCAAATCTGCAACCAAAGTAACCACATCCGCTTAGCTCAAAACCTTTCCAGTTTCCACACACACTATATATATATAAAAAAAACTGGAGGCAATTAAATTACATATTTTTCGGCTAATCTGAAGCAACAAAGAGATTAATTCATAGACAAATTTTATAGCTTAAAATATTGCCTATTAATATTGTATTTAAATCTGATTTTCATCATCTCTTGTAATTTCCCAATTCTCTTTGTGTGTTTACTCACCAAATTTTCATTTCAAAATACTATAAATTCTTAGGGTTTCATTCTCACAGACACAGTACCTCAAGATTCGGATCTTGTGATTTATACGTCTTTTTGACAAGAAAATATGTACTCAACTGCCCTTAATAAAGAATTATAAAATCAAAGTAAGTTCCATCTTCATTCCACCCCCTAGAGTGGCATGCTGTTTTCCAGAGATTCCAGAGCCAGAGAGATAAAGGGTGAAAACAGTGAATTTGAAGGCAATAATATTATAGCTGCTTCACTGACATATGTCCTACACCCATTGGCACAAAAATAAATTAAGAAAATTCTTAGTTACTCCTTTCGTCCCATTAAGTTTCAAGAACATTTCCTATTATACCATTAAAATAAGCAATCATGCATGAAATGACGTCCATAAAGCATACTTTTTCTAACCTTTCAAACATAATGGTAATGTAGTCAATTCAAACAGTTAGGACATTGATATAGGGGATAAAGTTACTAAATCTGAGACATCCTAACTAGAAAGGAGTTCAGCTATATTGAAACGAAGGGAGTTAAAAAAGTTGGTAAGAGGTTGACAATGGCTGTTTACTATTGTTCTCCACATATGGGAGCTTAATCATTATAAATATTTTAATTATTTAATGTAACTTTTTTTCTTCTGCATTTAGTGCAAAGTTTTGTATACTACTTCTAGATTGTAATTAAAGGTGATCAGCATATAACTTTATCATAGTTTATGATATGTTTAAATCACTCTTGTTCAACTACATTTGTATTGATTGATATTCTGGAAGGTCGTCCCATTGTTTTTATGCTTGTATTCTTTCCATATATATTATATGCTTGATTTTTATCTCATTTCTTTTTATTTATTAAAAGATAATATCTCATTTCTTTTTATGAGGAGCGTGTAATGTGGCATTTACGTTCTTTTTGCACCAGATTTTTAATAAATGTTACTTAATATAAATTGATATGGGAGATTTGTGTTTGTTCTCTTCTCCCAGAAGGATGACTTGAAAGCTGTTGTCAATTATTTGCGGAAAGATGGAAATGTTTCTTTGATTGGCTTGTGGGGCCGCTCTATGGGAGCTGTGACCAGGTATTTACTCTACTTCTTGCCTTTTAGGTTTTTTATGTAACAATAGCAGAACCTAGGGACCACACTTTTTTATTTAAGAAACGTACATGAAGTAACATTGGCTGACTTTACATATTTCTCCTGCCAGCCTAATGTATGGAGCTGAGGATCCTTCCATTGCAGGAATGGTTCTTGACAGCCCCTTCTCTGATTTGGTTGATTTGATGATGGAACTCGTGGATACCTACAAAATACGTCTTCCCAAGTTTACTGTAAGTAGATCAATATGAGGATGCTTAGTCTTCACATTTTGGGGACTAAAATGTCATTCACCTTGACTAAAATCTGCAGTTTGTCTTAGCCAAATTATCTTTATGATGTTTGTTTATGTTTGGCACTCTTATTCGAGTTAAAAAGATTATGATAAATTGGGTGCAAGGTACTGATCATTGCGTTTTTTTTCTGGGTGTGCTTTTGTCTCTTATAGATCAAGTTTGCAATTCAATACATGCGAAGAACAATTCTGAAAAAGGCAAAATTTGACATAGAGGAACTGAACACTATCAAGGTTTTCTTCTATTATTCCGTTTAAAATTAGTATTAGTGTTCTTATGGTCATCTCATCGTAAGGAGTGTATTAATTTAAGTCTTACACTGTAACTATCGCTAATGAAAATCTAACCGTTTATATTCGTTCTGAACTATTTCTCAGTATTTGGTTTGCAAATAATGTTGCTATGTTAGTGGATATGATTTAGTGGTCTTCTGCTGGTTGCTAAATTATTATTGCATATGTGGACGATGAATAGTGAGCTAGATGTATCCCAGTGAAATATATGTTACAAAACCATAATAGTCTAACAGATTTACTTTCATTTCTGGTGTAAAAGTGTGGGACTTGAACAATGCTTAGTCATGGAAGTAATGAATAATAAATGCTTCTCCTATTCAACTTCGTTACTGGGAAACCAACTGCACAAAACTAATCTGGATTTTCGCCAATTCAAGTGCTCACACTTCACTAGTTTGAACAGAATAAGGCACGTGTTATAATCATCATTGAACACTTATTTGTCTGTTTTTTGGCGGTCACTTATTTTTTCCTGCCAATATTTGTCTAACCAAATCACACCTTATATCTGTTAGTTTTGTTGATGTTTTGAAGGAGAGGCAGCTTGCCAAGATTAAGTTTTGACGGGACAAGGTGTTTCGAAATATTTGAAGAGGGTTTTTAGATTTTATTCTCTTCAATGTTAATGAAATTTTATAGATATTCCTTTCTTAAGAATTTCATAATCAGCTTGGAACTTGTGCCACAAATGAGCATTAGGATCTTGTCAAGGTAAAGTAGTCTTCTTGAATCATGAGACCTTGAGGAATAATCATGTTGGTCCTTGTAGGCGCTCTTTCTTTGCACTTTCGGTTACTAATGCTGGTGTAATGGACCAAACAGTGAGATTAATCATAAAGCTATTAGAAAGCATGGAAGTGAATTTGATTAATTGGTAAATGAGGTCTATAGTTTTTGAGTGCTTCCTGCACTGTCAAGCGAGATGTGTTTGTAATTTACCTAAGAGCATGATTTGTGCCTAACTGGGCAACATATGCCAAAATCCAAACAGGGATTTTATTGTATTGAGGTCTTGTTTCTATTGATGACTTGACCTTCTTAAGCGGGTATTGTGTAGAAATTGAGTAAAGAATCAATTTTATGGATACAAGATAAATATTGGGATGAAACACTTGAAGAAATAGCTGATTTCAATCCACATTTATTCGTTCTTGCTTATGGATATTTGGAATTGGTTTCTGTTCTTAGTCAGACTGATAGTCTTACTTTTCTTCTTGTAGGTGGCGAAGTCTTGCTTTGTTCCAGTTTTATTGGGACATGCCGTTGATGACGATTTTATACAACCACATCATTCTGATCGCATTTTTGATGCTTATGTGGTAAACATCTAACATCACTTTTATTGTCATTGTTCTTCCTCTTATGTTGGTTGTCTAACATGTCTAGAATTGATACATGCAGGTATATGATCTATTTGATATTGCCTCATTTATACCTTTGCATCTTTTCTTTTAGATAGAAGAGGAAATTTTTTTCCCAAAGGGTGGGAAAGTGTAGAGGCCTTGAGGACCTCAAGGTCACTGGTTTCAATCCCTCATACTTGGGGCCAAAACACCCTATTAGAAAAGAGATAGAGAGTGCAAAGAAGAGGAGGTTTTGTGGTCCTCCCAAATTACAAAATATAATCTAGAGAAGCAAAGATATAATCATCGATGAAATATAGTAGCCTAATCCCTTTGGAGATCGGCAATAGGGATCTTCCTGAAAGTGTTCATCGCCAAAGCCCATAAAAAAGAAAGAAAACGACTTTATCCCTTACAGCATGCAAAACAATATAGCAGTCACGAAAGATTCTAGTGTTTCTCTACAACCATAAGCACTAAAGGATGACAAAACACGCCCATCGCTAAACAATATTGCCATCCACCGAAATACCCTAAAGCGGATGAGAATTGAGAAATAACTCCTTGATAGTCAAGGGAGACACCAAAAACTCCTTGAAACTCCATAAAGTAAACACTAGAGTTGACACGCCATAGGAATAGGTAACAAGACTTTGTATGGCCTACACAGATCATTAGTGTTGAGTTTTCCTTGGACCAACGCCAAATAAATGCCCTAATCATCGCAATTAGCTTTGCCTTCCAAATGAAATTTGCTAAGGAAATTGGGATAATGGCTGAGAAACCATTCAGAAAGACAAAAAGTAGGATTTGCATGAAAATAAGCCAAATGAGAAGAAATGGACTAATGGAGCTAGCTTCAAGGAGAAGAAGGCGTGAAGTCACATCTCTCGCCTCCTTATTATTTAGGCTTCAGAAAGTGGAGTTTTCGAGAGAGAGAATGACCTGACGCGAAAAAACATGCAAAAAAAGAACTATAAATTTTTTATTATTTATTTTTTAATTTGGTGTAGAGAAGGGAGTATTCATTTAGTTTTATCCAATGGAGCTTGTATGCTAACCAATGATTTTGGCAGGGGGACAAGAATATCATCAAATTTGAGGGAGATCACAACTCTCCTCGCCCCCAGTTCTATTTTGACTCTATAAATATCTTTTTTCACAATGTCTTACAACCTCCGGAGGACAGAGTGGGAGGAGCCTTTTCTGTGCCGTCTCATGATTACTTTGGCAAGGTAGAGAACTAGATTTTACTGTATTTCTATTTTGACTCTAGCAGAAGTGACAAGCCAGAAGTGTAGTTAGTTGACTGTTCCGTTTACAGGGTAGTTGGAGTGCTATCCATGATTTAGGATATGCAGATGACTTTTTGACTGCACCCTCAGGCATGAAACAAGTACCTATCTATATTTTTGTTTTACTTGTTTCACATCATACCCTTGGAAGAATTTCCTAGTCATAAATTGTTCATTATTTGCAGCTCCAGCAGCTAGTAGCACCGAAGATGCCATTAATCAACTTAGATCCAAAAGACCTATGAGTAAAATTGAGGTCAGTAATTGGTTGTTTTTCTGTCTTGCTTTACGTAGTTTAATTAGCTTAGGCTCATGTCCCTTTGATCAAACAAATACGTGTCCAATACATTTAGTTGGCATTTTCAAGGGTTTTGCACAATAATGAAAGTTACTTTTAGTCACTGTGAAGAACTTTCATTATTTAAAGTAAAAAAGGTAGTAAATTGCTCCCACTGCGTGGAAGAACCAGTTTGACCTATTATTTTAAACAACCTTCACGCGTCTTACCTTCTTCCTTGGAGAGTATATTATATACTTGAGTGGTTGGTTCATGCATTAATTATATCAAATTTGAGTCCCATATTCTAATGGTTAGTATTTCTATTATCTCCTCCTTGAATCTCTCCAGGTCCCTTCTGATATCTCATCTAAAGATAAACAATCTGCAGTTCAGGTATCTCCTTATTTTATCCTGTTTCTTTTCAATATTTTAATTTTTTTTCGAATCTTACTCTTTATCATATTTCTCCAACAGTTCATTCCCTCCAATGCGAGGTTATCGACATAACTTTTGCAGTTTGATATTTCTCCAGTAGTTCATTTGCTCTCCACCCAAAAATGTAAAAATTATAAATAATACTATATGTTTCTTTATGGTGTGATGGGGGAACTTAAGAGAGAGATAGAGAGAGAGAGGGATCACTGTATTGTTGCCAAAGAAGTGAAATTTCACTAGCATTATATTGTTGCTGCAGGAAGAAGGATCTGGAACTACATCTTCTACAATGATAAACTTTGAACTCTCTAATGGTCACCTGCATGGACCTCATGTTCCAATAGATGATGATGATTATGTAGAATACTCACTCGATGACATTCCTGATTTTCCAAGCAACGTGGAGGAGGAAGAAAGGGTACGTTGTACCATTCTCTACCTCTTCTAATCTATTAGATATCAACAATTATAAACTTCTGGTAACTGATCCTTCTTGAATTATGATTTTTTAAAACTCTTCAGATGTTCATGGAAGCAGTGATCGAGTCATTAAAAGACCTGGAGGTGAGACATCCTCACAGTGAAGAGCAGAAATCAAGTGTCGGCAGCAAACCCCCCGAGCCTTCACGGAGAGATGATCCCGATAATGCTTCCACTAGAGAGCGAAGTGTATCCTTAACTGCAGATCCATGCCACGACCATCTCAGCTTTGAATGGCAAGGATATGGCATCCGAACTCCAATCCCATGATACTAGCATATCATATATCGTAACTCCAACGAACACAAATGGCGTCTCCAAAGAATCAGGAAGTGCAGGGGATTCTACTCGTAGTGATAGCTCAGCGGGCTTCCAAAGCTCTTCAGGAAGCTAATAATATGGCTGATGGAACAAAAGCCACCGTGACAGTTGTTAAAAACCCAGCAAGCAATATCATGGATGGGTTGTTAGCGTCGTTGGGATCTCAACTTCTTTAAAAAATAGATGATGGGTTTTGATATCAGGTTCGCACAAGTTAAAGCCGTATTGTTTTGTTTCAAAAAAAAATTTGCAGGTATTTAGTGTTGTGAAGTAGTTAACCTCAAAAAAAGGAAAATAGGAAGAAACAAAAGAAAATGATAAGAGTGTGTATATTTCTGTGAAGGTGGTCACTTAATGGGATGAAAATGATTCACATTTCTGGAACAAATTGCGGGAAAAGGCCTAGTTTTGTAAGTTACACTAATTGTTGTGAAGAAATTTGGGAGGCTAGTGTTGTCCTGTGTAAATTAGTACAGTTGATGTGGACAGTTTGTGTTCATATATTTGGATTGAATCTTTCTTTCGTGTATGTCCACTGTTTCTGTTTCTTTTCTGGCCGCGAGGATATGAAAGTTGAAAATAGATTATCTTTTAATAGTTTTTCAGTCTTTCTCTTCTTTCTTTTTTTTTCTTTTTTTTTTGGGGGGGGGGGGGGGGGGGGGGGGGGGTGTGTTGCTTTGTTCTCAAATGAAAATGATATATATGGTTCTCGAATTCATTACTCTGCCTTTTGAATTGAAGGAATAGAATGGAAGGGAAGGGAGGACGAAATGGAATGATTTTAAGGTATTTTAAGTGTATATTTAGTTGTTGGTGGGGATGTTGTCAACAAAATTATCACTTATACTCATTACATTGGAATGGATTTTATTCCACCTTCTCTAAGGAATAAAAAACAAATGAATGAAATGAATTTTTATTCTATCAAAATGATTTACCATCCAAAATGACTATCGAATATATTATTATTATTTTTATTTCATCGGTTACTATTCTATTTCATTCTCACAATTCAAACATACCAAGACACGTGTTTTGTGAATTTCTTATATGAAATATATATCCCTTTCTATAAAAGTAATCTCATTTGACATTTATCCAAATTAGTTTATAAAATTTAAAAAACTAAATTACGACATAAATTTATTATATATTTTAAAAATAATAATATTCTACTAAATAGCGTTTTCAAGTAATTTATAATTGTAATTATTGCATTAATTAAAATTAAATAGAATTTATATCAATTTTAAATTTTAAGATTTTGTAAATTGCTTAGAAAAAACTCTCGTTTTGTGGGAGAAAGAGAGAGAAAAAAAATATTTTTTTTTATAAATTTTGGTGAATGAATTTAAGAAATATATATTTACAAAATGCTTATTTATTCCATAAAGGATAAATAGAATAATAGATAATCTTGTGTGATTTATGATTATAAATTCTTCTTTAAATTTTAAAGTTATTAACAAAGTAGTCTTTTATTTTGGGGCCGAGGGAGTATATATAATATAATATAACATGATTTAACTATCTGATCAGTCTCTCTCTAAAACCCTTGTAGCTGCTGCATCATGCTGCATGAGAGCGTCTAAATTAAGAACTAGTATCAGTATGATCGTCATCGCTTCATCAATGGCCTCATCTATCATCAAAACTCGTTACTCAAACCAATTGCTGTCACTCATCGCGAGTTCGACTCGGTGTTTCATTTCTGACTCGCCATCGTACGGAAATGCGGGATCCTTGTGGCGATCCATGGCCACGTTCACACGAACGTCAGTTCAATCAAGTTTATAATTTATTACATAGGATTGTATGTATTACATTGCATGTGATGTTTGTGTTACTTCTGATTTTTATGTCTGTCAGGTCCAACTCATGAATGTGGCAGTTACCACCCATTATTTGATGGAATCCCTTTTCTTAATAGTTAATTTTCTTTTTTGGTTCAGAAAACCTCATGTGAATGTTGGTACCATTGGGCATGTTGATCATGGGAAAACCACACTAACGGCTGCAATCACTAAGGTTGATTTATTGTTACATTATTTGATTGTCCGAATTCATTTTATTTCCACATTTGAGGTTACCTGACTGATCACTGATCATATTGATAGTATGAAACTAGAAAGTTTTCAATTTCCTAGTACTTGTGATTTGTGAATGGCCATGAATGGTTAAAGGGCAGTACTGTTCCGTGATGTAGGTGCTTTCTGAAGAAGGCAAAGCTCGGGCTATTGCCTTTGATGAGATTGACAAGGCTCCTGAAGAAAAGAAGAGGGGAATCACTATTGCTACGGTTACGATTTGTCTTATGTTTTCCTTTCCTTTTCTTTCATTTTATTCACCTATGTATTTGGCTTACTCTTGCTTTTGCATGATAAATTAGGCCCATGTGGAGTATGAAACTGAAAAGAGACACTATGCTCATGTCGATTGCCCAGGGCATGCAGACTATGTTAAAGTAAGGACTTGAAACTTGTAGTTGTTTTTGTTATTTTTTTTCCTCTGTCTGTTATTCTACCTATCCAATGAATTTACTGCTTTAGGAAAAATCAACCAACTGAAAAGAGAAAGTTCTTCAATCTGACCCTGGGCAACCCAGGTCCCTTTTATCTTTTCATTTCTTATTTTGGTGGCTCCTAAAATGTGAAGTTGATAGAAGTATCTGTGTCCATGTTTAGCTTTGGTGTGATACATATAGTTATGTCTTTGCCGATTAAAAAAAAAAGATATAGTTATGTCAAACAGCGATTCCTGGTTTTAATCAGATGACCAGGCTAATCGCTGGGAACCATTTAATATGATTATGTTGTTTCATTCAGAAAGAGTACTAATGCATGGAAAATATTTTTTGCTCGATAGAACGATGATCTTATCAGTTTTAAGAAAGTTTCTGCTAAATATTAGTTTTGGATTGTTTTTGAATGTGAAGTTGTGAGCATATCGTGGTACAAATGATTGTCGAGAAAAAGAAAGGATGTAGATTTTGTGAGATAAGACTTTGCGAGTTAACTATATAATTATAGCATGTGTGGGCATACCACTGCAGTTGAGGGGATCTGTTTTTAACTTGTATGAGGACGTATTTCTAAATGTTATGTGTCAAATGGTGCCTAGTGGCTTTTTTGAAAGAGATATGTTACCCTTTCTTCATCAGTTTAAAATATTCATGATTCCCATGCTTGGCTTCGTGTTGATTCAGTTATGTATATTGTTTAACACTTAACATTGTTTTGCAATTTTTTTCACTTCCCTGCTATATCTCGTAAAATTGTAGAACATGATTACTGGAGCTGCGCAAATGGATGGGGGTATCCTGGTTGTGTCTGCTCCAGATGGACCCATGCCTCAAACAAAGGAACATATTCTTCTAGCTCGCCAGGTGTGCACCCTTTCTCTGCTGGCTCATAAATAATGTATAGTTTGTGTTTAACGCTCACGTTTTTGAAGAGCCAAGATATCGTTTTTAATATCTTATAAGGATCCATTTTTATCCAAATTTTTTTAAAAATAAATAATCTTATGAGGATCTTGTTATGTGATTGACTATTGGGTGACTCAGGTTGGTGTGCCATCTTTGGTGTGTTTTCTCAATAAAGTTGATGCTGTTGATGACCCAGAGCTACTTGAGCTTGTTGAGATGGAGCTCCGTGGTATACTGACTTAATTTATAGTGGTTAGAGTGTGCAGTGTATGCTGTTCATCAGATTTATATACATGTGCTACTTGCCTTAGTAAAACTAATTTAGATGAACGGCCGATTGTTGCAGAGTTGCTTACCTTCTACAAATTTCATGGGGATGAAATCCCAATTGTTCGAGGTTCGGCGTTGTCTGCTTTACAAGGGACAAATGAAGAGCTCGGGAAAAAGGCAATATTGAAACTAATGAAAGCCGTGGATGAGTACATATATGAACCTGTTCGCCAACTTGACATGCCTTTCTTAATGCCAATAGAAGATGTCTTTTCAATTCAGGTACTTGGCCATATTATTTGAACTTATTTCTGTTGTACTTTCAGGTTATTCTAACATTGTTTTTTTTGATGCATCTATAACATGGTTATATATCGGTCTGTAATTTTTCTGCCATATATGATGGGATATTTTTACTTGAAGTTTTATTTTAATTTCCCCCCTTTTTTCATGTGGAAAGGGACGTGGGACTGTTGTCACTGGGCGTATTGAGAAGGGTACCATCAAAACTGGCGAGGAGGTTGAAGTTTTGGGGTTGAGGCAGGTAGGTATATTTAACACATTAATATGAAACATGTTTTTTTGTTTCTAATTTTTGCAACCTGATTTCGTTATTGCACTTCACAATGTGTCTTGTCTTATGCAGGGTGCACTGAAGACTACAGTGACTGGTGTTGAGATGTTTAAGAAAATCTTGGATCACGGACAGGTAATTGACTACTTTCTAGCCAGCCATATTTGAAGTAGGTAGTTCAGTTTCCATGTGATGGTTCATTCTCACAAATAGGCTCATATATACCTTGTAGGCTGGTGACAATGTGGGTCTTCTCCTGAGAGGTTTAAAACGCGATGATGTACAGCGTGGACAGGTGAGTTGACTTGGTTAATTTTTGTTCATATAGAAAGCATAATTCATCTAATGTATTTGGGTTTCGTGCGTGTCTACGTACGTACTACAACTACAGGTAGTCTCAAAACCTGGCATCCTGAAAACGTCTAAAAGGTTTGAAGGGGAGATTTATGTTCTGACAAAAGATGAAGGCGGTCGTCATACCTCATTTTTCTCCAATTATATGCCTCAGTTTTATATGAGGACTGCAGATGTTACCGGAAAAGTGGAATTGCCTGAAAATGTTAAGATGGTGATGCCCGGTGATAATGTGACTGTAGTTGTTGAGCTGATATCACCTGTTCCTCTTGAACCAGGTCGGTCTGTCTGTCTAAACTCCTGTTTATCCAATTATAATTAACAACTGTAGTTTAAAAAGCTAGCTAGCTAATGAGTTTGTTTTATATATATATATATATATGGTGTATTGGTTAAACAGGACAAAGATTTGCTTTGAGAGAAGGAGGTAGGACGGTTGGTGCAGGGGTAGTTACAAAAGTAGATTAATTGTTTGTTTCTTCAGGAATTGTTTATATGTTTGTGGCAGGATAGGATTAATAAATAAATAAATGTAAACGGAACTACCTACTGGGTAGTAGGTTATCGAAACCTGTTCTTATATTGTGAATAAACATTTACTCTTCTCCTATACTTGTCAATGAGCTGAGCTGAGCTGCGCTGAGCTGCATGTTATTTATTATATTTAAGCATGAATGTAAAATAAAAATATATCAAATTTTTCAAGTACAAGTTTTTTTTAATTATCTTTTTTCAAGTACGGTTGGCGATTTTCAAGGTGTGTGCTTGTAATAATAATAGAGCAATGCTACTATCACATAAATACTTTCACATAATTTTTACATGCACACATATACATATTGTGGGTCCCCGCCTGACATGCGGGACCCGCAATATGTATGTGAGAGTATGTGAAGATTATATGAAAGTATTTATGTGATAGTAGCATTATTTATAATAATATTCACTTGTTTTAACGTAATTTCATATTTTACTTCCTGCATTAGGTCATTTTGGTGTTCAATTTTTACGTAAAGAATTAGGTCAATTTGGTGTTCAATTTCAAGGGAACTGTAAATGTTTTATGACTACTTGCATGTATCCCATGCACCTGCTGAGACTGAATGTTTTCTTCATCAGTGTAAGTTTTGGTTTTAACTACTAAGAGAAGATATTAGCTGGTAATTTCCTCCCATTAATTGTAAATGGGACCCACATTCATTCATGCGATCTTACAAAAATATCATAGTAGTAGTTCCATTCTGTTGCTGGTGCAGATTTTCTCTTTGAATTCAACTACATGATTACATTTTCGCAATTGAGCAAAATAATGGAAGACAGACACAGAACAGGAATCATTTAACCTTTCTGAATATGAAAATGCGTACACGAGTAATACATATAAAAATTACAAAACAGAGCTACCAGTAGCTAACTTGGGGGAAATGACAATGATACATATAAATAATGATTGCCCGGAGAGAGGAAGGAAACTAGAAGAAACAAATCAGGCTAAGAAACGGCAAATGGTAAGAGGTAAGAACAACTAGGGATAAAGAATTCACAGAACTAGTGCACAAGTCATGCTAACAATGATTTTTGTAGTAAGCAATTAATTTAAGTCACAAGGGGACCCGTCTTTTCTTTAGCAAAGCCTTTAAACTTCCAAAAACAAGTTTTCAGTTGCAGATTATCTGCAAATTTTAGGCATCGAGCAATCAAGAGTTAAGAATGTGCAGATGCAGAAGCGCAGAGGACACCTGTATGAACAAGAAACAAACATGCCCACCAGTTTATGCAACCACATATAGGTTGATACGACACTCCAGAAAACAAATCTTGGTCGAGATAGTTAAGAAGGATAGGGAGATGGCATAGGGCATATTACCAGCTTGAAACAACAACATAGACGAGATCAAACTCCCAGCACAAACTAAGACATCTGCTGAAGAGGGAGGAAGGGTTTAGCAACATTTCAAATTCTTGGAAAAAGGTATAGGAGTTTGCAATGTTGGGTAATTTTTTTAAAAGAAGTCAAGATGTAGGTCAAGAGACTGAGAACCATAATTCTCAGATTCTAGTTTATGTAGTTTTTGTATAAATGCCACTAGCGTCAGTTCAAGCACAATGCACATTGTTCAAATAGTAAATCTTATTATTATTTTTTCTCCAAATAAGCATGGCACTAATGGTAGTTATTTCTCTCAAAACAAAAAATAGCTTTGAAACTATTTCCTAATACACTCTCTTACCCACACAACTGTCTATCTCTCTCTCTCTCTCTCTCTCTCTCTCACTTTCCATCTTAAATGTCTCCTTAATTTTTTCATTCTTTCTATTCTTTGTCCAAGTGTAACTAGAAGAAGGTTGCACTATTCCATACCAAAAATGTGTGGACACTAAACTTATTTGGCTTACTAAGTAGAATACATGCAGCCTAACATGTTGTAAGCAATTTCAAGCAAAGATTGAAGTATGGGCAGCATATAAGGTAAACCATGATTGTCCATGAATTCCATTATGGCAGAATCGCCACATATAGCGTACACTTAAAGCAATTGATGACTTTTTCTTAGATAATATAACTTGTGAACTCAACAAGCATAAACTCACAGACTTACCTAGTCAACTAAAACAACACCACTGTTGCCTAAATAATGACCTTCCTCTGCTGCACTTTAGCTCTCTCTGCATCAATGATCGACTCCACCAACTTAACTGAATTCTCCAACTCCCCTTCCTTATTCACAACCACATAATCAAATCTATTAACATGCTTCACCTCCTCACGAGCTGTGGCAATCCTCACAAGCAATGTCTCCTTGGTCTCAGTCTTCCTATCAATCAACCGCTGCACAAGAGCGGACTCACTCTCAGCCGCAAGAAAGATAAACACAGCAGAATCCCTAAGAATCTTTCTCAATGTAGCAGCCCCTTGTATATCCACCCTCAACACAATATCACACCCTTCAGCCATATAATCTCGAATTTGTTGTTTTGGTATACCCTTATAATCACCATACACCAATGCATATTCCAGAAGCTCCTGCCTCTCCACCATTGATAGAAACTCCTCTTTACTGACAAAAAAATAATCTTTTCCATTAACTTCACCGGGTCTCATACCCCTACTAGTTGCTGTGACAACAAAATGAATATTTTCTTTCACTTCTCTCAATCTTTTGATCACTGCATCTTTACCAACCCCACTTGGGCCACTGATCACTATGATCAAAGGGCTAGGGTTTGGAACCAACGGCTGTGAACTAAATGGAGTACCCAATGAAGCTTCAAGTGCTCGGTACAATTCGGCCCTATCGGCTTTATCAAGAGCCGGAATTGGAACAGCAGTGGGACGCCGAGCATCACCCATGTTGCAATTTGCTGAACAAAATCGATGGCTTACAAAATTTGAGCTGGGAAGTCTCAAACGGAAGCTGTTGAAACTCAAGAACTGTGACTTTGAATCGAATATAGCGAAGGGGTTTGTAGATTTTCTATATAAACTAAACGGGTTAGTGCTAGAACAGGAAAAAGAGGTGCAAATTCTACGGAAGAGCATCGAATCAATGCGATTATACAGAGGGGCATGTATATGTGTATATATAATTGGATGCTGATGAGGATTTCAAACCGAAAACTGTAAGAATCGAATCGAATAGAATAACCAGAAACAGTGCTGGAGCGGGAAGAGAATCAAGATTACAGCCGCCAGTGGGTGAGAATTTATTACAGAGATGTGGGTTTTGTTAGGGTTTATCCAAGATTATAGTTTGTTATACATGTGACTAGTCCTGACAAAAAAAATAGGTTTGGGTTGATTTTGAATTACAGGGTTGGTTTTGAATTTATTACGGCGACGAAATGTATGGAATTAAGAGATTAATGAAGCTAGTCCAACCGAGTATTAAGTTGATTTACAAAATTTATAGAATATTATCTCCTTCCTTAACAGGTTTTAAAGTTGTGTATAAGTATTAAAAAAATAATTATATAATATTAATTATTTATATTATTTTTATATTGAAAAAAAATATTATTTATTAAGCAAAAAATAGAAGGAGAATTAAAGTTATATTTAATAGTTAGAATAATATTAGAAATTAAATAATTAATACTTCTTTAAAATTCTCAAACGACTTATATTAAAGAATAAAAATACTTCTCTAAAACGACTTATATTAATGGACAAATGTAGTATAAAATAAGGTTTGATTGAGGCTTGTTTAGTTATCGACAGTGGCGAAGCAAAAAAAAAAATCAATGGGGGTCAAATTACTAAATTATACTCTCCAAAATTTATTACATCATATATATAAAAAAAATCAGTGGGGTCAAATTATTAAATTACACTCACAAAAAATCTATTACATCATATATATATATATATAAATTTAGTGGGGTCAAATTACTAAATTACACCCACAAAAAAGCGATTACATCATATATAACAAAAAAAAATCAGTAGATTCGATTGACCCCACAATCATACACTTGGCTTCGCCACTAGCTATTGAGTCGAACACGATCTTGAATTAAATTTTAAACTTTTCGAATAAATATGATCCGAGTATAAATAGAAAGTTACAATTTGAGAAGGTTCGAGTAATTTATCGAATTTTAAAATTTGTTCATATTCGAATAATTTATATTTCGAATCGAACTCAAATCGAACTTTTAGTTGAGTAAATACGAATCGAGTTTATATAAAAGAGTAATGCTAGAGACACAACTTATTCTACAATTATTTTATAATTTGCTGATGTGGCATACTCCACCTTAGCATATTGATGAACGAATTGCTTCAATGTAATCTTCGATCTCACATAAAAACTGAGGTTGAATATGCCACATCAACAAATTATAAAATAGTTGTAGAATAAATTGTGTGTCTAGTATTATTTTATATAGAATATGTAATTATGGATATTTGTGACGAGTTGGAGAATAATTGGGAGTATATTCGAAAAAATTGGATATTGACTGCAAATTTATTTATACTCTGTTTGTGTGGATTTGTAGAGAGAAAAAAATGAAAAGAAATTTATTTTTACATAAATTATATTTAAAAAAAATTTCCAATCTCATGAATTACCTTTATGCGTTATTATTAATTAAAGAAGGTTTAAAATCATATCATATGAAGACAAATTAATTCTTGATTTAATATCCAAATTTTAAGTCTTCGTTATTTCGCGCTCTTTCAATTTCACGGATGAAACGCAAACTATTATGTAATATATCATTTAATAAATTTTCTTCTAAATCTTTCTAACATTGTGTTTATGAGTTTACAGGGAGAATAAAAGAATGGAATTTAAAATTTATGAGAAAAAAAGAGTGAAATAAAAAAAATTGTTTTTCCCTTGTGTGTGTGAGTTTTAATCTCTTTCCTTAGAGGGAGAATAAAAGAATGGAATTTAAAATTTAAAAAAAAAAGGAGTGAAATAAAAGAAATTGTCTTTCCCTTGTGTGTGTGAGTTTTAATCTCTTTCCTAAAGTTTCCTTCTCCTTTATTTTTTTCTCATTTTTAAAACTCACAAACACACCTTAAGTTTGGGAGGTTAAAAATCTCCCTCCTCATTCTTTTCTCTTCTAAAAAAATTACAAACAAAAAACTTTTAATCTTCTCTCTATATTTCCTTCATTTTTCTTTCTCTTCTCTCATTTTTAAAATTCACAAACACGCAATGTTAATGTAAAAATTCAGTAGTTGTATAAATAAATTACCGTCACGGTCCCACAGTATTACAGTATTAGTAATAATCTTATGTTTAATAATGCTTGTAATATAAACAAACCATAAAAAGAAATTAATTATTGAAAATCTTTATAGGTTGATGTATAGACTACATATTGTTTAATAATGTTGTTCTATGCATATTCTAAAATTAGTTACAGTATCGAGAGCCTTTGCTTCAACAGATTAATGGATCGGATCGTAGAATATTAATAGGAAACTGATAAGCATAATAGAAAATGATATTTTTACATAAAAATGGTCGTTATAGATCTTACAGTGACGGAACCGTTGCTATATATCTATAACAATATTTTTCATGTAAAAATATCAAAAAATATTGTAGAAATATTAATATACTCGACCATGTTTAGGAATTATAACACTCACAGAGTTATATAGTGATAGTGATTTTAAAAATACAATGTCTCACCATATTTGTAGGATAATAATAATAAATGAATATCAAGCAACTTTTGTTATTATAACATAGTATTATTTTGGGAACAATCCTAAAGGAATAAGAGATTTTATTAAGTGAAACTAAGAGTTTTTGTTATGTATCGCGAAAGTTTTTAATCGAATATATAATTAGAACGTATGTACATACATAAAATTATTGTTTTTAGACTTGGCCCGGATCGGTTGGTTCAACCCGGGAACCGGTTCTATGTTCGGTCCGATTTGGCCAGGGTAAACCAGTTTCGTCAAAACCTGATTGAACGGTTGATCATCGGTACAACCGACGGTTCAACCACCTATACCGGTTACCGATTTGTTTATTATTTTTTTGTATCAAAAATTTTTAATATTAAAATTCCCTTTTTAGTAATATTGTAACTCAACTTTATTATGTTTTAATTTATAAAAAACGAGATTTTTAAATTTTTTTATTAATTACTAATAATATATATGTTTTTATATATTTATGACGTCACTGGTTCAATAACGGTTCAACCACTTGTTGAATTAGTGATCCATCTTTTTCGGTTCGATAATTTATTCTATGTTATTACATATATTTTTAAGTTAGTTGTAATCTAATTTGGTCACATATTTATGAACATTATACTAATAGGAGATCCTTTGACTAATAATTAGGAACAAAAAACCTTTGAGAAAGAGTTAAACTTGTCAAATCATCCTGTTACCCTGTCTATTAACATAAGTAAAAGAATTATAGCTAAAAAGAGTTTCATGAATTTCAGCAGCTATCAAAGTTAAAGCCGATAGATGGCTAACCTTGTTATATAGCCTTGAAATAATCATTAAACAGTGAGTATTAAGATAAAATTGTTTATAAAAATAAAAATTTGCATTGTGCTTGTCTTTGTTGTGTGGATAATAGCAAAGCAAATATAGGTAATGAACTTTTTAAGAAACTCGCACATAATAAATTAGGAAAGAAAGGAACTGATATTTTTATATTAAAAAAATTGATATTTTATTTCACGTGAACAGTGAGTGAATTTTATGTATATGTGAGAGATTCATATAAAAATATCATTATATATAAAAATATCAATTTTCAATTAGTAATTAATCACGTGTGATCGCCACGGTTCCACGGTGATGTGAATTTTTTTTTTTAATATTTTCACGTGATATTCCGTCATAATAAAAATAAAATATAATGAGAGAGGATCACATCTAAAATATCAAAATTATCATTTACCTTTTACATATTCACTTCTTCAACGGAAACAAAGAAAAAAGAGAAAGAAACGGGTCGGGTCGGACTAGTTCTTATCCTATAAAAGGCATTCTCCGCTCCACACACACTATACGCATTTGTAAAGTCCACGCTCAGCCTCCGACTCTTTCACCCTTTCTCCTCGTATAATTTCTCTGTTGATCATATAACAAACCATATATAAATCCTGCAAATTCCAAATTCAGAGCTCATATATCTCAAATATCCATATGAGTTTACGGTAGGTTAGTCATAATCGTCAATAATTTCAAAACCCTTCAACCCCCAACCTAAATTCCATACCAAAACCCTCCAATTTTCTCTCAGAATACATCCTTTACGCAATAATCCCAATCCCTAATTCCTCAATTCCACAACACAAACCCTAGAAAACCCAGAAGCATCCATGGACACGATTAGGGTTTCGAAGCAAACCCTAAAACCCTCCATCTCAAAATCTCCAATCTCCTCCCAAACCACCACATCCACCTCTCTCACCGACACTGCAAATGGGTCCCATGAGTTCAAGATCAGCGGCTATGCGTTGTCAAAAGGGATGGGAATTGGGAAGTACGTAGCTTCAGATACGTTCATGGTGGGTGGGCATCTGTGGGCAATTTATTTCTATCCGGACGGGAAGAGTACGGAGGATAACGCTACGTACGTGTCGCTGTTTATAGCACTGGCGAGCGAAGGGACGGATGTTAGGGCTTTGTTTGAATTGTCGCTGTTGGATCAGAGTGGGAAGGAGAGGCACAAAGTTCACACACACTTTGGTAGGGCATTGGAGAGCGGTCCTTACACTCTCAAGTACCGTGGGAGCATGTGGTAAAGTTTCTATTTTAGGAGTATGTTTTAAATGAATATGCTATATTAATATGTTTTAAATGAATATGTGGGTCTTTGTGTTTAAAAAAAATTGTAGTTATGAAGAAAATCACTTCAATTAGGGAGGGATTCATATATCTGAGTTATAAACATATACCAATAGTCTATGTATGTGCCTAAACTCTTTACCCATGTGTGTGTGTGTGCTTATTTTGAATTTGGAATCTCTTTTACGAAATTGAGTAGTTGTATATGCTGTAGATGATGGCAGTTACAGTGATTTCATTTTACTGAACTTTTTAGGCTTTCTTTTGAACTCTGATGAGGGAAAACGAAATAAAATGAAAAGGAAAAAAAAGTAGATATGGAAAGAGGCAAAAAAGAAAAGAAAACATTGACTGAATCCTTCTACTATGCTTCTTTCTTTTCCCTACATTTTCCAAGTTCTAATCCAAGCCCGTTATTGAGGTCTGATCATGATAAACGCCGGTTTGGAAATAATCAAGCTAATGCTTTGTTTGCCAGTGGAATTTTCAGTGGATTGAAGAGGATTTGGTATGTTCAAAAAAGGAGGTCAAGAGGAAAGGTGGATGATTTATTCCTCTTGACCCAATAATTCCTTTTTTCCACAGAAGTGAAAGGGAAATGGAGGAAGGAGTAAGAGAACTCTCCACCTTTATTAGAAATGAATTAATCCCTCTATCTTTATCTTCAAATAAGTTAGTTAATCCCGCCATATTTCTTAATAAAGATATTTGACATGTTTTTCAATCGGAAGATGAAGATAAGATTATCTGGACAATGTACAGAGACATGCCTTGGTAATAAAAATCATTCAACTCAACAGGAGATGTAATAAGTACATATCAGTGTAAGTGGAAGTGGAATATATTATGGTGAACATAAATCTTGTTGAATGTAATCATTTGCCATTTGTCTCTTGCTAATTAGTGAGAGCAATACATTGCTTAAATATGCAGCTTCCCTTTCCACTACGTAGAGTTTACATGCAGCTCCATGTGCACTGTAAATAATTTGTTGTTGACAGATTGTTAGAGGAAGGCAGCCGTACCTGCTGAATATATAGTGGTGACTGAGAGATAATCACTGGAGAAACAGGTCTTTCTTGCTCTCTTGGATTTGAGGGGTCATTTTGGTGTTAGCTTGCTGTTTATTCTCACCTTGTGTCTGATTTAACTGTTTAATCTTATTGTGTTCCATTGTGCGATGTAACATTGTGCGAGTCCATTGCAGTTGTTTTAGAATCTAGTAATATAAGTAGTTCTTTAGTTTACTGCTTTTCTTGCTCTAAAACACTGTTAGTTGTACTAATTTAATGACTTTTGAATTTAGAGTACTTTATGGAATCAAGTAGTAGAATAACTGCTCTTCTGTTGAATACTCTGTTTTAACATATACTAATACTGATTGCGATATATACAACTCTACTACTTCATTTCCTTGTTAATTTTAAATTGGTAAATCCATTTGATGTTTCAGGGGCTATAAACGTTTTCTCAAAAGAACTGCTCTGGAAACGTCAGACTACCTTAAAGATGATTGCCTCATGGTTAAATGTACGGTTGGTGTTGTTAAATCACATACAGAGGGACCAAAGGTTTACTCTATACCATCACCACCATCTGATATCGGTCAGCATTTTGGACAGCTATTAGAAAGTGGAGAGGGAGCTGATGTCAATATCGAAGTTGATGGGGAAATCTTTGCAGCCCACAAGTTGGTGCTTGCTGCACGTTCACCTGTGTTCAGGGCTCAACTTTTTGGTCCAATGAAAGATCATGACACACAATGCATCAAAATTGATGAAATAGAGGGTCCGGTTTTTAAGGTTAGGGACCTTTTCTGTATTTGCACGTTTGTTTGGGTGTTCTAATATTGTATAATGTCCTCTATATTTTTTGGGTCTTTAATGAATATTTAGATTAGATGATAATTGCATGTGTATTATAGTGGCTACTCGTGCTGCCAAGCAGTTGCATCTAGATGCGGAGTTTTTGAATAAATTAATATTCTTGAGTTGGGAGCACTAAACAGATACTATTTTGCTTTTCATCCTAAATCAAATCATGACTAGTTGTTAGTGCTAAGTTTTGCTCGATTTTGTTCTTTTGTGAAAATCCATTAGTTTTGAGGATCACAATGTTCTTCCTTCCCCTTGTTTTTTGGGTTACATTACACTATTTATGATGGTTCATTAGTGAGCTTTTCTATTTGAAACTGTTATTTGGTAAATTATATTCACAGTTTTGGTTATGGTTTAACCTGATTATGTACTCCTTGTGAGACAAATAAATGTGGTTGCCTCACCCTGCTATTTGTTCTCTTGGTTTGATAATTTTGAAGGCGTTACTCCACTTCATATATTGGGATGCTCTCCCTGAGATGCAAGAACTTGGTGGTTTAACTTCAAAATGGGCTTCTGCTTTGATGGCTCAGCATCTGCTTGCAGCAGCAGACAGATATGGACTTGTGAGGCTCAGATTGCTCTGTGAGGCTAAACTTTGCGAGGATGTTGCCATTAATACTGTAGCCACAACTTTAGCTTTGGCGGACCAGCATCATTGTTTCCAGCTGAAATCTGTTTGTCTCAAATTTGTCGCTCTTCCTGAAAATTTGAAAGGTAAATTTTCTGTTGTCCTCCCTCTTGGTAGACCTTTTACTTGTGCAACTATATTAACTTATAGGAAGAAGCTTTAGGGATATGTGGTGTTGTGACAACATGGTTTTAGAAGGAAATTGAAAATTAAATTTTAGTTATCATAGAAATTACCCCTATTTTATGATAAAAATACTCGACGGACACTCTGATATGTTTTAGCTGTCAGCTTTTCAGGCAGTTTAATTTATTTCAAATTTCCAAGGGTGTTGGCTTCTTCCATTTGGGATTACATTACTTTGTTTTTAGCATGTACTTGGTGCTTCTGCTTAGTTCTGCTCTCCTTGATTGAATGTTGATAGAATTATATCGGTTCTATGGTGCTGATCTGACTTTTTGTGTTCCTTAATATATTTTGTGCTAATGTAAAAGATGGCTTTCTGTTCTGTTTTCAGCTGTGATGCAAACAGATGGATTTGATTACTTGAAGCAGAGTTGCCCTTCTGTCATCTCTGAATTGCTGGAGTATGTAGCAAGGATCAGTGAACATTCCGTAATTTCTTATGGTTATGGGACTGACATTACCCTTGATGGTGCTGACATGAATGGGAGGCGGGTTAAACCAAGGCTATACTGAGTTGAGAAAATCCTATATATTCACATTGGTTATCCAACAATGATTATAGTCCCGAGAAATTAGTCATTTTTGGATTGTGCAACAGTTATCAATCATATATAAGCATTTAATGGCTTACACTCTGTTTCTATAGTTGGTATGTCAATATTGAGAGCATAATGCTGTTCTTTAAGCATTCTTGTGTATAGAGATTCTAATTATTGAATGTACCATTTATGTTGTAGCCTAATAGATTGGTCCAGAAATTGCCTAAATTGCCTCGTGTTAATGATGATTATCGCCGGTTGATTTTGCTCTGTTTTCGAGGTCATTGATTTTTAAATGTACCATTATTGTATTAGCCTTAGTAGATTGGTCCAGAGATTGCATTGATGATGAAGGTACCGTGGTGTAGATAAATCACTAGACTTTGGAAAATATAAAGGTAATAGTATGCTGCCTACTCAACCCAGTAGACTTTAAAAAAATGATGCATTGTTTTGTTCCTCAAAAGGCCAAGGAAGGTCTGAAAATAAGTTGCTTCTATGATTGATACAGGTTGTAATATTATTCTTACAGCCAATGCCAGTTCCAGTTTTCATGAAGTAATATCCACATATTTCCCTCCCAGTAATACATGTTTGAATGGTTTTTAAAAGTACAGAATGACCTACGCTGAGAGGATGCAACTGGTTCTTCGCTATAACAAATTACCGGAGAGAAATGCATAGCTTGCTTCCTTTTTGCCCAAGAATGAAAATATCAAATCCTCTTCTGATCATGTCTTTTTATGTCCACCAAATCTTTCTTTCAACTAGAACTGTGGAAAAACACCAATCATAGCCTGAAAGCAAGCAGAACTTTCTCTGCACTAGACTTGAAATCAGTGATCATTTTAGAAGTTCAAGCCTAATACCAACAAACATCATGCACTTGAGCCTTTGCAAGCACCAGTTTCTGCAGCCTAGAGCACTGAAATCTTTCCACCTGTGAATTTACAGTTGAAAGCCGAGCAATTTTGTATCGAGTGTAGTTATGATCCCGCCGTATGTGACGTGGACAGCAGAGTCCACCACATCTAATTAGAATTAGAAGATCGTAATGGAGTCAATACCACTGACTTCCAGAACCACCTTGAGCAGCAGCCACTTTTCTTGCCAGGTATGGAGGTTTTGTCTGCAAGCCGTTGGATCCTTCAATGCTATCTTCAGCCCTTTCGTTTTTACAACCTGGGTTGCTCCTTCTAGGGTAAGACGAGCTAGAAACAGCATATTGAGTTGGGACAGCTGGATTTCTTCCGGTTCTTCGCTGTTCAAGAGACTCTGCTGCTGCAGCTGCAGCTCCACAGTTGTTGTATCGCAACACCGAACCCACAACTTTCCCAGGTCTTGCAGCACCTCCAGCTGTAAAAGCCATTTGTTATCAGAGGAGATGAGTCTTAAGAACTGTATGAACTGGGTACTGAGCGTGTTTTGAGGCAGCCCACAAAATTGCAAGAGTACAATTACAGTTGAACCTCAAAGCTCAAAACCAGACACAATACTAACAGTTCAAATTCATGTATACTGCAGTTGTCACATTCTGTGTGACCACTCTCAAAACATTGCAAATGTTGCAGGAAAAATGTTGAAAATTATAAATGTGGATGTGTCTGGCTGTCATTATGTCTTAAAATTGGTGAAAATGCACACTTTTCAAGAGGACAAATCATGACATGGAGGAAGTAATTCTAGTGTGATTTGTATGCAGTAATAAAAAAGATGATGCAATGGTGAGGTCAAATGTAACCCAATGATGGCCTTCAGATTAGCTCTTTGCTATCTTATTTCAGCACCCAAATCAACAACTTGAGAGAAATCCAAGGAAAAGCTCAGCTATGGATTAGTCTGTTGTAAGTTGAGCGTCACAATATGTATTATATTCTTAAGCCAAAATCTTTAGATAAGGAGAGATCTGCTCTCCGTTAAGAAGGTTACAAACCATTGCTTTCACAAGCAATTCAAACAATATAATCAGGAGGAAGCGATCAAATTGAGAGGGGGGGAAACCACGGTAATATTAAAATGTGAACAGTTAAATACATAGATAAGGCATAAAAAATGATAAGCAGTTAAGTAATACACACCATGAATACTTTGAGGAACTTGGATAGGCAGTCTTGTTATTGGGATACTAGAAGTCTTGTCTGCGTGCAACTTCTCACCATCTTTGATGCAACATCTGGAGAGCTCATTTGTGACTTCAGTAGTATTCTGTGCTGAGTCATTTGAATATAACACACATTGCCTGCATGAAGATTCTATTAGTGTGGAAGATGCAAGAAATGACATTCTAATTCTATTATCAATGATAAGTAGAACAGCATATCAAACTGCAGAATAAAGACTACCTGGGCAATGATGCGTGCTGCCTCTCAGGTGGAGCAACAGTTCCACCCTTTCCATAGTGCTCCTCAAGGTAAGCAAATTGCTTCTTAAATTGGTCAACAGCACTGTAAAGGAGGAAGTAATGGGGGTAAAAATAATAATTATGTAGTTGTTAGGCTATAGAAGGCGATAAGTGGTGAAATGCAGTCATGTTTAGGTCTTTCCAAGGATGATGAAGATTCTAGAAGCGTCATATATTGCTTACAGAAGTATAAATAAGGGAAGTCCTTTTAAATCTTACACTGGAGAAATCACAATTTTTTAGTATGGGCATATTTTATTTTCAAGCATGGAGTAAAAATAATAATGCAAATATTTGTTGTATTGCGCATCCAAATTCAAACGATATCAAAAGCTTCACCTATATCTCCAAGTTTCATGTTTTGAAAAAGAAAACATCACCCTGGATAATGAAGCTTGCTTAAAATCTCGCAACTCTTTTAAGTGTGTAATCTTCTTAAGGGAGTAAGTAGGTATTGGTCTAAGTCGTTTAACATGCAATAACAGCCTTTTCATCACTACAATGGCCAAACAATTCAATAAGCATCCATGATCGGAAACTTCATTAATATTCCACAACTCAAAATGCAATCTTCACTTGAGGCCAAAGCAGCACTAACAATATATTCGACATCAAAGGTTTAGGTCTCACTACTCTAATTGAGACAACAAACTAGTGTCAAAAGAACATGTGACAACAATAGAACATAGCAGAAGGATTGTACCCTCCACCTTCAGTTAAAAAAAACTAGACGTAGAGCAATCACATAGTTATTGAAGATTGTCACAAATCTTCATGATCATCAAATGAAAATTCCAACTATGCATACCAAAAGTTCCTCTAATGAAAGTCACATTACAATGAAAATGCAGGTGACTGGTGAAGATAATTGACGCATGATAAAAGATGATGAATAGGATAGCTCTATATTTCCAGATCAGGTCACCTTGGATACATGAAGCCTGTTGGTTCTGATCCTTCCAAGAACTCCTTCAGCATCTTCGGATGATATTCAAGAATCTCCCGGTATATTAACTCTCGTACATCTTCCTTCGTTATCCTTCTCCTTTCAAATTCAAATTCCATTTTGGTAACAGGTTGAGCAGAAGGTTCCCTCTCAACCTTCGCCAAGTTCTTGAAATATGGATCTGAAAGAGCCTGAAAACTCGAAACACAATATGCTCTTACAAAAAACAGGCAGTTATCATGTATGGTGAGATATACAATTGAACATATATTGTACCTCTTCAGCTGAAGGTCGATCTTTGGGTTCAAATGCAAGCATTCTTTCTAACAATCGAAGTGCGAGGGGGTCCGCATTTGGGAACTTATGGGAGAAAGGAATAGGCTTTTTCCTCCTCATGCTGCTTAAATATCTCCTGGCCTTTTCATTTCGAATCTATAGGGTAATATTAATGGTTGAGCAAATGAGTTAGCCACGTGGATGGGACATAAAACAAAATGACATTGAAAGTAAAAACATGATTATAAAATTGCAACAACATGCTCAGCAAAAGAAACAGACCCTAGCTATGGCTTCAGGAGATGGAGTTCCTAGAAAATCGGTCATCAGGTCCAACTGATGAACTACGTTTTTCCCGGGAAAGAGGGGTTTTCCAGTCAAGAGTTCAGCAAATATGCAACCAATGCTCCATATGTCTATTGCAGGTGTGTACTGAAAAATAACAACAGAGATTGATTATTATAAGTTAACATCGTGAACAATTGTCACAATGGAATGATATATATGATACAATAGTTTCAAACCTACAATTTGGTTTGAAATATATCCTGTTACTTCTGTGCAGATAAAAGAGGTAATAACTTTTGTACCTTAGAGAAGAAGGATCCACACAATTCAGGAGCCCTGTACCATCTTGTTGCAACATAATCCTAAACATGTTAAATGGAAATAATCACCTATAAATGTAGAGGGTAAACTCCTTGCTTTTTCTCCATTCTTATAAGCTAAAATTTTCATAAGAAAACTGAATCACGTGAATAGATCAAGAAATATACAGTCCAAAATATTGCAGTAGGGGTATCATTGAATGCCACTCGTGCAAGACCAAAGTCACAGATCTTCAGTTTGCAGTCCGCATTTGCCAATATATTTTTAGGTTTTAGATCCCGATGAAAGACATTTGCTGCAGATATGTATAAAAAATCAGAACTGGACAAATCACCTCAGGCTAGAAACTACTTTGGAGTGATACACATTCTTATATATACCATTATTAAAAAGTAATTATACTGCAATCAAGTAACTGAAGGCAGTCCATAAGTTGAACAAATACCTGTGTGTATGTACTTTAAGCCTCGAAGCAGCTGATAAAGGAAGAACTGATAATGCTCTGGGGTTAAATCATCATTTGCTTTAATAACCTGGTGTAAATCAGACTCCATTAGTTCAAAAACTACATATATGTCTCTAAATTCCCTTCTGGAAGGAGGTAATAAGATGTGTTTGATTTCCACTATGTCTGGATGTCGAAGGAGTCTAAGAAGCTTAATCTCACGAAGGATGCGTGTGGCATCCGAGACATGTTCAAAAATATCATTGATCTTTTTAATCGCCACTTTCTCCCCCAGATGGGTATCGTATGCAGAGCACACAACACCATAGCTTCCTTTTCCAATCACTTCCTCTATTTTATACCTGTTCCCTTCTCCATATTCTGTGAAAAAGTCTACATCTGCAGATGCCTGCAACATTATGTCATAATGTTATGTGTTATCAAAATTCTGTGATGCATGCAAACAGTTCAAAAACATGTGCACAAAATGGAAAAAGAATGACATTACCAGCACTTGATGACATCAATTCTGAAATTTAAGTTTAACATGTGTAATCATTCATCACATAAATGAAAAACACGAGAAAGCTAAAATAAATCAAGATAGATTAAAGAAAAGGTTGACATGGATTTAATCCATTTGGAGTACTTTGCATTGTGAAATTTCAAAAGGCCTCCTTTGTTCTTGGTTGACTCCATAACTTCTTTCTGCTTTCCCATTCCACAAAGGGTGATGCAGAAATTTCTTACCTATCTTTTTGCCAGCCATTGCTGCAAATCCCACTTCCACATTCCAATCCAGACAGCAACAAAAGCAAAATTTTAGCCAAACATTGCAACATACATATCGAGTTAGTTACATTCCAGTCTTGGCAGGACAGACAGTATCCAATATATTCTGCTTTACTCTGTATAAAACTAAATTCCCAAAACCAGAGTAAGAATAAAGTGATCACCACTTAAATAAACTATTAAATATATAAATTTTAATTTAATTGATTTAAAAAGTTATCAAAGAAGTATGACCCTTTCAATTTAGTGTAAGGACATCATATTTGGTGTCACTCAAGGGATAATAAAACATATTGTACTGCCTGGATCTTGAGATTCTAAGGGCTCAGCACAAAGGACATGCTCAAGGAGATTACTTAAGATCTATCCAAATACTAGCTACAATTGGAAATACCAAGTATAACTAGAACCTAACTATATACAATTATCCCAAAATTGATCAAAACACCGGCTTTAATTCCTAAATCACCATTACTGCACAATAAACTATTCATATTCAATTTACAAGTAAAATGTTAAATGTATGTTACAGTGTAACCCAGAAACATAAGCATGTAGCTTAGAAGCTGTGAACAATATAGACCAACAACTCATCAATCAACATAAATCCCCCAAAATACCTGAATTGATTCAGTACAAAAAGGAATTAGATAAACAGAAAACTAGTTTACTTCTTTTAAATGACACCATTTGTAATAAATTAAAAACATTTCTAGCATACCCAGTAAGCAAATAGACCTATTCCCTATCTCACACACACAAACAAACACACAACACCGACATAGTGGAAATGGGGGAGATTTAGCTACCTTTTTACGCTGATCGGGCTGCATCTCAGTAGCAAAGCATAAATATCCTCCAAAGTAATAAATCAAGAACGAGTAGTGAACAAAATGGTGGATCCCCCAAGAAAAAATCAGCTAAGCTCGAAAATTAACACCGACCCAGAAGAGAAAAATCAAATCTTTTTGGATCACAAGGCCAGTTGGATATAATCAACTCAAAGCTATATATAAAGAAAGAGATATATTGTAGTGATAGCTAGAAAAGAGGGCTTTCCCTAAATTGTTCCGCTGAACTTAGTCGAAGATCTACAAGTTCGATGATCTCTATTCTTTATATATATGAGTGTATATATGTATGTATATATATAACGGTAAAAAACAGAGAACAGAACATAACCCCTTAAGTTTTTCTGCAATACAAAGAAGTAGAGATTTGGGAGAGAAAATGCGAGATGATATACCGATCTAAGTGGGTAGGGAGAAGATGGGAAGTGTGTATTTTTTTCCAGTATTTGTGCGAGAGATTTATAGTCTTCAAGATGAAGGGTTGTAAATTGAGGGAGAGAGGAGGGGAGAGGAGAGGAGAGAGACCAGGAAAATGTTTAAATTGTTTTTTCTTTTTCTCTTCATTTTATTACCCTTATATTACTCTTAGGCTGCGTTTGGATGTCTCTAAAAGGTGTAGCCATTACAGTTTTTCCGGGCAAATTTTTCACTTGTGATGAATTTGAACATTGATTATTTTATTATATTTGTTTGGGTCTCTGTCAATCCTTTTTTTTAATAAATTAATATTTACACATGTATTTTTAATATTTTCACATAATTCTATCTCACATAAAAAAAAAAGTGAATCACACCTTTATGTGAGAAGAGACAGTGCAAAAATTTCAAAAATTTATGTGAAAATAGTGATGCTTTTTTTTAATGTTATACTCTATTACAATAATTTATCTTAGTATATGGGGAAAAGTCTAGGTGGGGGAGGGGATAACTTACTGTTTTCATCATATTGTTGTTGACAGAACTGTTCCTGAGCATGGATGGGAGGGTCGATCGCCCTGGGCCTCCGATCGGAGGGGCTCCAAATTTTTTTTATATATAGTATGTTTATATATATATATATATATATATATATATATATACGATTTTAAACATTTGATTGAAGATTTTGTGTAAGACCCCAAATTTTATGAATAAGATTTAATTTTCTTTATATATTATTTTGAAATAGTAAGGTGTTGATTTGATAAATGTGAGAAGTTATGGATGAAATGTGCAAAGTTTACAAAGTAAGCAAGTGGTTATAAAATATTCGTTGTGTCGGGGAATATTCGTTTGGTCGAGAAATATTCTTTTTGTCTGAGAATATTCGTACGACGGTGCAGTCATTGGTGGACCCCACAACGGAATGAATGTCGGATATAAAAAGCGACAGAAATAGCCTTTTTATATAATAACGACAAAACTGTTACCGTTAGTACTGTTGAAATACCCGGTGGTTAAAATACAGTAATACGCAGTGTTGCACGGTAGCACACGGTATTGCACAGTATTTTGAATTATTGATTCTTACGTAGGAAGGCACTTACTCAATTATTGTTACAGTAATTACTGTTCAATATTTTATATTATTGATTCAATAATTGCATGATATTTTATTGATTCAATATTTGTTACGTTGATATTTTATATTTGTTACAGTAATTACTGTTCAATATTTTATATTATTGATTCAATAATTGCATGATATTTTATTGATTCAATATTTGTTACGTTGATATTTTATATCAATAAGTGCTACTTTGCTATTTTATATTATTGATTCAATAATTATCATTGCACATTATTTCAAATTATCAAATCAATAATTCATATTATTTGAATAATATTATTAGATAGCATTATTGGCAATGTCTAAAGAAGTTCTGTTTAGGAAATGGGTTGATTAATTGCGCATCAATAAGGAGAAATCCTTATCGGAAGGTCCCCTCTTTTCTGGGAACGACCTGGTTGTCAATATTGTAGTTCTATAATATTATTTGTGAATAATTATTTTTTGATATATATGATAATAAAATTTTTATTCAATGTGGATTTAGACGAAGAAATTTTTAACATGTGACATTTGTTGAAAGTTGGTATTTTATTTTGTCCGATAAAATAGTTCATTCAAATATATTATTATAATATTACATTATAGTAGTATGATGTGATTATATAATAGTATGATTTTTATAATTTGAATGGTAACATTATTATAGTAAATTCATGTATAAAAGTTAAACGAGGTGGAAGAGTGCAAATTGAATTTGAACTCTTATGATACAAACAATTATGTCATTGGAGCGATGAGATAAACAAGGATGTCATTGGAGCGATGATGTAAGCAATGATGTTATAAATTATGGTAAAAAGACTATTTTATCCTTACTCTGCCGAGCCTATAAATAGAAGCTCATTTCTTCATTATTCCTCACCAATTCACTAAAGCTATAGAGAGAGAAAGTATAGAGAGAATAAAAGAGAAAGAATAAGAGTATTCTGCTATTACGCTAGTGCAGTCCCCAAATTTTAAGGTAAAGGGTATTATTTCTTTCGTATTCATGAAGAGAGTTATTTTCTTTCAATACTCGTAAGAGTTGTTATTTCATTTCTTATTATTCTGTTGGAATAATTTGTTTGAGAGGACTACCGCCAGACGGGTGAATCTTCGTATTCAGTTATTAAATTGTGAAAATAATCTGTTTGAGCGGATTACCGCCAGACGAGTGAATAACCCTTCGTATTCAGTTGTTATTAAATTGTGAAAATAATCTGTCTGAGCGGACTACCGCCAAACGGGTGAAATTCCAATTGCAGTTTCGTATATTGTTTCATTGCTTCTATAATTCCTGAAATGATCAGATATTACTTGAGTTTTGCGCTTCATCTAATATTATTTCACTGAAATATCGGTCTGAACTTTCTTGTAAAATTTTTTATCTTTTCATGTCGAGTTACTATTCACGAGTTACTATTCATGGGGTATTATTCACGGTAAAAAAATATATTTCTTTTTCTTCTTCCAAATCATCTTTGATTGGATCCAGGTTTTGATCTTCATTCTTGAACTCTGGATAAATTCTCTGATATTTATCCTTTATATCACTAGATCCGTTATTCGTATTATTTTTCATCATCCTCAGTTCTAAATGATGATATAACTGAATATCTTTGGCCTGTAGTGCAAAGATGAAAAATTACGTGATGAATATCTTTGGCCTGTAGTGCAAAGATGAATGATTACCTGATGAATATCTTTGGCCCGTAGTGCAAAGATGGACAGGTGTTGAGATGAACACGACCAACTGATGATACAAATGAATATCTTTGGCCTGTAGTGCAAAGATGGATAATTGATTCGAGATGTATATTGACTGATGTTACAGGGATAAAATATTGATGATGGACTTTTAAATCAAAGAAGACAGTAGACATCATTCTCTACTTAACTCTTCTAATGAATTATTATTTCCGCTGCGAATATTGATCTAAAACTTGTTGTCCATAATATTTTATCTGATTTATTGAAGGCTAACGATAATTTATTTTTCATTATCTTAGTCATAATATTCTTTACTGGGCTAGTTGAGCTCACCCTTTTCATCTATTGTCCTCTTCAGGAAATGAGAATGTTGCGGAAACTAATCGGGGGACAGAGTGATGGTCCGAGTTAGAGCAGTAGTAGTCCTCTCTATTTTTGTAAAATAGTGAGATAATAATTGTAATAAATAAAGAATGAATTTGAATGTTGATATTTCGTATTATATACGATTTGTATTGACACTCACAGTTGTGTGGTCGTATTTTGCACGACCGTGTAATATGAAAGATTGTATCTGAATTTTATTGAGTGTATTTGGCGACTCAAAATGGGTGGAGTATTGAACCTATTTTGGGGGCGTCACATTTTGGCTATAGGAATAATAAAAGAAGTATCTTTCAATGAATGTATTCTCATATATTTTGTTGTTGTCGAACTATTTAGTCGAATTTCACATATATTTTGTTGTAGTTAAAGTTCTCATATATTTATTGTAGTTGAACTATTATATTTTAAGCTCTGAAAATACATTTTTTTGATACAACTTATATTATTTATTTATTTATTTATTCCTTTATTTTTGGATGAAGACAATGTTTCAAAAAAGTTCTAGTTTTCATTTTTTATCCTGAGCCACCAAAATCTCATGAACGACTCTGATTGTTGCCTGCTAAACTTATTTTCACAACCTGCTGTCAACATGATTCGAACTCTCGACCTCGGTGAAAAGATTATTGATATTTCTTTGAACTTTCCTTTTTAATTCTTAGAAATATCCCAATAACTATCTATCCCCTTGAATCCGAACCCAACCCCGAAAACAATATCTCATACCCGCTCCGTCCCTAACCTGCTTACTCGATTATTCCATTATTTATCAAATTAAAATTTGTACTTTTTTTTATATTACTTTGTACAACTATTTTTAATTCAAAATCAATCAACATGCAATATTTTTACTACTAACAAGATATTATATTATTAATATTATGAATTTATAATGAAATAACCTAAATAAGTACATAATTATATATGCAAAATACTAATTTAAAAAATTGTACACATACATATAATCAGATCGAGAGTGAGGGTCAGGGGGTATATTCCATACCTAATCCTAACGTATAGGATTTAAAAAATTATCATTAGAATTGGGATCGGGCGGGTCTTATCGAATTCAGGTGAAATTGTCAAGCTTAAAAATATATAGTATGGTTGGTCGCGTATACATAAGTGGTATTAAGATTGCAACACAATATTGATAAAAAATGTATGTTCAAATAGGTTTAGCGGCTGGGATGGAATAAGTTTTACTATCATATTATTATCACATAAAATAATCATATACAATTGACATGATATATATAAATTTGTTGTTGATATGATCCACTTAACTCAACAACAAATTCATAAATATCACGTCAACTATATGTGAACGATTTGTGATTATTTTATGTGATAGTAACATTATTGTAAGTTTTATGTATGTAAGGACGGGCAGACCAATAGCACCTAATCAATTCTAGGAAGCTACAACTATTAAATAGTATTTTCTAATTTCTATATTATTTGATAATAACTTTTTAAAATAAATTTTGAGAGAATTTTAAACTTAAAATTGACATAGATTATTTTTTAAACTTTTAATCAGTACAATAATAAATATTATAAACTATCTAAAAAGTATTATTCGTTGCAAGTTTTGTTGTTTAATACTCCATCCGTCTCATAATAAACGTCTTAATTTGACTTTCATGATCAAATTAACCGTTTTTAAATTAATAAATCTTAAAAAAACAAAATATTCGCCAAAGAGCAATGCTACTATCACATAAAAACTATCACATAATTCTCACATACACAAACATACATACTGTGGGTCTCCGCCTGATATGCGAAATCCACATTATGTATGTGTGTATGTAAAAATTATATAAAAAAATTTATGTGATAGTAGCATTATTTTATTAGTTGTGGGTAAATATTGTGTTGGATGAGTCGGATACCAGCTGGAACTGGATGATTAGGTCGTTTTTCTATTTTTCTATTTTTTAAAAATATATTTTTGGCTTTAAATAATGTGCCCCACATATAGTACAGGGAAATTGAATATTGCATATGGGTCGCTCCAAATGTACATAAAATAAATTATGCATTATCCACTTGTAAGTCAGATTCAACCCATACTAAATGACATACTAGTCTTTCTCTTTCCTCTTCAATGGATTCTTTTCCCCGTCCAAATTGTTATTTGTTATTCATTTTGGACGTTTTAGATGATTTTTGTTTTTTAAAATTATTTTATGTTTTATATAATTTAAGAGAATTAATTATAGTATATTCAAAATTATCCATCATGGGAAAGAAAATATTAGAGATGAGAAAGTATAAGATACTTATATGATAAAGGGTATTATAGATAATTAATATTATATTTAATGTTATACAATCATTTTCTTAATTATTGTTATTATTATTTTTTACTCACTTATTCTTACAAATTTAATCATATTATTATTTTGTGTTTTATATATTATTTTTTTTTATCTTTTTATTTAGTATTCTAAATTTTATAAAAAAATATTTTATTTAATATAATTTATATACGCACCGCGTGTGTCAGGATGGAAAAGAGACATTATTATTTAAATAATGTTACTATCACATAAAGATGATGTGGCTGTATGTAATTTGTTGTTGAGTTAAATGGATCATGTCAACAACAAATTACGTACTGCCACATCAGCAATATGTGATGTTTATGTGATAGTAGCATTACTCTTATTATTTCCCTTCTGAACCCGAAGTTGTTAGAAATTGTCAACTTGATCACGTTAAAAATAGAAATATATGGATAGGAGTAACAGCCTAACAGGAACATGTCCATTTGGTCGGTTGCAGGTGCACCACATCACATGCAACCATGAACCATATATGGGATGGGAATCTTTAGTTTTAACAATTCCTTTATATATTGCAGGCCAGGCCAGGGTCCGCTTAAGCTGAATCAGAAAATTATCATCAATTTATTGCAGCAGCACTATCCGGTCTATCGTAATCGCCTAGCTAGAGTTCTGCATGGCGCCAAACACGAATAGATTGGACTTTGGTCATTGTTAAGTTATACAAAGACTAAGGAGGACTCCTATCCTGACCTAATCCGTTCAGGAGTATTTGGGCTTATCCTTAATCGACCTCCACCGTAATTGACAGAAACTCTAGGTCACGAGAAATCTCTGGTACGTAATGCACACATTCTCAGATTCTAAAAATCTCTCCATAATTGTTTATTGATTTACCATCAAACGCCAATTCAAACGAAAATTCTCTATGAGGAGAAATTGGAGTTTTATTTTAATATTAGGCAGCACCATTTTAAGAAGAGGAAAACCTTTGGCATATTCAACCCTAAAATGAAACAACTCGGGCTCGAATCGAATCAAATTTATCCAAATAAAATCATAAATTACTGGCCTAATAGTACCCAAAAGGTTATCATGACTGAAAGTCGATCTCATATCTTTCAATATGGGACTGAAGTGTTACAAACTCCCCCACTTAAATTTTTATATGTTTCCGTCAGAACTGATCACACATACGGTCCACAGATCTTTGTCTCTCTAGTCATTGCGGGATAATAATTCGGACTTCCCTCTCTCCATTATGTGATAATACTACCAACATTCGTGTCCCCACCATTCGAGAGTCAACTCGATATCATATGAAACAACCCGGTTTAAATCCCAAGTCCAAATTGAATTTCGGGTCAAATTCATCCAAATAAGGTCTTAAACCACTGACTCAATAGTATCTTCTGGGTCATCTTAGCCCATCACAGGCTAACCCAAAAAGTCGCTATTATTAGTAACTTAATTTCTTGGGTCATCTTAGCCCACCACAGTCTCACCCAAAAAGTCGCTATTATTAGTAACTTAATTCTTTATACACAGATAAATTTTTCTCATATCTTTCGATGTGAAATTGAAATAATACATAAAATGATTTAATTGGTGGTTTGTTCGGTACAAATAAAGTTTAATCCAATATATATATATTGGCATAAAGATTTATAAAGGTCTCTCTCAAAGTCTCAATATCTGTATCAGTAGTGCGGCATTGGCAAGTTCCCAATTTGGTCCAACATTCCAAATCTAAAAACTGAATGAATTATAAGCCATGAGAAATGCATCCCTACTTTTCAACGTTTCGTTGAATTTCTTTAATCATTTGTCACAAACAAAGCTGGATAATGATATGCTTTTTTCATTTAACCTTTTTCTCAGTGTGTCATGTATTTGTTTGTCATAAGATAATGCTTTTTTTGTTTACTTTTTATATTTATTTATTTATCAACTTTTTATCTTTGTATAAAATATGATAAGTATCAGTTTTTTTTAATGATTTTCTTAATATTGAGTTTCAATACTTGATAATGTTTTCCTAAAGTATTTTATCTTAAATTAAAAAGTAAATAAATCCCACGCTTTGAGAGAACATTTTTATCAATAGTATTTATGTCGATAGTAAATAACGAAATTTGTACATGTATTATATAGATGAAAATTAAGAATATATCAGCTTATTCTATTTTATCTTTTAAATTTATACATTAATCATATATAATTCAAGTTTGTCGACATATAATTTTATTTTATTTTATTTATATGAAAATATGAATTTTACTTGTAATAATAATTAATAACAATTCCCACTAGTTATTCTCGCGTGGTGTCGGAGAAAGTATGAGAAAAAGGGTTCCCCATTCCAACATCTTTGAGTGGCCTGAGGAGGAAAAGAAACAGAAACAGAAGCAGATGAAATGAAGAAGACACTATAAGTACAGCTGGTCACCACACACACACACACACACACACACATATATATATATATATATATACACACACACACACAGAACTCAAAATTATTAAATATATGGGCAAGGAAAATGATCTGTTTGAAGATGACGGTTTTATTTTTTATTGCTTTTTTTAAGATATTAAATTGTACATATGATAAATGCTTAAATATCATTTAAAAAAAATATTTTTAATGATAGATTTGGTATCTGAAATATAGAATTGAAAAAGAAATCATTCATATATATGTATATATATATATATATAATATATATATATAAATAATGCTACTATCACATAATTTTGGGTCACATAATGCTTACATACACACATGCAACTGTGGGTCCTGCATGACATGCAGGGTCCGCAAATATGCATGGGTGTGTATGTGAATTTTATATGACCCAAATTATGTGATAATAACATTGCTCTCTCTCTCTCTCTCTATATATATATATATATATATATATATATATATATATCTAACAAAATACAAATAATTTTGAATTTTTTGCTCATTCAATAAATCATTTGGACCGTTCAAAATTTAAAATAAATCCCAGATATACGCACAGGACACAGCTAGTATATATATATATATAATACCATTGCATGGAGCCAGGGACAATGTTTTTGCGACGTGCCTTCTGCCATTTATATGTTACTAGTTAGTAGTTAGTCCAGTTTAGTGGTGACACAGAAACATCATAACATGGGTTCTAGTTATATTTATTTCCTTTCAAACTATAATTTTAATATTGTCTTTCTAAAAAGTTAAGTTGAGATATTTTACAATTTTAAAATTAATATATATTATGTAAGTTGTGAAAAGAATAAATCTCATAATTAATATTATTTTTAAATACTTGCAATATATATAGTTATATTGACAAAAGTTAAATAAATTCATACCAAATTTTGGAAATTGAGTTTCAAAAAATTAATATTAAATTATTATTTTAATTACATTTTAAAGCGCAGGGAGTGTATAGTTATATATTTTTGTCTGCAATTCGACCCAACTAAAAACCATGTGATCAAGCCGTAAATATGTCCCAAGCCCTAAAGAAAGATGATCAGAAATTTTATGTATAGGCTTATTTTATTATCACAAGTCATCACTATTAAATTAAATAATTATTGTATTTAGGGATAAATATAGAACAAAACGTATAATTAATTAAAATTACAAGGAGAAATGTCTTTCCACTAGAACAAGTCTACTATCAGCCGAGCCGAGCGAACGAAATAAAGGAGTCCTTTACAGAACTATACAACTTTTACAAAGTAATTATAAAAAAAGTGCAAAAAATTCAAACCATTCAATTTCAAATTAAATAAGAAAACCTAAAATCAAGGATAACTAATAATTCAAATTCAAATCTTTTGGATCTAACAACAATTTTAAATTCATAATTCAAAATTCAAATTAAAATGAGAAAATTAAAAACAAAAAATTATGAAGGAGTTACTGTTCATCATCCTCCTCCCCCGCCTCCCGTCGCTGCTAGATCGCCATCGCTATATCGCCGGAGTTGTTATTCTGAATTTTTTTTGACGATTTGATTACCCACAAAAATTAAAATGGTTACCTTTATACGAAGTTTGGCTACCAACTGCATCACATTCAAAATAAAATTGGTAATCAAATAAAACTGAATTGGTTACCATATTGAAAGGTTTGGTAACCAACTGCATGAAGTTTGGTTACCAACTGCATCACATTCAAAATAAATTGGTAACCAAATAAAACTGAATTAGTTACCTTATCGGAAGGTTTGGTAACCAAATGCATGAATTTTGGTTACCAACTGCATCACATTCAAAATAAATTGGTAACCTAATAAAACTGAATTGGTTACCTTCTTACCAAGTTAACCAAACCTTCATAACAAGGTAACCGAACCTTCATATTAAGAAAACCTTCATATTAAGGTTCGGTTACCTTGGTATGAATAATTGGTAACCAACTGCATGAAATTTGGTTACCAACTGCATCACATTCAAAATAAAATTGGTAACCTAATAAAACTGAATTGATTACCTTCATACCAAGATAACCAAACAGTTATACCAAAATAACCAAACCTTTATAACAAGAAAACCTTCATATTAAGGTTCGGTTACCTTGGTATGAAGGTTTGGTTACCTTGGTATGACTGTTTGGTTACCAACGTATGAAGGTTTGGTTATCGGTGGAGTTGGAGAATGGACCGGTGGTGGAGAAAAAGTAACAGGCGGTGGAGGGGCCTCCACCGCGGCCAGTGGCGGGGTTTCCACCGACGGCCACCTTGGATCGATTTGAGGGAAGAGGAGAAAGGGGGGCGGGAGGAGGCGGAGGAAGGGGAGGGGAGGGGGTGGGGCGGGGGCGGGACGAGGAGAAAGAGGCGGAGGAAGGGGAAGGAGAGGGTGTGGGGCGGGGGCGAGGGCGAGGGCGAGGGCGGGGCGGCTGCCGGTTGAGCAGTGGCGGGGGGCGAAGGTGAGGAAGAAGGCTGCGACTGCGGAAGAGGAGGAAGAAGGCGACGACCGAAGAGGAAGAAGAAGACGGTTACTCCATTGATTCGTAAGATAAGAATATGGAGGTTGATGAGAGAGAGATAAAATTTAAATTCCTACAATCATGGGCCATTATCAATAATTCATTAAATCAGTCAACTAAATAAAAGGGATAAGATTGCATTCTTTTTGTAATTAAATATTGCATATGCATTCTTTTTGTAATTATTTTGTTTGTGCATTTTTTTTGTAATATTTTAATAAAATGTACTATTATATGTAATTAATCCATAAAGATAATGATTGAAGTCTCAATTATGTGTTTAAAACAGGGTAGCCTTTTTGGTCCAAAAACGAAAAAAGCCCGGGCCCATTCTACAAAAACTGTTTCTTTGGTCTCATGGGCTGTGGATCCCCTAAACTAAGCTTGTTCTATTGCACACATGCATACTTAGAAGTTCATTCCTCTAATTCTTGGAAAAAATTGTAAATAAATTGTGGGTGTTGTTGAAAGTTGAAACAAACATGTCGCATGGGAGTTTATTTGGATAATAATTGTCCCCATTTCCCATTTTATAGGAAGCTCTACCTACCCATAGATAATAATTGGAGTGGTTATTAACATAAAATTAATTTTGATCATTTGATCAATACAGTGTCGACACGCAGACGGAATAAATCTCTCTACGTGTATCAATGTATTGATCAATTGACGAGTTTACCATGATATATGTAGGCTAAAAAAGTAGTACTACAAGAAGAGCTCTGACCTCCTAAAGTGCATGGGATGTGTTAAAGCAATAATAAATGATCCATCATTTTGAGTTTGGTTGGGTTGGGACCAATTAATTTTGATATAGAAAGATCATATCACCATCTCTCACCTACCCCTAACAACCACTATATACTTTTTAATTGCATTATCCACGAGAGAGAGAGAGAGAGAGAGAGAGATTTTTTTTAAAAAAATTTGTATGAATTTATTAGATCAATTTTTAAATATTTTTATCCATCAGGGTCTGTTTGTGTATGCTGTAATTTATTCCTTGTCAAAAGGCCTTCAATTCCATATACTTGCTTGTACCAAATTCATTAAACTAGTAGTAGTGTATTTGCTTGGGATTGTGATGTAGTATAGGTTTTGCGTATGTACTCTTTCCCTTGCCGTCCTCTTATAGTACTCCACTATTTATATAAGAGTTGGTTTACAGTTGACATATGGTTAAAATTTGTGTAGCGTATTTTGATAATTAACACAAGGTAAATAAAATTTATAACTTACGATTTACCCTAACCAAAATGTAGTCTTATATAATTATATAACTATATATATATATATATATATATAAAGGATTAAATGCAATTTTTTTCTCTTTCTCAAGTTTCAATATCAAAAGTGTGTTCATTTCTTGACGAGTATGACTACTACTAGTTTCAGTTTCAACCAAATTAATAATTCATACAACTAGAAACCATCTTTCAATTGCATGCATGCATGCATGCATGCCAGCCAAATCTCTTCCATATTTATTTCAATCCCCAGATTACCAACCCATTTACATCCGAATCCTTCTTGGAGCGACAGGGAAATGTAATAACGTTACTATTGTCATTCAAATACCTAATAAATATATCGTAATAACATATTACTATTATATTATTATAACTTTATTATATTACATCAAATTTCCTCTACCTTTTTGTGAAGTTATCAAATATATATGAGATGATTCTATATCTACATGTACTGCTAATACATCTAAATGTTACCAATGCATGACTGCTTCATTGAACCTAGTTGGTCGTTACAAGGAATAGGATTGATCCGACCCACTAATTTCCAACAACTCGTGACTAACAAATAAAACTTCTTTATTAATTCAAAATATACTACTAAACAAAATAACAAATATATTTTCAATAAATTATCTTTTTCTATAATTTTTTTCAACTAAGCACGTCATTACCACACAAATTTGAATATTTCTAAGCAGACCGAAAATTTGAACAGAAAAATTAGACCAAAAGAACAAAATAAATTTATTTTCGCAAATAATTAGACGGTACAATTCAATTACTTGCGAGAACAAATTAATTTGATTCTTCCCGTCTAATTTTTTTATCCAATTTACCAATCCGCGTGTACGGTCAAATTCCCTAATATTCTAATGCCATAATATCACCCCACATGCCCTTCTTAACCCTTCAATGAACTTGACTTCCACATTTTAGACATTACCCAATTAAATATATTTTAGAACTATATACATATATGTATATTATAACCCCCACCAGCCATAACCAACAAACCAAAACCTCTCTCTCTCTATCTCTATCTCTATCTCTTTCATTAATCTTGTGTTCTGGCCGACAAACTTCAATTCTCTGCTCATATGACCTACTAATGGCAGAGACCTCATGTCCCGGAATTTGGGATAATGTCCTAGAACTAACAAAGATGGCAGAAGACAAGGGTGGTGATCCAATGACGTGGGTAATTCAGCTCTCATCCAATTTGAACTCTGCAGGGATTTATCTGCCCTCCCCTGAGCTAGCTACCCTTTTGGTGTCTCACATTTGTTGGGACAATAATGTTCCCATAGCTTGGAAATTTCTTGAAAAGGCTTTGACGTTCAATATTGTGCCCCCTATTCTTGTTCTTGCTTTGCTGTCCACAAGGTCCACGCTATTCTTGATTTCTCCCATCTGTTTGTGTTTGTGTTTGATTTGTTTTTTGTGTAGTATGGGTTTTTTGGGAATTGATATTTTTTTGGTTTACGGTAGAGGTTGACTGATTACTACTGTTTGATTCAGGTGAATCACACCCCATTTAAGTTGGTTACAAAAGAAATGAATGTTGGCAGATTAAAGTGCAAGAATGTTAAAAAAGTGATTAAACTGATAGAGCCTGACAATGTTTTGACCAAATTATTTGATTCCATCATATATGATTTGTTGAGTTTAATTAAAACTGGGTTTCCGATGAGAGTTTCCTCCAAATTGATTGAAAAAGTATGGTATTTTAGATGATTTTCATGTTTCCTTTTGTGATTTATTTCAAGAAATAATTCGGGGTACTTTCTTTCATGTATTGTTCAATCATGGCATGTTCTTTAGTTCACTATGTTGATGATGGTCAATCACGGTATGTCATTTGTTTTGTTAAGGTTTGGTGCATTTGATGCGATTTATTTAGTAGTAATTGTAAATCACTAACTAATGAGGTGTAGTTAATGTATAATGCCTTACATTCCATTTCTAAAATCTGTGTAATTTCTCTTGTTATTGTTGAAAAATGGTGTTATAATTTGCTAATATTCTTCAGAATCTTCAATAAAAATGTACCTCCCTAGTTGTTTCACAGTCTCTTTAATGGTACAACATTGTGTGACATACATCATATATAATGCTTTACATTCCATTTCTAAAATCTGTGTAATTTCTCTTGTTAGTGTTGAAACACGGTGTTATAATTTGCTAATATTCTTCAGAATCTTCATTAAAAATGCACCTCCATAGTTGTTTCACAGTCTCTTTAATGGTACAACATTATGTGACATACATCATACCCCTTTGCTTTCTACAGGGTTATTCCAAATCGAAGTTTCCAGCCAGTAGCATTTAGGCTTTACATGGAACTTCTTAAGAGACATGCATTCACACTTATGTCTAATATAAAGTGGCAAAATTATCAGATGTAAGTTATTATTTTTGTAATTATTGTGGTGAGCAATGAACAGCATGTTTCATACTATCAAATCTTCTCATTCTAACTTTGATGTATTTCCTTCTTACGGAGGATTATTTTTAAACACATCACAACTCGCATATGTCTGATATGGCCTAGTGATATTATTGTACTCAGGTCATCAAAGTCTTGTATCCAAATTTGTGAGGATAGCTAGTTAGCTACACAGAACAGACCTTTACACTTCCTCCAAGTAGTGTTATTTGTAAAGGAATTATACATCAAAATAGTTATTTTTTTAAAAAAATAATCCTCCATCCTATTACTTGTAAATCATGCTTACTTAATTGGGATACACGTGCTTATTTTTGAAATTTCTTGGAATTTATTTTTAAATGATTCTCATAAATAATTTGTGCTAGATAAAGTTCCATTTGTAATTTATAATTGTCCTCTTATACTTGCAGGATCATCAATTCTGTAGACAATGTTCTCCATCTTTCTGAAGTATTCGGGGTCCCAGCCAATGAACCTGGCATTCTTGTAATGGAGTTTATTTTTTCAATTGTTTGGCAGTTACTGGACTCATCATTAGATGATGAAGGGCTGCTGGAACTCACACCAGAAAAGAGTTTTAGATGGAAAACAGAACCTCAGAATATGGATATAGATGGTCATGATAGTTATGATGAGAAGAGGGCTAACCATCAAGAAAGACTGCAGAGTGTAAATACTGTCATGGCCATAGATCTAATCGGTCAATTTCTGCAAAACAAAGTGACTTCCAGAATTCTTCACTTGGCACGCGGAAACATGTCAGAACTTATATTTTCAAACTTTTTACACTCTTCTTTTTACTCTCTTTCAGGTTGAACTGAAAAACCTTTAACTTTGGAAGTAGTAGTATTAACCATGCAGTGCTCATTTGGCTTTGTTACATCTGTTAATTGAAATAATTCCATATCAATTCTCACTTAACTAAGTGTTTTATATGGCTTGGAGATGGTTACATGTCTTTCTCAAACTCTCAATGTCTTTGTAACTTGATTCTTATTACTTGCCACTTTATCAGGCCCACACATTGGAGGGGTTTCACCCAGCGTATACAGATACTTGTAGTGAAGTCTTCAGCATTAAGAAATTCTAAAGTTATGACACCAGAGGCTCTTGTTCAGTTGATATCAGATACTCGCCAAGTTATGTCTCGGGAATGCAAAACAAGTTGCCTGCAAAAGTTCCATGAGGTAATGGCATATGGGCCTCTTGCTTCTTCCGCTGGTCTTTGTCATGGAACTACTCGTTCTGCTCTATGGCTTCCTCTTGATTTAGTTCTAGAAGATGTAATGGATGGTTCACAAGTCAATACAACAAGTGCCATTGAAATTGTTATTGGTAAAGCCTGTTTATATTATTAACAAAGAACTTCTCAAAAGAAAAATAGCGCTATTCAAGTAAAATTGAGTTTAATAGAATGAAAAATTATGTTCTTATTTATACAGGCTTTGTAAAGGCTCTTCAAGCAATTAATGGAGCCACTTGGCAGGACAGTTTCTTAGGTCTTTGGATGGCAGCTCTTCGTCTTGTTCAAAGGGTATGACTGTTTCACTAATAAGCATCTTTCTTGAGTCTACAATCTGATTCAAATTCGGTGCATATTTTAACAACATAAAGTTTTGATTATTAGTTGGAGAAGTAGATGTAGTTTTGGTCCTATCCAAACCCATAGCTAGAATTTCGACTGTTGGAAAACTTTTAATAACATGGTTTTCAACTAGGTTTAAGATTGTGTGATAACTCTACATAAATATTGATGTTATAGAGATATTTTGTATGCTTAGACATAAAAGTATAGTTACTTCATCTTAGAAAGAGAGAATGAGGAATGGATCCATTCCAAGGATCAAATCTATACAACAAACCTTATTCTTTAATTTACAGGCATCTTTTCTCCATTAACCACTTCTGATTCACATTATTGATGAAAGGTTTCATTGATAATTATTTCCATCTATAGTGTAGAATTATAGAAACTAACTCTTTTTCTGTTTCTATTATAATTTCATCAAATTAAGGAAAGAGATCCGATTGAGGGTCCTGTTCCTCACCTGGACACTCGCTTGAGCTTGTTATTGTCTATTACACCTCTTGTGGTTGTCGATCTCATTAAGGAAGAGGAAAGTGCACCAACTTCCGAGACAGAATGTAGCACCGGAAGATTCTGTAAAGAACAATTTCCTGGAAAGCGTCGTAGAGACTTGGTCTCTTGCTTACGGAGTTTGGGTGATTACCAGTCCTTGCTGACTCCACCTGAATCAGTTATTTCTGCAGCCAATCAGGCTGCTGCAAAAGCAGTGATGTTTAGATCAGGAATCAATGCTGGCAATGCTTACTTTGAGTGCATCAGCTTGGAAGACATGCCAAGTAGTTGTTGTAAGTATTATTTCTAACTCGTAAACAATAAAAATATTCAGTGTTAGTTATACTGAATTAAATAAAATCGCCTGTGAAGGCATGGGAAATGTTAGTGTGCTTCTTAAAAATGACCAAAAATTTATTGGTGGCATATTTTAGAGAAAATAAATTATGCGTGAAAAGAAAAAATTGATTAATCTTGATTGATCTTTATAGTACTAGAAGAAAATATCACCACTTGCTGAATTTTGAAGCTCTAATTTTGATTACTTCATATCATTATGTGCAGCTGGAAACTTGCACCATTTGATAGTTGAGGCTTGTATTACCAGAAATGTACTAGACACATCAGCATACTTTTGGCCAGGTTATGTGGATGGACTCATCAACCAAATATCTCATGGTGTGCGTGCTCAAGTTCCTAGTTGGTCATCATTCATGAAGGGGAGTCCACTTACACAGCTTGTGATAAATGCTTTAGTTTCCTCTCCTGCTTCAAGGTATGCATATACACATAGTTATCTCTACTAAAAACTTTAGTCTTAACTGACCCATTCAGTGTTTTGATTTTTAGAATTTATTTTAAACCATCTAGTCATCTGTTGAGGGGTATCACTCCATTCTAAATAGAAGTTATAGTTACTAATCATGACAAACTGCAAAGATTTGCACTGCTATATATTTTCTGCACTCAGATTTTTGAATACGGCAATCTTGATTATTAATGACGTAGTGATTTAGTGGATGAATTTGGTACACCAGACCAGCTTTTATTAATTGTAAAATGTTTAGGAGTCTCCAAAAAACTTCATAATAATTTCATTTTGTGGCTACAATGTTCATCGTAGTTGTCCTAAGAGGTTGGAGAGTTCGAAGGCCAATTAATGGAACAAACTACTTTCTTATAGTAAATATGGATGGACTTCCATCATTCAAAAATTTGATGCTTATAAAAATATTTATAGTGGCTCCAAGTGTACTGAAGTACTATAGTGATGGTACCGTAATTACCTTTTATATCCTTTAATGTAGCTTGGTCTTTAGTTACACCATTTTATTTCCTGAAGTCAATTTTATCAGATGCTCTTGCTCTTTTTAGTGATATAGACAAGGGTAAAGCAACTGAATTTAAGCTCATGTGTTTGATGGAAGCTTAGCAGAGCTCGAGAAAATCTTTGAGATAGCTGTCCAAGGATCAGATGATGACAAGATAGCTGCTGCTACTATCCTTTGTGGGGCCTCTTTAATTCGGGGTTGGGATATACAGGTAATCAGTTAGATGTTGCCACATTTAAGCATCTGAGTTAGATTGTCCACGCAAAACTTCAAAAGCAGTAGTTTGGTTGAACTTGCATGCATTTATTAGATCAATCCGAGCCTGCAGCAATGCCTTCATATTTTTGTCGTTGAATGGCTCAGTGGTTCTAATTGTGTTTTGATCATTACATTTACAGGAACACACTGTTTATTTCATAACTAGACTACTTTCTGCACCAGTTCCTGCCGACTATTCTGGGACTGACAGCCATCTGATACGTTCTGCTCCAATGTTGAATTCCCTCCTTGTTGGAATAGCGCCAGTTGACTTTGTTCAGATATTTTCTCTTCATGGGATGGTACGTTAAGCTTATACTGATCCAGAAATTTCCATTATAAAAGTGTGCCGATGGTTTTCTTTGTTTGACCAGAGAGTTGGACACTATGCACTGGTGCGGGGTGGGTGATCACTGGGAACTTCTTTGAACTATGAACTGATATTGTTTGATTGTGTCAGGTTCCACAACTTGCTGGTTCTTTGATGCCAATCTGTGAAGTATTTGGGTCATGTGTGCCCAATGTCTCGTGGACTCTGACAACAGGAGAAGAAATTTCTGCTCATGCGGTGTTTTCAAATGCATTTGCACTTCTTCTTAAGCTATGGAGGTTTAACCATGCACCTCTTGAACATGGAGTAGGAGAAATACCTCCAGTAGGATCCCAACTCACTCCCGAATACCTTTTACTAGTACGGAACTCCCACTTGGTATGTTCTGAAAATACTTACAGGGATCAAAATAAAAGGAGACTTGCTGCTGATGCATGTTCATCATTTTCTAAACCCATATTTGTGGACTCTTTCCCAAAATTGAAAGTCTGGTATCGACAGCATTTGGCATGTATAGCTTCACCCCTCTCTGGTCTTGTTCATGGGACCCCTGTGCATCAAGTTGTGGATGAGCTTCTTACCATGATGTTCAAGAAGATCAATAGAGGAAGCCAATCTTTGACATCTTCAACATCTAGTAGTAGTGCCTCATCTGGACCTGGTGAAGATACTTGTTTGAGACCCCAATTAGCTGCTTGGAATATTCTTGAAGCTGTTCCTTTTGTGGTTGATGCTGCGCTAACAGCATGTGCCCATGGAAAACTTTCCCCTCGTGAACTGTGTACAGGTTAGTCTGGTGTATCTAACTTGTGTTAGTAATTCACCATCTGTTCACATTTACTGTAATTCAGTATATCGACCACAAAGTAAAGCATGTATTCTTGAAAATTGAATTACGTATGGCCTTAATATCATATGCTCTACCATCTTAGATCTCCTATAAAGTCTTGGATTATTTGTCTTGGGAATTCTAGATGACGAGATATCTAGAATTAAGGGAACCCCTTTACTGCTTGTTGTAGCTTTGGATTAAAGATTAAGACTTTAAAAGCTTACTAACTTGTTCTCATTTCATGACAGGGCTAAAAGATTTAGCGGATTTTCTACCAGCATCCTTGGCAAGCATTGTAAGTTACTTTTCAGCTGAAGTAAGTCGTGGTGTTTGGAAACCTGTTTTTATGAATGGAGTTGATTGGCCAAGTCCAGCTGCAAATCTATCAACTGTTGAGGAACAGATCAAGAAGATCCTAGCTGCCACTGGTGTAGATGTCCCGAGCCTTGTTGCAGGTGTTTCCTCCTCACATCCCCAAGTTACGAAAAAATTATGCATCCTAAAATATGAGTATAAATACAGACACACAAACACATACATAGGAGTAAGTCAAGTTCAGTCTCAAGAATCTTTGACACGCAATACTTCTATAGGGTTGTTGCTAAAGTCTAGATTCAAGAACTTTTCAATCAGAAAACAAATTAACCAGTGTCAACACTTAATGTTTGTTTCTTTTGATTGAAGTAGTTTCCATAATTTTCCTTCCTGAAACAATATAAATACCTTATTGTTTGGGAGAACTCTGATAGTGAAATGGCCTTAGAAGAATGGTCTTTCTTTTCATTACGTAAAAGCTAGTTTTTTATAATAATGATTGAAACTTTATTTCTTGCAGGGGGAAGCTCTCAAGCTACCCTTCCACTGCCCTTAGCTGCCTTTGTAAGCCTCACTATAACCTATAAACTAGACAAAGCCTCTCAGCGTTTTCTCAATCTGGCTGGTCCAGCCTTGGAATCCCTTGCAGCGGGTTGCCCATGGCCATGTATGCCAATTGTGGCTTCCTTATGGACCCAAAAGGCAAAACGCTGGAGCGATTTTCTAGTCTTTTCTGCCTCGCGTACTGTCTTCCTCCACAACAATGATGCAGTGGTTCAGCTTCTCAAAAGTTGCTTCACTGCCACACTTGGGTTAAAAAACACCCATACTTCAAGCAGCGGTGGCGTTGGATCACTTCTTGGCCATGGATTTAGATCCCATTTTTATGGTGAGATATCTCCAGTTGCCCCTGGGATATTATACTTACGTGCTTACCGATCCATCAGAGATATCATGTTCATGAGAGAAGAAATTATTTCTGTATTAATGCAATCTGTGAGAGAGATAGTTCGCAATGGCCATTGCACAGAGAGACTGAAGAAGCTTAAGAAAAATGGGATGAAATATGGCCAGGTATCACTTGCGGTTTCAATGACAAAGGTAAAACTAGCTGCTTCACTGGGGGCTTCTCTAGCATGGTTTGGGGGCTTGGCACTGGTTCAGTCAGTGATAAAAGAAACCCTTCCATCTTGGTTTATATCTGTTCATAGGCCCGAGCATGAAGAAGATGCAGGAGGAGCTGTTGCAATGCTTAGTGGTTATGCACTAGCATATTTTACTATGCTTTGTGGAGCTTTTGCTTGGGGTGTGGACTCATTCTCGTCAACATCAAAGCGCCGCCAAAAAATTCTAGGGTACCACATGGAATTTCTGGCAAGTGCCCTTGATGGGAAGACATCACTTGGTTGTGATCCAGCTACCTGGCACGCTTATGTGTCGGGTTTTGTGAGCCTGATGGTAGGATGCACACCAAATTGGGTGTTGGAGGTGGATGTAGAGGTGTTGAAGAGGATCTGTAAGGGACTGAGGTATTGGAATGAGGAGGAGCTTGCTCTTTCTTTGCTAGGGGCAGGTGGGGTTGGTGCAATGGGAGCAGCTGCAGAACTAATCATTGAAAGTCAACTATAGAGTTCGGGATTTATTTTCATACAAAAATGTTGTAGGTTGGTAAATGTAAATGTTGTAAGAGTGTAAATGTAAATGCGTTTGATGTTAGATTTTGCAGGATGAGGTTTCTATAATCTCTTTTGTATTGGAGAAAAAACTATCGGTCGGTGAATATCAAATTTTGTATATGAAAACGAGAAAGCTCAGTTTGCCTTGGATTTTTTTTCTTTATTACCTGGACTTTTTTTTCTTTTGCCAAATATTGAACTGGAATTTTGTCTAGCAGACTAGTACATTTAAGGTTGATTTTTTTTCACACAGTACTAGAGACTAGAGTTCCCCATCGTTATATTATATTACACCGCTGTATCCCGGCAACTTGGTCAATCTTCGGCTTTGCATCACTCGTCTTACTAAACCTGCATCTTCCCACATTCCTGCATCTGCATAAATGTTAGACAGAAGTACTCTGCCAGCGCCATGAGATGGTTCCACTCCTGCCAAACTCTCTGCAGCCCTTTCTCCTACTTCCACATTACCATGTATTCTACACGCTGCTAACAAAGTGCCCCATATCACGACATCTGCCTTCATAGGCATGCTCCTTATTAGTTCTTCGGCTTCTTCTAATCTCCCAGCTCTGCCCAAAAGATCCACCATACAACCATAATGCTTGATATTTGGATCTACATTGTATATACTCTTCATGCTCTTAAAGTGCTGCTCCCCTGCTTCCACCAACCCACCATGACAACATGCACTCAAGACTCCGATAAATGTGATTGAGTTGAGTTTCAGGTTACGCCTTTGCAAATCAGAAAATATATTGAGAGACAAATTTGCATGTCCATGCATGGCCAAACCACATATGATGGCATTCCATGGTGACACAGAGGAGACTTCGTCTTGTATATGATGAAAAACTTCTAAAGCAGTGCTTATGCTCCCACATTTGGCATACATGTCAATGATTGCTGCACCTAAATTGTCATTAAGAGGGATTGAACTATTGTTTATGTATTCGTGAGCCCATCTTCCATCGTTCAAGTTGCCCAAAGTAGCAATTGCAGAAAGGACACTCACCATTGTAATTTCATTTGGTTTGAATCCATTAGCTACCATTTGATGAAATAGTTCTAAAGCCAACTCTGGTTGCTCATTCTGTGCATAACCAGAAATCATGGAGCTCCATGAAAATATATCTCTTTCAGGCATCTCATTGAATAATTCTCTTGCTTGGTCAATCATTCCATTTCTTATGAGTCCTGAAATAAGGGCATTCCATGATGTGACGTGGTCCTTGGTTCCTAGTTCAAGCTGCAACCAAGCAAGGTTAACTTTCTGGCAAGCTGCATAGAAATGTATAATTGTTGCCTGCATGAAGTCATAACAATTGAACCCCGTCTTTACAGTTATACCATGAAATTGCTGACCCTCATTGAACGCCATTGCTTTTCCGCAAGCTGATATTATATCTACAACCATCACATCATTAGGAACCAAACCAGAACAAAGCATTGCACCATACATTGTCAAAGCCTCATTCAACCTTCCTACTTGCACATAGCCATCAATTAAAGTACCCCAAGAAACCACATCTTTAGCAGGAATCCTGTCAAACAAATCTTTAGCTAAATCAACAAATCCAGCCTTTGAGTATCCATTTAACATTACATTCCACGTAACTATATTCTGATCAGGCATCTCGTCAAATAAAATTCTCGCATCCAACAAACACGAAGAAACACAATACATATGAACCAAATTAGTTAAAACAAGATTAAACACCTCAAGCCCAAGTTTAACAACAAACCCATGAAGCACTTTACCATTCTTAAATCCCCTAATACGCGAATAAGCTGATATAACACTCGACATTGTCACCTCATTCGGAGTCACACCCGCTAATCCCATATCCTTGAAAACCTCAATTGCTTCTCTCCAACAATTATTTTGTGCCAAACCCATTATCATAGTTGTATACGAAACACAACCTCTCCTAGGCATAACATCAAACAGTTTACGGGCTTCATCCAAACGGCCTGATTTCACATACCCAGCAACCATAATGTTGGAAGATACAGAATCCAACCCATCACAAGAATCAAACAATAACTTGGCATAACCCATGAACCCACATTTTGCATACAAGTTAATCAAACTGTTGTGGATGAAATTGTTCGAGTCAAGGCCAGATTTCAAGACGAGACAATGAATCTGTTGGCCTTGAGAAATGGCCAAAAGCGTAGAACAGGATTTTAGTGCTGAAACGAGAGCCAACTCGTAATCGGGTTCTTTTCTGTTATTCTTTTTGTCATTGAAGAACATGCGGAGGTATTGTTCTGGGATTGAAGCCTGTACTGAAGGGATTTCGGGAGTTGCAGTAGTGACCCATTTGAGGAGGAAGTTGTTTGGTGAGATTGAAGTGAAAAAGGGTGGCAAATGAAGGGGAGATATGGGTCTGAAAGCAATAGTCATGAGACGCGATCATGAGACCCTTTACAGGACTTGAAACTTTGATGGTTTAGATTAAACAAATTTGGAGGGAAATAAACTGATTTTAGTTTTTTCTTAAAAGAACATAAATTAGAGTTAAATGCACTTTGTATTCTCAAGTATACTCAATTTTACACATTACATCTTATATTTTAAAACATAATTACATAAACCAAAAATTAGTCGCTAAAAGTGATAGACAAGTGTACGATGTTGTACTTTTAGAGACGAATTTTGGGTTAAAAGGTATTATTTGCAGGTTCGTTAAAAGTGTGGAATATAAATTGTCATATTTTGAAATATAGGATGTAATGTGAAAAATATGCTAAACTTGGGGGATTAAAGTAATTTAACTCTAAAAAATAAAATTTAAAAATAGAATGACGTAAAAAAAGTTTGAAAATACCAAAAGTAATAATGACATATATGTAGTGAAAACTTTAGCAGCGAAAAGAATAATAATGTAATGAAAAGTTTGATCATTAAATTGTATAATTTACAATTCAAATATGAAGGCATACTATTTGACATAATAATAAAGTTTTGAAGTTTTATAGATAATGTTTTGAAATTCATTGCCTGAATCATATTAAGAAATAATTTAGTATATTTGGACTAGGTTTGTTTGCAACTATGTCATACGATAATCCAAGATTGTTGTATACGGTCTTTGCTTAATTCATGATTGTTCAAGACTTAAAAGTTCAAGCAACATAATGTTTTTCCTTGGCAAATGAATTCACGGAGGTAAAAATGCTTGTTCGGGTCTGTTTAGCTGTGCGTACGAGGTAAAAGATGTCCTTGTCCTAGTCCTAGTCCTAGTATGTATATATATATATATATATATATATATATATATTAAAGACTGAAAACATCATCGACTTGGTTGCACGAAATAATGGACAAGCAGAGACTCCATTAAAGTTACGAGTAGAACATCCAACAGTACTAAAAATTTATAACAATCTAAATTTATTCTCATTAAATTTGGTATACCCTCCGGAAAATAGAATGTACCACACCATGTTGGTAATTAAAAAAACAAGTTTATGGAGAATGCCACTTGAAATCTGAATGAGAAGAAGAAGAAGTCCAAAGGAAATCTTATAGATGAGATTTCACAGCACAACCCCATCATGATCATTCAGCGATGATGATCTCCTCCTCCTCCTCCTTTCAAGGCCAGACTTCTGTAGACAAAAAATACGGTAGTTAAAATCATCCGTACAGTAGTATATACTAAATTTGAGATATCATTGTCATTCTCACCAAATAAATAAGTAAAAACCTGCAGTCTCGAAACAGCACAGAACTTTTTTCATAGCATATTCAACAGGGTGCAAATAGCCAGCTTCATTAATCTAAACCAAAGCCCAAGTAGCTTTTATATGTAATGAAATTGCAACAAGACAGAACAAGAAAAAGGAACAAAGCTCATGTTCTCAATAAATAGGTTGCCCGGTCTTCACTTCCCAACTACAACTACTCTGCATTATCCACTAGGATTTACTGATTAAAATGTAAGCCAGACCTGTGAAACCTGCAAGTACATTAGGCCTCTAATTCATGTCAAAAGGTTACCCAAAACCAAAACTTTGTTTTTTCAGTCATTTATCACAGTAAATTAAAATGGAAATTATACTTGTTACAAAACATTTTTTGTGATAAGTATCTCGAATGATGGCATTAGATTATAACTGTGCTTATAATCTCCTAGCTTTATAATTAAACTTAATTTACTTTTTTTTTTTTTTTAAATAAAAATAAACTTGAGTTTCCTTACTTTGATCATACTGACAGACATCTTTAGACGATTATGCTGACAGACTTGCTTCGTGATTTGAATTTTTTTTCCGATAAACCACTTCTTCAATTTCAGTTCACTGCTACTAAAGGTGTTAATATTAAGTTACACGTATGCAAGTATATATCCATGCAACAAAAGTGTGAAGAAAGACTGCTCAGGCTGATCTATTTTCACAAATGTATGTGTGATGGACTAAATTCTGGGATACAAAAGGCTACAAAAACAAATGAACAGAAAAGTGCAATAATAGTTTTAAAAAATATCAAAAACCCAAATGAATCCTAGGACTGGGAATAATAGGTGCAAATGACAGGAAAAAATTGACCGGTGTTGGCCAGATGATAAAAGATCTATAACTGTGTTGGCCAAGTCGAAGAGAGATAGGAGGGAAGGGAATTTTGAACTGTGTTGGCCAAACCATAAGATCTTCGACTGTGTTGGCCAAGATGAAGAGAGACAGAGAGGGAAGTAATTGTTCATATTCGCCACGTGGGATTTATAATGTGAATCTCAAATATAATTTCGAGAGAGCCGCTCAATTAGAATACACAACTGATGGAAGTAGTAACTGTTTTGGTCAGACAATAAGATCTTTGAGTATGTTGGCCAAACAAAGAGATCTAAATGGGAAGAAATGTGTCATAAACAAATGCAGCGTGGATTTTGAGACCGCTACGCAATTAAAATTCACAATTTAGATGCCATTGAATGCTGATTAGTAAAATTACAGGATCCACACAGCCTATTTCTCAAATAACTACGTCCATAAGCATATAATGAAGATAAGGAGGAAGTTAGTTCAAGTAAATAAAATGGAATTCCAGTACGTTTAAAAATCACATCTGAGGCTATCCTTAAAACTGTCACTAGGCATTCATATGGGAGGGGAACACGTGTCAGAGATGGAATTTATGTTCTACGATAGCTCTCCTTTTCTGTGCTCGTTAAAAGCCATATCTAATCCTTTCACTTTCTAATCATTATCTTAGCATGAGTTTGGTGATTGGGGTTTAGTGTTATACTTTGGGTAAATTTGTTCATCTTTTATACTCTGAATTTTTCCTGATGCACCCTCTGTAGAGGTAACATTTAGTGGTGCATTTTACAACATGATATGTGCATACCAACTACTATTATATATTATAATACTTCTCTAAATAACGTTCAATACAACTGTTTAATTCCCTTTATAGATGTTTGGAAGCTTAAAGTTTCAAAGAAACTAACAAGTTATTTGGTTAACAAAGAAATTCATGTGAGAATATCATAATATAGATTGCTGACTAGCACAACCCCTATGAAACAGATAAACCGATGATTCTGGTCCTATGCAAAGGTTCTCCTACAACCTCGCACACCACTAGGTATAGATCTCATATCTGTGCTCCTATAGCATGAAACTCATTGATAGACTTCCTAAAACTACACTACTACCCGGTTCCAAAATTATAGATACATTCTAATTTTTTGAAATCCTAAAATTCAAATTTAATAAGTTTTGTAAACAACAAATATGATAATTAGTTTTATAGTTGTTCTTTTTAGGTATTATACAATCAATACCTTATATATAATAGGCCGACAAGAGATACTAATTTAAAATAATTGTGAGTTGACTCGGATAGTCTCTGAGTTAACTCGGTTTTAATTTATTTTTTTGCACATATCCATATTTTGGAGTTGAAACTTTAGACCTTCTATATTCAACCATGCAAAACCTTTTTAGGGGTTATAGGTACATGCACGTACTCACTTAAAATTAATAGTCACTCTTTAATTGTTCATATAAATGCAATGTACATACACAATATAGGAAGAATACCAAAAGCTTACTATGCTTTGTATAAATAGCCCTCTATTCCCTTCTTTCTTATTCACCATATCCTTCAACTACTTTTATTTTATGAATATCCTTTGGGCAAGAAAAGTGAAGAAAATTGAAAGGAAGAGTTGTTGTTCAGTAAGTATGTGTGTTTTTACACATCCAATGGTACGTGGCTACGCCAATGAAATTATATGTATTTAACATTTCCATATGTTGTAAACGATATTTTCATATGAACAATTTTCATGTCGTTCATTTTACTTGGCCACATAAATACTTTGATCAAATATTATTATTTTCAATATAAACAATTGTTAATAAACAAAGCTCGTGCCTCACACGGGCTATTACACTTGTAGTTATAGATGTTTGTACTAAGATCAAATAAATTCGTATCGATCTTAATTTTAGTATTTCAAAAATTAGAGATATATGATAACAGCCCTAACAGGGGCCCGTCAACAGTTGTCTGCATAACGTAACGGCAACAATTTTATCATTCTAGATTGGGTACCAGGTAGGGGTGCTCAAAAAATTCGGTTTTTTCGGTTTTTTACCGAACCGGTTTTTTTCGATTTTGATTTTTTCGGTATCGGTTCTTCGATTTTTTTTATACTTTTCGGTACCATTTCTTCGATTTTTTTATACTTTTCGGTACCGGTAATAAATTTTTGAATTCGATAAAAACCGAAATACCGAAAAAACCGAATTTAAGATGATTTGGGACACCTTGTCCAGGCCCATGGCATCCAACAAGCCCACCAAATCACCTTGTCTAGGCCCATGGCATCCAACAAGCCCACCAAATCACCCACCATGTGGAACGAACAACACTGCCGGGCCTTCACCTATATGGATCTATATCTTTTCCATCCCTCCAAGCTAGCTTTCGAAATTAGTTTTAAAAAAAATTATTAATATATATAAAAAATTATTTAATTATTACGATATAACCGAAAACCGAACCGAAAAAACCAGTACTGATTTTGTACCGAACCGATACCGAAACCGGTTATTAGGTACCGGTATCAGTTCTTGGTTTTTCGGTATTTTCGGATCTGTACCGGTTCGGTATTTTCGGTACCGGTTCGATTTTTTACCGATGAACACCTATAAGGAAAGGAAAACACTAACATGAAGTAAAAGCTGACAAAACAACTAAATTTGAAAACATAACAAAGCTCACCACGTTGACGAAATGAAAACATGAATGCACTTTAGAGAGATAATAAATTTCATGTAAATGGCGAAATTCAACAAACTGCCAAAATTCCATGAATTCAAGCTGACCAATAAACAACATAACATAAAACTATAATGAGATTTTTAGGACTCCACAATCCATTACTTCAATTAACAAATGATTTTTTAAAAAAAAGTAAAACTATAGTAAAATGATGAAGAAGGGGAGGAGCCCTTCCACAAACAATGTATCATAAAAAATAAAAATAAAAACAGAACAAGAACAAATCCTAACAAAAAAATCTATAACGCATATATAACCCACTCAAATCGAGCTACACTAAATAGGTCCACCTTCCCAAACATATTAAGTTCGCAAATGACCACATCTAACACATTCTTATTTACTAAGGAGAGACATGTACTTGCCATGATTTTGCTTGTGAAGTTTTCCCCAAGTACCCAAATATGCATTTTCATTCAATGACCATAATTAAAGATCTAACAATATTGCTTCAGATGGAGAGAGGCAAACACACAAATTTAGAGCTTTGACTCAGCCTGCAAAAGACATTCTAGTTCCTGAGGACACCTGGCAGTTTAGGAGCTGTTCTAATAGTACTCGCCATACACATGTGACTATGTTAGAACTTGGAACTATGCGAGTCAAGTAGCTTGGTGATCCAACCAAAAATATAGTTAGAAAACTTCGACAAAAAAGCAAGTCGAATCATGTCAATTATCAAACTTACTAAAAATCATCCAACCAAAAACGTTGTTAATAAATTTTAACTAAATTTATCAGGATTAAAATATCTTACATAAACGCTACACTTGCAACAGTTCTGATAAAAACAATTTGTCAATGAACAGACGAACATTTTCACAAAATCCAAAAAACATCTATGTGAACTGCGTATGGAAAAAATATATTTTTTGATAAGTATTGCAGATCAACGTTCTCTCTCAAACTGATATAAACCTAGCACTAACCAAGAACATAAGATACACTTCGAAAAGTTCTGATAGGAACTATTTATAATGAAGAATAAAATGTTTTCAAAAAATCCAAAAAAAAATATTGCAGATCAACATTTTCACTCAATCTGATATACTTATAGCACTAAGAACCCCACATAGCAATAACCAAATAAATAGTTATGATCAAACCAAACCCTCAATAACTATGAAAAAGGCAAAAATCTCTGGCAAAAACAACATTTCCATTCAATGAAAATTCAGTAAACTCACTTCTTGTGCTTCCTTCCCCGTTTCAGGCTCCACCCCTCGAGCTTTGCAATGGGGCAGCCGCACTTGGCCCGAAAAAGCAGCACAGCGCGTCCATTAGGCGGCGCCATTTTCCTCAACTCAGCACGCAAACACTCATAATCCGGGTTCCCTTCACTGCCACCCTTCCACGGCAGCTGATCCACCTCCTTGACCGCCTTACCGGCCGATTTCAAGCAATCCTCCGTCTGCAGCTGTAAATCGAACTCCATCGCCTTTTTCAAAGCCTTGCATCCCAATTTCCCACACTTCCTCGATCTAAACCCGCAACAGAGCTCGAAACTGAGGAGGGCAGAAAAAAAGAAGAGGGAGAAGGCGATGATATAGAGAGTGGAGATATCGAGGGCGTAGAGGGAGAGAGAGATGGTGGGGAGGAGGAGAGAGAGGGAATGGAAGATGTAAGAGAAGTATGAAGAGATTAGAAAAGTGCCGGAGAAAAGGACTAATATCAAGATGAGGATGTCGAGAGTTGCAGAGGGCGAGTGATGACATGGGAGAGACGATGATGATGAAGAAGAGGAATTAGGGTTAGGGTTTGATGAGGGTTTTCTGTTGTTGTGATGGTTGAAATTGTTGGTTATGGTGGTGGTGGTTTTGGAGAGAGAAGATGAAGGAGGGGACATGGTGATGGAGGAGGAGAGAAGGTGATGGCGCATGTTAGTCAATGGGTGGGGTTTGGGATGGTAACTGAGGTAGGATTTGGGAAAGGGGTTTTTTCAGGTGATTTTTGGGGAAGGAGGGAGGAAGAGATGGAGGTGGTATGCGCACGTTAGCTGAAACTTTGGATGTTGGTGCGCACGTTAGCATTTCTTGCATTCACCCAATAGAACAAAAGGAATAGATTTACTATGTACTTAATGATTATTGTTGCTTTTGAGGAATTATGAGAACTTTACCATTTAGAGTATGCTTGAGATTGTTTAAAAAAAAAGTGTGATCCTGATTATTACTTATAATTAATATAATTAATTTTAAAAAATTAGTTTATTTTTGTTTAATAAAAGGTGAAAAGTTTTTGGTATTAAAAAATTTGTTAATCACTTATTTGAAGTGTAAATTATTAAAAAAAATATTTTAAGAAGTAAAAATGAGTAATAAATGAAATAATTAAAATAAATAGGGATAGATTAATAATATACTCGGTCAAACTTGATTATTATATTTGGCATATAATCAAAAGCTATAATTTGAAGTTTCTAATTATTTTCATAAAAATTGATTATAAGTCATTTTAAAATAATGTTACCAAACACTTTTCGCTTCTTAAAATTGATTATAAGCAAGTTTAACTGATCGTAATTAAGGGATTCTAAACACTCTCTTAATGAGATATATTAATTAAGTAGGGAACTGATATTTTTACGTAAAGAAATGATATTTTCACATGATCCATCTCACATGAGTAGCAAGTGAGTCACGTCTCTATGTAAGAAAGATTTATGTAAAAATATCATTTTAACATGTAAAAATATCAATTTCCATTTAAGTGTTGTTCTTGAAATAACTTTATTATTATTGTGAATATTTGGTTTGGAGTTTTTAGAATAATTAAGATTTTAAGAGTAACGCTAGAGTTTTCACATTTTTTATTTTAAAAAAATGTTTTAAATGATGTGTGATCATGGTTAACTATATGTTTTATACTCCTAACATTATCCAAAAAAAGTACTCCAATGAAAATAATTTCCAAGTGAAAGTGTTTTGTTTTTTAGGTTCTGATAAAACATAAAATGAAGGTAAATTGCTTGATTAAAAAAGTGATTTGACGTTGACTCAAATAATTCATTTCTTGGTCGACCAAAAACCCAATCTCAAGATAGGCATATCATATTGGCATAAATTAAGCCGAGTCAAAGCGGAGGAGGAGTACAAGTTATTTGCACCTCACCTGAGATAGGGTGAAAAAACAGCTATGGCCTATTTTGTATCTTAAACAATAAATTACTAGTTATACAAGAAATTAAAATTAATATTTTCTCCATAACACACTTATAATTTTTATATGCACATTACACACACATCTTCACCAGTAAAATCACACACAAGTTAATACATAACTCCATGGCTTCAAATATTACCTGCCAGCCCCTCTGACCCCCAGCCAGATCTTTTATGAAACCAAGATTTAATAGAATTCGCGATCAGGGAAGATGACAGGAGCTAGCAGGGACCATACGTATAGTCCAGCAGTGACCCACTCGGTGCAGATACGAACCCAGACCGATGTCCAGCCTACATCTATCAGGTCAGAGCTCTCTGAACTATCCGTCCATCCCGAGAGCAGCATGGCTGAGTACATACTAGCCAGAGCAAATATCAAATGGAAGAACATATACGAGTAACTCACTGGTCGTGCTTCTGTTTTCTTCTTTTCTTTCCCTGATTCCAACTCTTCCGCCTCTAGGAAAGGTGCTGCTTTTTCACCTGAAAATTGTAATGAAACTTTCTGACATGTCAAGGAACTTCATCGTCTATTCACTTAGATTGCCAAACCAAACTTTTGACTTCTAATATGAACTGCCCACAAATTCCAACCAAGAGTGGCAGGCAACCTTCTATTGATGACACTATAAAATGACACAATGTCTTCTTTAATTTTATTATCAAAATTTCATTATCATGTCATCACCACATAAACTAAACACCCATTATATTTAGGAATAAACTTGGTAAAAAAAAATGTTTCTTTAAAATAAATTAAAACTTTACCTGTTCTTAACAGTTATTTGGGAAATATTTTGTGGGTTCACTATTCTCTGAATCCAAACCAACTTTGGACTCTCTGAGGCATCTCAAAAAGAGCATAATTAAATGAGCAGGCTGCTGGCTGTCACTAAGCTGCCTAGTACTCATTTTCATAACAGTTAGATTCGAGTGACAGACGTACAGTTAAAGAACATCTATAGAAAAGCTTCTGCATAAATAGCATATTGAACAAAACAAAACAGCAAAGGAGATCCAATTGGACTGACAAACACCTAAGATTCCCACTCTTTGGCTAGTCATAGATAAACATCAATAGTAGGTCTTGAAAAGCAAAAATACCTATAGGAAAAATTGAGTACATGACCAATTAAGGACAATTAAAAAGGGAAGATGAATCCTTGCGATAAAATTCAGTTCCTTTACCTTACAATAATTGTAGCAGTTTTTAAACACCAAGTAAATCAAACTGGTTCTATCAAAACGCATATACTAAACAGATGTCTAACCACCAAGTGACTAAATTGTAAAATGGTCGGAAGGATGCACATTTTGAGTACCTGACATGGGCGAAGATGGAGGAGATAAGAAGGTTGTTGAAGATCCAGCACGAAGAGCAGAATATAGAACTGAAAGAACAGTTGTGAGCATGCCGAGAACAAGGGTACCTGTCGAAACTACTTTTGATTTGTTGAGGCCATTGCACGCATAGTCTCGAGGTTCAGAAGATAGACCGGTGTAACACACATAAGCACAATAAACAGATATCACAGAAGCGGGCAAGAGACTACCATTCACCTGTTCACAGTTACAAAACATAACAAGCAAATTTATAAATCCCATTTATGACTTCTTGAGTTTGCCAGATTGCCAAAATTTACTGAAATTGGTTTCATGCGGAAGATCCAACTTCCCAAGAAGAGTTTTACTTTCTAAAATGATTGCTTTGATAAGGAAAAGAGCAAGAGCTCTAGATTGTGGTTTTTTTGTTTACTAATGGAATATATGTTTTTGTACGGGCATTGCTTTTATAGACAAAGAATTAAAAAAAGAATACACACACACATAACTGGAGTCATGAAACAAACTTTTACAGTAAAAATAACTATTTTCTCCATGTAGAAAAGTTGGGTGGTTCCTCTACAGCTATGCTTTCCTGACAAAAGATTTGTCAGCTCACCTTATAAGCTTTTTGTTCATTCTATTAAACCAGTCCTATGCGTGAGATATTGTATCATTTTCAGCACATTATGACTAGACCTGACAATTTAGGTTGAAAACCATATAGTTAACCAAAACCACTTGGATCTATTGGATTGGTTAACTAGTTTTTAAGTGATGGGTTGGTTTGGTTTTGGACCCATATTATTATTACAAATATGGGTTGGATCTAGTTTAACTACTTTTGACCCATATTAGTCTATAATAGTTTTTTGTACTTTGAAGAGTTAATACATTAACATGTATGCATTATTACACTACATTCTTATATAACACATACATATTACATATTACATAATATACATATTACATACTTTTGCAATTTATACACTTGTAATTATGTATAAAAACTATTTCTCTAATTATGGAATTAATCCATAATAAAGTTAACACTTTTAGTGTAACGAACTACTAATTTAAATAATTAATATATCCCCCCTTGATTAATTAAAATAACTCATTTAAATTATACAATTTATATTATATAATTAAATTTTATTTCCTCCTTCTCTCCATAAATTGTTTTATATTATTTTATATAATTTAATTTAATTTCTCCCACCACCAAACCTACCCCTCACCCCTTCAAAAAATTAATATTTATTGATTATGTATACACCTCCACCCCCACGCCCACGCCCTCCCCTACCCCCGCGCCCCCCACTCCCCCCCGCCCTAATAGAATAACAGCCCCCCACCCCCCCACCCCCCCACCCTAATAGAATAATAGTGAAGCTTGAGGCATTATTTAAAGAATATATTCACCATTTATTTTATTATTTTGGAACAAAGGATCAGAAGCAGTGTTCACCATTTATTTAAATTTAAATTCACCACGCATGTTCCCTTGTCTCTAGGTACTTTTTTTTTTAATTATTATTATTATTAATAATAAATAAATAAAATCAAAGTACCCACATATATATATATATAAGGAATGCTCAGCTGGCCACTTTTCGTTCGTCAACTCTACAAGTTAATTATCCACCACCGCGCCCCCCGCCCCCCCCCCCCCCCCCCCCCCCCGCCCCCCCACCCCCACCCCCACCCCCACCCCCACCAAAAAATTAATATTTATTGATTCTATATACGCCCCCGCCCCCATTCCCTCACCAAAAAAAATAATATTTATTACTTATGTATACACCACTGCCCCCCCCCCACCACCACCCCCCCACCACCCCACCACCCAAAAAAATATTATTTATTGATTATTGTAATAAAATTCTCAATAATTTCATTAATTTTAATTAACATACTAATTATTAATGTAATTTTTTTTGAAAGTGCCTATAATCACAAAATTAATGTTTTTAATATTCAAATTAATCACATCAATTAAAAATTTTAATTTCAAACTTGGTTCTAAAACATTAAAATAAGACTTTTTTAGTATAACAGAAATTAAAATTTTAGTGAAACTATAATTTAAAAAATAAGTCGACCTGGATTCGATCCATAACCATTTAAATCCAAACCACATATCCATATTAAATGTAGGTAATATGATTTTTGTTCCAAAACCAACTCAAACCTATTTTATGTAACCCAAACCTATTTTTTGTCAAGTCTAATTATGACATACTATTTATGCTAGAATTCCTTCATTCAGTATAGCTTACCCCCAACACATTCAAGAAGAGGAAATGATAAAGAACCTTGAGTAGAAAATCTTGCATGTGGTCATAGAGTAAGGTCCTAAATTTGTTGCATATCTATAATAATCCGATATCTTTATAGATCCTTGTCTAAGCTAATGATATTTACAAACGTACAGTTACAGCAATGAAGAAGTTAAAGCGTTGGACAACAGTTATAAATAATGTTCCTTACCTTTGGATGCAATGCGATAACAGCAAATGAAAATGCAAGAATTATGGTCATGACAAGGAAGAAGACGTTAAGACCACAGTCTTGACCAGAGGGATTGAACCAAATAAATAGAACTCCCGGAATTATGAATGCAGCAAGATAGCATACTACTGACACTCCAAGTAAAGCAATATACCTGAAAAATTCCATCGAGGAATATAACATTTTAAACAAAACATAGGTCAAGAAAATGACAAGAGATAGCATCTTGAACCAACCATTTCTGTTCATCTTTGGCTACCCATGAATCGTTCCATGAGTGTGTGGCATCTAATAATATGATCACTTGAACTAATAAAAAGAAACCTGCCCCAAATTTTGATAGAGTTCCTGCAAATCGGGAAGTTTGAGACAATCAGTCTATGGATTTTGTTACCCAGAAACAAGATAGTTGAGTAGTTCCAGATGACTATTTTTTGGGTCAGTATTACATATGAATTAGAGTAAAAGAAGGTACTGTTTCCAAAGGGACTACGCAGAAATATGAAAATGACACACTCAGTTGTTGTTATCCCTTAACTTGATCACATTGAATGACTTGGGTGGTGCCATAAATTAAAAGAAGGACAACATGCATTCTTCTCATCCTCACGTTGGTTTTGTCTTGTAGAATTCTCTTGGGTTGACTTGGAAACACATGTCTTCTTCTTAAGAAAGTAATGGTGACCAACAAACACGAAAATAAACTCCAAGCATGTTAAGGTTGTACATACGGGTTTGTCTTGAGCTTAAAAATCACGAACCACAACATTATTGTTAATTTTTCTAATTCTATATAAATGCTTACATCATGAGTACATGATATACATAATGCACGTGGTTGTCCCACACACAAACAAAGAATAAATAACCACACAGAATTTAAAAACTGTGGCGAAACTGACCATAAATTGCTGTCACAACATTAGGGAGGAAAAACATGAGGATAATGAGCAATGCCCAAATGATAATCTTAACGATCCATCCACCATGCTGCCAGGAATCACGCTTGTCATTTTGATCTTTTACTCCAATCATTATAAGGGCAAGTATAGCAAAAAACAAGAAATTCCCCAAGCTGACACGGAGAACTGCTTCTGTCTGAAACCATTCCTGTGAGTAAGTTTCAGAATCATTTATCCCTATAAAACAAGGTAATTTGTTATGAAATAGGAATATTAATAAATAGGAAAAATGTTAGTCATGGTTAGTTAAACTGTAGTTATAGTTAACATGTGTAGTTAGTGTAATGTTTGGTTACAGGAGTAGAGTTGAAGCTATATAAGAAGGTATTGGTATTGTAAAAGGATATCAAGAATTATGATAATAAAATTGTTTCTCTTTCTATATTTCTCTCTCTAGCCATTTTCTTACAATTCCTTATTCTTCCGCCATTTTTGATTTCTTGATACTCTGTTTCTTCTTTTTATCTTTTGAATTCTTCAATTGTGATTGTTAATCACAACAAATGGTATCAGAGCTACTCCTTCCTTGGCCCTAAATTCAGAAATCTTCTTCATCTTTTTCTCTAATTCAACCTCTGTCCATTCCAATCTACCATCAATTTTTTGTTCTTTCTTTCAATTCTTTTCCTTTATCATTTTAAAAACCCAAAACCCATGACGTATCAACACACTAGAACTCTTATATCAACTAATCGTGATGCTATTCTGTTAAATGGCCACTTGAAACCCTAAAGCCTAAAGCCAAGAAAAGATATTTTCAACAAGCCATGAATCAAATTGTTGGCTCTCATATGGGCACAAGCAGCTCAACTGTCAACAGTTGCTGAAGAACACGCTGGAAGGGCAGGAAAAAATTGTGTGGTAACACTTTCCCTAGATCTTATTTTTTGGTTGCAATTTGTTCTTTCTCAATTTGTACAAGCCCTAGATCATTTCTTCCAAAATTGCTCTTTACTAGATCATTTCTCTCAAATTCTTCTGTACTCTATATTTATACTTCCATGTTTTCCCTTTTGATACATTTTTTTGTCAGCAATTAAACACGGTGACATTTTTGAAACTAGAAAATCATTGTCCCAATTCTGTAGACAGATCAATTTTCTCCATCTACGGTTCTAATTTCTATCTTGTTTCATTCCAAAAATGGTTCAAAACATAGATGTTTTTAAGTCAATTTTCAGCACACTTGATATTATGTTGGAAATTATAAATGAACATCTCATTAGGAAAGGGTTGGATCCAACTGGGATTGTTAGGCTTAGATTCAATAGGCTCCATCAAGAAGGTTCAGTATTTGAGTATATTGAAAGGTTTCACAAGTTGCAATTGGTGGTTTCAAATCAAAATCAAGGGTTAACAGAAATAATTTTTGTGGAGTGCTTTATAAAGGGATTAAATGAGGAGTTTCGAAGTCGGGTGCAAAAGTTACGTCCAAAATCCCTCTCTATTGCTTATAGCCATGCTAAAATTCGTCAATATTATCTTGAGGGTTTGGTGGAACAATCTGAAACACCACAAAAAGCAATTGTTGTGAAGGAAATGGAAGTCAATAAAATGGAACAAGATGCAGAAAAACCTTCCTTGTCCTCTAAAGATGAGGGCCTGTTATGCGACTGTGGGCAGAAGTTCAGAGACAGAGATGGCCACTCGGATGTTAGTAGAGTTGAAACCAGTACATGGAAAGAAGAATTCATGGTTTCTAATGAAGAAAATAAGTGCAATAGTGAGGAACTTTTAGAACCAGTAGCTTCTAAGATGTTCAACAGTCTAATGGTGGATGATTATTACAAGGCTTATTTGTTCAAATATGAATCTAACCATGGAGTTTTCACAGGATCAGTCGAATTAGTGGATGAGTTCACTTTAAAAATAAATGGGAGGAAGATCAAGGTTGATAACACAAGGAAACTGGAAGAGATTCCATGGGCTGATTACAAGGTTGACTACATGGCTGACTTTTATGGAGTTTTCACTACAGTTGGCTCAAAAAATTTTGATGCACCTGTTTGTTTGGGTCAGTGCAAATATGATGTTGATAAGGCTATGAATGTATTGCTTGAATTCTCTTCTTCCTCCACACATCCATCATCTAATGGCAGATGTACTGATGATAGTGCAAAGGGAGGTGGTTCAATGCTCAAGAAAATGGCACGGAATGGTTTAGTGAATTTCATTTGGAATTGTTGTCAAGAGTCTCAGTGGCTAGTGGTGTTGGCTGCAAAAATTATGGTGTTTGACCCGGGAGGAATGCATTTTGAAGTTGTAACCACTCAACTTTTGGTTCCTTGCAATCCTTGAGGACAAAGATATTTTAAGGAGGGTGGAATATTATGAAATAGGAATATTAATAAATAGGAAAAATGTTAGTCATGGTTAGTTAAACTGTAGTTATAGTTAACATGTGTAGTTAGTGTAATGTTTGGTTACAGGAGTAGAGTTGAAGCCATATAAGAAGGTATTGGTATTGTAAAAGGATATCAAGAATTATGATAATAAAATTGTTTCTCTTTCTATATTTCTCTCTCTAGCCATTTTCTTACAATTCCTTATTCTTCCGCCATTTTTGATTTCTTGATACTCTGTTTCTTCTTTTTATCTTTTGAATTCTTCAATTGTGATTGTTAATCACAACATAATTGAACAAGGTCTTTTTAGTGATGTACTCATCCAAATAAATCTAAGATATTAAGTAGATTACATGCAACGAAACTTAGTGAAATTAAATTTAAAAGCAGTAAATCAGTAAGTGATGCAAAATCTGAAACAACCACATTATGCTTCAATTCAGAACCAATCTTTTTCCACGTAAAGAACGCTAAAGAAGAGGGGACAAAGGGAGATTGTACACGACGAACACACTCACAAACTTATGCTTTGGAGAAAATGACAATGAAACCTCAAGCCCGCCCGCCCCCACCCCCCAAAAAAAAACCAAAAAAACCAAAAAGAAAAAGACTTATAAATGGATATCCTCCATAATCCACAGTCCAAAATACATTACAGGTGAAAAATATCAGCAGAGTAAATTTACTACTAGTAAACGAACTAACATACATGAATCAAAAGACAAACATGGCAAAACACAAAAATAAAAAGTACTATCAAAAGAACAATTCCAAAGACACTCAATTTTTAATTCTTTTTTTTCCATTAATTTGAGAAAAAACCTAAATTCTATTTTTTAAAAAATACTGAGAAAGTGAAAGAAAACAAGCCCTTTTCTGATAACTTGAAGAAAGGTCCAAAGAAGCCAAAATTCACATAAGACTTCACCTTTCAAGGACAATCAATCATTTATAATTAAAGAAAATGAAAAGGGTATGAAGAAATTGAGCACTAACATGGGAGTTTCTTCAAAAGGGGAGCTCCGATTTCTCTGAGAATCCAAGAAACGACCAAAGAAGTCCCAAAGAAACCGCAATAACCAAGTCTAGCTGAACGCTTAGTGATTCCGGATGCCACTGATGTGCAGAGACCGCACGTCATTGAAGCACAACAACAAGCCAAGCACGACATCTCTCTGATCTCTCTCTTCTCTGTGTTTGTGTAGCTGAAGTGATGAACGGATCGAGGTCCAATCGGAAGGTTTTGCTTATGGCCTTCAATCCAAACACGTGGTTGAGTTTAGTACTTGATTAACATAGAGGTCAATAGTATTGTTTTTAACGACTATAATAATACGGTAACAAGTTTTGCTTAAAAAGTAAATGTCACTCGTATTAATAATACAAGTTTTGTTATACATCATCATAAATTTTTATCGAATTATAATTATAAAATTTATTAATATTGACCTATCCTTGTAAAAACAGTTATCAACTTATTCATGTAACTAATAATTATAATGTCAATATATATATATATATATATATATATATATATTTGTAATATATATCATTATCCTTATTAATTAATGAGATACGATTATGTGAATTAATGTTATTCACACTCATATTGAGATAGGAATAAATTATATAAGGATGATTCGTAAATTAATGTTTTATATCTAATAACAACATGTTATGTACGTAAATTTAGGAGAAAATCAACATATTTAAATAGTAATAATAAATTATGTAAATATTACTTACCATGATAAAAAAAACTATTTCATTAATCATACTAAATTTGAAACCTTTATTTATATATATTTTTAAATTTTATATATATTTTTAAAATTACCATTATAACTTGTTACTATGTATAAAAGATAATAAAACACTAATTTTACGAATCATTTCTATATAATTTATTCTCTAGTGAGATATTCATTTATATTCCAACTAGTTTAGAGTAGGGATATGGAATATATATGAATTCAAAGATTTTTATAAAAAATAATAAGTGAATAATGTTTAAAAATGTGAGTCTAAAAGCTTATAACCAGCCACAATTATATATATATATATATATATATATATATATATATATATATAATATCATTTTATATATTTTATTATTCATTATTTTGTCATCAAAGTACTATGAATGAGTTTAATATACTAATTGTGCTAATAACGACTCTTTCTTAGTAAGTGAAATGTTTTTGAGCAACTATGGAAACTAGCTAACTACCCGTGCTTCGCACGGGTTTATATTTTAAATGAATTTATTTTTAATTCATATTTATGCTATATATGTTGATTATAAAATATATTTTTAAATTTCAAATTAAATTACTATTTTGTGACGCCCCCAAAATAGGTTTAATACACAACCTGTGACGCCCCCAAAATAGTTCAATACGCAACTCATTCTGAGTCTCCAAATACATGGTACATAATCCAAATACAATATTTCATATCAAATAATCGTGCAAAATACGAACACACAACTGTGAGTGTCAATACAGACATATAAAAAATATAAACATTCAAATTAAGTCCTCATTATATTTATTATCACACTATTTTTTTTTTAAAATAGTGAGGACTTCTACAGCTCTAACTCGAACCATCACTCCATTTCTCGACTAGTACCCGCGATATTCTCATTTCCTGAAGAGAACAATGGAATAAAAGGGTTAGCTCAACTAGCCCAGTAAAAAATATTATGACTAAGATAATGAAAAATAAATTATCGTTAGTCTTTAATAAATCAGATAAAATATTATGGACAACACGTTTTAGATCAATATTCGCAGCAAAAATAATAATTTATTATAAGAGTTAAGTAGATAATGATGTCTACTATCTTCTTTGATTTAAAAGTTCATCATCAATATTTTATCCTTGTAACATCAATCAATATACATCTCGAATCAAATATTCATCTTTTGCACTACGGGCTAAAGATATTCATTTGTATCACCAATTGGTCATATTTATCTCAACACCTTTTCATCTTTGCACTACGGGCCAAAGATATTCATCAAGTAATCATTTATCTTTGCACTACAGGCCAAATATATTCATCAAGTAATCATTCATCTTTGCACTACAGGCCAAAGATTTTTAGTTATATCACCATTTAGGATTGAGGATGAAAAACAATACGAATAACGAATCCAGTGAGATAAATAACAAATATTAGAGAATTAATACAGAGTTCAAGAATGAAAATCAAAACCTGGATCCAATTAAAGATAATTTGGAAGAAAAAAATATATATATTTTTATCGTGAATAGTAACTTGTGAATAGTAACTCGACATGAAAAGATAAAATTTTATAAAAAAGTTCAGACCAATATTCCAGTGAAATGATATTAGATAAAGCGCAAAACTCAAGGAATTTCTAATCATTTCAGGAATTATAGAAGCAATACTTACTGTAGTAAGTTTAAAGTTAGGAATCTGAAATGAAATAATATACGAAACTGCAATTGAATTTTCACCCGTCAGTCGGTAGTCCGCTCAGACAAATTATTTTCATAATTTAATAACAACTGAATACGAAGGGTTATTCACCAGGCATGCGGTAGTCCGCGTAGACAGGTTATTCTCACAGAATAATAAAGAATGGAATAACAACAGAATTTCACCATTCATGCGGTAGTCTGCGTAGACAAGTTATTCTAACAGAATAATAAAGAATGGAATAACAACCCTTACGAGTATTAAAGAAAATAACTCTCTTTATGAATACGAAATAAATAATACCCCTTACCTTAAAAATTTAGAGACTGCACTAGTGTAATAACAGAATACTCTTCTTCTTTCTCTCTTATTCTCTTTGTACTTTTTCTCTCTATAGCTTTAGTGAATTGGTGAGAAATAATGAAGAAATGAGCTTCTATTTATATGCTCGACAGAGTAAGGATAAAATAGTCTTTTCTCCATAATTTATGACATCATCGCTTACATCATCGATCCTATGGCATCATTGCTTACCTCATCGCTCCGATGATATCCTTGCTTACCTCATCGCTTCGGTGACACTATTATTTGCATCATAAGAGTTCAAATTCAATTTGCACTCTTCCACCTCACTTAACTTTTATATCATGAATTTACTATAATAATGTTATCATTCTAATTATAAAAATCATACTATTATATAATCACATCATACTATTATAATGTAATATTATAATAACATATTTGAATAAATTATTTTATCAAAAAATATAAAATACCAACTTTCAATCAATGTCACATGCTAAAAATTTCTCCGTTAAAAATTCACATTGAATATATATATCAATAATTAATTATTTATAAATAATATTACAGAACTACAATATTGACAACCAGGTCGTTTCCAAGAAAGAAGGTGCTTTCCGATAAGGATTTCTCCTCATTGGCGCGCAATTATATAACCTAACCCCTTTTCTCGACAGAACTTTCTAGACATTGTCAATAATGCTATCTAATAATATTATTCAAATAATATGAATTATTGATTTGATAATTTGAAATACTGTGCAATGACAATTATTGAATCACTAATATAAAATATCAATGTAGCAATTATTGGATTAATAATATAAAATATTGAACAGTAATTACTGTAATAATTATTGAATAAGTGACTTCTTACGTAAGAATCCATAATTAGAATTACTGTGCAATACCGTGTGCTACTGTACAACACCGTGTATTACAATATTTTAACCACCGGATATTTTAACAGTTTAACGGTAAAAATTTCGCCGTTATTTTTGTAAAAAGGTTACTTCTGTCGCTTTCTATATCCGACATCCATTCCGTTGTGAAGTCCACTAATGACTGCGCCGTCGTACGAATATTATCTGACTAAAAGAATATTTCTCGACCAAACGAATATTCTCCGATACAACAAATATTTTATAACCACTTGCTTACTTTGAAATATTTGCACATTTTACCCATAATTTATCACATTTATCAAATCAACACCTTACTATTTCAAAATAATATATAAAAAAATTTAAATCTTTATTCATAAAATTTGGGGTCTTACACAACCCATTCTGAGTCTTCAAATACATAGTACAGACTCCAAATACACATATTCACAATTCAACTATTATACGGTCGTGCAAAGTACGACCACACAACTGTGAGCGTTATTATAAATATTATGTAGAAAATATAAACGCTTAAATTCAGGTCACATTAATTATAATTATTAACACACTATTTTTATAAAACAGTGAGGACTTCTACAGCTCTATCTCGGATCATCACTATATTTTCCGACTAGTCCCATCTATATTATCATTTCTTGAAGAGAATAAAGAAAGAAAAATGTGAGCTCAACTAGCCCAGTAAAAAATATTATGACTAAGATAATAAAGAATAAATTATCATTAGTCTTCAATAAACTAGATAAAATATGATGGACAACAAGTTTTAGATCAACAACTGCAGCGAAGATAACAATTCATTAGAAGAGTTAAGTAGATAATGATGTCTATTATCTTTTATGATATAAAAGTCCATCATCAATATTTTATCCCTGTAACACCAATCAATAATATTTTCAATCAACAAATTATCCATGCACTACGGGTCAAGGATATTTATTTGTATCATCAGTGGTTATGATCATGTCAAACACATGTCCATCTTTGCATTATAGGCCAAAGATATTCATAAATCAACAACTCATCTTTGCACTACGGGTCAAAAATATTCATAAATCAACAGCTCATCTTTGCACTACTGTGACGCCCCCAAAATAGGTTCAATACCAACCCATTTTTAGTCGCCAAATACATGGTACAGAATTCAAATACAATCTTTTATAACGCACGATCGTGCAAACTACGACCACACAAACTATAAATTTCAGTACAAATCGTATATAATACGAAATATAAACATTCAAATTCACTCCTTATTAATTACAATCATTATTCCACTATTTTATAGAATAGTGAGGACTTCTACTGATCTAACTCTGACCATCACTCTGATCCCCGACTAGTCCCCGCGATATTTTTATTTTCTGAAGAGAACAATGGAAGAAAAGAGTGAGCTCAATTAGCCCAATAAAGAATATTATGACTAAGATAATGAATAATAAATTATCGTTAGTCTTCAATAAATCAGATAAAATATAATGGACAACAAATTTTAGATCAATATTCGCAGCGGAAATAACAATTCATTAGAAGAGTTAAGTAGAGAATAAAGTCTACTATCTTCTATAATTTAAAAGTTCATCATTAATATTTTATCCCTGTAACATCAATCAATATATATCTTAAATCAATATTCATCTTTTGCACTGCAGCCAAAAATATTCATTTGTATCACTAGTTGATCATGTTCATCTCAACACCTATTCATCTTTGCACTACGGGCCAAAGATATTCATCAAATAATCATTTATCTTTGCACTACAGGTCAAAGATATTCATCAAGTAATCTTTCATCTTTGCACTACAGGCCAAAGATATTCAGTTATATCAACCATTTAGGACCAAGGATGATGAAATACAATATAAGGAACGAATTCAGTGAGATAAAAGACAAGGATTAGGGATTCGTAATTTAGTTTATCCAAGTTCAATAATACACCGTAATAATCAATTGTGGAGCAAAATTCAAGAATGAAGTTCAAAACTTGAATACAATAAAAAAAAAATTTTCTGTGAATAGTAACTCGTGAATATTAACTCGACATGAAAAGATAAGAATTTCACGAGAAAGTTCAAAAAATTATTCAAGTGAAATGATACTAGATGAAGCGTAAAACTCAAGAAATTTTTTATCATTTCAGGAATTCTAGAAGCAATACTTACTGTAGTAAGTTTAGAGTTAGGAATCTGAAATGAAACAATATACGAAACTGCAATTGAATTTTTACCCGTCTGACGGTAGTCCGCTCAGACAGATTATTTTCACAATTTAATAACAACTGAATACGAAGGGTTATTTGCCAGGCATGCGGTAGTCCGCGTAGACAGGTTATTCCAATAGAATAATAAAGAATGGAATAACAACCCTTACGAATATTGAAAGAAAATAACTCTCTTCATGAATACGAAAGAAATAATACCCCTTACCTTAAAAATTCGGAGACTGCACTAGTATAATAGCAGAATACACTTCTTCTTTCTCTATTCTCTCTATACTTTCTCTCTTTATAGCTTTAGTGAATTGGTGAGAAATAATAAAGAAATAAACTTTTATTTATAGGCTCGGCAGAGTAAGGGTAAAATTGTCTTTTCGTCATATTTTATGACATCATCGATCCTATGACATCATTGCTTACCTCATTGCTCCGATAACATTTTTGCTTACCTCATCGCTCCGATGACATCATTGTCTCTTCCACCTCGTTTAACTTTTATACCATAAATTTACTATAATAATGTTACCATTCAAATTATAAAAATCATACTATAATATAATCACATCATACTACTATAATGTAATATTTTAATAATATATTTGAATGAATTATTTTATCGGACAAGATAAAATACCAACTTTCAACAAATGTCACATGTTAAAAATTTCTCCGTTTAAATTCACATTGAATAAATATTTTCTTATCATATATATCAAAAATTATTGGTAGATTATTGGTATGATCATGACTGCGGGTTCTCTTTGGCTAGTAGTGCAAAGATGAATTATTAACTGATATGTTCATGACCATTGAATTTATAATTGAATATCTTTAGCTTAAGGGCAAAAGTGAATTGATCAACATGGCTATAATTATTGTTTATATAAATTCTGAAATGATTATATATTTCTTTGAGATATGAATATCTTTGGCCTGTAGTGCAAAGATGACCTGTTGTTGAATATCTTTGGCCTGTAGTGCAAAGATGACCTATTGTTGAATATCTTTAACCTGTAGTGCAAAGATGAACTGTTGATGAATATCTTTGTCCTGAGTGCAAAGATGAATTTATTAGCATGATTATGAATAAGAACTGTGATTTGGTATAACCATGATATTTGGTGTTTCAGGTAAAGACAGGTGATGAAAAGTATCTTCGTCTTGTGTGCGAAGAGGAATTTATCAACATAATTATGATTATGAACTATTTATATGATTATGAACAGGAATTGTTGATTGATGTTACAGGGATACAATATTGTTGGTGGACTTTTAACGTGGAGGAAATAATAGACATTATGGTCTATTTGACTCTTCTAATGGATTGTTCGTTCAACTGCAACTATGATTAAAATTTTTTATCATCTACCATATGTTATAAATCTCTGATTTATTATTGATGAAAATTATTGATAATTTAATTATCTTTAGTTATGATATTCTTTACTGGGCTATTTGTACTCACCATTTTGCTTCACAATTCCTTTCAGGTAATAAGAGTGTAGCTGGGTCGAGCGGGGATAACAGGAGAATACGAGGGTCTATAACTGTTAAAGTTTTTCACAAAATAGTATGGAAATAAATAATTGTATTGAGAACTTTAGATAAGTGTGTCGTTTAACCGTTGATTTTGGTGACCCAAATAGGGTGAGGTGTTGTCCAAGATTGAGGCACCATGAGAATTACATGTATTTGTATTAAAACCCACAGTTTAACTATGGTCGTATTCTGTACGACAGTTTAAAAGTTAGAATTTGAAGATTTGTATTTAAAATTTTTGTTGAGTGTACTTCGTGGCGACCCAGAATCGGTTGGGTGGATTGGACCTATTTTGGGGGTGTTACAGAATCTGACTGAAATATCAGATGTTATGCTGACGAAAACTTATACCGTTATCAACGCTCAAAATATCTAAACACTCACAAGAAATACGCTTGATACTATAAAGAGAGAATTTTTTTATTCTGGTGTGATTTTTATTTTTTAACTAAGCACCCTATTTATAAAAAAATGCTAGTACACCAAAGTTGACTAACTCACCTACGGAACAATTTCTTCAGCACATCAATTTTGAGAAATGTTGCAGTACACCAACAAAGACTCCACCAACCACATGTTATATATATATTAAAACCTTTATCATTATTAAAAGAATTTTAATTTCAATTTTTCTCTTTTCCATCTCATTTTATGTTATACCATGAATTTATTATAACAATATTATCACTTCAAATTATAAATTATACTATTATATTATTATATTATAATATTATAATATAATATTATAATAATATATTTGAATGAATTATTTTATCGAAAAAGATAAAATATCAACTTTCAACAATTATCTCTTTTGCTAAAAATTCCTCCTTTTATATCCCAATTGAATAAATATTTTCTTATCATTTTTATCAATAATTAATTATTATTCACAAATAATATTACAGAATCACAATAATGACAACCAAGTCGTTCCCAGAAAAGAGAGAATTTTTCAATAAAGATTTTTCCTAATTGACGCGCAATTATATAACCTAACTCATTTTCTCGACAGAACTTGTTAGACATTGTCAATAATACTATCAAATAATATTATTCAAATAATATGAATTATTGATTTAATAATTTGAAATACTGTGCAGCAATTTTTGTGACAATTATTGAATCAATAATATAAAATATCAATGTAAAAATTATTGGATCAATAATATAAAATATTGAACAGTAATTACTGTAACGATTATTGAATGAGTGACTTCTTACGTAATAATCAATAATTAGAAATTACTGTGCAATACCGTGTGCTATTGTGCAACAATGCGTATTATTATATTTTTAACGAGTATTTCAACAGTTTAACGGTAAAAGTTTTGTCGTTATTTTTATAAAAATGTTACTTCTGTCGCTTTCTATATCCGATAGTTATTCTATTGTGGGGTCCATGAATGACTGCGCTGTCGTACGAATATTCCCTGACAAAAAAAATATTCCTCGACCAAACGAATATTCCCCGACACAACGAATATTTTATGCCAACTTGCTCACTTTGTAAAATTTGCACATATCACCCTTAACTTTAACATTTTATCAATTTAATCATTTACTGAATAAAATAATAATTATAAGAAAATTGAATATTTTTATTTCATAAAATTCGGGGTCTTACACTATTACTATTAGAATTATTACAAATAGAGAATTGATATTTTCATAAGTAAAATTAAAATTTTGACAAGGCCTCACTCACATAAATGTGGGTCCCATTTACTATTCATGTGAGAAAAATCTTGTGAAAATATCAATTCCCTTACAAATATTACTTAAACAAATAATTATCAAAAACTCACAAATGAGCGGTAGTTATGTGTTTAGAAAAAACTAATATACAGTTTTTATATATAAAACAAAATTATAGTAGCATAATAAGTTACCATCATGATTTTTAATTTTAAAAGGCAACTAAATTTTAATAACTAATATATAAGTGAGTAGTTTATTAACTAAAGATCTCCATAAAATGGGTAACTAAAGTTTAATCATTAATAAATTTTATAATATATATTATGCTTTTTAAGTTTAATTATTATTTCTCATAATTTTTTTCACTATTTTAAATATATAGCTATTTAATAATAAAATTGTTGTAGAATAATAAGTTACTATTATGACTATTACTTTTAAAAATTATTTAAATTTTATTGACTAATATACATGCCATAATTATTTTTAACGTTAATTAACTAAATGTCTCCTATATAAAATAAAATTGGTAATTAAAGTTTAATCATTAATATATTTTATAACACATAATATACTTTTAAATATTAATTATTATGTAACCATAATATTTACATAACTACTATTATATACTAGCAACAATTTAACTACTAAGTTAAAATATAAACTTAGTTTCACATATATATGAATTAGTTATTACTGAACCCAAAATAACAAATATTAATTATAATTATCCTTGAATATGATATTAAAATATGTCTATAATATATATATAATTTAGAATATATATATCTGTAATTTAGTTTTTAATCAATACGTTACTAATTAATTATATAGCAAATTGATTATAAAAATATTAAACTCGGCTCAACATAACATATTGTGTTTTTGAATAGTAATTTTTTGTTGCTGTTGGTTTTGTACTCTATGTTATGTCTGCCGTTTTTTTTTTTTTGTTTGGAGACGTTTACAGAGACTAATTGTCTATATATACTTTTGCATAGATACATATTTATGTCATTGGATTAATTTAAAATAAATAAAATAAAATTAGAGAGACTTTAAAAAGAGTTGTAGTAGTAGACAAATTCTAGTCTCATATCAAATTAAAAACTATGTTTTGCATATTTTACTTTTATAGTCTAGTAGTTTATTATGTATCATATTAAAAAAAGAAGGGTAAAGAAATTTTGATTTTCAAAATTAGTAATGATAAAAAAATATTTAACATTATTACATTTTACATATGTTTTAAGTCTATATATTGACTATTGACTAATGACTCCAAGTCTCCAACTTTAAATTACCAATTTAATTTTCTCATTTTGTACCTGAAATTTTTGTTATTATATATCTGCATGTTATATATAATTAAGTAGGGCATGAATATTATTCATAAATATAATATAGTGGTGACACAAGTCACTAGACAACGAACAAGTAGTGGCACCTATATATGAATCCCTTTCAGTACTCATTCTATCACTTCAATTAACTACTTTCATTTTGTAGGAATTCTTGTAAAAAAAAAGGATCTGATCGGTGGCCGGAATGAAGCTGCTAATTGAATGAATAATGTTACAGGCACAAATTATTCAACAAATATTTTATAAATTGTTTATGTGTCATACTCTACCTTAGCTTTTTATGTGGGGTCGAAGTCTACATTGAAGCAACTTGTTGATCAATATGTTGAGGTGGAGTATGTCGCATCAGCCGTTTATAAAATGTTTGTAGAATAGTTTGTGTCTGTAGCATTACTCCTGCTGAATAGCTTGGTCACCGGTTTATTGGGATCTATTATGACAATACGCATGAGGCGCTCAAACGTACAGACCTTTTAATTAAGTTGTTTCATGATGATTCTCTCTCATTCTGTCCATGTTGTTTCTGTATGGATAGAGCTCTTATAGGTGAACATGAAAATTGGACATAAAAATTAGACATGATTGTATTTGAATTTCACTTATTTATATTTTTACCCACCATTGAGGTCAAAATACAAATGAGTAAAATTCAAATACACTCGCGTCTAATTTTCATGTCCAGGTAGAGTTTTTGGTAGGTATATTGTGATGGTGGTGTATGTTTCAGTTTGTCGCATCCAACACCAAATTAAATAACTTCCACCTCAATCAATTTATTCTTTCTTTCTTTCTAATTTATTTCATTGAATGAAACACAACATTCCAAGCTCATCATGCTGTGCTCTAGCTACCAACTCATCATGCTCTACCACTTCAAACTCTCGTCTTGAAAAAAATCTATTTTTAGGGATTGCGACTAACTCTGTCAATCGGCCCAAAACCGGTTTCAGCCATAGGATATGAATTAGCTCTAGAACTTTATCTTACATGAGGTCCACATAGATATAAGAGATTAGTTAAGATCTTATCTTAAATATTTATCATATCCTCATCTTATAAGATAATGAAAATGAACCCTTCTAGCTGTCCCATTTTAAACATGCCAGTGGGACATGAAATGACTCACTGGTCAAAAAATATCAGGTGCTGCTTAATTAAAATGGTAGGTATTATTTGTGTATGCATGGTTCTTGTTAATTTTGGAAGAAAAAAGAGAGACTAGAGATCTAACCAATGTCTTCGCGCGTACGTGTTTGACAATAATAAAAAATGTTTGTCCGAGAAAAGAGAATAATGTAGGGTTGGTAGTGATGGAAGATAAGGTTGGTTTAATGGTGTTGGATTCAAACAAAGGGCCAGGTTTGAAATTAATGATGAATGGCCGGCAAGGCGATTGATTAAACTTGCAGTTGTAGAGACGACCACACGTGAGGCTGATGCTTAATGAGGCTACATTTGGACCCTACGACAAGGACTATATCAGACTCTAATTACTTGTCATCTATCTGATATGCATGGCTGCAGATGCTTACAATTAATCTTTACGCTTGCTTATACATATATGTGTGTGTATATATATATATATATATATATATATGCACATGAAGGCTAGCTATATATATATAAGGCTAATTATAAGTGCAGTTAATTAGGGGGCGGCCAGGGAGAAATGGGAAGCTGGTTGGTAGAGAGAATTGCAAAGTGGAAACGAGTGGGGAGACAACTGAGGGGAAAGCTGTATATTATGAGGGTGTGCATCAGTATGCTTCTATGTTGGGACAAGTACTCTTAGCTACATGCATGAGAAACTACCTACATTTTGCAGCTCTTATAGAGGAGTTATTTCTCAAGTTAAAACTCTTTTTTCTTTTAGTTAAATATTTTAAGTTTGTACTTTGTTTTCCCTTCATTGGGTTTTATATATATATATATATATATATATATATATATATATATATATGGGAATTTACACGTTTGTATTTGTGCCATGTATGTAAATTAGTGAAGTTTTAGTGCTGCAATTCAGATGTGAAAATTGCAGGTCTGTAGATAACTAACTAACAAATAACAATGTTAATTAATTAGCTAGCGAGCATATATACTGAAATAGAAAGGTTCTAGCTAGTGATGAGTCAATTACTTCTAGAACTTTAATTAGCAGGTGAAAAATGAGATTTTGCAGAAGGGATGTGCAAAAAGAGGAAAGATTCTTACTCCTGCATGCTTCCAGAAAACTGTGTTAACTGTTGGTAAGGTTTTTCTCATATGGTTTCAAGAAACAGCATTATTTTTAGTAAAAAAGAAAAAGAAAAATACGTAGAGGGAAATCTGGATGAGATTTCAAAAGGCTTTTGTTTTGGAGAATCTATACAGCCAGATCTATGCCCATGGAATGTGCATGCCATTTTGACTGAATTAGGAGCATACTTTTTTTTTTTTTTTTGAGTGGTTAGTCTAGTGAGTTGTAATTTCTATGTTCTTCCAACTTGATATATTTGGTTCTTATATAAATTTTACCTACGCAAAGAACATTACAAAAAAATTGAATAAGCTACTTCCCCCATTTATTTGTAAAAAAAAAAAATGAAAAGGTAAAAAGAAAAAAAAAAGGATCGTGATATTTTCCGTGCTAAAATATTTTCAATGTTAAAAGTGATATTAACTGCAATACATATTTGTAATTTGCGATGAAATATCACTCTAACAAAAATTACTACCTTGGTTTTATCCACGACATATTTCAAAATGGAGTTCTAATATTGTGATAAATGCAAACGACGATATATTAAATTTCAAATTAATGTGATTTTATTTAATTTTAGTTAATACAATTGTTATAATTGTATAATATATAACAAAAACTATTAATCACAAAATTTATTTTATTCTAATTTTTTTTGATTCGTACCAATTTTAAAATTTAATATACAAGTTGTATGTCTAATTTTAGAACAGATGGAGTAATGTTTTGAGCACTGTTTTAAAACTCCGACCGGACCGGCGGTCGGACCAGTAAAAATCGAAACCAGGTTCACTTTCCGATCTAGTTTGGACCAATGACTCGATTTTGGTCAAAACTCTGGTTGGCCTGTTGACCGCTGGTAAATCCAGTTAATTAACTCAGTTGACCCGGTTTTTAATTATTTTTTTACCAAAAAATTTTTAATATTAAAATGAACCACTTTTATTAATATTGTAACTCATCTTTATTATGTTTTAGTTCATAAAAATGAGATTTTTAAATTTTTTATTAATTACTAATAATATATATATTTTTTTAATATTAATGACGTCACTGAGTCAATAACGGTTCGACTACTGATTGGACCAGTGATTCATTCACCCTCGTACTTTTTTTAGTTCGATGAACGGTCCGATTATGAGAAACTTGGTTTTGAGAGCATGATTCTAGACATCATCGGTGTTCATTTTGAAAGTGAGAAAATAAGGTTCTTAAAAACATCTAATCATCTGATGTAGAGTTTGGCATCAAGAGTTTTGGAATTACAAAACCTCCGTGGACTAATAAGGGGATTTACAACCCATTATATACAGAGTCATTTTATTTCTGAAGCCCAAAGTTTAGATGGGCTGTGGACGGCATAGAACAATGGTTTAAGTTTGTTATATTAGGGACAATTACATATAATAGTACATTTTTACTAAAATATTACACAAAAAGTGCACAAACAAAATGATTACAAAAAGAGTGTATATGCAATATTTAATTACAAAAAGAGTGCAATCTTATCTCTTTTATTTAGTTGACTGATTTAATGAGTTATTGATAATGGCCCATGATTATAGGGATTTAAATCTTCTCTCTCTTATCAACCTCCATATTCTTATCTAACAAATCAATGGAGTAACCGCCTTCTTCTTCCTCTTCGGTCGTCGCCTTCTTCCTCCTCTTCCGTCGTCGCAACCTTCTTCCTCACCTTCGCCCCCCGCCACTGCTCCACCGGCAGCCGCCCCACCCCCGCCACTACTCCTCCCGCCCCCGTCCCCGTCCCCGCCCCACATCCTCTCCTTCCCCTTCCTCCGTCTCCCTTCTCCTCCCCCCGCCCACGCCCCACCCCCTCCCTCCGCCATCCCCTCCTCCCCCCCTTTCTCCTCCTCCAGCCCCGCCCCCGCCCCCCCACCCCACCCCACCCCACCCCACCCCCTCCAAGATATTTGAATTTGAATTATTAATTATGGTAGTTATTTCTCCTTGATTTTAGGTTTCCTTATTATTATGAATTGAATCCTATACTAATTCCCTAAATTAAGGAATCTTAATTGCACTAATATTGTAAATAAATATAGAAAGTGTATTAATTGTGTAAATATTTTATGAGGGCACTATTATTGTAATTAATTTTTAAATGTTGTATATTATTGTAAAGGACCCGTTATTTTATTCTACAAATCACCACTATTAATCAATCTACTATGATCCAATTTTCCAAAATCTTTAATTTTCTTGAAAGAAAGTGCTTATAGGGGCTTTCTTCCATAGCTATTGACAAATTGTCCATTATGAGAGTTTATGGTTTTGGAATGGCCTATGCCTTCTCTTGGGCCAGTTCCTTATAGTGTTTTGGGATATATTCTAAATATTACGGCGACAAAAAACTGAATACAAAATAAAATATTAAATTATGATTAATGATTATTTCACCGTAAAATTAGTGAATGTTTCGTCATACATAAATGAGTCCAATGAGTGTAACCAATAACTAACATTCACATCATTTTATATCTTATTTTTGTATTCAATCTTTTAAAACATGATTTGATTCCAAATTCAACTTTTTCTTTTAAACCAATCAAGTGCCACATGGGCCCACCCCAAGTTGACTGGTCAAATGGAACACTATGTTCTTCCCCCTTGTGTGATCGATCACATTCTGGACCGACAAAAAAACCCTACAAACCTCACTCAAAATTACACATATATTTTAAAACTACAATTTTAAGAAAATTTTTATTTTCTGATATAAATTTAGAAATTATGTAGTAATGTTGTTACGTTAGAACTTATAGTTAAGAAAATAATGATAAATTAAGATTATAATATGATCAATTTATAGTACTCCATGTATTAAATTCGAAACAGGAAAATAATATATATTTTGTGACTTTATAATTTTATATTTCAATTATTGGGAGAGATACAGGATGTTATGGACATGAAGCGTGAGGTACAATTGATCTAATTATTAAGGGAATGTGCATATTTGTTGTTAGTAGAATTAGACAAAACAAAGATCAAACATATATTCCATTCTCCCTTTTCAAATCCAGCCAGTTCCTGAAATTGTGATGTATATGTAGATATACATACAAAGTTGGGCTGGCAGTGACATTACAAACTTGAAGACGGAGATCCAACAATAGCTCGGAAAAACCACAAATTATATTATATATATAATTCAATAGGACAAGGGCTTCGTTTTCCATCAGTATTCCTTATATATCCCCTCTGTATTATATATATATATATATAAAGACGTATATTCCATGCTTCTTTGTTATCTTAATTATTAAATCCATTTTCTCAATGATTGTTCTTCCTTCGGTTCCTTTTTAATTCGCGTTTTAAGTTTATAAACGTATATAGATTAAAAATATAATTAATTATTTATCTGATCGACTAAATCGAGTGTAAAATCTCTCTAAATAAATAAGAAAAGCATGGAGTATTACTTTTTTAAGAAAAACTTAGTAAAAACACGTAGTATACAGGTCACAATACATACATGCATGTATATATATAGAGATAGTATCGAAAAAGGAGCTAGGCGATGTGCGTGAACATCATAATACATGGGAAAAAATTAAGATAGTGCACGAATTTCTAAAATGATTTCCAACCGTAATTTGCCAATTTAGGTACTTGACCACCACCTGACAGCAACCTTTTTTCTATATATGGGATAATTTATGCTTCCACGTGGCAATTAACACACATTGCCAAGCGACAATTAACTATCAGTTATACAATACATATCACCGTGGCCGGCGAGTTCTTTCAACTGCCATCGCCACCGTGGTGGTTAGCAGCGCCGCAACGATCACCGCCGGTGCGGCCTTGACGATAGAGGAAGGAGTTGGGGCAGAATCTTGTTGATAATGAAGTAAGGAGTTGGAGCAGAATCTTGTTTATACAAAAAGTTGTTTACAATTTTGGCGCTAGGTCTTGCCACGTGCCTATCCCAGGCTTCATCGGACTCCGGTCCGCATTTCTGAAATGCTTCCGTGGCATCAAGACGGTGAATTTGCCACCCGGTTTGATTTTGCTGCCTCGTAATATTTTTCAATTGGCGAGTAGCCAGTGTACACGTGTTGTTCTTGATTTTATGAATGGCTATCTCAAGAAGTCTACCCCTAATTTCCTCCTCCTCATTGCCCACCTCAGCTCTTAAAAATGGATCCAGTTCGGGCACTCCAATGGCCCGCCTAAGCCCTCTGGTGTAATCCGATTTCGGGTTAAAAAAGCGTCTCACCTCGTCCACCAACCCGGCCCGCACCATTCTATCGACCCGCTCCGATACAAATGACTGGAGGACATGCAAAGATACATCAACCCATAAAAAGCAACACTCGTACCTCGATTGAAATTCACGGTCGATTAATGATTTGATGTACGAATTTGATCCACCGGCTATGATGGGAAGCCGGTCCCGCCTCACGATAAATTCAACGGTCCGTGATGCGTGATGCCGAAAGTCGACGGCTGTGAAGTCCGCATTAGAATCTACTACCCCTAGCAAATGGTGCGGTACCCCGCGACGTTCTTCTTGGGTGACTTTATTGGTCACTATGTCTAGCCCTTCATAAACCTGCATTTTATCGGAATTTATTATCTCCCCCAAAAACCGAGTGGCCAGGTCGATGGAAAGTCTTGATTTTCCGGTGCCGGTGGCTCCCATCACAATTACAACTTTGTCCTTCCGGCGCCATGGCATCAAGGGCTCCATGTTCCCTATTTCCCTCGGAAAATTCACTAGGGGCTGAGGAGGTGGTTTGTAGGACCCACAAATTGATATCTTCATTCTATATATATAATCCTCAAGTACGTACTGATCCATCAGAATAAGAACAAATTAATTTATAACTAGCGAATGCACGACATAATTAATGTAACAAAATTAAGTTTTCAAATCTTGCATGTAAATAGAGATAAAATAGAGCCATGCATGCATGCAAAATTAATTTGAAATACCCGAGGTAAGGCATTATATAGTACTAGCATAATATATAACTTGGGCCATAATTTATTACCTTTATAATATAAGTCACAGATGCATAATTATCTATCTTCCCTTGGAGCTCAAAATCAACCAAACGCTAGCACAATACAATTCATTAGGGTGGGTGGGCTTTGGTATTTATGGAGGTGGGGGAAGTACTAGTATGCCAAGAGGTTTCACAGATTTTATGTGACACTGAGACCAAAGTGTGACACGTGTACATGTGCTTCAAATTTAATGCATAGTGATTTTGTTTTTCTTAATTAGTAGTTGGTGTTGAAAATATGTTTGCTAAAACTACATTTGGTAAATAGAGACGTGAAAAAATGAAATTAAAAAGAAAAGGTGCATGGTAGTTAAAATGTTTTTCTGATTTTAAGTGTTGATTTAGATCGGTCCTTTGAAAATGTTTATTCAAATAGTATGGATCATTTTAAGGACTGTTGCTGACTTTGAAATTGGTTAGAAGATTAAAATTTGAAAAGCTATGATCTCAAACTATTACTAATTAACACAATAAAATAAGCAAAAATAGTATTTATTTCTTTTCAAATGAGTCGTGCAACATATGACAGTCAAATTTATTGACATATGTGGGTACATAAGATGGGAGAAAATTAAAAATGACATCACTTTAATTTATTACATCTTATCGCTTAGAATTTCACGTCAATTTTGTCATAAATTTATGGACATGTGTGGATACATAAGATAAGAAAAAATAAAAAATGACATCACTCTAATTTATTACTTATCCCTTAAAGTTTTAGGTAAGTCGCGATCCAATTTTATCAACATATGTATCATTTTCTTTTTTAAAGGCCAAACCTATTTCTATAGTTTAAATACCAAAAATATATAGTTTTATAGTGACAACATTTTTCAAAGTTACTAATTCTGTCACATATAGTTTATCATTCATATAGCAACTTTAATAGATAAAGTTAAATTATTTATTATACAATAAATATTTCATGGAATATAATCATTAACTGAAAGTCAAGGACAGGAGAGAAAAAAATGTCCTAAAGAAACTTTTTATGTGTTTTCTTTTCACCTTTTGAATCAAAGAAAAATGTATATGTATGATGTATCCTCAACCGAACCGAATGAAGCATCATTTAGGATAAAAGGTAAAACAACAAGTATAACTAATATTTTAATGACAATGGGGTGCAATATGGATCTTGGAACCTGAATATAACTCTAGCAGAATTAAATAAATAAATGATACAAATATAAATCAAGAAAAATAATATATCTTATGATTTTATTTTATTTTATTTTTTTATTATGAGTTATATGCATAAATATAGTTGGTAATATTTTAAAAATATTTTTAATATAATATGACAATCTTATAATTTTATGATTTAATCTCATATATTCATATACGTACTTAACTAGTATAGTATTCAAGATTCTTTACTTATTCGTACATTTAACTTTTCCTCCTCTTCCTAGCAGCTTTTGATGATTAATTATTGAAGTATTTGTAAAGCCCTTTTAATTTTCTCTGCATAACTTAGATTTCCAATCGTATTTTATTGGATGAAAGGCCATACATACATACATACATACATACATACATATATATATATATATATATATATATATATATATATATATAGAGAGAGAGAGAGAGAGAGAGAGAGAGAGAGAGAGAGAGAGAGAGAGAGAGAGTACCTAGGATTAATTATGATATATATTATCGATCATAACTAAACCCTCAATCATGAGAGTGATGGTTAAGTGCGTAAAAATAAGAAGAATAAGGATAATTAATATACTGACAAAAAAGAAAGGAAAAAGAAAAAGCACTTGCAATTAAAGCAAGTGAATTTCAAATTGACTAGTTTCTTTTTTTAACTAAAAGATATTGTTAATTTTTAGATATTAAAAAAGTATGATCACCTGAACTTCTCCCTGTTATTATTTAATTGTTTCGATGTTAATTAGTAACATTTCATCCCAACACAAGGAAATTGTTCATGTCATTATTTGATTGGCTTACACGTGCATCATCCTAGCTAAGGTATATTAATCTTACACCACTTTTTACGATATAAAGTTGTCTAATCTCCAATTAAACATGCAGACTATCTATATGTATTATGTTTATAGTTTTTGCTTATAATGAGTGGAATACAAAATTGACTTTATCATCATAACAAGATTAATTAATGGCCAAGTGTTGTTAATTAAGATCAAGGAAGAATTAAGTTCAAGATATTTTGCAATTATATAGTTAATCAGAACCTAAGATGACAGCAATAGCTTATCAATTCCTTCCTTCAAATGAAAATTAAGTCCAAGGCATAATATAACTATACTTTGCCATGAATATATAAGTTTTGTGGTTGCATCATGTGGACCTATAATCCATTGTAACAATCTTAAGGAAATTAAATTTTTGTACATTATCTAGCCAGCATACCAACTTGTAAGTCCAATTAATTAATGTAGTCAAAATTAACCTAGAGCGTCGTTCGTGAGGGCTAATGGTGTTTGTACGAAGCTAATTAATTATGTTGCTCTAAGAAATGAAGTAATGACGCATTATATAATTGGAGAGTACTATTTTCACGGACCCACTGTATGCTCATGCGAAAGAGAATCATGTGAAAATATTAAAAATACACGCAAAAATATCAATTTTTTATATAATTACATGTACGTGAAAGCAAAAAAGCAAAAAGCAAAAGAAAAAGAATCCTCTTTAAAATTAAAATTCAAATGGAAGTGCCACTTGAGCCGTATCATAATTAACCCTGGCCAAATCCTATAAATTATGATTATGTTTAGCGGAATATTCAGTCATTGAAGAGACAAACTAATCATTCCGCACACACTATATTATGGGCGTGCAATGTTATTCTCCACTAGCATTTGGATTAATTTCGTGCCTCTTAATACAGTTTCACACATTTGAAATTGAATATATACAATGCCATATTCAAATAAACGACAAAATAATAATAATAAAGAGAAGAGAGTTAGAGAGTGAAAGTGTTATAGAGAGATAAGAGAGACATATTTTATTAATATCTTACGTTTATGTGTGTTTTTGGATATTACGATGGACGTGTACATAAATATAGATGCTTTCTTTTATGAAAAAACATTTCTTGTATAAATTAATTAGCGGAAATCATTATTTCATTCTTAATAAACAGCAGAAAAAAAAATGATATAGAGAGACAATGACGAGCAAGTCAATATTTAGTTTAATGGAGTATATGATTTGCATGTTTATGGAATATGCATAACTATGTTAACCCTACACAAGGCCAGTGAGAAACCTCGGGATAATATATGCTTTAAGAGGGGTTTGTAATTAACTAGTTATCTTCTGTTAATTTATTAAAGGATTATTAAATATTTTGGTCTACCTTTATTAAGCTCCAAATGATCCCATGCATTACATATTTACATTCATAAAAAAAAAATCCTAAAACATACATACATAGAATTTACAGGCAATTTTTTTTTTAGAAAATTTCTCTCAAAATACAGAGCCTGCAGGTTCTTATTAAATGGTGTAAAATTACTAATTTACCAACACTATTCTCATAATATATAAATACAAAAACGTATAATTGCAGTTGTCAAAGCTAGCTTATTATGACTACAGTCTACATTAACAATGTAATTTTGGTTAATAACGTCGTAAAACATAAAAATTGTTGTAAATGAAATTGGTAAGATGCCAAGATTATCGTAAATGTAATCCCTATAATTTTGTAATTTTAATCTGTTGTCATAAGGATCTCTTTATATTTAAATTAAATAAATATATTATTACTATTGGTTCCTTCTACTTGGTAAAATGTGAAGAAATGAAAATGTGATCCCCCAGCCAAGGGCTTTTGCTTAAGTTCCAGGGCTTCATCTTAAAAAAGGTGGGTCTCCAACTTAGTTCTTAGTTGTGATTTGCTGAATTTGATTATGGAAGATTTAGCAATCACATTTCTGGACTAAACTTATAGCAACTCAAAAGTAATAATAAACAAACATAATTTTATGTAATTAGTATTTGGGTCAGATATGCTAATGGGCTTTTCTTCTCTGACATGGGCTACCATAGTCTGTATCAAGAATGACACGTTACCATTTTAGAAAACAGATATCTCTACTTCACTTTATAATATTTCCATACATATTAGTTAATAAAAATTGACAGTTAATATGTGGGCACTACGTATAAAAATATCAAAAAATAATATGAAAATATTATTTTTCTCATTTTATATAAATAATTTCCGGGTAATATTGTGAGAAATTTCTTGAATGCATCAAATCAATGTGAAGGTATACTATATATGAAACTCTTATGTTTATAAAAAATGATATATATATATATATATATATATATATATTACGATTTTATATGTTAATTTTTTATTATTAGTTACGTGTATAACTATAATTGATAATATTTTAATAATATATTAAATACAAAAGATCAACTTTAAAATTCTACTAATCCTATATACGTTGCAATAAAAATATGAAATTAATATTTTTATATAAAAATTTAATATTTTTATATGATCACTCTTACATAAATAGCAAGCTAATCTCACACATTCAACTCAGTTTAATAAAAAAAAATGAACAATGTTACTATCACATAATAAGTGTCACATAAAGCTCACATACTGCCTGGGTGACATCTATTGATTTGTTATTAATATGATTCACTTAACTCAATAATAAATTTATGAGTGACACCTATACATTATGTGAATTTTATATGACATTATTACGTGATAGTACATAGAAACACTCTATCTCGCCTTGTTTGAGCAGACCCAGTGGGGCCCCCTCGCTGAAAACATCAGACTCCTGCTATCCAAATTTCATTTGTTTTTTAAAATTTTATTTTCCCAAATATTTCAATGTTCTGATCTCTCCTTACAAACTTAAATTGATGATTTCTATATCACAAACCCTAGATTCGATATGGATGAAGATTTATTTGAATTGAAATGAATATGTCTGCACCTTCTTCACCTTCTCTCTCTTCTTCCACCACCCCCACTTCTTGGTTTTCCGGCATTGTTCGCGGCCGTTTCGATAAGTCCAATAGCGGCAAAATGCCCAACAATTCCGCCGCCCCCGTCGATGACAATCTTGGTCCGATTAATAAGAAGAAGCAGTTCCGTGGCGTAATGTTCAAGTACGGTCCCAAGCCAATTCAGGTCTGCCAAAACATTAATTCTTACTCTATTTCTTCTTATTTGAATTTTGAATTTACAAATTAGTTATTGATTTGATTGAAATGTAGTGATTGATTTGATTATTATTACGGTATTGAAGCCCTTATACTTTTAGCTTGTGGTCTTTGGATCCCATTTAGTTTGTAAATGCAGCAAGATTTTATTTATTTTTTTGGTATCTAGAGCTGGAATTATATGGGCCCATTTAAGTTTGACTGTGGCCTTATAAGATTGTTAGTGGAGTTACTTTGCTCTCTAAAATATCCATGCTTTGGAATGGCTCAAGAACACTACTGTTTTAGCAGATATCATTAATTATCTTGCATTGCTTTAGGATGGTGGAGGATTGTTTTTTACTCCTTAAGTTGTACGGATTGTCAATCCTCAATTTGTATTAGTTGTTAAATACTTAACATCTTTTAGCTTTTTCCGTCATAACTCATCACAACAAATAGTTAACTTATTTGCGGTGAAACCTTAATTTGATGATTATCATACTGACAGAGAGTGGTTACACTGCTTTTGGTAGAACTATGGTTTTTATAGTGCCATGAGCCCTATTATAGAAGAACTAAGAGGACGTAATTTGGTAGACTATCTACATCCTGATGGATCTATTCTAAGTTTCTAACTTAGAGGAACAACATTTGCAATTTCTGAAACAATTTTCATTATAAGTATTAGCTCATAAGTATTTATTATTTGCACAAATACTTTCCGAACAATTCACTTTGTATTCAGCTACCCAGAAAACTAAAGATGTAGACTTTCTATCATGTTCTGGGTATCAATTCAGTAAGGTACCGAAAAGAATATAACAAAACCTTATTGTGGTCTATGATTTAGTCAATTATTTGTACCAATGTATTGTGTCTATAATTTCCCCTTTCAGTGCTTCTTTGCTTGGTCGTTCATATTATCATTATCTGTTCACACATCCTTAGTTTACTTGGGAATTCTATTGCTGTTCATTTTCATTGGTGTTTCCATATAATATCAATCAAGATAAATTCTTTTATTGTAGGAGTACTGGAGTTGCCCTTTCAAATGGGTATCTATTTCCTATCCCACTACCTCAATCTTATCTATTATTTGTTTCATTTTTTAATTCACGATGATCAAGCCTTGAGAAGTCATAAAAAGAAATAACTTATTCAGTATCCCCCTTGGGGATTTACACCCAAGGTGGAGCTGATTACTCATAAGAAAAACAATAAATGGATTAAATAAAAAATGTTACACTCCCTAAATCTTTAGAAACTTTCCATGAAAGATAAAGAGAGATCTTTACTTTACAAACCAATCAAATACTAATTACTAGGTTGACTACTTTGCCAGATCCTTATTGCTATTCATAATTGTCTACGTAGTCTGTTTTTTGATAAGTAGTTGGATGTCATTGAAGTTGCCTTTACTAAGAATCGAGCCCCCATCCTTGCACATTACTCTGAGCCGCTTACCACCAGGCTGCCTCCTTCATATCTTTATAGTATATTTCTTACTTTTTCTCTATTGCAGTATTTTGTTTTCCATCTTGCTATACGTTACTGTAATTATTCGTTCTTATGTTGTATATTTAAACTATTTCATATCCCATTGTCCTAACTTTCAATTTAAAATCTTTGTGCAGGTTGCCTTTAAAACAGGTGATTACAGACAGCAACTCATTTTTATTGGTGGACTGACAGATGGATTTTTGGCTACTCAGTATGTCAATATATGTGCTTTCTCATAATTACCCATCCTACTGGATGTATTAATCTGCTCTTCTCTTCATCTTGACTCCGTTACAGTCTATAATCACCTATTCATTACACGTGCTGCAAGAAATACACGTGGGACTTTTACGCTCTTTTTTATATTTATATTTATATTTATTATTATTGAATTTGAAAAACAAGTTAACTATAACGTGAATTCATAATGAAATTAGACATAGTTCATGATTTATATGCATATAATAATACGAGTAACAGTATTCAAATTCTTAATAGCGGTGTTACATCATTTGAAAAACATCACAAATTGACAAATTCAACAAATTCACAAGTTAAATTAAGAATAAGATTAGGTTTTACCTTTGAAAATATAGTCGCTTATGTTTGGATGATATAATAGCGCTATTACATCGTCCAAACAAAAGCGACAATCTTTTTTATTTTATTTCTAATTAAACTCCTAATTTGCGAATACTTAATACCTAAGTTGTAAGTGGAAATTAGAAAGAAGTATGGATCGGACTAGTAGTGTTGTAGTGAACTGGACTAGTGGAATTATTTGGAATTTGGATGTTATTGGTGTGCTGGGCTTAAACAGGCCGGGTCAAATAGGCCCAAGTTTTATTGGGCTAGAAAACGTAGGCCCAAAGCCCACTTTTTTGTGGATGGCTGGCCCGGCCTAGGGGTTTGGGCCGGTTTAGCCAGATCTACTGCGATGTGCTAAGCTTTAGCGTTACCTTACTAAATGGCAGTAGTTACATGTGAACCTACATGTCAAGCTTGATAGCCTGGGCTTTTGGCTTTGTGCTTGATTCTAAAACTTTGAGCTGTGGAGGCACTCAGTTTAGTAAAGAAGCAACCGTAATAAATTAGGAATTCATCATCGACTCATTGAAGCAAAAGAAGCCATGATTTAGAGTTGACAAGCCCCTGGGCATCTAGTAAAAGCACACCCTTGTGCTGCATATGCATAGAGAATAAGCCATTAATGGATCTATTTGGTAAGAGGGAAGGGTAGATAGGTTTAGTGGGATTGACTCATTGAAGCAAAAGAAGCCATGATTTAGAGTTGACGAGCCCCTGGGCATCTGGTAAAAACACACCCTGGTGCTGCATATGCATTGAGAATAAGCCATTAATGGATCTATTTGGTAAGAGGGAAGGGTAGATAGGTTTAGTGTGCAGTGATTGATGAAGTTTCAATGATTTATTAGGAAGGATATGGAAAAGAAAGTGAGGAGGGAAGGGATTTTTTCTTGGGTCAACCTAAGAGGACTAAAGTGCAGGAAAGAGAACGAAAGCGGCTTCCTTTCCTTTTTATTGTTATTCACTATAAAAAATTCAATTCTTTTAGTATATGACAATGAGAATATTTTGGCTGAATTAAGAATACTCCAATTTATCATGTTCAACCAATTAACTAATGGAGAAGTAGCTTCTTCTGGAAGATAAATTTTCACATGCAACCACACATAAATAATGCTCTTACAGGAGCCTTTTCCATATACAACACAGTTGGTAAGAATTAGATTTAGTGCCAGCAAATTGAAAAACAAATTCCTTTTTGGCAGATACTTGGAACCTCTTGCAAGTGCTCTTGACAAAGAGAAATGGTCACTAGTTCAGTTTCTGCTCTCATCTTCTTACAGTGGATATGGCATCTCAAGCTTGAAAGAAGTAAGTCAATATTACCCTTTTCTAACTATGATTTTACTGATTCTTTGAGGGATTAAATGCTTTGTGCCTTGTTCTTTGTCTGAGTTGATTGTGTAAGTCTGAATCCTATTTACCAATGAGGTAAAATTGTACTATTTAAATCTTAAAACTCTTCTGTCAGTGTTATCTTATGCGTACTTGAAAACCTGAAGTAAGATGTGTGTTAGAAAGAGGGAAAAGGGGGGGGGGGGCAGACTGTAAAGAATAACCATATGTTGGATTCAGATGCCCACATGAGACTTTGAAGTTAGAGCTAGGGCCTCCATGAGAAGCGAAGAGATTTCCCATTGGCTTTTGGATTTATTATCTATTTTAAAAGTAAAAAATAGGTAGCCATAGCCAGTCCCAGACCTTTCTTATGCTGTAAAATGCACTTTCATGATATATATATATATATATATATATTATTTTTTTAATATTCTTAAACAATTAATATTCTTTGTGGCTTCAAAGGAATATCCTATCATTCTATAGAATGTGATGTAGTTGCTCATCTGTATTATCATCTGCTAGTAGTACCTGTGTGGCTCTTGTATGTTATAGTTGTATCTGTGTGCTGAATCAACTTTTCATGTGCGTGTATTGAAGGATGCCATGGAACTCGATCAGTTGATCAGTTACTTTATAAATAAGGAAGATTCTGAGGGTGTAATCCTGCTTGGACATAGTACTGGCTGTCAGGTAAATGAATTATTTTCATGAAGCATTTAATGTTTAGTGCAAAACTTATCAACTGCTTTCTACAAGAAAATAAATTTGTCTACTTTTTTATGGGTTCTATATAGGATATCGTACATTACATGCGGACCAATGCTGCATGCTCCAGAGCAGTCCGTTCAGCCATTCTGCAGGTAATTCACCTGTCTAAATTCATTGTTGCTAATTCGGTTTCTGCAGTGAGTTCACCTGGTTTCCTTGAATTTGTTAGCCCTTAGTCATATTTGCTCCTTGATTGAACTTTATGCATCATCTTCAATAGTGTTGGAAAAAAACTCAAAATTGCATCACTTTGCTTTTGTGACTGCAAATATCTTGGTAGAAACAATAAAGTTAAAGTTCAACAAACTGATTTTATATACAAGAGGAAAAAGGAGATGGACAGTGGGGTGGAGTGTGGGGGGTGCAGCTGAGAAAAAGAGGAAGTTGTGAAGGTTGATACAATGGCACCTATCTAAAACTTATGTTTTTATGTTGAGAATAAATTCTATAAGGACTGTCTGTAAACTGGTGTTTTTACAGCATTCAATAGGAATTTGGCAACTCTACAATTTGATAGAAAATCAAGGAGTTTTGATTGTGCTAAAATTATTAAATGGATTTTACCATTGTAAATAATATTACATAGTCTCTTAAAAGAATCAAAACTCATTGTTTTTCTCTAAAAATACAAAGTTGTCTGATTCTTGTTGGATGTTCTAAAAGCACTAGTTTACAGACAATCTGTATAAAATTGATTCTCTTTTATGTTTACTTGTGCTCAGAATATAAATGATATGGGCAGGTCATTCTCCAACCAGGATTGTGAATAGTAAGCACAGATTGAGAGAGAGAGTGGGTGGTCGTGAAAGTGGGGTGGGGCACGATCTGTTTTTAAAAAATCATTAGGCAGACCTAGGCTACCATGGGAGTGCCTAGGTGTTTTGCAATGCAGTGATTGGGCCTAGGTTGGGATGTTTAGAATACTAGACACGATGGAGGCGTGATTCTGGTTCAATTATGGAAGAGTTGTGGTGGTGATGGTGTATGATGTTGGTCGAGAATGAGAGAGAAATAAGAAAAGAATACCAAAATGGAGGGAAAAACTATTTTTTTGAAGGTGAAATTATCATTTTCACTCTGTCTGTCTAAAGCTGAATTTTGGTGTTTAGCTCGCAACTTGGCCAATACAAAATCCCTATGGTTGAAAGTTTTGAAAAATTTGAAAATTGAGTCCAAGATTTTCATGTAGTCATCCATGAATTAGACATACTACAAAGAAAAGATTATGTGCTGATGGGGGCATTCTGCCATAAAGGTTTTGAGGCCCACACTTATGTTAATATGTTATTACATCTTTTTTCTATTTATCACATATTTTCCTCGATTTGTTGTTTAAAAGAAAAATAGTCTGTAATACTTCTTGGTTTCATTAGCATAAATTGTGTTAAAATAAAGCTTGGTCTTGTCTTTTCCTGCTTTACATCGTTTTGCGTTGGTATATAATACTCCTGCGAATGTTCTGATGTAAATGAGATTTTTTTTAATGCAGTTTGGCATAATTGCTTTCTGGAATGATGAAATGTTTAAGTTGCATCCTTGATTGATGAAATTTTAAATTATTTAAAAAATATTATTTGCTCTATATTCGACTGCGATCTTGTAGAGGAACTCGTAAATGTTAAAGACATCAAGTATTATTTTTTTCCCAGCTAGATGATTATGCTTTTTCTATCAGAGAAACATTTGAAAAACCTTTACGGCACCTATGTAAACCCTGGACATTATGCTATATATTGCAGATCTAATTGTAATTTTGTTCGATTTTTCAGGCTCCAGTTAGTGACAGGGAATTTAGAGCAACTCTCCCTGAAACTGCACATATGATTGATTTGGCCTCTAAAATGATTAGTGAAGGTCGAGGGTCAGACTTAATGCCCAGGGAAGCAAATTCAGATTCCCCAATAACTGCCTACAGGTATGGTGGTGCAAACATTGTTCCTTCTGAAATTACCTGAAAGTTTCATTAAACATAAACCATTAAGAACCAAAGCAGTTATGAAAAGTAGATATATTATATTGGGTATGACAGAATGGGTTTGATTTAGACTTTACTTGTCTATATTTTATAATTTGCTAGTGAAAGTAATTATCAAGGGCCAATAATTTTTTGAGCCATGTTAATGTATTTCCTCTTTATGATACACTCTCAAATTGAAAGCTGATTCATAATTATTTCAAGTCAATCATTCAATGATTCATTTCAAGTCTATCATTCAAACTATAACTCCTAATATTGCTGCGAAAACTGTTGGTAGACTGGCCATCATGTAAACAGAATGGGTATCTATTTTGACTTTTCCTCTCAAGAGTTCGGATGGGCTTCCTGATGTATGCAGAGTCAACTTTTGTCCGCACTTGAATCAATAAAGACATTTCTCTTTCATTTACAATTTATTTATTTTTATTCCTTGAAGGAGTTTTCTTTGAAAATGTTGCAGACGCATGCCATCTTTTCTAAAGAGTATATGATTCTTTTTTATTTGTTTTGTTTAGAAGTTTCCGCTATTTTCATGCAATACCCCGTAGCTGAAAGATGAATTACCTTGCAGATATCACTCTCTTTGTGCATACATGGGTGACGATGACTTGTTTAGTTCTGACCTTAGCGATGACCAGCTAAAGCAGAGACTAGGACACATGTCTAACACACCTTGCCAGGTTACTCACCTAGTTCTCGCATCTTGTTTATGTGCAATGACGAGTTATGTCAACTAAGTGGATTTTCTGCAGGTTATCTTTTCTATGGCGGACGAATATGTACCAGATTATGTAGACAAGAAAGCATTGGTTAACAGGCTAGTGCCGAAACTCTTCTATGTTACTTGTACAATTTACTAATTTAGTGTAGAGATAGTAATGCTCAATTATACATACTATGATCTTTATGTATATGAATTTGTGTTTGGGGTTGGACTCGTGCAGATTGTGTAGAGCAATGGGTGGTGCAGAGAAGGTTGAGATTGAATGGGGAAACCACTCCCTGTCTAACAGGGTTGAAGAAGCTGTTCAAGCAATAATGAACTTTGTCAAGAGAGAGGGACCCAGTGGCTGGGACGACCCCTGGAGCTAAATGGATTCTCCCCCCTTAAGTCACTTTCTAAATTTCCTTCTGCTGATTTGTCCCATTTTTATACACTCGTACGCTTGAGATCTGATTGTATTGCATAACTATATCATACTTAATTTATTGTTTCCCTTGGGGTTTAAATATTACAAGTGATTATTTAATTTAAATTAGATAAAACATAAATTCTAGCGGGACTTATATTTGAAGTTTCATTTCTATTAGTTTGCGATTTTGAAGAGTCTCTAATTTTTAGATTAGTTGTAAGTTAATTTTATTATTAAATTTGTTAACAAATAAATTAATATACTACGTCATAATTATAATTTGATAGAAATTTTTATAATTTATAGAATGACTTAAAATTTATAATTATGTAGTTTTTCCAATACTTTAAATCCAATCTGTAAATAAGAGTTGGTTATACACTTAGGTGCTGTTTGTTTACATCTGATTGCCTCTTAATGGACTGCCTCTTATTCGTTACGAGGCATGTTGCTGTTTTTTTTTTTATTATCTCTGAATGCCTCTTAATCGGTAAGACAGAAAATGAAATCTTAATAATTAAGAAGTACCTCTTAATGAAATTTTTTTGATAATTTTTTTTATATAAATATATTCAACAATATTATTCACTCATTTTTATTAAATTGAATATTTAAAATTATTAAATAAAAATTTATCCTTTAAAATAGTAAAATAGTGTCATTAAGAGACAACTTACTTTTTAGTTATCAAATAGTTTTTTAAATTCAGACCTCATAACCATTCAGATGATCTAATTTATTAAGATATCATAATCATTCAGATATTAATCGCCAGATTTATCAAACACAACTTTATACTACTAGCACATGAGCACGTGGCGTGTTGTCCCCATAACAACCCAAAAGACATGAGTGCCCTTAAGTGCACCGTCGCAGACTCGCAGCTCAATTATTTTATCACGCGTGTGCGTGTCTGTCGCTATTGCAGTATTCGCCAGCCGTTAGTGTAATTAACACATCATCTCAAGGGTATTATGGGCAATACGTTAGTTTTGCTGCAATTTCTTTCACCTATCAAAGTTCCTATACCGTTTTGGTACTTTTGCAACTTCACTCTTCACCACTCTCTCCACTCTCCCATCTCCTCCCCCGTTTTCTCTCTCTTCTAAAAATAAAACCCATCCATACATATTTTTCTGTATGTACATTTTGTTACTAAAAGTTTGCATTCAGCAAGCTTCAGAATTTTGGCTCTGCTACTGTTTTGAAGCACATTACTGTAAGTTTATACGTATCTTTCTTTTAATTTTTTCGAGAAAACTGAAGCCTTTTGTTCAAGTAGAAAATTTTCTAGTAAATTGTTTTTCAGCAAGTATTCCGGGATATTTTAGTTGTTAATTATTTCCGAGATTTGTTGTGGGGTTTTGTGTTTGTTTGGTTATTTTTCCAAATGCCAGAAAAATCTACTAATTCCAAGGAATATTCGTGGATTTTCCAGTTAAATCCGATGAATCATTGGTCGTTTAAGGTACTAACATTTGCAGTTTTATTTGGAATATTGATTATTTGGAGGATTGATGGTTGGGATGTAAGTAGTTTTCATAAAGATTTTCTTACTATTAAGCTGAATGGTACCCATCAAAATTTGACACAGACCCATGAAAATATAAATCAGTATGATGTTTCTATGCAATCCAATGCTACTGTCCACGAAAATTTGACACAAACCCATGAAAATTTAGCCCCAGATTTTACACCTATACCCTTGATTGCCACACAAAACCAGCTTGATGTTACCCATTTTAATCTCCTAGATGACCGGGTTTTGGCACAGCCGCGGAGTCCCGGAACTTTGGACTGGATTTCAGCAGAACTAGAACCAAATTATACATCAAACCTTTTAGCTGCTTGGTTGGCTCCAGGTGGGGAGCCATGTAGGGACTCTCAATCGGTGGAAATCACTATTCTAGGACTGGATGGTTATGACCACATTGAGTTATCTACTGGGGAGATCCATGAATTTGTTTTCCAAGCAGTGGATGAACCGGGGAAACCCCATTGTTTGGGTGGTGATTACTTTGAAACTGAGATTTCAGGGGAATTATGAAAGTCTAGGACTCCAATTAAAGAGTTAGGCAATGGCACCTACACATTTTACCTTCAAGTCCACCCAGATTTTGCTGGAGACTACACTTTTACTATAATCTTATTGTTTCGACACTATCAGGGATTGAAATTCTTGCCCGAGAGATTTTCATTCGACAAAGTGCTTCGTAGAATCCCAATCAAATTTGTCAAGTCTTTTGCTCAATTACCAGAAATAACACAATGCCAGAAGTCTGATCTCACCAGAGACATTTGGTTGGGACGATGGACTCGACATGCCAATAACGAGAGCTGCAATATTAGTAATGATGGTCGATATAGGTGCCAAGAACCAAACCTTCCATGTCAACATCCATGGTGTTATGGTTCTTTAGGTTTGCTAGAGAGTAATGGTTGGACATACTCAACTCATTGTTCTTTCAAACTATTCGATTGTGAAACAGCTTGGAATTGTTTGAACAACCGCTGGGTTTTCTTCTGGGGTGATTCGAATCACTATGATACAATTCGTAACATCTTAAATTTTATCTTGAATGTGGATGTCAAAGTTGTCCCTAGACGATTTGATATGAATATCACCCACCCAAAAAATCCAATGCAAACCGTTCGAATTACTAGCATTTTCAATGGTAATCCGAATGAAACTGGTAACTATCAGGGGTTGAATTCGCTGTACAATGTAACTTATAGAGAAATGTTGAAACAGTATTTCTTGCAAGAAACTGGTCCAGACACTTTGATCATGAATTCAGGTTTACATGATGGGGTGTTTTGGCCTAATATTAGGAGGTTCGCAAGGGGAGCAGAGGATGCAGCGGTGTTTTGGTCTGAAGTGTTGGAAGGGGTGAGGCGGAGGGAGTTGGTGGCACCAGAGATTATTTTTAGGAGCACAGTTGCAACAGGTGGCTGTGCACGGAGATTGGCCTTTGTAATAAATCATGGAGAGTCACACCTTAAAAGCTAACTATTAAGGTTGGAGAGCCCAAAGTTTATAAATATCCCACATCAAAGTCCCATACCATCGATGTTATACAAGTCCCATACCTTGCAACTAGAATCATAACATTCCATCACGCTCCGCAGTCCCTGCGCCCACGCGGGCTGGCTTTGTGCTAGACGGATCTAGCCCCGGGCGAACACTACAATATCGACGTCACCACCCGCGCCGCACGATTGCAACCGGGAGGTAGTGGACGGCTTTGATACCAATTGTTATAAACCATGGGAGAGCCACACCTTAAAAGCTAAATATTAAGATTGAAGAGCCCAAAGTTTATAAATATCCCACATCAAAGTCCCATACCATCGATGTGGGACACAAGTCCCATACCTTGCAACTAGGATCATAACATTTTTGGAGGTAGTGGGGGCTTACATAATCAATCTAGAAATATTAACCCTAGATTCGATTTCCCTGTGTTCAATGGTTTGGACATAAAAAATTGGATTATGAAATGCAATTTTTTCTTTCAATTTTATCCAATGGATGATGAACAGAAACTTAGAAGTATAGGCCTGAATGCAGAAGGAGAGGCTGGAACTTGGTTCCTGGCCTATTATAGAACAAACCCTAATGTTTCTTGGGTTCAGTTTGTGAAGGATATCGAAGTTAGATATGAGGAATCCTCTGTTAATAGTACTTTAGCAGAATTTAATAGACTTCAGCAAACATCTACTGTGTGTCTTTATCAAAAAAGATTTGAATTCTTAAGAGCTATAGTGGAGGCTGAGAATCCTGGTCTAACTGAAGAATATTTTGTCAAATGTTTCATTGGAGGTCTTAATGAGGAAATTGGGGGTTTTGTTTCATTGTTAAAACCCAAGAAACTTTCTGAGGCCATTTCAGCTGCTAAAGTGCAAGAATGCACTGTTGAGGCAATTTATAGAATGTCTAAACCAACTGCTTTCTTTGGTAAACAAGGGGAAAAAATTTCACAAGTATCAACAAGTAATAAGATGGTCTCAAATATTGCACCTGCACAGTTTGAGCCAAGGTTTGACAGGTCAAATTCACAAGTATCAGTTCATCCTGGACAAGTGAAAGGCTTACTTACAATGAAATTCAGGCAAGAAAAGACAAGGGATTATGTTTTAGTTGTGATGAATTATATAAACCTGGTCATAAGTGTAAGAATAAGCAAGTGTTTATGCTTATTGGAGAAGAGGAGTTAGATGAGAGGGAATTGGGCTTAAATGATGAGGAACAGTTTGAATTACCTATGGAAAAACAGGAGCAGGACATGGAAATTTCCATTCATGCACTAAATGAAAACACTTCTGACACAACTATAAGAGTTAAAGCCAGAGTAGGGAATAAAGAGATAATCATTCTCATAGACACTGGTAGTACACATAACTTTCTCAATTCAAAGACTGCAGACATGCTTCACTGTGTCAGGGAATTAGATAAGCCAATGCAGGTTTGTGTTGCTGATGGATTCAAGATTCTCAGTTCTGAGAAATGTAAGGATTTTGTTTGGGGAGCTCAAGGATACAAATTCCATACAGATATGAGAATAATTCCACTAAAAGGATGTGATGTTGTGTTGGGAGTTCAGTGGTTGAAAACTTTGGGGGATTGTGTTTTCAATTTTGCTCAGCTTACACTGTCTTTTACTTTAGCAGGTTAGCAAGTTAAGTTGCAAGGCACTACAGATGGTTAAGATGCATCTATTTCTATGATCACAGCTAGGGATTTCTCAGATTCCTATAGGAAGAATCAGGTTTCCTTCCTACCATGCTTATTTTCAGTCAATGGGGAAAATACTAATGAGACTGTTCCAGAAGTTATCAGTAAATTGTTGACTAAATATGATGATGTATTTCAAGAACCCACATCTTTACCACCTCAAAGGCTTCATGATCATCACATTTCTCTCAAAACTGGGTCAGATCCATTCACTATCAGACCTTATAGATATCCTTAAGTATAGAAGGATGAAATAGAGAAGATAGTGAAGGAAATGCTTGCTTCAAGTATTATATAACCCAGCCAAAGCCCATTTGCATCTCCTATACTGTTGGTCAAAAAGAAAGATGGAAGTTGGAGATTTTGTGTAGATTACAGGGAACTTAACAATATAACCATCAAGGATAAGTTTCCCATACCAATAATTGAAGAACTTTTAGATGAGTTAAAAGGAGCCAAAGTTTTTAGTAAACTAGATTTAAGATCTGGTTATCATCAAATCAGGATGTATTCCCCAAATATACACAAAACAACATTTCGAACTCATTTGGGGCATTATGAATTTCTAGTAATGCCATTTGGCTTAACTAATGCCCCAGCTACCTTTCAAGCACTTATGAACCAAGTATTTGCTGCACACCTAAGGCAGTTCATTTTGGTATTCTTTGATGATATATTGGTGTATAGCCCTGATTTGCAGATACATGAAGAGCACCTGGACACTACTTTATCGTTGTTAAGATCGCATTTCTTGTTTGCAAAAAAATCCAAATGTTCATTTGCACAACCTAAGGTGGAATATCTGGGACACATCATCTTTCATGAAGAGGTTTCTGCAGATTCTAACAAAATTGCTGCTATGAGGAACTGGGCCATTCCTACTTCTGTTAAAACTTTAAGAGGATTTTTGGGTCTTACTGGTTACTATAGAAAGTTTGTTAAGAACTATGGAGAAATTTCTAGACCCCTCACCAAGTTATTACAGAAAGATCAGTTCATATGGACTGAAGAGGCTACAATTGCTTTTCATAAACTCAAGCAAGCTATGAGTTCTACCCCAGTATTAGCCCTTCCTGATTTTAAGTTGCCAATTGTGGTAGAAACTGATGCAAGTGCTAAGGGAATTGGTGCAGTACTGATGCAAGGGAGCAGGCCCTTGGCATTTATAAGTAAGGCATTGACACCTAAACATCTTGGGTTATCAGTCTATGAAAAGGAATTATTGGCTATATTGCAGGCTGTGAATAAATGGAGGTCTTATCTAATGGGGTCGCATTTCATTATTAAGACTGATCATCAAAGTCTTAAGTTTTTTATGAAACAAAGATTAACAACCTTCCTGCAGCAGAAGTGGTTTAGCAAGATGTTGGGATATGACTATGAAATTACTTACAGAAAAGGTATTGAAAATGTGGTGGTAGATGCACTTTCAAGACAAGATCATACTATAAAAGATAGAACAGATGGTTCCATACAAGCTATTTATGGGAGTAAGCCTCTATGGTTGCAAGATATTTCAGATTCCTATAAGGAGGATCCACAAGTCCAATTGTTAATACAACAGTTAACCGTTAATGCAGATGCACATCCAGATTTTTCTTTTAATCAAGGCATACTAAGGCACAAGGGATTGATAGTATTGGGACAAAATATTGACCTCAGGAAGAAAGTGTTTTCAGTTTTTCATGTTAGTCCGTTGGGAGGTCATTCAGGAAAACAAGCTACTTTCAAAAGGGTAAGCATATACTTTACTTGGACAGGTTGTGTTACGATATCAAGCATTGGGTTGGTAAGTGTGATGTTTGTCAAAGGAATAAAACTGAAAATGTGCCATATCATGGGCTATTACAGCCATTAGAGATTCCTGTGAAGCCATGGGATGATATAGCTATGGAATTATTCATTACTGAGTTTACTCTGTTTTAAGCTTGTAACTACAGAACTCTTGATTCTTCAATACAATTCTATTCCATTTTCTAGTTCTTCCATTTTTATTTTCTTTTCTTCTGTATTTCTTTTATTTTCTTACTTTATATTCCATTAAATCATCTGAAATCATTACAGCCTTTAATCCCAGCAAAATGGAGGCATTTAATGGGGTGTTCTTGGAGAAACTGAAGCAATTTGGTGTGGTTACTACGGTCATTGATGACTTTGATTTGACGTATCCGTGGCATTTTGATAACTGATGCAATGACGGGGTGCACTATGGCCGTGCTCCAGCGAAGATGCAGTGGCGGGAGGGTCAGATTGGGCACCAGTACTTTGTGGACCTCATGCTGTGCCATGTGCTGCTCAATGCGCTTTATGCACGGCAAAACACAAACTGTTGCTAGTTGTGCTGTGAGTGTCCGGATTGTAATTCATTATGTTTGGCTGCTCAGAAACTGCAGAAAAGTTCAGCTGGCTTTGTGAGATAGCAAGTTGGGATGACAAGAATTTAAAAGTAGAGACTGGTCTTGTGGTGCTAACCATCTTTGAGGGGAAATTATAGCTGGTGGAGTCTAAATATGTCAAGAGTGGTTAGCATGAAGTTAACTTTAGTCAATTGACCAATACAGTGTTGACACGCAGGTCGGAAGGTGATCTCTCTCTCTGTTTGTTAGCACTGGTCAATTGACCAACTTACCATAAAGTTAACTTTATGGTAACCGAATCCAAATATGTCATGTCCTGTATTACTCTGGTCATATATTTTTGTACTATGATTTTTCTTTTTTTCTTTTTTCCTTCTAAAATTGAACATATAGAATTGAAATTAAAATTCAATGGTTGTCACATGGTATATATTAGGCCCAACACAACGGTATGCAAGTGATCAAGTGAATATAGATAAATGTCAATTCTTTATTTATTTATTTTTTTAAATGAACACTTTTTTTTATATGTTCTTTTACTCGATCATCCCTTGTACTGTTAATGACCCTTGTGTCACAATTTTAATTCACACCCATATGGGTTTGTTATGTAATAATATCATTGCTTTTAAATTCAACTCTCCCTAACAACAGTGATCTTCTTGGATATTCGTGATCATTTGGATAGGGGAAAGCTATTTTCATGGACAGTTGCAGTGAATTAAAAAGTATGGAACTAAAAAAAAAATCTTAAATTTCAACCAGGTTATGTTTGTGAATTTTAAAATTAATAAAAAATAAAATAAATATAAAATGAAAAAGCACATTTTTCTTTCCTTGACTTTTATTTTCATAATTCAAAAAATTTACTATGATAAAACTTTTATACATTTAAATTGTCATTTAATGAAAACACAACATAATTATATTATACAGTTTATCCTCTTTACAAACAAACAAACAAAATATAAAAAGTTTATCAAATTTTCTCTTGTACAAATAACATAATAAAAAAATGTAGTTAATTTTTCGCTCATTATTATCTCTTCTTATTTACTACACTTATTATTATTATTATTATTATTATTATTATTATTATTATTATTCTTTTATCTTCCATTTGTGTGAAGTTGTTGAATGCGTGTTGAAGCTAGTCGGGTTGAATGCGCTCGTGTTAAGTTGTATTTTAAACACGAAATACAGAACTTGTAAAAAACAAAAATAAATAAATAAAATTAAAAAACAATATCTTCTCTGTGCATAATTGATAATTCTAATCCATTTTACCAAAAATTCTACAAATTTGTACATACAGAATATTGATTCCAATTGTAAAGTTTTAGCTGCTGACATTTGGGCGTGAGAGCAAATCTGGCAAACTTAGAGGGACTGAGGCCTCGCTTGTCCTTAAAGCAAGCCACGACCGAGGATCAAGACGAGGTGGAGTGCAGGCCTTGGCGTCGCAAGCTATCAATGACGTTCAATTGGCTCTCTTTTTTAAGAATTACCCTTCTCCTCCTCCTTATCGCCGCCATCACTACCGCCTTTGTTACTCTCCCCGTCGAAAAGGTTCAATTTTTACATTTGGGTCTCATCTATGTCGTTCCTTTATCAGCTTTAGCTAGTTTTTCATTGATTAATTTTACTGGGTTTATTGTTTTTCTTTTAATCGGAGTATCTAATTTGTATAATCGGACTCAGATGATTTTGTATGTCTTAACACTATGCTGTTCCCAATTGATAACTTGTTTTGTAAATTGTAACCTGTTCGTATAATCTTGTACGGGTTTTTTTGTTTTTTTGTTTTTATATTAATTTCAGTGAATTGTTTATTGGGCTTATTTATTTGTTATTGAAGTTGTCTTTGCTGTCTAAGTTTTCTAGTTTATAATCTTCCTAATCCTAGGGTTGTTTGCATTTAGATTTTAAAAATGGAAATATGAATTTTCAATTGTTTAATAGTATTACTTACTGTATTTCTTGCTCTCCTCATCTGTGGAAAAGGTTCAATTTTTTCTTGTTGTTTACTTAGCCGCATGGACGTGGACGTTGATGATACGAGGAAATAGCTAGTTTGGACCAGTTTCCTTTTCATTTGCTAGTGTGTATTATCTTTCCTGGTTGAATTGTTTGTTCTAGTGGTTAGGTTTCATTATTTCCTTGCTGCCTCTACAGGATAGGCAACATATGTTTTGATAAGTTGGTCAAACTACCAACTCTGTTATATCTTCAATCTACTGTCTCTTTAAGGGTTAATGTCTTTTAACTCTACAACATTGTGTGAATGATGTTGGATTTTTGACTTGGATATTGAGAGCATGTGGAGTCTAGGCTAACTGTTATAAATGCAGGCAATATAGGTATATATTTACTAAATGATTTTGTTTAAATTTATATGATATATCGTGTCTTACATTCTTAAGGGATTATTGTTTTACAGATATTGAAGGACTTCCTGATATGGGTTGAGCAAGATCTTGGGCCTTGGGGTCCTCTAGTGTTGTAAGTAGAGCTTTAACATTATGCTACTCGTTATTTATTTAGTTGTATGTTCCTGTGTCTCCTCGAGTGTAGTTAATAAATCCTGTGTTTCTTTTGGGTTTTGGCTATCATTCAATATTTATGGTCAGATGTGTAGTCAATTCTCCTCGAAGGAGTTTATTAAAAACGATTACTTGCTAATGTCTATGATATGAAGAACTCATTTTATACTTTATTATTTTGTGTTGCTTGTATATGGGCTTTGTATAAGTAATCTATAATTCTATATTGCTCAAGTAGTTGAATCTGGTAGGTATAAAAGAAGGATGGACACTAAATGTATATCAAAGAGGCATGAAAGCCTGCTTTTCTATGTTTCCTTTTTAAACTAGAATATAATAACAACATTGCTTTTTGCTGTAGTTGTTTTCTAAATCTTTGGTTATATATGACTAGACTACATTTTTATGTGACATGTATTGCCATTGCTTAATTAACCGTGCCGTGTATACATAATCACTATGTTAAGTGAGAGCTGGATTGACAACTTGAACTTTAATTGCACCTAGGGAACTTGTAACTACTAAAAAATTTCCCATGATCTATCTTTCATTTCTGGAAACAAGATAAATACGAGCACAAAATGGCACGGATTGCGACTTATACGTTAGATCAACTTTTTTCCTGTACTTTTATTTCTACTTTACATGTTGAAGTCTTAAATATAATATTTGCAGAATTCATCATAGTATAAATGAGAGAGAATTTTTTAATAAGTTAAAGATAGATAAAATACCCTTCATGCTGCTGGAAGAGCAAGTCAGCAATTTGAGTTGACCCTTGGGAAACATTAAAATGGACTAATTCTTCCCCACCCATTTGCCCCCTCTTTTGAAGTCTCTTCTATTATACACTTCTGATTTGGTTCCAGGGGAAAAAAAGGTATAAGCAATTAAAATGTGCTCTGGTACTGAGTATAAATCTGAATGTCCAACCTATTATGCAATTTTTACTGGATGGAACATTATTATCTTTCTATGGCTAAAAGTAGCAAATTGCGAGTGGTACGTTGCTTTACATCTATTTAATTTAGTTCAAAGTAATTATGATACTGATTCAGGCATAAATAGAATACCTATAAAAAATAAATATATAAAAATAAAAACTGATTCTGGCAGAATTCATGCTTGTGGATATTTCATGTCATCTTAACAACCTAGAGAAGCATATTAATATTTTAGACACACATTTATTTACAGAAAGAAACCAACTTTTATGTGCTTACTAGGGCAACAATTGATTATCAAGTAATATCAATTTTCCTTATTTTTTCTTGGGTATTCGAACTTCTGTGTCATTAATGGGGTACATGCTTGCCGAATTTGCAGGGCTGTTGCATACATTCCTCTAACGATTTTAGCAGTTCCAGCATCAGTACTTACTGTAAGAACTGATACATGTTCGCTGCATGGATCAATCTTGTTGTTTCCATAACATCTATGCCAATTGTAACACTTTATTATTAATACTCGTCCAATAAAATCCTTGTCCTTGTCATACTTTTCAAAAAAATAAAAAATCCTTGATGTACAGAGATTTTAGGCCATCATGACTTTCGAAGATAAGGTTATGCCATGCTCTCCGTTTGAACCTATGTCTCTTCAGTGCTTAGATTCAAGAAGTTGTGCATGCCATAATCATCCCCCCCCAAATCCCCCAACCCCAACCCCCCCGCGGTGTGTATATGGTAACATGTAGAAATAAAATTTATTGGCTGATAAATATAAGGTAAGTAGCTGGAGTTTAAATAATCAGAACTCCTGAAAGTCTTACACTGGAAGATTGTCCCAAAGAAAGAGAGATAAAGATAGAGAAAAAAGAAAGAAAAAAATTGAAGCAGTTCAACCTGCAACCCAGATTTTTGTGTAGCGGAAAACTTATTAGTTGTCATTGCTGACTATGACCAGCTATGTAAAGATCCTTCTTTTCCCATTATCATGTGATTAATTATGAGAAGTCATATTGCTGGGCTCTAAGTATATATGGTGTTTCTAGCCTTTTGAAATATTCAATACTTTTATAAAGACATAATGGCTGAGTGTCACAATTTTTTAAGAAACTATGCAAAGAAGACGGCTCTTTTCAGAAACTTGGTGGATATTCTCTTTTCTTGTTTTCAACTAACTTTATGTTATGTTATATAAAATTGTGCAACTTTATGGGACCCTTTTTTAGAAAAAGCACACTTTAAGGGAAGTTGCTTTTACCTTCTTCTCTCCCCCCCCCTCCCTCCCTCCCTCCCTCCCTCCCTTTATTTAGTAAATATTAAATCTGTTACCTCTCTTCCAGCTGGGTGGTGGTTATCTCTTTGGCTTGCCTGTGGGTTTTGTTGCTGATTCTATTGGTGCCACTGTTGGTGCAGCTGCTGCATTTCTTCTTGGTAGAACAGTAAGTGTTTAAAACCACATTCTCTCCAGCAAAAATCTTCATAGAGGTTCATATTTGGAAATAAAGCATCATTGTATTACTAAGATATATGCATGATACTCTTCCCTTCCCTTCTCTGCTAAGCAGCAAGTATAGATAGTAGCTTGTGCAGTTTTCAAATAGCATATCTTCCCCCTAACTGGATTTGATAAGGTTTAGTAGCAACACAATATTTTCTCCTGGAGCTATCTTCTGGGATCTTAAATTTATATTGAGTAATTTCTCTCATAAACTGTTAATATAATCTCATTTGAAATTTCTTTTCAGATTGCGAGATCATTTGTCATTTCCAAGTTAAAGGATTATCCGCAGTTCCGGGCAGTTGCAATTGCTATTCAGAAATCTGGATTTAAGGTTTGTATGTGTGTGTGTGTGAATTCCTAATCTTCATAAACTTACTTCTATTTATGTTATAGCATTCACTGTTACAAGTAGGCGGTTGGATTTAGGGTAGTATATTTTTTATCAACCTTGAGGAGGGTAGGTTTCATGATCACTGTTATATTTTCAATGTAATACTTGGGCTCTTTTGCTTATAAAGCTCCAGTTTGTATTTCTCTTTAATTAATTTATCTTCAAATGTTGATTGTTCTCATTTTGACAGATTGTCTTGCTGCTTCGGCTTGTTCCTTTACTTCCGTTTAACATGATGAATTACCTCTTGTCAGTGACGCCGGTTCCATTATGGCACTACATGCTGGCTTCATGGTTGGGAATGATGGTATCTGCATCTTCCTTGAACTACCATTTTATTAATGATTTTTGCCAGTAACTATTCTGATTTTTTTGTATCTGATTAATTCTGAACCACAATTTTTTATGTAAACCTTTTTTCTTTTGTTTTGGGTGGGGTGGGGGGTGGGGGGGGGGGGGGGGGATATATGCGCGGTTATTTATGCATAAGATCTATAATCCTCTACTTGTTTTCAATTAATCTGTTTTTATTCTGATAATGTACATACCATTAACCTGGTACAGCCAATTACTCTTGTGCTGGTATATGTCGGAACAACTCTCAAGGATCTTTCTGATGTTACTCACGGATGGCATGATTTTTCGAAAACTCGTTGGGTAAGAGCCACGTGATTAATTTTCCCGTTTGAAACTCATTTTTGTTCTATTTGATGATGCAAGCGTTAGTTTTCCTATGAGGATGTCTGTTTATAGTTTATACATAGAGGAAAGGCCGATACGGAATACTTGAGGCATACAATTTTTTAACTTAATGCTTACACTTTAAAATAATGGGCTGGCTTGTAAGTGCCTTTAACCCAATATATCATTGTACAGTTCCATTTTGTATGGTTCGAGCCGAAGAAAATGAAGTGTCACCATGTATGGTTTTGTGATACTCATTTTGTTCTTTTTAAGTATTGACATGTGTTCCTTTGTTGTGGATGCAGGCACTTATTGTTTTGAGTCTTGTGGTATCTGGTGAGTTTCAACTATACATTTATTCTTGTTCTTTTTTCTTTTCTCTGGAAAGTACAAAAAATGGTTGTTTCATTTTTTATGTAATACATCATTTTTCTGTAACTTTGTGTTAGCATTAGTTTTACAATCCTTGAATTAAGCTTTCATGCAAGGAAATAATGTATTTAAAACACAAAAAGGTAGGAGTATGCAATATAACCCTGCTGCACAGTGAACAAACAGAAAGACGAGTGATATTATGACATACATAAATTTTCTCTGACTCCTCAATATATGTACACCACAAGTTTTATGCCTCCTTTTTACCTTTCAGTATAATTGTAGCAGTTTTCCTTACAGCAGCAGCTTTATGCGAAAATAGACTTAAAACTAAACACTTACATGTTGGGTGCGTGTAAGTAGTTTAATGCTTCAAGAGTTTGTCTTCTAATTAACACTATTTTGGTCCTCCTTCCTTAGCACACAACATAACTACTGAATAATATGACTCTATGACACTATTACTCACCCAGAATTTCAGTGGACTTATAAACATGGTATTTGTTGACCATAACATCGACAGTAACTGATGTACTCTTATGCTTCAATCCTTCTTGGTTTTGCATGATTGCCCTTTTAATACTTTCAAACTCACTGTAATTATCCCTGGCTTTATTTGCAGTGGTCCTAATGATTTGTGTTACCAAAGTTGCAAAGTCTGCTTTGGATAAAGCGTTGGCTGAAAACGAGGACATAGATGATATTGTAGCCTCACCCCAGTTACCCATCATAGCTGATCTTCCTGTGGATCTTCAGCAGCCGCTAATAGTCAAGATAGATCATGAAAAGTGAAATCGATAATCTTCAATTCTTCAACTAATTTTCTTATAGTATATATATGTACATTTACCTTTCATTGTTTGCATCTGTGTAGTGATGCTTCTTCTTCATCTGTACAGTCACATTAATAATCATATGTAGTTTTGGACAGAAACCTTCTACTGAAATGGGTTTCAAGTGTATGTTTTGATGACGATGAGTACGCATATTTTTTTATGGTAGGCCAGAATCATGAGCACTAACAAGTTGCTATGTTTTGGCAGGGAATTAAGAGGGAAGTGTTGGAGGTGGTTAGCATGAAGTTAACTTTGATCAATTTATCAATACAGTGTCGGCACGCAGGTCGGGAGGTGATCTCTGTTTGTATGTCAGTATTGTATTGGTCAATTGACTAACTTACGATAAAGTTAATTTCTTGATAACCAGATCCGAAAATATTTGTTCTTGAAAGAAAAGTTACTGAAAAAGAATGAAATACAATGATGAAATGTGAAGCAACATCATATGAGACCTCATGATGAACTATGAAGCTTTTCATGGTTGGTGGGTGTTTTTAGTTTTTCTTTCATCCTTCTAAACTAAAAAGAAAAAGTTAGTTGTTGCCTGTTGTTGATTTGCGATCCTTTTAAACTACCCCATTGTCTTCTTGTGTTGACTATGGAAGTGCATGGGATGTGGGACCCAACCATTTTCTTGGTGAAAGAGTCGGTCAAGGCTTAGTAGCTGGACTCCATAATTCTGATGGTCTTTCAGATTTCTTTTATTTCATTATGTCTACCGGCCAGTTTTAATTTTTCAAAAAACAAGCATATTTACTTGAATGCTTCTAATCCTAAGTTAAAAGTATTTTAAGGGTTTACTATAATATCCTTAGTTATTGTTACGTTTTTGTCCTGGTATATATATATCTAGGATTCATTAAAAATATATTAAAATCATTAAAAATAATTTACCAAATAGAGTCATTAAAAATATATTAAAATCATTACAAAATTATTTTTCGAGGTCCAATTTCTTAATATTTTTTGTACAATCGTCTCATTTTTAATAGTATCAAATACATCTTTTTTGGTGTAAGTTTTAAAGTTTTTATAAATTTAAGGCTGGTGATCGAAGTGACCACTCTTACCAACATCTATTGGTCCGAGCGGAATGAGCTCAGTTCCTCTTAAGCAAGTTCTCGAGTTTGAGTCGTGCGAATGAAAAAAATATTATTGGGAGAGCTCCTCTCAATTAGGTCCGACCGTAGCTCGATTCCGGATTAGTCGGAATCCAATGCGGGGAGTGAAAACTAAAAAAAAAAAAAAAAAAAGTGGCCACCCTTGATCAGCCCAGGTTAAATGTCCTCTTCATTTTAAGATTGAAAAGAAGAATCACTTGCCAAGAGATGAAAATGCTGTCATTTACAAGGAACATTTACTCCCTAGTAATAAAATACCTTGCTAATTATTCCCCTTCACCGTATTTTTTGCTCCAATCTTCATATTTCTCCTTATATATAATGATATATGTATATGTATATATATACTGTAGCTTTGCCTATAAGATCAGAAAGCAGGTGCCGTACGATCAATGGTGGCCTGCTCTATATATGACCCACAACCTAATGATCACAGTCTCTCATCAACAAGCATAGAATATAAGGGAGACTCCTTAAGTTATGGTGTTTATGTTTCCCCAAAAAAAGTTGATTGAATCATATCTTTTATAGCACAAAAGGATGAGGATGCTAGTTTCAAAGCTTAATATAATGAGCAGAAATCTCGAGTCTTCATCATCCTTGACACAAGAAATGCCAAGATTCGGCCTTTTATGGCTTGTTAGGTGCTTCAACGGATGTCGTGATCAAACTCAGGTCATGGGGCTTGGCACAAGGATTTGGAATCTTAGCGACAAGCCGGTGGAGCTTCAGATTAGGGTTGGTTCAATGTTGAAGAAGGCTCACACTTTGAAGCCAGGTTCATCAAAGAGGCTGAAATGCAAGAGCATTTACAAGGCTTATATGCCTAGTCATGTGGGTAGTGGTAGTGGCAGTAGAGGTGGTGGTGGAGGAATAATAATAAAGAGCTTCTTGTATTATTATGATGAGACTTGCCACCCTTATATTTGGATACATGACACTGGGGCTGATTTCTTTAGGACGGTGAAGCAACAATATATTAGTCTTGAAGACTTGAGGGATTGCTCTGAGATCACAATTTTCAGAGATCATCAGAAAGGTTGCATTTCGATTCGCAAGAAGCCGAGGCCAGAATTTTGTTGAATGTTTTCTCTCACCCTTCTGTTGAATTTAAGTTGATGAATGTATGGATTATATGGAATCTTTGTAACATTGTATTTTCTAGTTTTTCTGTTTCTTTCTTTTCTTCTTGTGGGGATTGTGTGTTATGGCATACAAGAACAATATGCACTAAGCTGATTGTAAAAGGATGGAATATAGTACAACTTTTGGGTGTAAGTTTGATTCCATGTGGAGTTTTATTAACTAAGCAAGGAGTAACAGAATTGGAAAGTTTCATATTTAGGCTTTTTCAATTTGTTGGAAATTTTGATCATCTCTTTTCTACCTTTTATATGAATTCATTATGTAATGAGCTCATATAAAAATAAAAAATAAAATTCTATTTGGACTTCAGAGAAATGTGTATTTGAACCAATTTACCACCCCAGCTATAACAGATCAGAGTTCCTTAGTCCTTACATATACAAATAGGTATTGATAAATGCATTCTAGCTTTATAAACTAATTCAGGGTATCAGAGCTGGAGTGTGCAAGGTTTGGGTTCAAATCTTTTTGACTGCACGTTGCCTTATACAGATGTTCATATTGTCATATTGTGCAAGGTCTTCTAATCAAGCTTTCTCGCTACACACGTTGCCCTTGATATTAATCTTAATGCATATACATATAATTTGCCTCTTTCTAACCGTTTAACTTTGGTTATCTAACAATGCATATAATAGCATCTCCTTAACTGAATTGTAAAATACTAGAATAACTAGAAGTTTGAGCTGATTCTATGATCTACTTGAATTTTAGCCTCATTCATGATTCCAGTGACCTTGTTTCTGTAATTTTATTGACCTTGTGTTATAATATAAAATTCCTACTCTTACAAAATTAAATGTGAGAAAAAAAGAAAGAAATAGAGGCATGATTGATAGCCGTCTTAACTTTCTTCCATTTCCATTTTCTCTGACAAACCAAACTTAGCAAGTTGGCATCAAGCTTGCTTTTTCCCTTTTCTTTTCCCCTCTGCTAAGTTTTCTTTAATCATGTCTTAAAAAAACTTTGTTTATAATCAAGAAGGGACCCGTCCAATATTATTTTCTTGTAATTTTGCACAAATCAATAACCTTCAACTTTTAACTCATTACTGCAATCCAATTTCCGCACTCAAACGCTACCAGTAAACCAATATTCTCTCGTTTCCCCTGATTTCTTCCCCTTTCTCTCTCCACAAACACCTCAAAATTCGATCTTTCTCGATTCCCATTATTTTCTCTCTCTAAAGCAAATCATGGGTATATCATGGAGTAGCAACAGCAGCAGCAGCAGCAGCAGCAGAAGGAGAAATAATTACTATCAAAACCCTCACCCACCTTCTCAATTCTTCTCTTCATCTCCATATTCTTACCCCCCTGATCCTTATACTGCGCCCACTCCATACCCTTATCCTACGCACCCTCCGCCGCCTCTTCCACCGGCTAACCCCATGTACTCATCTTACTACTATTCTGGTGGGTACAATGCTTGTAATTACCATAATCCTGTAATGGGTCGGTCCAATTTTGGTCCTTATTATTATCCTTATCAGAACAATGGGTGGACAGGAATTCAGCCGCCTATGGTGGCGGCGCCGCCACCTCCGGCATACGTTGAGCACCAGGTGGCCAAGAGGGTAAAAAATGATGTCAATGTACATAAAGATACATTAAGGCTTGAGAGAGATGAGGCCTACCCGGATCAGCATTTGGTTTCTTTTGTTTTTGATGCATTATTTGATGGGAGGTAAGGGTTTTCTATCCATGTTCTTTGCGATTTTTTGAGTATATATTGTATTGAGTATGAACTTTGATTTTATGCTTTTGATTGTAGTTCCGATTAGTTGATTGCTTTGAGTTAGAGTTTGTTTGTGAGGCAGATTATTTTATGGTTTTTACAGTAGGAACGTTTTAGATTAGATGCTTGTAAGTCCTATATATTGAGTGAAGTCAAAAACAAGATTAAAAGCATATATAGATTGATTGCAAGGTTCATAATAGAGTTGGAACCTTTTATTTTCTAAAATCTTGCCAGTCATGTGTTCAAATGTTCTTTAGACAGAAAAAAGGCTAAAGTATAAGAAATAATTGTGCCAACCATTTATAGTGTATGGCAGGAGTTTTACTGTTGAAGTGTTTTTCCCTTAATTTTTGATGTTGCTATTTCTGTTGTTGTGAGCGTATGCATATTGGGTTGGTGCAGGGGACGAGAGGTTGAATTGGTGATGTTAGATTGGTGGTGAATATACTAACTTAGAATTTAGATCGTGAGCTTCTGGTTTTTCTATTGTGGCTTCATTTGGTAGTTCTTCTTAGTGAGAGGTAGGCATAGTATTTGATGACTGATTACAAAATGTTGATGTATAACTTCAAAAGGTTGGGCTTTCCCAGTGATAACTTCTTTCTACCCTATCAAAAGTTTTGTTTGTGCTTGACATGGCTCAGGGCATGATGATTTTGGTTCCCACAGAGCATGTCACAGAAAGTGGGTTGGAAAAAGTTTCAAATTAGATCAATGTTTGTATGAGGTGGTTGTAAAAAATTGTTAGGTACTTAGGTGCTAACAAGTGCAATCACATATTGGGATAAGGTTGCTGATTGTATTTCCCCACTCCTAGAGACCTGGTGTTGTCGATCATACATCTCTTACTATTCATTGAGTTTTATTACTAATAATAGCCTTGAAAACAATTGTTGTCTTGCAATGAGGAAAGGTAAAGAAGTGATTTAATTTATAACGTCTAACCAGATAAGAAACCACATTATTATTTCCCTTGGATGTGCGCATCAATGTCTCAAACTGCTTGCAACTTCTAGCTTCCATGTTATCTCCACCTACAAAGATTGTTCTCTTATTCTTCCAATAAAAAGATATTACGAAATTACCAATGCGATTTAAATGATGCACGAAAATGTGAACAAGAGTAGCAATGGACAAGATGAGAACAAAATGGGAACCAATACAACTCAAGTAATCATCTACTCTCAAGTTGTTCTTATAATTTAAACGTCCGAACTCCAACCTTTTCGTTTTCAACTTTGAGCTTTGAATGCATCATTACAACAATGATATCTTCTGGTTAAATATGTTCTCCTCAATATAGCTGCATATATCTCTAGTAATTGGTTGTGTTGTAAATATTCTACATATTGTCTCGCATGTCTCACATCTACTAGTATCACTTATGTTGATCAATCATAATTATAAAAAAGACCACTACCTACTTTGTATCTTATATCCTTTCTGGGAGGATCAATGTCTCCACTAAACATATGGAAAATACTTGCCTCTCTCCATCCTTGCGCCTTTTGCATGGCTTTTCTCTATTCTAGTCTTGTTTTCCTTCACCTCGACATGAAAGTCATAATTCCTAAAGAAAAGGAGCATGACACATTGTGTTAGGAGCTAAAGGGGTCCCTCCCATGGCCTTGTCTCTTTCTCATTCATCTATGGTGCAGTCCTTTTATGTCATGAATTGAACGGTATTGGTTATTGTGAGTTCTAAGGCGCTTTTCTTTATCAATCCCCTCACCATGCTCCCTTCTCCTGAGTGAGCTTCTTTAAAATTTAAATACTGCTGTTGAGAAACTTAAGGTTTGATCTAGAATGGACGATTTGATGAAGGTGTGCTCTCTTTTGGAGGTTTGAGGAGTTGCTTTTGGGTGTTTGAGTTTTGCTGTGAGTGTGTTGCATAGAGTCTAATTTCTTTTTCCAATAAATTTTTTTATTTGATTCTTTTGCAAGATTTGTCTCATTAAATTGGTTTGTTTATGTGAAGATGGTAGTCTTGTTGTAGGCCAAATCATGAAATAATTACAGATTACTTATGAGGTTATATCTGTGCTCTTTTCTACTACTTGGCTAATATTTTCTTCTCCACGAAATCTTTATACTCAAGCATCTTGTCCACCATATGCTCATAATTTATAGAAGTTCCTGTTTAAAAAACTTTATTAGTGTATCCATCCTTTATTAGTAGAGAATGAGAATGGGATACTCAATTCCACATTGTTTTATCACTGTCATTCACTGATTATAGTGTTCTAACCAGTTTCAATCCTAAGTTGTTTCTTCCTTTCATGTCGAGATGGGATTAAGGAAGAGTATTTGCGACATAGATAGAAGATAACAGAGAAACCTGAAATTAGTATGACTGAAAAAGAAGACACTCACACCTTCTTAGAAACTCCTAGGGTAGGTCTTCAATCCAAGCCTCCTTATAGTGTGATCAATAAATGAAAATGGGTAACTGGATTCATCTTCCATTCAATGAAAAGAGAGTACCAAAGGCTATAAACTATATCCTCTGAATACTTTGAGTCGAACAAAAAAATTTAATCCTCTACTTGGACTGAAAACAAGAGAAAGAAGAAAGAAGTGATGGATTGGGTTTGTTAGGATCAGCTGGTATATATTCACACTTATTTATAAGTATATACATATATATTAGTCAAGTTATTCCTGGTGAGACTGAATACCTTATTTTATTTTGCATTGTTTAGACTGAGGATAGGGCTTCACTTTGAGGATTAAATTTGTTTGAAGCTTTGGTCAAGTTTTAGTGAGAAATTGAATAGACAAGTCTGGATGATTAGGACATTAGGAGATTTAGTGCTGTAATTATAGAAAAATGTAGGTTTTGTTTTAGGGTTTAGTTCTTAGGTTAACAATCACCAGAGCGACAGAGCCTTTAGTTGTTGTCTGGTAAATGGTGTATTTGAGAAAGTACTATTGATTCTCGATATGATTGGGACTGCTAAGGTTGTTGGAAGCAAACGATGGGGATCTAAGTATATGAATATAATGGTTGAGAAAACGTTTCGGACTTGATTTTAGAAGCACTTCTTTTTACACTATTTCAGAAACCCAAGGAGCCTTAGGACCATGGAGAAAATGTACATGTGGCCCTTGTTTCAGTTTGGCCAAAATAGTTGAGCAGACTATAAAGCGAAGAATAAGTGAAGAAAATGAATGAAAAAACCTTCTCAGTAGAAAAAAATAGTGGAGTCTAATCATTAAAAGAAAGCGAACTCTACAGAGAATTCATTGGGAAATTCATTCTTTTAAGTGTCAATACAAAGCTTGCTATATAGAAGCAAGTAAGCCATCAAAATAAAATCTTCATTCTATAGATTCAATGTCATTTTTCGAATCTTTGGTTCCACAGTTTCCTTGAACCTGTCCTTTCAACCATCATAATAAGAAATAATGGGGATTTATAGATTTCTTGATTTTGAGATCCGAGGTCATTTGGCTTTGTAGGTCTATGGTTAGATTTTAGTGTTTCTTCTAGTTTTTTGCGTTGACTTACCGTAATGTCGCCAAGTATAATGTCATTTTTCTGAGATAGCTTGTTTGATATGTCAATTGGGCTCTCAGATTAGTTGGGTGGACCTAGCTTGTTTAATTAAACTGATCCTATAAGGTTCAATTGGTGGACGGACGCCTATTTTCGAACGTGATTTACCACTTAATATACTGATTTAGGAATCGTCATGGCATGAAATTGCTGTATAAGGCTAATTCAAAACCTTTAGCTACATGTCAGGTTTGAGTTTTGCTTGCATGTCATGTCAAAACATATGCAACTCGTAATTGAGAGGTTTTGGAGAGCCAGACAACTGATGACTAACATTTTTACTATTACAAAATAGAATGTTCAGCCTTATGTAAGAGTATTTGCTATTGTTGGCTTCTATATCTTTTTGAATGAAAGGAGTTCTTAATACCAGCAACTGAATAGACAAAGCTATCATGTGGAAATACTTCTCAGTCATGTCAGACCTTAGCAAGGAATGTAGATCCTACTTTCTGTGGAGAGAAACCACTTTTGTTTTTGTCATTTGTAATCAGATCTGTTTTTCCTGATACCCAACTCCATCTCTGTAGACTTGTCATTATGTAAAGCACATGTAAGAACATATTCAGATTTCAGACAAGGCACCTCTGTAAAATCAGGTTTTCCTTTATTGTTCTTATATTATTTTTACTCCTTTTGGTATTGGGCGATAGAAGGACTGAATCAATATTTGCAAGAAACTTAGCCAGTTTGAGCTATATCTTATTGATTGACATAAAATTTGTTAACCGATTTAAGAAGCTTTATAGTCAATATTCTGTAAAAGAAGAAAGTTAACCGTTTTGTTACGGCTGCCTGATTTGGTCTAAAGCCAGATCATTGTTTTTGTAACTGACATAACACTTGATTCTCAAAAAGTAATACTGCACGAAAATCTGAATTTTGTATTTGGAATTTGAGATTTTCTTGGCCCCGGTATTTATCTTGATTCTAGAGGATTTTTTTTACCATCAGAGTAAGGACCAGATTCTTTGCAGAAGCATTGACTGTCAATATAAATGCATGTTGAAGGTTGAGTCTTGATTTGCTTAGTTGTTAATCTTTAATTAATTGTTTCTTTTATATTGAGTTAGTAGGGAAGACATCCGTTTTCCTTTTTATTTTATTGATTCTTTGTTTCTTTTTATTTTGGTATACAGCATCACTATATTCTACTTTGCGAAGGAGGAACCTAGTTGTAAGGTAATTCCAGTATTTCCTGAATCCTATATGCCAGTAAAAATCCCTTTTCAGAAAGGACTAGGCCAGAAATTTCGTCAGCCTTCAGGAACAGGCATCAATTTGGGCTTCTTTAACTCGGATGATCTTTCAAAACCATCTGGAGAAGTTGTATTTCCTCTTGTAATTTCTGCCGAAACATGCTTGCCTTCTCTTCCCATGGATGGATATCTTAGCTATGCTTCCCCAAATACATCCCCCCACATGCAGATTACTCAAGCTGTACTGGAGAGGAACAACGGGGACCCTTTCAAAGTGAGAGTTATCAAGCAGATATTGTGGATTGACGAGGTTCGCTATGAGCTGCGTGAGATTTATGGAATTGGAAACTCAGCAGAAGCCTTTAGTGACAATGACTCTGGGAAAGAGTGCGTTATTTGCATGACCGAACCTAAGGATACAGCTGTACTTCCATGCCGACACATGGTGAGAGACCATCCAAAATACATCCTATCTTGAGTTTTATAGTATAAGATAATCTTGTTCAATATCAAGAGGTACGGGTAACTATAAGCATGTTTTTAAGCTTAAGCAACTAGAGGAATGATAAAATGGGTGCAAACCAAGTTATCCTAGCTTGTATTGTGTGGGTAAGTCACTGGAGTAATAGATGGTTCCAAATTAATGAAATCCAGACATAGCCTTGAGCTGGCAAGAGTTTGTGCTTGCAGTCCTTGATTGGTTTTTTGGGATATCCACCAATTTTCTCTCATTTATTTGGTATACATTTCCCACGAATTATTTCAAAATTGCAATACATAATCTGCGGAGAGTATGAAATAGTGAGTTTTGGACAAATAGTTTTCTTATTTGTTTCCTTGGATTTAATATGCAAATTCTAATCAGGTCTATCGATTACATATTATCTATCTGGCCATGACAAACTCATAAATCTTGCTTCCTCTTATTTTCCGTGATTTTCTTATTTTTGACTTGGTTAATTTTTTGACTGACTGTAAAAGGATCCATGTTTCAGTGTATGTGCAGTGAGTGTGCAAAAGCATTGAGGCTTCAATCAAACAAGTGCCCAATATGCCGTCAGCCCATCGAGGAGCTCATGGAGATCAAGATCAATAGCGTTGATGAGTGAGAGATCCTTTGCTTCATACTAAATTCTTTTGTATAATACAGTTTTACTTTTTCCTTTATGTAGTCTTGTTCTATATGTTACCATTAATTAATCGTATATTCCCTTTCCCCTTTCTGTACCCTCTGTTACATGTTGATTTATATACACAAGACCTCTTGGCCTGCGGCTTATTAATGGTCACAGGCAGGTGTCTGATCTGAGCTTCATCGTCTTTTCCTTTCAGTTGTTCTAGAACACTCTTTGTTTTTTGTTTTCCTGACATTGCACTTTTTGTTTGATTATTCAGTTTGTTGAACTTGAAATATAGTACTATTTGTTTTTTGCTTATCAGGAAATGTAGTCTTTTTTTTCTTTCTTCCCTTTCTGCTTTTATTGACTACAAGTGTTCTGGGAAGTTTTTCGAGGAATAGTTAATAATGTGATTAAAGTTTTGAAATTGTTTGCTTTTCCTTTATTTAACCCTCCTTTTGAATTTTTGGTCACCTTGCTTGCAATTTAGTTTACATACTCTTTTTCACCTTTGGGGGTAGTGTAGAGCATGAGCATGAAGAAGATTCAAAAAAAGAAAGAAAGAGAAAGATGTAGGGTGAAGACACTCTAGGGTTTACCCCTTTTTCTTGAATGTTGCCAACAGCCAAAAAGGGTGGCCTGGGAGAGAATATTGCCATAGAAGTTAGCAGCAATAAGAGAGAGTCCCAGACTGAGCAGCATCTTCAAGCTTGGCTGTGGGTTTCCTTTGAACACGAGTTACAAAATTGTGCAGTGATATGAATATTATCAAATTTGTATTTTTGTGGATTTGTGTAACTTACACTACAGTTTTTCCTTGTTTTTTGTATAAGGTATAAGGTTTCTGTGAGGGAGGGGGACCATCACTTGCTGATGCTTACAATTTATATTTTGTGGATCTTTGTTAAATTCTTGTCTGGTCATAATAATTGTCGATTTCCGAGTATATTGAATCAAAAAAAAAATAAAAATTGAGATATCTTTTGTAGCGTTTTGTTTCATGAGTTCTGCTACGTGTTGCAAAAGTTAACCGGGGAATTATTCATTGGGAAATACATCATTTGTTGTCGATACCAAACAAGTGAATCTAAAATTTACCATGGAAACAAATGTGAATTAGAGGCTTGATGGGTCCCATATTAGATGTTTAATCATTCAGAAACTTGACAGCTAACAGGAGGATGGCCTGGGTAACAAAAGATGTCACACTCCTTGGACCAGCTTCAGCTTGTAGTGGTAACTGCTATCATTTGCATTAATAATAATAATATCCATCCTTGCAGATTTTTTAAGGCCCTCTTCCTCTTGCGAGGCAAAATGCCGACAAAATTAGGCATACATTTGCTCAAAAATTCACCAAATTTCTGTGTAAAATGAGCTGTATACTACTTCATCAATTTGCTGGCAGTCGTCTTCTTCAAAGTTGTGGTTCATGTTATTTTTTCTCTTGCAAATCTATCTACTTTTCTTTCATTTTAAATCTGACCATCCTAAGCATGTGATATTTTGAACATAAATGGCAATGCCACTGTATGATTGATTGCCTAATGCATTTCCTTTTAGAACCATGGTGACAAAACAGCATGTAAAATCAATTTGCTGGCAGTCGTCTTCTTCAAAGTTCTGGTTCATGTTATTTTTTCCCTTCCAAATCTATCTTCTTTTCTTTCATTTTAAACCTGACCATCCTAAGCATGTGATATTTTGAACATAAATGGCAATGCCACTGTATGATTGATTGCCTAATGCATTTCCTTTTAGAACCATGGTGACAAAACAGCATGTAAAATCAAAAACAGATGCATTATATTCATGGAACAGACAGTGCTTGTTCTTGAATGATCCAAAAAAGAAAAAAAGAAAAGAAAAGAAATTGGGCTCGAAAGCTCAATAATATTCTCTATGATTTAGATACTCAACATACAATGGTTGGAATGAAATAGTAAGTTACGTCGGCATCGGACGTAAAAATAATAAACACATTTCACTTTTCACCGTTTCCTACTAAACTTCATTTTAAAAAAAGTTGAGACAAAACAAATTATGTTTCCTATAATTATTAATTGTCAAAAGAAGACGGGCAATAATGTCATTTCCTTACCTAATTACCTCATGCATGCATGCAGGAGAGAAGGATGGAGTGGCATATTTTTGAGGCCCTTTCACATTTTCTTTAACAAGTAAAGAGGGACCCCTAAAAGTGTTTTTGAGAAATGAAAGAAAAAAAAGGGTAAGAAGAGAAGGACAGATAGGCATCATGGGTTAGGCTTTTAAGGGAGACGACATTTATTTTCTTACAAAAGTAAATGTGGTACTACTACCCTTAGATAAAAATAAAATTCAACGGTTATGATCTAGTTTTGTCTACTTTACTTTGCTGTTAAAGCAGTTACTCATGATTAAACCCCCAAAAATATCTACATTTTCTACACAAAATTACTAATACGCCTTTCAATAATTTAAATTTTTATTTAATTGTTGCAAGTGTATAGTGTTCGAAATATATTATTATTATTATTAATCTTCTCATTAAAGGTCGAAGGCTCTGTAATGAATTAATTAAAATATATAAGCGGTAATGAAATCACCAAGTGAAGGTGGATCAGGCAAAACCAAAAGGAAAACCCATAAGAGATTGGGCCAGGCTAATGGGCTCTCTGGCTTGCTTGAGTATGTAATGCTTTAGTCTATATGTACAATAAAAATTACCGAAATTTATTACTATATCCCATTTTTGGCCAGGAAATCTGACATCATCTTATTCACATCTGCTGGTGTATTGAATTTTCACATATTCGGTTACGCAAAAGATTTTATTAAATGATCACTTGGGTGCACTTGTGGTTCATTCATTTCCATACATATATATATATACACACGAGTTGTCCAAAAGATCACTAATGTACTTCCTCTCTTCTTCTGTTTTATTATTTGTGACTATTAATTATTAATAGTCTCGATTTCTTTTAAGAAAATTGATATTTTTACAAGTAAAATCTATATTTATTCTCACATGAATAGTAAATAAATCTCACTTATATGTGAGAAAATTTGTGAAAAAATATCAAATTTTAACTGTGAAAATAACATTTCTCACTCGTATAGTCAGATTAAATCATGGGAACTGATATCCACATATATTTTTGATATTTTCATATAGTCCTCTCTCACATGAGTATTCAGTAGATCTCATCTTTATGTGAGAAGAAACGTAAAAATATCAAAAATATATGTAAAAATAGTGATCGCATTCTCTCTTTTAATGTCCTCCACTCAATGGAGGAGGACGTTATAACTATTTTTGTCAATTAGAAAAAGTACTAATTTTATTTTTTATTTTTTTGTTTTTTTTAAAACGACAATTAAAAAAAGGGGGGGAGTAATTTAGTTTAAATAAGAAAATTGATATTTTCACAAATAAAAGTGATAATTTTATTAGGTTGCTCTTATGTGAATAGTAAATGAGTCCCACTCTTAATGAGGTGTCGCTCTTGAGTGTCGTATTAAGACATAATTAGTGTTTATGAAGTATTATGTGTGGTTGATGTTTACCAATTACACACCCTACCATCATTAAAAAATAATAATAATAAATCTCATTTATAACAGATAATAATCATAATCATAATAAATCTCATTCATAACAGTGCAGCCAAGACAAACTACGAAGCCAAGCGAAGCCAAGAAACCAAGTTGATTATTGGGGGTAATTAAGAGTGTAATGGCTAGTTGAATAAAGAAAAGCAAGTATATATAAAACTGCCAAAACAAGTGTAATTGCCTCTCACTTTGTGCCACTCTAGTGTGCCCTTTGTTTACTCACTACGCCTTTCTCTCTCCTCTTTCTCCTCCTCACTAAAAACTCTCTGAAATAGAGGAAACAGAGACAGAAGTTTAATGTCCACCCACCGCCTCTGAGCTCTCTCTCTCTCTCTCTCTCTCTCTCCCCCCTCTCTTCCTTCTGTGATACTGAACCTGTTCTATTACTTTCTTTGCTTAGACCCATTGCTTTCCTCTCATATCTCGCCATCTGTTTGTTTGGAAAAAGCCCCAAAACAAAGAAACAGAGAAAATTAAGCCCCGTCTCCATTTTTCTTTGTAATTCATCTCCAGACTCCTATTTTTTTGCTGATCCTGCTTCTATCAGATCTATCAACAAGGACCCCCTTTCCTCATTCCATTATTGTACCCTTTCCGTTCTATTTGAGCCGAGTATAATGAGTAAAGAAGAGTTCTTGAAGATCCAGGTAGTTTATTCTGTCATTTTTTTTGTGCGTCTTAGTTAATTTGTACATGCCTATCTGTTTTTTGCTTTAAGGGCTTTGCTTGTTTTGAAGTTTAGCTCATTGGGTACTATTAGCTTTTGTTATTTTTCCTTTCTCTTCTCTATTTTCCCCATACATTTGCAATAATTTCATTTTTAATGTATTTCTTTTGGCAAGTTTACTTTTGTATTTTAATCTTCACCTTATTTGACTGGTGAATAATGTTTTCTTCTGAGCTCTGGCTTTATTCTGTTGTTTTACTTGCGCATGCAGACTTGTGTCCTGAAAGTTAACATACACTGTGATGGGTGCAAGCATAAAGTGAAGAAAATCTTGCAGAAAATTGATGGTATGTACCAAATTGCATTTCTTTTAGAATTGATCTTATAGATTCTTTTGTACCCAGAAATAGTTACTTTAGGTGAAATTGTTTCTTGCCATACTTTCCATTATTTTGCAATTGGGTGAAATTGGCTTCATTTTGAATTATATGTTGATTTTCTATGAATTTTGTTGGGTTTCTGCTAGGTGTTTATACCACCAAAATAGATTCAGAACAGGGCAAGGTTACAGTTTCGGGTAATGTTGATCCGGCCACACTGATCAAGAAGCTTACAAAGAATGGAAAACATGCAGAGATATGGGGCGCTCCAAAGACCAACAATAATAACCAGAACCAACAACTCAATAACCAGTTCAAGAACATGCAAATTGACCATGGCAAAGGAGGAAATAACAAGGGTCAGGGTCAGGGTCAAAAGGGTGGAAATAACCAGCCTCCTCAAAAAGGTGGGCAGCAGCAAATTCCAAACCAGCAACAACAAATTCAGCAACTTCAGCAGCTTCAACAGCTACAACAAATGAAAGGGTTCCAAGATCTGAAGCTGCCTCCCCAATTTAAGGACATGAAAATGCCAGCCTTGAGCAAGGACCCTAATCAGAAGGCTGCCAAGTTCTTGCCAGAGGAGGATGATTTTAGTGATGACGAATTCGATGATGAATTTGATGATGATGATGAATTCGATGACGATGATTTAGATGATGATTTGGATGATGCCCCTCCTAATAAGATGAAACCCATGATGGGTAATGGTCAAGGGGCTGGTGGTCAGATGCCTCCAAATATGATGATGAATCCACAGCTGATGAAGCCTGGCCAACTTCCACCACATGTCATGAATAATCCACAGCTGATGAAGCCTGGCCAACTTCCACCACATCTCATGAAAGGTGGGCCTCCTCCTGGTGGTAATAATGGAGGAAATGGAGGTGGAAACGCCAAGAAAGGTGGCGGTGGTGTTGGCGGTGGCGGTGGAAATATTCCTGTTCAGATGAATGCTAATGGAGGAAAGAAAGGCGGTGGTGGTGGAAATAATGGAGGCAATCAAAATCCGGGAGGTGGTGGAGCACCCAAAAATGGTGGTGACAAGCCGGCAGATGGTAAAAACGGCGGTGGGGGTGGGGGTGGTGGTAACAACATTAATGGTAATGGGGGAAAGAAGGTTGTAATGAATGATGGAGTTCATGTTATGCCTAACATGATGGGCATGAGTGGTGGTGGTAGTAGTGTGGGCCATATGGGGAGTATGCCAATAGGACAAATGGGCCAGATGGGTAACATGCCCATGGGCCAGATGGGTCAAATGGGTAACCTGCCGGCAGTCCAAGGCCTTCCGGCCGGGGCCGTGAGCGCCGGTGGTCCTGGTGGTTACTTCCAAGGGGCTGGCCCCCAGGCTATGGCCGGAAACCCTTACTACCAGCAGCAAATGGCGATGATGATGAACCAGCAACGGCCAAATGGCAACGACAATTTCCACCCTATGATGTACGCCCGTCCGCCTCCGGCGGTCAATTACATGCCGCCGTACCCGTACCACCCATACCAGCAGCCACACCCGGACCCATACACCAATTTCTTTAATGACGAGAACACATCAAGCTGCAGCATTATGTGACCCCAAAGTTCCGCTAAGTGGCCTAAAGTTGACTGATTTTCTGGTGGTGGTGGTGCTTTGAAGCTTAATTCGGTTACAGTTTTAAATGACTTGCTAGTCATGATAATGCCATATTATTATACATGGAAATGGGTTTTTATTTTATTTTATTTTATTTTTGGACTTTAGCTTTAGTTTCCCCTTTAAATTTTCATTCTCTTTGAGCCTAAGATATTTAGTTTTTTTTTCTTCTTGTTTTTAATTATCATAGGAAGTACCTTATTATCTTATAGATTATATATATCAAAAGCTTTAGGGGAGAATGAGAATTTAAGTGTGGGGATGATGATGATGGTGGGCTTTTCTTTCTAAATGAGATGTTTATAAGAAGCTGCAAACAGAAATAATGTGGAGGTGGAGGTGGAGGGGGGCATCTCTCTCTATTTAATTTCTATATTTGGAACTTTGTGAATAAGAAGTTTTTTTTATCAATTTAATATATCTAAAATTAAAAAAAAATCATTTGTACTTTGAGAGAATATTTTATTTAGAATTTATTAAAATAAATTGTTACAAATATATAATACTAAATTAATTTATATTTTAGAATAAATGGTTTCAAGTCTACTATTAGCTGCTGCTGCTGCTGCCACAAACGAGGCCTGGTCATGTGGTCTTGTGGTTTGACATTTTTACTACATGTACAATCGTTGGTTCGTACCCGTTGCATGTGTAGTGTGATGGATAGATATGATGGGATTGGAGGCTAATGTGGCAGGCCCCACAAAGTCATGATTTATCAGGGAAAAACGAAAAGAATGGGTCCCACCCCTGGTGAAGTAGGACCCACGAGTGACTATTAATTTGGCTGGTTGTTATTCTAAAAATAAAAATGAATAGGATCTGTAACAGGGCAATGTATGTATGTTTTACAAGAAAAGTGAGAAATTTGTGTCGAACGTGTGAAAGAGACAACCTAACAACTTTATATTTCGGAAAATCTAACGGCGTTGACACTTGACACGAATTTTGGTAATAGTCTACTCTAGTCTAGTCTAATCAAAACATATATATATATATATACATAATTTTTTTTATTAAAAGAAAACACACAAAATATACTTATGTGCTAAATTATGTTAAATATATATATATATATATATAGAGAGAGAGAGAGAGGTATAGATCTAGAGACGAGGGGAGTGGTTAACATGAAGTTATCTTTGATCGTTTGATTAATACAGTGTTGACACGCAGGTCAAAAAATGATCTCTGTGTTTGTATGTCAGAACTATATTGATTAATTGATCAACTTATTATGAAATTAATTTCATAGTAATCTGATCTTGAGACTAGAGAGACGTATGTATGTATATGTGGTACATGCATGATGTGTTAGTGGGACATATGAGGGATGAATAGGGACCCACCATACATCTGTCTATTCGGAGGGTGACTGATATGGGACCCTAGTACTTTGTGAAAGTACTAGTCTGTTTGCTCCGGTTACCGCATCCAATAAGTTGTACTACTACGTAGAGAGAGAGAGAGGAGGAATTGATACTAATACTAATTACTAGTACTGGTGCGTGGGGGGTGTCCGTGCTGTGCTGTGCTGTGCTGCAGCAGCGGATTCCAGTTAGTTTCCTTTGCTGTGAAAAATCTGGGCTGGGCGGGGCTGCTTTCATGATCTGCTGCTACATTAATTTGGAGATGCCCCCGGCCCCTAATACGGACGGGACGGAGCTGCCTGCCTCATTTTAACACGTACGATCACTCTCGTGATGTGTGTGCTTACGCTGGAAACAGCCAAACTGGTATAATGAACTAACTCCAGATCCTAAATCCGATGGAATTCTCTTTGTTTGGTTACAGCACTAGTGGAGGAGGGGTACTATTCTATTCCATTCCATTCCATTCTTCCAAATAATAATTGCCTCCAATCTCAATTTATTTCCTTTGGATTTTACAGGTTTTTGGATTTCAGCTATATGTATTTTAATGGACTTTCCAAAATACCCACTTACAAGGGCTTAAAATCAACACAACATTTTCCTTCCCTATTAGTATATATTTTCCCCTTCTGATCATATCAAAAGGTGCATGGTAACAACATTTTCTTGGTAATTAATTAATTTTTATAATTACAATTATTATTAGTATTATTATAATTTAGTGTGATCATATATATCAATATTTGAGTAGTTATATAAAACTTGGTAATATATACGACTTCAATAGAATGGTGGTCAAAATCTATATCCATATCTCTTTTACATGTGCTGCCAAAACATCTTCAATCATGTACGTACTATAATTAATAATAATATTGGTTAACTTTATAAAAGTTTATATAATTAATATAAGTAAACTACAAGCCACCATTCTTGTCCCAATCTTCTCCTCCGTATCGTTCCAATTTTATCAAAATTATTTAATCTCACAAATATTAAAAATTAAAATTAGGAGGTGGTTTGCAACAGTGTTGGAAATGTATTTAATTGCTGCATATAGATAGATAGATAGCTGGATATGATCTTGACTCGAGTGATGAACAACTTTTCCGAATACTTAACAGCTAGTGCATGTCTTCTTCTTATATATATATATATATATATATATATATATATATATATATATATATATATATATATTTCCAGAAGGGGATCGGAGGGAGGGAGAATGGGTGCCCCCGCGTTATCCCCTCTTTTTACTACTACTGTTTGCTTGAAATTGAAAGGCAAAAGTGGAGACTGCACCAACTCAATTGACATGAATTTTAAGTGGACAGTCGGCAACTTTTGTCACACACTCTACTTTCTTTGTGTGTGTGTGTATTTATATCCTAATATCCTGATATCCTATCCTGCTTGATTATGATTCATATAACAAAAAAAGACTCTCATTTACAAATATTATGAATTAATATTATTTAATAATGATGGTATATATATATATATATTTAATAATGATGGTAAAATTATAATGACAAACATAATAGTAAAACTGTGTTATTTTATATTGGTATCCAGAGAAAAGACTGATCTTTTATAGAACATAGAAATTAAGAGAAGAAACATTCTTTATGAGAATTGATAATTTTATAAGTAAAAGATATATATTTTTAATAGATTCTTCTCAAATGAATAGGAATTAGTCTACAGAATGATTCCCTACATGGAGCTGTGTTAAAGTTGATCAAGCTCAAAGAATTAAAGATGACAAAAAGCTGTCAATTTCTTACACAATTTGACCTGTTCATTTGATGGCATTTTTTTCTTTCTTCTTCTTCTTCAGTTCCATGTTTTGTTGAATATTCACGTGCCTTAGCTAGGTTTTGTGTGTGTGTTTGTGGGTGTGGGGCGTGGGGAGGGGGGGGGGGGGTGGCGAGTGGGGGTGCGGGGTGCGGGGAGAAATGAAAGAGAGGTAGAGTACCAATGATGTCCAAGTAACAATGATTACTTTGATAAAGAAATCATGTTTAAAGAGACTATACTACTAAACATATCTCCTCAACAAGATTGGTATATATGGGATGGTATGGTATGTTACCCATCATTACTCTCACTATTTTTCTACCACCTCTTTTTCTTTTTCCTTCTTACTAAAGTTAGTTCACGTACTTACCAAAAACCACACACCCACCATGTTTTTTACCCTTCTTAATGTAACGTAATTTCTACAATATTAACGTAATTTTTTAATGTAATGTAATGTAACGTATTGGTCAATTTTTCTCTTGTTCGTATTGAAAAACTGTTCAAATCTACGTATTTTGTTATTATTTTTGTAATATGATAGTTTTAATTTCAAAAGTATATTTGGTGTCTACCAATTGTTGGTACAATTGACTGCTATTCTATTTGAAAGGATTATATTTTCAATTGATTGATTGATTAATTATAAGCAAAAGACATTCCCTTAAAATTATGTTTATTTGAGCTTGAGAACTAAGAAGAAGATAAATATAGAAAAAAAGAAAAGCTGAGAAAGAAAACTAATTTAGAAGACATTTAGTACAGTACAGTACATGCATGCATGCATGGTTCCCACTCATTTTTTATTTTCCTTTACCGCTTTCTATGTACAGTGTATTCTAGACAGACGACAAATCCAACCAACTGACAAATGAAAATCACAATTAATTCAGCCAATTATTTAATTGATCAGTTGATGGCCAATGTGATATGTGGGTCAGATTTTAATGAAGGCCCAAACAAAATGAAGCCCTGCAAAGTCCAAAAACTTGCAGGGTTGTGAGGTCGGGTGGGTAGGAGGCTAAAAATTAATTGATTATGACTGGCTACTATAAAAACATACATTGTGGGATCACTGAATAAAATTATGAATAATGTAATGGCTGAAATTCAGAGGAGTACAAATTTTATGTAATCCTCACACACATATATATATATATAGTTCGTTTATGGTGCATACCTTTTTATTTTACCTACTATGGTCATCATTTTTAGTGACGGATCGGGCGACAGTTTGGTCCGTGACTATAGAACAAATAAACTCTTTATATGTTATGACGACGGTTCGATGCGTCGTTAAAAGCTAAGACGACAGTTCTCTGATATACGCAACGGACTAAATCGTCGTCCGGTCCGTCGCTAAGGTGGTGAGCAGGGTATATATATACGGAGAAGATCAAATGCATACCCTTTATTTAACGTATCCTGTTCACCATCTTTAGAAACGAAATATATATATGTGTGTGTGTGTGTGTGTGTGAGAGAGAGAGAGATCAGAATTCAGGACAAGTGGGTTTGGTCGAATAGCACCTCTTGTCGTTGGATATCTTAATCTATGGAGTGCTAATTTACTAGATATTCATTGTCCTGTCCTAACTCTCTTTTTTTATACAATAATACTAATATTACATAATAATCTTCACATATTGTATGAGTGACACTCATTGATTTGTTGTTGAGTTAAATAGGTCATATCAACAACAAATCAATGAGTGTCACCCTACCGTATGTAAACTTTATGTGAGCTTTATTATATAATAATAGCATTATTTTTTTTCATATCATCAAGTTTCTATATCTTATATACATTCTGGATATTTTTTGATTTATTCTTCAACAAAGTATATTAATTAAAAATCAATATTTTAGGAGGGAGGGAGGGGGGGAAATGTAAAAATACTCTCCGTTGGTTCTAAAATGAGAGACACACCATCGCGTTTTCAAAATAAAGGTCTATTTTCATTTTTCAAACCGGAGTCAAAATTATTTTAGGGGTTGATCTAAAAAAAAGTCAAATGATTAATGGAAACTTCACCATCATATGAAAATGACTAAACTTATTTCGAATTTATTTATAAAAAAAAAAAACTGTTACTCCCTCCATCCCAATATAATTGACGTTTTGAAGTTTTGCACAATTATTAAGGAAGTTACAACTTATTTAATTACTCCACTAAAATTATTATGCATTACCAAAAACACAACAAAATAGCATTGGAAAAAGGAGAGAATTAAAGAGAGTATTAAATGTTACTCCCTCCGTCCCATAATAAGTGATGTTTTAGAGTTGGGCACAACCATTAAAAAAATAATTGTATAGCATTAAATATAGTATCATTTGTCTATAATACCCTTTGTGTTAATAAGAAGAGAGAGAGAATTAAAAACATCTAGGTATTGAAGTAAGAGTAATGAGGGATAATTTTAGAAATATTGTAATTAATGCTCCTAAATTTTTTAAAACATCAAATAATGTGGAACAAATAAAATCACCTAAAACATCACTTATTATGGGACGGAGGTAGTATTGTTAAAGGATAGAGAAAATATAGGAATTATAAGAGAAAGAAAGAGAGTATACTATTAAGATATTAAAAGATTGAAAAACATAGCCTTGAAAAAGGAGAGAATTAAGGAGAGTAATAAATATTTAGGATAATTTAGAAAGTAATGTAATCTATTCTCCTAAATATTTACAAACAGCAAATAAAAAGAAATAAAATTTGCTCTATAAAACGTCAATTATAATGGAATAGAGGGATTATTAAATGGAATTTTTTAACATGTGCCCTTAGTTTTTTAACATCTGCCCTAAGGGCACATGTTAAACACACAGTTAAAGGGAATATCCCCTTGAATTGTGTGCTTATTTCCTTGAACTTGCGTTTAACAGTTAAAGGGAATATCCCCTTGAATTGTGTGCTTATTTCCTTGAACTTGATGCAAATATAAAAATTAAAAGAATATGCACACAATTTAAGAGAATATTCTCTTGAATTATTACTTAGCATGTGCCCTTAAGACACATATTAAGAGAACCCTTTCTAAATATCGGTCACAAACACAATACTGTTTAGCCAGCTAGAATATTTAAATTAAACACAAAATCTTATGCGCCTCCTCAATGTAGACAATAAATGTATCGAAATTGCCAAAATAAACAATGCTCTTTTCCAAGAAATAATAAACATCTCCCTAATTATTCCTTATTATCTTTAACATTTGTATGATACTTTAAATAAAATAAGAACCTTTTTTCGCATGTTGTCAAAATTTGTAGGATATAAAAATGAAAGGCCAATGAAAGAAACGGACACGCCATTACAATTTTCATATATATATATATATATATATATATATATATATATATATATATATATAAACTAATAAAAAATAATATTTTTATAATAAAATCGTCATTATAAATTCTATAGTGACAATTTTAATCGTCACTACAATTATAACGACACTTTTATTATAAAAAAATATCAATTATATATATATATATATATATATATATTTGTGTGTATAGTACTCCTAGGCATCCCAATTCCCACACAATCGAAAAGTGTGAAGATAAATTGTCTATTCATGCACATTATTGGCTCTCTATCCTATCTCTTACAATGACTTTGAGTTAATATAATGGGCCTATGATGTTTCTTTAAGGATTAGTAGTTGTGTCACTAACTTGAATTTCGTAAAAATTTAGAATTTGATAATTTGACTTTTATTATAAAAATCTTTCATTAATAAACATTGGTTAAAATGACACACAAAACAAATGTTAATATTAGAAGTACTAACATTAAGTGTTTGATTGCATCTGAATGTATTATAACAGTCCACCTCTTAAGAATCACATATTTATATTAAAAGATCCTCTGAATAATTAAGATATAAATATGAATCTAAACTATTAAGAGGACCTCTTAATACAAAAATATGAGCAGTTAAAATGTATTAAAAAGTGAGTTATTAAGATATATTAAGATGCAATCAAACACTACCGTCCTTCATTGCATCATATAATTTGCTCCATTTTAAAAGTCAAGTGAAGCACCAAACGTAAAAAATTGATTGCATTCATCATTTCTTCCAAAATTATAGTACTAGAAGAAAAGTAATGTAATTGCGAGAATTAATTTACAACATAAACATGAGCTCAATGTGACGCATGATTAATTATAAAGAGAAATGTATACAAAAATAATTAATTAATCAGTTAAGACTGATACAACTGAATGAGATAGAAAGATAGTACATAATTAATTGACAAATAAGCTTAATTAATCACATTATTGAACACAGTTTAAATCTCATCACATACAGGGAAAAAAAATTAGTATCTAATATTTTTATAAGTAAAAATAATAATTTTACATGAAGAATAAATAAATTTAATCATCATGTAAGAAAATAAATATTAAAATTATTATTTTTATTTTAACATATAATGGGAATTAAGTTGGCTACCTTATTCCTAATGAGTCTTGGACTCGGTGCAAGCAGGCAGGGCAGGCTGAGCAGCCAGTAGCAGCATATATATATATATATATATATGCACACAGACATGAGACATTAGACAAGCTGCTGCTGGTGCCTGCACCCACATTTAGTAGTCATTCATGCGCCCTATACTATCTATCTATTCACTCACTCCTGCCCTACTTTACGCTGCCCTACTTGTACTAGTAATATTCTCTTAAACAAACACTAACATGGACAAATACTAGTATTTACTTAGCTACATTTCCTGATCAATCACTCATCTTGTTTAATTATTTTTTTATAAAAAAATAAATTACTTTAAGATATTTTTCAAATTTGAAATTAACATATTAATTTGAGTAATAGTCAACGTAGTTATGAGATCATTAAATTATCTAATTATACATATTATATAATTTTAAAATTAAAAATACCTTAAATCAATACTCGCTTTTTTTATAAAAAAAAATTAATGTGTATATGTTGGGGACATATTTTATCTCTCTGTTTGTCTCTCCCTCCCTCTAAACGTTTGGATTGGAGTCAGAAGGTGAGAATAGAATGACTCATTTCTATAGAATGAAAAATGTTGTGCTTGGTTAGAATGGATTGAACCATTCTTATTCCTCCTAAATTTATAAATTTAATTCATTGTAGAGGGAGAATATGAAATAACTCATTCCAACTAGAATAGAATGAATCATTCCACCCTCTATTTCATTACTTCAATCCAAACGAGCAAAAAAAACACAACCAAAAATATATATATAAACTAGTCGTCTAAATAAAAAAAGCATTCTCTTTGATTATAAAAGGAATCTTATTTATAGCAAGATTTATTTCATGAAATTTATTTTTTAATTGATAGTAATATAAAATAACATAATAATTTTAAATTTATCATTATAATTTGATTCATATGTCATCACTTTCAACGTTAAAATATGAAATAAAGAAAAAAATAATTAATATTTATAAATTTGGTAATAAAATTCTTCTTTTTTTTGTAAATCATGAGAAATAGTAAAATAAAAAGACGAGATGAATGATATAAGTCAAGGGAGGTGACAGAGAGATGTAGGGCCCACAGATAATTCCGAGGGGAATTCTATTAGTAGTAGTCACATAATTATACGTTCAAAGCACATTCTCCTATGAATATACTGGCGATGCTATTACTCTAGCAGTTATGCGAATAAGAGGAGTATAACCAGAATATCACGTGGCGAGGTCAGCCCCAACATGAATACTTAGGATGTTACTGTAATAACACACGTATTAAAAAAATACTACCTCCGTCCCATAATAAATATTTTTTTAATTTAAATCACATCTACCAATACACAAATTAAAATAATAAAAATACCTTTAATATAATTTCTTTGTTTTATTTGAAATTTTTTTTATTGCCTTTTGGTCTTTCTTTCTCTTTCTTTAATATTTTAACTTTTCAATAAATACGCAATAAATACCACTGGTTGCATAAGGGCACATATGGAAAAATATTCTAAAAATTGTATTGAAATTCTAACAAATCACTTATTTTGAAAAAAAATGTTAAGCTTAAAAAATTACTTATTGTGGGACGGAGGTAGTATTAAATATATTATTAATTGTATACATTGTTCTTGTATTGAAAAAAGATATTATATATTGCATAGAAAATAGTGAGAAAACTAAAATTATACTCTCTCTATTCCTAAAAGATTATCGTTTAAGGTTAAGGAATATAATTAATACCTAGTGAAAATACTATACTACCATTATTAATTGTCTCAACCAATTATTTTCTTCCTAATATTTCTTATTCAATTCAACCAATTACTACTTGGATTATAGTATTGAATTGAATAAGAATTATTGGGAAGGAAAGAAAGCTTTAAATAAGAGAAAGCTTTAAATAAGGATAAAGTAGGAAAAAAATAACTAATGTGTATTGATAAACTCAAAACGACAATCTTTTTAGAACAAAAATTACTTCCTAAAACGACAATCTTTTAAGAATTGGAGGGAGTATTTAATACCTGAGGTAATAATAATAATTAAAAAATTAAATACTTAATTGAAATTCTCAAACAACAAATATTAAGAGACAAAAATACTTCTCTAAAACGACGTTTAAAAAGGGACAAATAGAGTAATTATTTGGTGTTTTTTGTTTTGAAAATTAAAGGTTTAAATATAATTTTTTTATTCTGAATTCTTTATATTTTCTTTTAGTTTGGAGATTGTTGTTTGATTTTTTAAATTACATAATTAAACTTTTAATTTTTTAATTACGTCCAATTGACCCTACGTACCCTGTACTAAAATGCCGTGGCATCCTATTATGCTAAATAAGTGCTTATGTGTACAAAGAAAACATATTTTTAATGAGATCAAAGGGCAAAAAAGATAAAATAGCAAATTAAACACTTGAAAATTATACAAATAATATAAATTACAAAATTTACTCAATTAACATTAATTAAACAAATTACAAAAAAAGACATAATTAAAAATAATTACACAAATAACTTAACTTAGAAATTACACAAATAACATAAATTAAACAAGTAAAATCATTAACTTAAAATAAAAAACACCAAAAACAAATTGTATAATGAATGATTAAATAACTAAAATAATTATTTACACCGTCTCCCCCATTCCAAATCATGAAAAGATCCGTTCACCATCAACGGAGGCTCTGAACTTTTGAATCTTCAGTTCTTCGGTTTTCACCATCAATGCAAGCACTTCAACCCAACTACGTATCCAAATTCGACCAAATCAAGGAATTAGTAATCCACCCAAATTTCGAAACCCTCGTAGTCTTCGTCCCGTTCAGTGGCATAAAAAATCCTAATTTTTTTTTTTTGAAATTCGTCATCATCTCCGTCGGTAAGCTCTTCCTCTCTCTACCTATATCTGTGTATATATACAAATTGTAATTTTGGGGTTTGATTAGGGAACTTGACTTTTTTTCTCTAGCAATCATTTTTGTAAAAATTAGTGATTTTTCTGGATTGGGGTCTCAACATAGATACTCGATCTGAAACAGCGACCAAACTAGCATAGCATAGAACTGGAGGGACCACGGCCCCCAAGTTTGAAAATTTTATAAGTTCCATCTAAAAGTTTGAAAATATATTATTATTAAATTTATTATAATTGTAAGTTTATAAAATTGAAACATAATATTATATGTGTTATTCTAATTAAATGGTACATTTATATTTAGGTAACCAACTTAAACTCTTATTTAATTTTTTTTTATTCTTTGTTTATTTTATAAAACTTAATATTTTAATTTTTAAAAATTTAACGAGTGATTATAATATTGTATATGTTAATTCTAATTGCATATTCAATTTGTTTTCCGGTAATCAACTAAAACTTTATTTATTTAATTGCAAATTTATGAAAATTTTATTATTAAAAAGTTCAATATATGATCCAATAATATTGATAAACTCATTCTTATAGAGTAGTTCATTGAATTTTTTATTTTTTGTTTTATAATTATGGGAAAATCACATAATATTGATTTATTTTTCAAAAAAAAATAATCAAATCATGTTGACACATCTATACTTACCCCTGAGCCTAATGTTCAAACATTTTTGCCTACCTCTGAACAAGAACAACGTTATTTAAAATCACCAAGAATTGAAGGTAAAAAATGTGATATTAATTATTTGGAGCGTGATCCTGAAAAACGTATCGAAATATAGAAATTTCGTGGTGTGATGAAGTTCAACGAACTTACATTAATTACGGTCCATATCAATGCATTCTTTCCGAGTACCCTTTTTGTGAATATATATTATGTTGTTAAAAAAAATTCTTGGCCTTCCCTAAAACCAAATCTTGGTTTCGTCCCTGATCTGAAATGGGGGCTATGATCAGAGGTTGTTGGCGTGTCGAAGGTGATGGTTGTACGATAACGAGTTGAGGTGGTTCACGGTGATGATGAAAAAAAGTTTCTATCCTCCCTTTTGATTTGGATATTAGTTCAAAAACATATCTTAAAAAACACGCATATCTGATTTTGATGGTGAAATATGAGGATTTTGTTTAAATTGTATTTAATTTGATTAGGAGTTGACAGTGTTGGATGGTTCTTTTCATTTTTTTAGGTTAAAAGACACTTCAGTCCCTTCAAGTTGTCACTCACTTTCAAAGTCGTCTCTAAAATTTATTTTTTGTCACTTATGCCCTTAAAGTAGCATTTCTCTGGCGTTTCCGTTCCTTCTACCCGATTTGACCCCAACCCAATTCATTTTGACCAAATTTTGATCCAACCCGACCCAGTTTGATCGAACCCCAATTTTTAATATTTTAAAATATAATAATTATTATTTAAAAAGTTGTTTTTAACATTTTTAAAAAAAAATATTTTTTTTAAAATAATAATTATATTTAATATTTAAAAATATTTTTTTAAAAAAATAATTATTACTTTAAAAGAACATATTATTTTTAAAAACATTTTAAATAGTAATTTAATTTAATATTTTGAAAAAATAAAATTTCTAATATTTTTTTCTTAAAATAATAATTATTTTTATAACTTTTTTAAAATAATATTTTATTTTAAATATAAAAAATAATTAATATTTTAATAATAATTTTTTATTTCAAATTATTAAAAATAATAATTATCTTTAATTTATTTTTAGAAATATTTTATTTTAAAATATTAAAGATAATTATTATTTTAAAAATAAAATATTTTTTGGAAATATTAAAAATAATAATTATTTATAAAATTATTTATTTTAAAATATTAAATATAATTATTATTAAATTTTTAAAAAAATAATATTTTCTTTTAAAATTATTTAAAAAGTAATTATTATTTCACAATTATTTTTAAAAAATTAATTTTTTTAAAATATTAAATATAATTATTATTTTAAAATATTAAAAATATTTATGTTTTTATTAAAAATATTTATTTTAATTTAAAATATTAAAAATTGTGGTTGGATCGAACTGGGTCGGGTTGGGTCAAATTTTCGTCAAAATGGATCGGGTTGGGGTCAAATCGGATATGAAGAACTGAAACGCCAGATAAATATTATTTTAAGAACTTAAGTGACGAAAAATAAATTTTAAGAACGACTTTAAAAAGAAATAGCAATTTAAAGGGACAAAAATGCCATTCAGGCTATGTATTGAGTTAGCGTATTTGGTCGTGCTTGAGGGAAGATGATTTTGGTTGACGACTATATATACTGACAGTTGTTGGTGGTAAGTAAGTGGTAACAGTGGTAGTTTGATTATGGTGGCGGGCAACGAGGGCTGAGCCTCTTGAGTCTTTTGGTCGGATAAATAATTTTAAATTCTTTTTTTTAAAGTTCAATTTGTTATGTGTATTTATTTACATTTTTTGCCCTCCAACATAATAAAATTTTTGAAATTTTATTTGAAAACTAACTTTTTTTTAATACACATTAGCACAAATTTGTCATGTCAGCAATGTTCAATTGAATTAAAGTGGAAAACAATTAAAAGTTTGATCATCGGATTGCAAAAATTAAAAAGTCGATCACCGAAATAGAAAAAAGGTCAATAATTTAGAGTAATAATTTGTATTTATGCCAAAAAAAATGATTCAACTCTTGATACATATGATGACAAATTTAAATAGATAATAAATATTGATGTACTCAGTGGCGAAGTCAGAAACTTGTGGCAATGGGGGCGAAATTATTATTAAGCTACAAATAATTTGGCGGGAGTTCGGGGAAAGCGCCCCCGAGCCAATTTTTTTAAATACTTTATACTTTTGGGTCACATATATATACACTATATTATAATAAAAATATAATAAATAATAATATATGGTATGTATACACTATATTGACTCATAATAGACTTTTTTAATTTATAAGTAAGTAATTCATTATTTATTTTTAAAAATAATATAAATTAAATTATTATTTAGTTTAAAATATTACAGAGATATATACATATATTGAGAGGATATGAGTCATATGTCAATAAATTTGATTGACAAAGTTATAAAATTTCAATTTGATTCTGTATAATAAAATTTTTATAAAACTTCAGTGGGGACAATATGTGACGCCCCCCAGAATAGGTCCATTCAACCCAACCCATTCTGAGTCGCCAAATACATGGTACAGAATTCAAATACAAATTTTATATCATACGGTCGTGCAAAATACGACCACACAACTGTGAGTGTCAATACAAATATGTAAAAAATATTAAGATTCAAACTAAGTTCTCATTACAATTATTATCACACTATTTATCAGAAATAGTGAGGACTGCTACTGCTCTAACTCGGACCATCACTCTGTCCCCCGACTAGTTTTCGCAATATTTTCATTTTCTGAAGAGGACAACAGATGAAAAGGGTGAGCTCAACTAGCTCAGTAAAGAATATTATGACTAAGATAATGAAAAATAAATTATCGTTAGTCTTCAATAAATCAGATAAAATATAATGGACAACCAACTTCAGATCAATATTCGCAGCGAAAATAACAGTTCATTAGAAGAATTAAGCAGAGAATAAAGTCTACTATCTTCTATGATTTAAAAGTCCATCATCAATATTTTATCCCTGTAACATCAATCAATATACATCTCGAATCAGATATTCAACTTTGCACTACAGGCCAAAGATATTCATTTGTATCATCAGTGGTCATGTTCATCTCAACACCTGTCATCTTTGCACTACAGGCCAAAGATATTCACCAGGTAATCATTCATCTTTGCTCTACAGGCCAAAGATATTCATCAAGTAATCATTCATCTTTGCTCTACAGGCCAAAGATATTCAGTTACATCATCTTTTAGGACTGAGAATGATGAAAAATATTTTTTAAAAACGAACCCAGTGAGATAAAAGACAAAGACTAAGGATTCGTATTTTAGTATATCCAATTCAAAAATACCTCGTAATAATCAATTATGGAGCAAAATTCAAGAATAGAGCTCAAAACTTGGATACAATCAAAGATAATAACCTCAACAAACAATTTGGACAAATAGAAGAAAATTTAATTTTTCCGTGAATAGTGCTGTATACGTGAATAGTAATCCCGACGGAAAAAGTAAGAATTTCAACATAAAATTCATGACAATATTTCTGTATAATGATATTGAAAAGAATAATATCATTTACGAAAGAAAATAACATTCCTTACCTCAAAAAAATAGTACCTCTGACTGGAATATCGGATATAATATCGAAGAAAACTTGCGCTGAATACTAATACTCAAAGTATTGAAATACTCACAAAAATACGCTCGATATTATAGAGAGAGAAAACTTCTGATTCTGGTGTGATTTTCAATTCTAACCTAAGCACCCTATTTATAGGAAAAGCTTAGGATGCCAAAGGAGACTAAATGAATAAAATAATATTATTTTTTTAAAAAAACCTCCAGCCGCCGGCTGCTACCAAAAAGCCATCAGCAATTTTTTCCAACCAAAAGTGGGTCCCACCCTTTATTAAAAAATATATATTTTCTGAAACTTCAATAATTCATAACAAATAGCCCATTTGTCAGAAAAATACAAATTCTATGTCCTTCCATAGTAAATTTAATTCTCTACAACTTTGCAGAAGGAAGTTTTTCCAAATTCCAAACATAAATTATCCGAAATCCAAAAATAGATGATTTCTCACACCAAAATATTGATAAAAACTCACCAGCGCCAATTCCTTCTTTAATATCCACAAAATAAATATTTTCTTATCATATAAATTAATAATTAATTATTCACAAATAATATTATAGAACTACAATATTAACAACCAGGTCGTTCCCAGGAAAGAGGGGGCCTTCCGATAAGGACTTCTCCTTACTGGCGCGCAATTAAATAACCCTTCCTAGACAGAACTTCCTTAGACATTGTCAATAATGTTATCTAATAATATTATTCAAATAATATGAATTATTGAGTTGATAACGTGAAATACTGTGCAACGACAATTATTGAATCAATACTACAAAATATCAACTGTAGCCATTATTGAATCAATCATAAAAAATAGCAACGTAGCAATTATTGAGTCAATAAAATATCAATGCAGCAATTATTGAGTCAATAATATAAAATATCAACGTAGCAATTATTGAGTCAATAATATAAAATATTGAACAGTAATTACTGTAACAATAATTGAGTAAGTTCCTTCTCACGTAAGACTCAATAATTCGAAATACTGTGCGATACCGTGTGCTACTGTGCAACACCGCGTATCACTGTATTTTAACCACCGGGTATATCAACAGTACTAACGGTAACAACCACGCCGTTATTTTGTAAAAAAGTTATTTCTGTCGCTTTCTATATCCGACAGTTATTCCGTTGTGGGGGCCCACAAATAGCTGCGCCGTCGTACGAATATTCCCCGACAACAAGAATATTTCACGACCAAACGAATATTCCCCGAAAATAAGAATATTTTATAACCACTTGCTCATTTTAAAAATATTTGCACATTTCACCCATAACTTTCATATTTATCAAATCAACACCTTACTATTTCGAAATAATATATAAAGAAAATTAAATCTTTATTCATAAAAGTTGGGGTCTTACAACCTCCCCTCCTTATAAAATTTCGTCCTCAAAATTGACGTACGTACCTGGTATGTCGAAAAGGTGAGGATACCTCGCTTTCATTTCCGATCACAACTCCCAGGTCATTTTTTCAATTGCATGGTTTCTCTACAAAACTTTAACTTGAGGTATAATTTTCGAGCGTAGGACATGCTCCTTCCTATCCAAGATCTTGACAGGTACCTCCTCGTACGTTAAATCTTCGGCTATCTCGTCTGGTTCTAACTCAATAATGCGGTTTGGATCCTTCACATATTTACGTAACACGGATATGTGAAACACGTTATGAACACGAGAAATGCTTGGAGGTAAAGCGAGTCTATAAGCCACATTTCCTATTCGGTCAAGAATCTCAAATGGACCAATGAATCGCGGGTTAAGCTTTCCTCTCTTCCCAAACCTTGTAACTCCTTTCCACGGAGCAATACGTAATAACACATGGTCTCCAACATTAAATTCCACGTCCTTTCGATGAAGATCCGCATAACTCTTTTGTCGATCCTGTGCCGTCTGTATACGTTGTCGGATTATTTGGATCTTTTTCGTAGTCATACGTACTAACTCCGGTCCCAACAATGTTATTTCACCCACCTCGTTCCAACATACTGGAGAGCGACACTTTCTCCCATACAACGCCTCGAATGGAGCCACGCCTATACTTGCCTGATAACTGTTGTTGTAGGAGAATTCCACCAATGGTAAGTACTTATCCCAACTCCCTTTGAATTCTAGAACACAGAGTCTCAATAGATCTTCAAGAGTTTGGATAGTCCTTTCCGATTGTCCGTCTGTTTGAGGATGATAAGCCGAACTGAATCGTAAATCCGTACCCATAGCTTTCTGCAAACTGATCCAAAATTGTGAAGTAAATCTGGGATCACGATCCGAAACTATGGATACTGGCATGCCATGCAACCTCACAATCTCATTCACGTACATATGAGCAAGACGTTCAAGAGAATAAGTCTCTCGTATCGGCAAGAAATGAGCAGACTTGGTTAATCTATCAACAATAACCCAAATCGCATCTATGCCTTGAGAAACCTTGGGAAGACCCGTAACGAAATCCATCGTAATGTGTTCCCACTTCCATTTCGGAATCTCCAGTGGTTGCAATGGACCCTTCGGTACTTGCTGCTCCGCCTTTACACGTTGACAAGTTAAACATCTCGAGATGAACTCCGCGATCTCTCTCTTCATATTGCCCCACCAAAATGTATGTCAAAGATCACGATACATTTTAGTACTCCCAGGATGGATCGCAAACGGTGTGTTGTGTGCTTCCATCATGATTCTATACTTCAAGTCGGAATCGTCAGGAACACAAAGTCTGGAGTTGACTCGAAGTATTCCATCTTCATCGATTCTCGCTTCTGGAATTGCACCTTCTTGCACCTTCTTCTTCATCTTCATCAGCTCCGCATCCGTAGATTGAGCAGTTTTAACTTTATCAATCAAAGCTGGTTCTACGCGTATACTTGACATCATCGCACTCGTTCCCACATATGATCTTCTACTCAAAGCGTCAGCTACCACGTTCGCTTTTCCAGGATGGTATTGGATAGTATGATCGTAATCTTTCAACAGCTCAAGCCAACGTCGTTGCCGCATGCTGAGTTCCTTCTGAGTGAAGAAATATTTAAGGCTCTTATGATCCGTATAAATCTCCATTTTCTCTCCGTACAAATAATGTCTCCAGATCTTCAACGTGAAAACGACTGCTGCCAACTCTAGATCATGAGTAGGATAATTCCTCTCATATTCTTTGAGTTGTCGCGAGGCATAGGCTATGACTTTCTCAGGTTGCATGAGAACACATCCTAACCCTTTGCCCGAAGCATCGCTGTAAATAACAAATCCATCCGAACCAGATGATATTGTCAGAACAGGTGCCGAAATAAGTCTCCTCTTGAGCTCTTGGAAGCTCTTCTCGCATTCCTCTCTCCAAACGAATTTCGTATCTTTCCGAGTCAACTGAGTTAATGGAGTAGCGATTCGAGAAAATCCCTCTACGAATCTCCGATAATAACCAGCTAAGCCCAGAAAGCTTCGTACTTCAGTCACCGACTTAGGTTGCTCCCAGCTTTGTATTGCTTCAATCTTCGCCGGGTCCACAGATATTCCACGTTTCGATACCACGTGCCCAAGGAATGCTACTTCCTCAAGCCAGAACTCGCATTTCTTCAGCTTAGCATAGAGCTTGTTCTCACGAAGCTTTTGATGTACTAACTTCAAATGGTGTTCATGATCTTCACGGCTTTTAGAATAAATGAGAATGTCATCAATAAAGACAACAACGAATAAATCTAAATACTCCTTAAATACACGGTTCATCATATCCATGAAAGTAGCAGGAGCATTAGTCAATCCAAAAGACATGACTAAGAACTCATAATGCCCGTACCGTGTTCTAAAAGCAGTCTTTGGAATATCCTCAGTTTTAATCTTCAACTGATGATATCCAGAACGAAGATCGATCTTTGAAAAGAATTGCGCTCCTTGCAACTGGTCGAACAGGTCATCAATACGAGGTAACGGATACCTATTCTTAATGTTGACATGGTTCAACTCCCGATAGTCAATACAAAGTCGCATACTCCCGTCTTTCTTCTTTACGAATAAAACAGGAGCACCCCAAGGAGACGTACTAGGACGAATAAAACCGATGTCTAACAATTCTTGTAATTGAATCTTTAACTCCTGAAGTTCAATAGGAGCCATTCGATATGAGGTTTTAGAAATGGGCTTTGTACCGGGCTCAAGGTCAAAAAAGAATTCAACTTCACGTTCTGGGGGTAGACCGGGAAGTTCTTCGAGAAATACATCAGGAAACTCATTAACAACGGAAATATTATTCAAATCTGATGTATTCTGGTTTAGATCAGTGACATGAGCTAAGAAAGCTTGACATCCATTTTTCAATAAACGAATAGCATTGGGATTTGAAATGATATTGACTGATTTTAGTGGTTTGGTGGTTTGAATTCGTACAACAGGTTGATTAGGAATATGAAAACTAACAACCTTACGAAAACAATCAATTTTGGCATGGTAAGTGGTTAACCAGTCAATTCCTAAAATCACGTCAAATGCAAGTATTTTCAAAGATATAAGATCAACAGGTAAGGTAAGGGTACTAATCTGAATCAAGCAAGATTTGTAAACTGTAGATGTAACAAAGGTTTCTCCTAATGGAGTTTCAACAGATAAGTCAAAGTCTAATTTATCGGAAGTCAAGTTCAAACGTTGAGCACAAGCAGGTGAAATAAAGGAATGGGTAGCACCGGTATCTAACAAGGTGTAAACTTCGCAAGAGTTTATGATCAGCTTACCCGTAATCACCTCGTGTGGATTCCTCGCGTTTTGGGCTGTCACGACAAACGCTCTTCCAGGAATCACCGACTTTGACTTGTCTGCAACCGCCTTTGGAATCACCACCCCCGCTGAACTTGGTTTCGCAACAGGACAATCTCGAGCTATATGTCCTTCTTTTCCACAGTTATAGCATCCTTTGAATTGTTGTGGGCAGTTTGGGCTGATATGTCCCTCTTTCCCGCATTTAAAACATACGACCGGTGGTCGTTCTCCTCCCCTCGAAACAGTTGATGCTGGTGCTGATGTCGACGTCTTCACGTTCTCATTGTTGTACCTTATCTTCTTGAAATCTCCTCCCGATTCGCTTCTTCTACTATCATGACCACGATAACCACCGGAGTGGTTACCGCTTCTGTCATACTTTTCTCCTCGCTGGTTGTCATTGTTCCGATGACTGCTGCCACCGGTACGACCTTGGTTGTGGTCCCTCGGTTGAACATAATCATTATCTCGTTCTAATAACTGGGCCCTGTTTACTACATCTGAATATAAAGAAAATTTATGAGAAATGAGGTATTGACGTATTTCAGGTTTCAAACCTCTTAGAAACATCCGCGTCATACGTTTCTCATTCTCCATCAAATGAGGTGCAAACCTGGACAGCTCCGCGAACTTAGCCTCGTACTGGGATACCGTCATGTTATTTTGTTCGAGTCTAATAAATTCTACTTCCTTCATATGACGAATACTTTCAGGAAAGTACTTGTCATTGAACAGTTTCTGGAACGCTTCCCAAGACATCTGGAGTGCGGTAGGCTGGGTACGCTTCACGGATTCCCACCAGTAATCTGCCTCTCCACGGAACATAAACGTGGCGAATGGAACCTTCTGTTCCTCCGTGCATCCCAAGACATCAAATATCTTGGTAATTTGTTTAATCCACGTCTCAGCCTTGATCGGATCTGGCTTTCCCAGAAACTCTGGTGGTCCCAATTCTTTGAACTGCTTAGCAGTGACAGCTCGCGTGCTGTTATTATCTCCACCTGTATGTTGCACACGAGTCTCCCTCGTCTGATTTTGCATAAACTGCAAAAAACTTCTAAACATCTCATCGTTTATCGTCTGACCAACGTTATTTTCAGGATGAACATTGCCTTCTTGTTGCACGTTCTCCTGGTTAACGATTAAAGGTGTCTCCACAGTCTCATTCACTTCGTTGTTAACGTTCTCAGCTGCCATTCTCAAATACTGCCATAAAACAAGGGTTAATTAAACAAGTCAACATATCACATATTAACCCATGCTCCGACTGACCAATTAAATAACACATAAACTTAGGTAGGACACACTAGCGAAGGATTTACTCGTCTCTCCCCTCCTAGTTCTATTCCCCGATCTCCGCCAGAGATCATATCCCTAAGCTCTGATACCAACTGTGACTCATGTCCCAACCTTGGACAGCACCTCACAATGATACCTATCAGTTTGCCACCGCAGAACAGCGTCCCCTACGGAGAGTCTGACTTCGGTGCATCCCCATACATAGGAAGTCACCAGATAGAGGCTCGGGGCTCTTTACTTATGGCTCTGATACCAACTGTGACGCCCCCCAGAATAGGTCCATTCAACCCAACCCATTCTGAGTCGCCAAATACATGGTACATAATTCAAATACAAACTTTATATCATACGGTCGTGCAAAATACGACCACACAACTGTGAGTGTCAATACAAATATGTAAAAAATATTAAGATTCAAATTAAGTCCTCATTACAATTATTATCACACTATTTATCAGAAATAGTGAGGACTACGACTGCTCTAACTCGGACCATCACTCTGTCCCCCGACTAGTTCCCGCAACATTCTCATTTTCTGAAGAGGACAACAGATGAAAAGGGTGAGCTCAACTAGCTCAGTAAAGAATATTATGACTAAGATAATGAAAAATAAATTATCGTTAATCTTCAATAAATCAGATAAAATATAATGGACAACCAACTTCAGATCAATATTCGCAGCGAATATAACAGTTCATTAGAAGAATTAAGCAGAGAATAAAGTCTACTATCTTCTATGATTTAAAAGTCCATCATCAATATTTTATCCCTGTAACATCAATCAATATACATCTCGAATCAAATATTCATCTTTGCACTACAGGCCAAAGATATTCATTTGTATCATCAGTGGTCATGTTCATCTCAACACCTGTCATCTTTGCACTACAGGCCAAAGATATTCACCAGGTAATTATTCATCTTTGCTCTACAGGCCAAATATATTCATTAAGTAATCATTCATCTTTGCTCTAGAGGCCAAAGATATTCAGTTACATCATCTTTTAGGACTGAGAATGATGAAAAATATTTTAAAAAAACGAACCCAGTGAGATAAAAGACAAAGACTAAGGATTCGTATTTTAGTATATCCAATTCAAAAATACCTCATAATAATCAATTATGGAGCAAAATTCAAGAATAGAGTTCAAAACTTGGATACAATCAAAAATAATAACCTCAACAAGCAATTTGGACAAATAGAAGAAAATTTAATTTTTCCGTGAATAGTGCCGTATACGTGAATAGTAACCCCGACGGAAAAAGTAAGAATTTCAACATAAAATTCATGACAATATTTCTGTATAATGATATTGAAAAGAATAATGTCATTTACGAAAGAAAATAGCATCCCTTACCTCAAAAAGATAGTACCTCTGACTGAAATATCGGATATAATATCGAAGGAAACTTGCGCTGAATACTGATACTCAAAGTATTGAAATACTCACAAAAATACGCTCGATATTATAGAGAGAGAAAACTTCTTATTCTGGTGTGATTTTCAATTCTAACCTAAGCACCCTATTTATAGGAAAAGCTTAGGATGCCAAAGGAGACTAAATGAATAAAATAATATTATTTTTTTAAAAAAACCTCCAGCCGCCGGCTGCTACCAAAAATCCATCAGCAATTTTTTCCAACCAAAAGTGGGTCCCACCCTTTATTAAAAAATATATATTTTCCGAAACTTCAATAACTCATAACAAATAGCCCCTTTGTCAGAAAAATACAAATTCTATGTTCTTCCATAGTAAATTTAATTCTCTACAACTTTGCAGAAGGAAGTTTTTACAAATTCCAAACATAAATTATCCGAAATCCAAAAACAGATGATTTTTCACACCAAAATATTGATAAAAACTCACCAGCGCCAATTCCTTCTTTAATATCCACAAAATAAATATTTCCTTATCATATAAATTAATAATTAATTATTCACAAATAATATTATAGAACTACAATATTAACAACCAGGTCGTTCCCAAGAAAGAGGGGGCCTTCCGATAAGGACTTCTCCTTACTGGCGCGCAATTAAATAACCCCTCCTAGACAGAACTTCCTTAGACATTGTCAATAATGCTATCTAATAATATTATTCAAATAATATGAATTATTGAGTTGATAACGTGAAATACTGTGCAACGACAATTATTGAATCAATACTACAAAATATCAACTGTAGCCATTATTGAATCAATCATAAAAAATAGCAACGTAGCAATTATTGAGTCAATAAAATATCAATGCAGCAATTATTGAGTCAATAATATAAAATATCAACGTAGCAATTATTGAGTCAATAATATAAAATATTGAACAGTAATTACTGTAACAATAATTGAGTAAGTTCCTTCTCACGTAAGACTCAATAATTCGAAATACTGTGCGATACCGTGTGCTACTGTGCAACACCGCGTATCACTGTATTTTAACCACCGGGTATATCAACAGTACTAACGGTAACAACCACGCCGTTATTTTGTAAAAAAGTTATTTCTGTCGCTTTCTATATCCGACAGTTATTCCGTTGTGGGGGCCCACAAATAGCTGCGCCGTCGTACGAATATTCCCCGACAACAAGAATATTTCACGACCAAACGAATATTCCCCGAAAATAAGAATATTTTATAACCACTTGCTCATTTTAAAAATATTTGCACATTTCACCCATAACTTTCATATTTATCAAATCAACACCTTACTATTTCGAAATAATATATAAAGAAAATTAAATCTTTATTCATAAAAGTTGGGGTCTTACACAATATATATATAATACTTAAATTTTTTAAAATTTATCGTATATTATAAAACAAAACAAAAATTCAGTGGGGTCGATTTACCCCACAAGTGTCTATGTGGCTTCGCCACTGGATGTACTTGAATATTTGCGATAAGAAATAATTTATAGTAATTTTATATTAATTTATTATCTTATCAGTTAGAACTTTATGTTGATCATAATTCAACGTCGTCATGAAATTTGTTGACATATAAATCATTTCTCATGATTTATATATATATATATATAGGGTCCGTTTCTCTAGTGAACCATAGGGAGCAAACTAAAAGCTAACCGGCTAATGCTACGATTTGTTTTGTCGCTATAGCATAGAAAGCCGATTTATTATGCTATAGCAACGAAAAAAGTCATCGTTATAGCCGGTTCATTTTTAGTTCGTTTCCTATAGTTCGTTGGAGAGGCTGACCGTATATATATAATTATGTCATTTGTTTGATAAGCGATTTCATGATACGCAGTGATGATAACCTAGCCCTCGGATACAATTTTCAATTTTGAGTCCTTATTTGTTTGAACTTGCACAAATGCTTTCATATTATAAAACAACCCGGGCAGCTGTGAAACTATCTCGGGTGTGCGTATTAGTGAACACGACAGAGAAATAAGTAATCAATTTAACTTAGCTTTCATAAGCTTGGCAACGAGACGGGTATGGTCCGAAGGACTCCTCCCAATACCCGTCCCGCCAATAACTAGCTATCCCTCGAACCCGACCCACCTTAAAAACAATACTCCATATCTGCTCTGACCCCACCCCGTTTATCCGATTACTCCATTATTTATCAAATTAATTTTTTTTATATTCCGATGTACAACTATTTTTAATTCAAAATCAAACATGCAATATTTCTATTACTAGCAACATTTTATATTATTAATGTTATGAATTTATAATGACCTAAACAAGTACATAATTATATATATACAAATTATAAATTAAAGAAAATTATGTATATACATATAATCGGGTTGGGACGGGGGTAAGAGAGTATATCTCATATCCGACCCTAACCCTATAGGGTTTAAAAATGTGGGTTCCATTAGGGTTGGGATCGGTCTGGTTTGAGTGAAATTGCCAAACATAGGCTTTCAAGTGTAAAAAGTATCTAACCTCTTTTTATTTCTTTTTATTTTTATTTATAGTCTCACTCATTTTATCTTACTTGAGGTGTCGTATCAGGTATTAGAGTATATAGACATGGCAAACATCGTTTAATCACCTAACTTTCACACTCCTCGAAATACAGTTATGTGGGGCCTTTTAGATTAGACAAACGTTCTAGTAGGGCTGTAAATGGTAACCGAAAAATTCGTATCCGTCCGCATCCGTATTCGAAAAAAAGCGGATATTATTCGTATTCGAAAAAAGACGGATATATCCGTATTCGGTTTAAAGGTATCCCGCAAATAAACGGATACGAATACGAATATAGGCGTATTCGTATTCGTTTAACATCCGACCGTAAATATATCCGGCGGATAGCGAATATCCAGATTCGGATCCGTATCCGAAATTCGTATCCAAATAACTTATATATATTATATAATAAGCAAAATAATTTTTTAAAGTGACATTCCTTATATAATAATTAGTTTTCACTATCATACGAAAATTATTTTAAAAATTTATCATTTCACTTCTAAAAAGTAGGAAATAACATTTTTTTAATATTAATAAACTGAAATAAATTGATTTAAATATAGTTAATAGATTTTTACAATTATAAAGTTAAAATATCTAAAAAAAATTATTTACCAAGAAAATTATATACTAGAAGAACAAAACTATAGTTATTAGCTTGTTATAAATTTCTTACTTTCAAAACTTACTTGCAATGTTGGGAGACGGGAACAATGAACAATATAATTTTATTGTTAAAATGTGTTAAGTCTGAATTAACTTAGAATTAATCTAGAAGAGAGTTGAATAATTAATTCAATTTTATGAATTTTCGGGTGGAGGGAGTATTTAACACTTTCATTTGCCCAATTATTTAAAAATTAGAAGTCCAAATATTTAAAGCAAATTCAAAGTAAATTTTGGATGAAGTTGGATTAACTAGTTGTCAGTTGTCACATATACATTATAACTCGCATTCTCCATAAATATAATGAAATAAAATAAAATTTTTATAACTTTGTAAATTGTAATCTATGTATTGAGGATAAATTTTAAATAAAAGTTCTCATAAACATATTATTAAAATTTTAATCAAGTATTTGAGAAAAAATAATTAAATATTTAATGTAAACTTTTGAATCTAATTATAAATTATAAATATTCATACACACTACAATATTGGACATCTAAACATTAATAAGTAGTATTGAAATTTAGGATTTCAAAAATGATGAAAACTTATTTGAAATATAATTAAGAACATTGATTATTGTATTTAAATATTTATTAAAAATAAATAAATTAACATTCATTCATTGATAAACTATATTTTAAAACTCATTATTTTTTTTGTCTAGTTATAGTTAGAACTATAAATGGTAACCGAAAAATCCGTATTCGTCCGCATCCGTATTCAAAAAAAAAAAGCGGATATTATTCGTATTCGAAAAAAAATGAATATTATCCGTATTCTGTTTAAAGATATCCGCAAATAAACGGATACGAATACTACTGTATCCGAATCCGTATATATCCGTTTACACCCCTACATTCTAAGCTTCTCAGAGGTGCCACTTGAGCCTCTCGGGCCTATATCCTATCATTCATTAAATCAATAATAACACTTAGAAATGAATAAATTTTGGAGTAAAAAATAATTAATATGAGAATTACTAGTCGGTGTCCAAAAGTTGAAGTTGATTTTATTTATAGTATCAAAATAATGAAAAGAATATTGGAATTAATATCTAAAAATGCCATGCAGTAGCAGCCCAGAATCTCTGAATATTTGATTCGATGAGTAATGGGTATTGAACTTTTGAGGTACAACAAGAAATGGGGATTGAAGGGGAAGTAGAGAGTTTATGACCCATCATCAGTACGACTGTGTTTTGTCATTCTGATAAAAGATATTCTCACCCTAATTAAGAGATTCTCCTCATCTCCTATGCACGTTAGCAGCACAGATTAATGATAATGTTCGGAACTAGATTTATTTGTTTTTTTTTAATCTCATAAAACCATCTTAAATGATGTGTACATCTTTTTTATTTTTTTAAACAGACATCTTTTGTACATTAATTATACTAATTATTTATTTTAATCTTGAAAATTTGTATCGAATTTTATTTTTAGATATAATAAGTACCATTCAGCTCTAATACATATAATATAATTTGGATCGTTTTTATTTAATGATTTTTCTGTATATTTTCACACGATTTAACAAAAATATAACAATTTATTCTAGTTGTTGTCCCCTCAAGTTACTCTATTTTCGTCTTTCCCCATCTATAAAGACAATTTTTTTTTTTTTAAAAAAAGAAGTATATAAAAAAGAATTTCAGCTGCTTAATTTAGCTTTAGCCGGGCTTGAGCTAGCTAAGCCAAGTAGAAATATGGAAGCCAGGAAGCCGATTAACTGCCAAAATTGTCATTTAGAACGCAAGAAATTGAGCAGCCTTGTGAAATACCCGAGAATAAAATGACAAGTACATAGATGTATATTGTTTAATTTATTTAACTAAAATATTATTAATTATAATATATAATTAATTATGCTTTAACAGCAATTAACTTATTCTAGTTGATAACCAATATAATGTACGGGTTGGTTTGAATAATGAATTTCATAATTTGTCATATATTATTATATTTATGTCAAAAAATGACGGGAAGAACATCATTCATGTACCAACCCATAACCCGCAATTTCAAATTAAGTATTAAAATCAGTCAATATTAAAGAAAAGAATTCAAGAGGGATAGATAGTTTGAACATTCTCTCAAGTTTGTTAGTAAACTGACTGACACACTCTGTTTTTAAATGTAAAAGAATTTTTTTTCCTAAAAATAATCATGTCCTTTTCTTCTTTTATAAAAAAAATCAGTAAATTTAATAATTTTCACATTCTTTACCTTAAAAATTATTTACTTTTTTGCGTCAATAGAAGAACTCTTTCCTTATAGTAGTAGCCTTTTAGTAAGTTCCTTTTTATAGAAGTCTTCAAATACATTCTTACCCTAATTAAAACCATATAAATGAGAGAACTTAAATTATTAATTTGATGACAACGAAAAATAATTATCAATCTAATGTATAAATGATACTTTTAATATAACTATAATAAACAGAAAACAAAAACTCTAAAATAAGTTATGCTAACTCAAGAAGATGGAAGATAGGCACAAATATATACAACCAGATCACAAACACTGAAAAAATTTCTCAAGCACAAAATGAAGACTTTTAATGACCTCACATGTCTGATGATGGATTTTAGCTACATTTTAATACTCATTTATGTGTTATATTCCACTTCACGTATTAACCTTGTCACCAACAAATACTACAATCGACGGTAAAAGCTACAAACATTATACAAAGAAGCAACAACAAACACATTTTATTTCCACACCATACTCAAATGCCACTTGATTAATAATGCAATATATAAATTTATTTGAGAAAATTTAATTCCATAAGTTATGTAAACCTTTTGTAAATAGATCCACCCATTCCCTTGCTGACCCCATCAAAAATAAGAACCTGGTTTAGTTAATTTGATGAACAATTGGTAGTAATTAAGCATACACTGGTGTCGATAACTTTGTAAACGACTTCATATGTACTTTCACTGAGAACATCACAAGATAAATATACCATCAATTTAATAGACAAAAAGCTAGATATCTTGAATAAGATCAACAAAAGATAACTAAAATATGCATATCTAAAACGGTATACATCAATCTAAGAGAATCTTAAAATAAACAAATAATAACATATAATCTGACATACAACTATTTGACTCGCATATCAAAGAACACAACTTTAATTCCTGAGAAATATAAATCGAAAGGAACAAATTATACATACCTTAATTTGATTGAAAGGAATCGAATAATTAAAAGATTGTTGAGAAATTTAGGAGATCGAAATAAACGAAAGAGGACTTGGGGCTGTCATCACTCAACTTTCCCCCCTCACACACTCGTTATCGCCGTTGCTGCAAATTGTTTAAATTTTTTCAAGCCAATTTTAGGACCAACAAATTATTGAAATTGTTAGTATAGAAGAGATGGGTTCGGTTTATTGATATGGGGCAAAATTAATAAACCCTAGATATCTATAGTTAAAACAACTCATGCCAAATCTCGAGTTCGGAACAAATATCGGGTTAAATTTAATTTCAAGTCCAAATCGAATCAATCCATCCAAATAAAGCCTTAAACCACGAGCCCAATAAAATTTTCTTAGGTCATCTTAGCCCACCACAGGCCCATTCAAAAGGTCATTACTGAAATTATTGGTAGTAACTTAATTCTTTATATACAAACAAATTATTTTTTTCATATATTTCGATGTGGGACTGGGATGTGACAAGCTCCCTCACTTAAATTTTCGACGTTCCCGTCAGAACCGATCACACTCGGTCCACATATCTTTTTCTCTCTATCCTTTGTGGGATAATACCGACTGGCTTCGTGTCCCCACCTCCGGATCTCTCTCTCCATTATGGGATAATACCACCAGCCTTCATGTCTCCACGTCTGACAATCTGATCAGATGACCCGACTCGAGTTTTCGAGAGTCGGCTCTGATACTATATGAAACAACCCGTGTTAAATCTCGAGTCCGGAACAAATTTCGGGTCATATCACAAGTTTGAATCGAATCAATACATCCAAATAAAGTCTTAAATCACTGACCCAATAATATTTTCTTGGGTAGTCCACCACAGGCTCACCTAAAAGATCATAACTGAAAATACTATTGATAGTAACTTAATTTCTTATATACAGACAAGTTATTTTTTCAATATCCTTCGATGTGGAATTGAGATATTACATTACTCCTTCATTTACACAGTGTAGGTGAAGTCGCCAGATGAAGAAAGAGAAAGTAATAAAGTAGTGTGGAGAAAAGTTATACTCCCTCCGTTCCTTAAAGATTGTCGTTTTAGGATGTAATTTTTGTTCCAAAAAGATTGTCGTTTTGAGTTTATCAATACACATTAGTTATTTTTTTCCTACTTTACCCTTATTTAAAGCTTTCTCCTATTTAAAACTATCTTCCCTTTCCAATAATTCTTATTCAATTCAATGCTATAATCCAAGTAGTAATTGGTTGAATTGAATAAGAAACATTGGGAAGCGAATAATTGGTTGAGACAATTAATAAGGGTAGTATTGTATTTTCGCTAGATATTAATTATATTCTTTAATCTGTGTGAATTAATCTTAAACGATAATTTTTTAAAAACAGAGAAAGTAATTAACTGCAGAGAAATTGAAAGCGAAAGTAGAAAGAGAGGAGGCGACAATTAATTTTGCAAGTCAACCGAGTCTACTTATTGTTATAAACTGAGACAACTTAATGATTTCTTCGGTTGAAAGGATCGCTTTATGTGTTTTTATATGCAAGGGTTAATTTTATCTAATAAATTGGACAATTATATGCAAGCATTCATGCTAATTAAAAGAAATACGGGAGCCACATGGGCGAACATTCACTCACGAGTCACGCCTCATAATTAGATTCCCACCCCCTTACCTTCTACCTGCATTTATGTTGGTGTTACTTTCGTCAAGTATGTATATAGGCTATGCCCTTTAAATTTTATATTAATTAATAATTATATAGGAAAATACAAACAATAGGCATTTAGTATTGTGTGTATGATAAATATATAAAGAAAAAGAAAGAAGTTTTTTTTTTGTGTGTTTGTTAAATAGTACTAACTCTGTCTATCAAAAAAGATATAAAGTACAATTTATAAGTAAATAAAGAAGACAAATATATTTTACCTACAGTGAATTCAATCAAATAAACTAATAAATCTCTTTTTTTTATTAAAAATAACGGATCGCACGAAACTCACTATTATTATTATTATTTTTATTTCTCACCACTCCGTATATTTATATATTAAAATATAAATTTTCATACAAATTTTAACATATTATTTTTTACTCTTTGATTGGGTACGTATCATGTCCCCACATTATATTTTCAAATATATAATATTAAAAGATAATTTTCTTTTATATAAAATTCTTATTTTACGAAATATATTTTTAATTTTAGAAAAACATGAAGTACTATGTACGTAAATTGTGACGGGTTTTGTTTGTTAATAGAAATTGGGAAATTCAATTTCTGGATAATAATTATGCCCCTTCGACTTTATAGAATCACCAGAACTACTTTCTTAAGCTTCTCTTTTTGTTTAATTGTTTTGAGAATGCAACCATCCAATACTCTGCTGAAATTGAATTGGTTTCTCATTCCATTGCTATTCTGTTTCTCTTATTTTTAGAAAATTGATATTTTTACATTAAAAATGTCGCTATAAATGTATAGTGACGGTGAAAACCATTGCTATAAGATCTATAGCGACGGTTTTCATGTGGAGAAATCATTTTCTTTTTTATTCATGATTATTTATATATGTTTGACCCAATGTGAATGATAAGTGGATTCATATTAAGATAAATAAAATTAGACGGAATGAATATTATTTTTTCATGGGAAAATTGCTGAATGCTTGAAGTTTTTCTAAAGTGGGAAGGGAAGAGTAGCTTCTATGATTTAAAAAATGGAACATATTTAGGAAGCCATTCAATGAATTCACAACCACAATTACATACCAACAATGCTACTATCACATAAAAAATTTCACATAATGCTTATATATACACATGCATATTATAGGTCTCGTCTGACATATGAGACCTGCAGTATGTATATGTGTGTATGTAAGTATTATGTGAGATTATTTATGTGATAGTAGCATTATTTATTACATAATGAGTAAAAAAACACACTCATGGTTCGAATACTAATGACAATTGGGTGAGGTGGGCCTCCTATCAATGTCATTATTGGATTTTATATGTATAATGATAATGTTAGGAGTTTCTATTTTTGAGGCCCAATATAATCCATATTAGATACGTAGTTAAAATATTATCAATCATAATTATTTATGTAATTCGTAATTAAAAAATTAGTATATAAAGTTACAATATATATATATATATATATATATATATATATATATATATATATCATTCTTTTTTTTTTTAATTTTTCTAAAAGTATCCTAAATGATGTCGTACAATTACATTTTTGAGACACATGAGGAAGAAATTTAAAACCCATAACATTATATATATATATATATATATATATATAAATCAAGGATTTCACAAAACTCGGGGTTTAATCATGCATTTTTGCATTAATTATTTATTTAGTAATCCATGATAACAAGAATTTATGAAGAAACTGTAAAAGAAAATAGTAAAGAAAGGAAAATTTATGAAATGTGATAATTACCCTACACGTTAAATGCAAAATAGCATACGGGGATGGCAGATGAGAGGATAAACATTATTTTTAGGTTTTATGTGACTTTATTATTATCAGCTATCAATAATAAGAAATGCAATAATGCCATGCAAATAGGATTTGGATTCATTTGGGTAAGAAGGGCCCATACTCAATAATTCAAAACAGCCCAACAGAATTAATGGGTCCCATCAGTACTTTGATGAATTGGAGATAAGAGCCTGTTTGATTGGGTTCACATGATCCATCTTTTTCTCACTGTAATATTTACATAATAAATTAATAATGTAACTTTCACCATCAAAATAAAAGGGAAACTAATATTTCTACACGTGGTTTTTATATTTCCACAGTCATCTCTCACGTGAGAAGAAAATGGGTCCCACTTTCATGTGAGAAGAGAGAGACTATACAAAAATATCAAAAACTCGTATAAAAATAGTGTTCTCCGATAACAAATACCTAACCAACAAAAAGATTGAGAAAGAAACTACTCCACTATGTAATGTTCTAAGACCAATAACTGAAATGGTACTTGTATTTTTTATTTTTTTAAAAACGTTTATTTCTGCAAAATAAAACCGAATCCACAAGTGTTTGGCACAAATTTTAAAATATATATAAAAAAATGTACTATATAGTATTGGCATAGATTCTTTTCTTTTTCTGGGAAGTCCCGTATTAATTGGGCCTTTAGGCCCATAAAAAAATTGGGCTTGTTTTGATCGTGGTTATGTAATTTTGGAGATGTTATGAACTCCAATTGGATTACCCTCTTTAGCTATTATTAAGGCTTTTTTGGGCCTGTTATTGGACCCAATTACATTTAAATATTTGGTGTGGGCTGATATCTAGCTTAAGACTTTATCAACAAATCTTAGTCACTGATACCGTCAGACCATTCTCACCGGACAACAGTCTAATAAAACCAGGTTTAAGAGTCTTTTATTTGATATATGAAATAAAACAGTCAAACAAGTGTTAAACTTGAAGGATGTTGACACATTATTGTGTTGGCAACACTAGGGTCCAATTATATATTTCGATCCTTTAGGCAAATGTTATGTTAATTAAGCCAGCCTTTAAAATAAAGGATAAGTTAGGGGTCTCAAACTTTTTATTTCAAACGATATGTTATTACTAATTAGATTATAAAGTATCATTTGTTTGATTCAATGACACATTTACATTTACTATGCTTTTATGATCGATTGCCATCTGTTTCACATTATGTTTTTATTTTTATTTGAAGTTTCACTTTTTTGGATAGTACAATATAATTCATAATCAAATACATTATTGTAATATTATTATTAAGACTGTAAAATGAGTAAACAGTTCGGGCTTAATTCATACTCGCTCTACTAAATGTTTGATTCGAACTCGACTCGAAATATAAATGATTCAAATATGAACAAATTTTAAAATTTGATAAATTACTCGAATCTCCTAAAATTGCAATTTTCTATTGACATTCGGATCATATTCGTTCGAAAAGTTTAAACTACTCGGGCTCGATTTGAAATCGTGCTCGACTTAGTAGCTAAACGAACCTCAATCAAACCTCATTTTATAATAAATTTTGTAAACCAAATGTGAAAAACTCAATAATCGGCTCGACCTTGCTCGACTCAGTTCATTTACACCTTTAACTATTAGAATATCAAGAACCAATGAAGCCTCACTAAAAGAAGAAGAAATACAACTCAAACTAAAAAAAACATTACATAAGGAGAAAACCCATTTTCTTAAAGAAAGAAATAAGTATCAAGTTTTTGTACGTTGTATAGCGGCTGAATTGATGTAGTTAAGGAAAGGAACAAGAGGGGGAAAAAGAAAAAAAGAGGAAACAAAAAAGAAAAAGAAAATAGGAAAAAATTAAGAAGAGAAGATGAAGTAAATACCAACTTCAATTAATTTTCGGATATATTAAAAACTAAATTGATATATTCCAACATAAAATTTGTAAACCTTAGGTGCAAACTTTCACCTACTTAAAATAGTTCTACTCGACTCGACTCGATTAACATAAAATCAGCAAATCGCCTCTGCTAAGCGCTAGATGAACTTTCTGACTTTGGCCCTGTATTTTGAAAAAGATGACAAGATTTTAATATCAGGGGCAACGATTTGATATAACAGATGAAGCATAAGAAGAGTTACACCGGCGAAAACAAGAATTACAACAGCAAAGAACAATGTAAAATACAAAACACCGAAGCTGAAGCTTAAAGGTTTCAGTTTCACAGAAATAGCTTGCTTGGACAAAAAAAATAGTACTGCTTCATACACCCTCTTGATGCCCCCCCTTCACATCAGTGGCCATTAGTCCCAATATCTTTAAACTTCTACCATTTCTAATATCAGATACATTTTAAATTTTAGTTTTAAGTGCATCCATTGTAATAGTATCATCCATTTCACATCCTATTATCAATGTAACACATTTCATTTCAAAGAATAAAAACAGCCGATGACAAAATCATTCTCATTTTTACTAGACATTTTCAGAATGTGAAAATTGAAAGGATACCCTAAAACAATAATATGGACATAAGAAATCGAAAGCATTCGGGAATATCGACTATTTACAAAAAATTATGTACCTCGAAGAGATTTCTCAAAGTCCTGTAGCTGCAACAAGAAACCAGAGTTGGGACATGCCACTGGTCGTTTACTCTTCACATGTTCCAAAGCTTCACAAAGCCTCATTCCACGCTTCTTCATCAGGTAAGCAACAACTATAGTGACACTGCATTATTGAACATCTGTTGGCCTTAGTTCGCACTATTTGATTACCAAGTGTTAAGAAATTAAGAAAGGCGAAAAGGGCCTTTTGAAGCAATGTTTCTGCATGTGTTTTCAAGCAGTTAAAAACCTTGAAATTAAAGACAAATATGTAAGGTAGTCACTAAATGGTTTTTCCTCCTATAGAACCATGCAAGAAAGTCATCGATAACATGGCTCCGCCACTCAAGTTATCTTAGCGTCAGAGGTCATGCTATGGGGAAATGGCAGTGTAGATTGTGTAGCAAGTACTCACAAATATACTAGCACAATGTTTGTATATTAATGGCAAAGTCAATTAAATCTAAGAACCAATTTACAAGAACTAAGAAGAAGATGAAACATTAGTCGACTAATTAGGCTAACTTACACCATTAATCAACTAATACAACAAAATAACAGAAAGATGAAGGTGATGTTACAAAACCACCACTAACTACAGGTCTGTCATCTCAGGAATGACTTAGAGGAGCTTTGCATTAACCATTATTTGAGTTTTCACTGAATTGTTATTTCTTGATGATCAAAACAAGGTAGAACCTGTTCTATAATATTTATTTTAACTACATATGAGAATTAGAAAAGTAACAGTTGAGGGATGAGGTGCAACAAATGACCTTCTCGATCTTCCTGCAAAGCAATGAACCAATACACCACCTCCCGTTTCTTTAGCTTCATCAATAAAACCGAAACAATCATCAAAGTATTGGGATATATTTACGTCAAATCGGTCCGCAACTGCCTCAACCAACAAAAAGAAAAAAATGAAGAAGAAAGGAAGAGACATTATCAAACACGAAATAATTCTTCAATTATATATATGAAAAACAATATTTCTAATCCCAGAAATTGCTTATGTAAGAATTCAGAAACTCTTGAGAGGTAATAAAAGGAAATTCACAGTCCCGCAACAAAAGCTAAACCAGCAAAAATAAAATTTGAAACAGCTTAAAATAAAGATATAGTTAAAGGCAGTATTTGTGCATATCATGTGGAAACAACTGAAATGAAGCTCAATGATGCATAACTATCAACTTATTTAAAAAATAAAATAAAAAATAATGCATATTTATCTAGTTTCTAGATTACATGTTGAGAACAAAGAAAAACTGCCCTGAATATCATATACTCCCCTTCTTTTTCTAGTATTATATACAGTTCTTTTACAATAGAATTCAGGTATCAAATAAAAATCAAATTCTACCATAACAAATAAATAACTTATATTCAAGAACACTATATGGATCAAGTCAAAACTTTCCTACCAGCAACAATCTTGTATTTGAACTCATATGGATAAACAGGAGGCAATGAACTGGCCACAGTTAATATGTGTGTGATATTCAAGCTTTTCAAAGCACTTTTGTTATTTGCAGCTCCAAGGGAACCCAAGTAAAGACCCTGAGAAATCCAATAAAAAAATATAACTGTTGACAATTGCAAAATCTTTTAAGAAATAAATAGAAAATAGGATTCCAACAAAATATAAATAAAACAATAATTTTTCATATCAACTTGTATTACCTCTTCAATTTGACATGGAACACTATCATCTCTTATGCTTTTTGTTGCATATATAGCCTGCAAGAGTGCAGTTATTCGTTCCCTATGGATTTGATCAAACTGATCCATAGCTAGCAGAGGAATTTCTTTTGGATTTCTGTGGCCCTTTTTCATTCAAGTTAATATTAGAATCTCCTAGCTCTCAGAACTTCTCACAATAAAAATCTTCCTCAGATTCAGTATTTATCAATACCAAATTCACGCAGATAACTAAAGGAAATATGCATATCCATACAAGACATACTTTAAAAAGTAAGTGTAAAGGTAGAATACACCCATTTAAGAAACGCTAACTAATTACTGGCAACTTATTTGAACAACTTGGCTGATGTTTTTCACAACTACAATTAATTCATAACTGAAATTGACAGAGATGGCTGGATAAGGGGTTCTTCCTGCTTGTGGATATCCAAGTATAAATGTAGTCATTCAGTTTCACATGGTATACCTTATTCAAATTATTAGTAAATCTCAAAATCCAACACATACAGTATCCAATTAAAACAAAGTAAAGACGAAGTAGCGCAAAGTATTGGAGATAATTGGAACTATGGCATATAGGCTGGAGTTACCCCCTAATGCTAAGATTCATTCTGTGTTTCATGTATCAGTTTTATAGAAGAAAATTGGTGATAAATGTCAGTTTTCACCTATATTACCTCCATTGGATGGATGGTCATGGGGGCAATTCATAGTTGAACCCTTAGCTATTTTGGATCGGAAATTAATCAAGAAGAACAATGTTGCGGCTGTCCAGGTGTTTGTTCAATGGTCTAACACATTGCCTAGTGAAGCTACTTGGGAGGATTAGGACAACTTGAAGAAGCATTTTCCTACTTTCCAACCTTGAGCTCTACGATCGTAAAGTCTTAAAAAGAGCCTTGAGCTCTACGATCTTAAAGCCTTACAAATAGCCTTGAGAGCTCTACGATCATAGAGCCTTACAAATAGGTGTGTTTGGATTGTCATGTATGAGCTTAATACTAGGAGATGGTTATATTAGTAACTTGCTTGGGCAGGTTAGTCATTTCCATGTAACTGTGCAACTACAGTTAGTGTATAAAGGAGGTACCGTAACTGATTTCAATCATGCAAGTTGCAACTCTTCTCTAATTCTGAAACTTTCTCTCTCTTCTCTGTTATCTTCTCTCTATTTTCTTGTGTTCTTGGAGGATAACCTCCATTACAATTTCCTCCAAAGCCCCCCAAATTAAAACTTAAAAATTAAAATGTTTACTTGTATATTCAAAAGATATGTGATCTTACAGCATAACACAGGAAATTTAGAACAATAAACAGAATTATTGCACTAACATTGCCACTGTTGAAGGAAATTAGGGAAAAATATTGTTGGGCCGTAACCTTTTGGGCAGATTTGGGTCAGAACTAATTGGACCAGTTGGGTCATACCCGATTTTATTCCTGAGGCATTGGACTATTATCTAGTTGCTTATTAACATAAGGCTTGGGCTGGAGGTGGTAGTAGAAGACAGGTGACAGTTTGTGGGTGAATAGCTTATTAGAGAAGGGTTAACTAAAAAGGGGTTTAGCAGGCGGCTGATTGATTAGATAGGCTAAGCTATTTTAAGTCTTCTTCATTAATGAGAAGTTGACATAATGTTGACTAGGGGGAGAGCAAGGTATGGTAAAGCCTTCATGCAGCCAGCTGACGTAAGCATCGGGAGACAACATGCAAGTTGATGAGATAATATATGGGTACAGGACACTACAAGAAAAACGCAACATTTTTTCTCGCCCGACACTAGAGCACAAAAACCTCCATTGTTAACACTTTTTTCGGCCTATACTTATTCTCACACTGGAGCGATCCCCGGCGGCCCAAAGCCGTTGAGATCTGGCGCTGACGTGTTTTCTGTGCAGGATTGAAGCGCGTTTTGGTGATTGAGGCGCGTGGTGAGATCTTGGCGTTAACATTGGCGCTAGAAGGAGAGCTCCTAGTGTTTCTGGTTTTCAATCACAAACATTGAGTATCTTACATCGGAAGTTATGATGAACACTAAGACAGTTACAGCCGAAGGACAGCCGGCGACTGCTAGTTCTTCTTTGCAAAGAATCTCGGTGAGGACAGGGATTGGAGTATGTCTGGGCTTCCTGGCAGCCTTCTTCTTGCGGCGAAGATGGCTTGGTCCTACAGGAGAGTGGGATTCCGTAACTGGGGGGTCGGCAGTTTGGTCTTCGGTGAGTTGCCCTTCGGTTTCTTGAACCTCGGGGGGATCTTGGGCTGATTCAGCAGAAAGAAACTCCTCTAATTCTTTCAGATCGGAGGAGGTGAGCTTGATAAGAGATACTGCAAAGTTGAAAAAATGTATCTCAAAATAGATATTGAAAGAAGATTCAAGAAACTACACAAACGTTGATTTCGGACTTACATTTGTGGTTGTACAACCATGCCTGCTTGCTCAGAAGGGCGAAGCTCCACTCTTTCATGGAAAGCTTTTCCATGATCTTCGCTATCTCCCGAACACGCTCCACTGAGATATCACCGAGATCTGAAGTAACATGAGCAACAGTGGTCCAGTCTGGGATGGAGGGTATCTCAAGCCCTTTGACGAAGAACCACTTCTCGTACCACTTCTTATTACTTGACGGAGTGTCCATCAGGGGGCGTTTATCAAATTTAGAGTTGGGTTTTGAAGCCTGTTTGCCTAAAACCTTGAATCCCTTTTCGCGGGACTTGTCGGAAGTAAAAAGAGTGAAGAATAAGTCAATGGAAGGGGGAATCCCTAATTCGCTACAAAAAGCGATGAAAGCAAGAATGTGGATGTAGGAATTAGGAGCCAATTGGGCGAATCCGACACCCATGAACCCTAAAAGGGTAATAACGAAGGCATGAAGAGGAAAACGGATCCCCTTCTCAAAAAAGATGATGGGCATGGCGGTCCAACCCTCTGGACGTTGGTACATTCGCTCGGATGGAACGGGCACTCTCAGATAATGGGTGTTAGGGATTTGGTATCGCTTTCGGATGACATCGAGATCATCCTCTGTGAGATTGGAGGGAGTATTGGCAATGGGGTGTTGCAGCTCGTTTGAGAAATCGAAAGGGGGGGTCTCAGAAATGGGAGGGGGAGACTTTTGTCGGACGAGGGTTTTGGTTTGGGATTTATCTCCGGAATGATTTGGGTAGTGGGGTTATCGGAGTTCTGTGCAGCCATTGATGACGATTTGCAAAAAGGAAAAACTGAAGGAAGGAGAAAACTAGAATACCTTGAGATTCAAATAAACAGATAAAGATATCTAAGTTGGAGGCTTGGGGGTTTTATAATGGTGCCCGTTCAGTCGTTTCCGAAAACCAAAGGATGCACATTAAATGGAAGTAATGATGAAGGAGGCTGGCGTCTGCTCTTGATATTGGATAAGTTGTCAATTACTTTTTTGAATGTGAAAGGTCGACGTGTGTTTTTGAATTTGAGGGATCTGTATCTGGACGTAGGCCTTCTATTGGGTGGGCTTTGCCGAATCTGTTTGAATTTCTTTTGGTGGTTGGGCCGGACTTTTATATTCTTTCATCAAACACTCTGTTTAATAAAAGACTAGGGGGCAATGTTGAGCCGTAACCTTTTGGGCCGATTTAGGTCAGAACTAATTGAACCAGTCGGGTCATACTCGGTTTTATTCCTGAGGCATTGGGCTATTATCTAGTTGCTTATTAACATAAGACTTGGGCTGGAGGTGGTAGTGGAAGACAGGTGACAGTTTGTGGGTGAATAGCTTATTAGAGAAGGGTTAGCTAAAAAGGAGTTTAGCAGGCGACTGATTGATTAGATGGGCTAAGCTGTTTTAAGCCTCCTTCATTAATGAGAAGTTGACATAATGTTGACTAGGAGAAGAGCAAGGTATGGTAAAGCCTTCATGCAGCCAGTTGACGTAAACATCGGGAGGCAACATACAAGTTGAGATAATATATGGGTACAGGACACTACAAGAAAAACGTAACATTTTTTCTCTCCAGACACTAGAGCACAAAAACCTCCATTGTTAACACTTTTTTCGGTCTGTACTTATTCTCACACAAAAGCGATCCCCGGCGGCCCAAAGCCGTCGAGATCTGGTGCTGACGTGTTTTCTGTGCAGGATTGAAGCGCGTTTTGGTGATTGAGGCGCGTGGTGAGATCTTGGCGTTAACAAATATAAAACTTGAAAGCAATAACCATTGAAGAACCAATCAAAATCAAGAGTAATAACCTAACAGTTATAATCGAATCAAACAGACCAAACAACAATCTGGGTTTTTGCAGAATCCCAGGACAGTAGGTAATAAAAACAGAAAACCCATCATCCTAACAATTATAAGAACAAATCAAATTACTATTCGTTTGATCGCATATAGATTATCAGAGATTTAGAAACTGGGAGTAGGGAAAAATCACCTCTTGACGAGTGATTTCAGTTCTGTTGCATATGGCGGGTAAATTTCTGAACCATGGAACCACTTGCGCCAAACAAACTTGGGTCAAATTAACCGGGTTTGGACAATGGCAGGAATAAATGGGAAGGAAAAAAATTAAGTAAAGAGTAAAATAATGTAGGAGCCCACAATGACAATATAAAATAATGTCAATAATATTGAAAACATTAAACCTTAATTTTAATAAAGATTAATTAACCTAATTAATAAAAAAAAAATTCCTAATACTAATTTAAAGTAAACTACTACTCCCTCATTTCCTTAATATAAGTCTTTTTAGAGCTGTGCACAAATATTAAGAAAATAATTGTAAAACATTAAATATAATATCAATTGTCTATATTGCCCTTGTATTAGAAAAAAAGAATGTTATTTATTTAACAGATAATAGTGAGAGAACCAAAGTTATATTTAATATTTGGGGTAATATTAAAAATTAAGCAATTAATACTTACTAGAAATTCTCAAACGATTTATACTAATAAATAAAAATATTTCTCTAAACCCACTTATATTAAGGAACGGAAAGAATATTACAACTAAAAGACAAAATTTAATTACAATAGGAGTCACGTACATTAATATATAATATCAACAATAACATTGTTGACTGTGCTATTTTCATGGATTGTGAGCTAGCTAGGTTTAATTTGCAAAGGGGATAGCTTATATCATGAGGCGAGTTAGGCCAAATACCATGTAATAAATTTAAAAATTTTAATATTGAAGATGGAGAGTAATTATCTTTTTCTGTTGGACATGCTTCGGGTCAAGCCTTAGGGCTCGAGTGTTTAGAGCGAGTTGAACCCTTAATCGCATGGACCAAACAGATATTATTTGAGATATATCCTAACAAAGACAAATATATCGAAGTTAATATTTATAAAAGTAGTCAACAAAAGAATTCACACTTTCAATTCCAAACGAAGAGAGTTTGTTTGAACTAAATGCCTGTGTGTGTGTATATATATATATATATATATATATATATATATATGCATGCTAAGGTTGTCTAGTTAATTAGGAATACATGCGATGTTCACCCATTATTGTTACGATTGATTATCTATTACTTTGTTTGAAATGATTACTATTTTAATTTTTTATTGCAATTTTTCATCTTTTCTAACGACAACATTATTGATAAATTATAATTTTTTCTGAATTATTTGATTAAAAAAAAGAAGAAGAAGAAGGTTCTCTAGTTTACTTAGATGGTTATGTTTGTATAGAGCTCAAATAAAGCTATTTCTCGAGCATCACATCTCCCTTTGCGGTTGATAATTAAGTATGTCTGCATCCTCTTATATGCTTTTGCCGGAGACTAATGGGCAGCATGAATCAATAAAATTTGTGTGAATGAACTTCCATGTTAATATTGAACAAGAGTTTAGGCATCACAAGGTGTTTGGAGGTTCAAGTCCTTCTTTTAGAAAAAAGTGTTTTGTAATTTTTCAAATTATTGTTATTATAAAAGGACGCTCCACGCAAGAATGTGAGGTGTCCCTCACCTCCCGTACCCTCTTTACTCAAATATACACCAAACATGTCTTGCACCAACAACACATGCGGCGGAGTCTCATCTTACAATTAATCCGGTCTAACATTTGTAGTATCATCAAACGGTAAGGATGAATTATTATTAACTTACAAGTCACATCCATTAGAGTTGATCATAAATTAATTCTACACTGTTGTCCATCAATAAAGAAGGCGACGGGGGTACAAAACTTGATACCATTACTTGTGTTCACAAGGAGGCTCTTGTAAAACTTGATACCATTACTTAGTACGATTGCCCCGTATACAATTTTGCATAGTTCAATCTATAAGGCTCTAATGGATGATTTTGTCAAGGCCATGAGATCAAGAAATATCAAAAGAGTTGCATCCGTGGCACCATTTGGAGCGTGTTTCAGCTCTAAAGGCATTGCTAGCACTAAGAGTGGAGCAGATGTGCCATATATAGATTTAGTTCTGGCAAGCGAGAAGTAGTTGAGGTTTTATGGTGCCAATTCTAATAAGAAGGATGCGTTATGTTTTACATTTGTTGATGGAGGCTCCAAGCCAAAAACCTCAATTGTGTTGGGTGGGCATCCATTGGAGAATTATTTGATAGAGTCTCATCTAAAATTGGGATTTGGGTTCTGTAATTGAGTTTTAAGCAAGTCTATTTGATCGTTTTAATAAGATCTTCCTTTAAATGTAAGTAGGCGTGATTTCTTCTAGCCTCACCTCTACATGACATAATTAATATGGTCATCAAACAATAGGTTTGATAGGCAGTTTATGGTTGGACTTATTGTGGCCCTGCTTAATCCAAATTCCGTATGACAGTAGTGGATTGGAATGTGTAAGATAAGGTCAAGGCATGCCCGCAATACTTGCTTGGTGCTGGTGGGACACTATCATATTTACTCCACTCCTTGTAAGATGTGGACCACTCCAATTTTAATTTCTCTACCAAGTAGCGAAAGATACATGCATGTTCATTAAATAAAAGCTACTACACATTAATCCGAGTTTTAATTTTTTATTTTTTTTAATCTTTCATTCAGGAATATACAAAATCCAAGATTGACATTTTTTTGCACGATAAATACCAATATTCAAGAAAACACCAGAACATCATCCCTCATGGCTTCTCCTCCTTTTCATTTCTTTCTATTATGCTGCTCTCTTCTTTTCCTTTCCTCTTCTTCTCTAGCCCTAACCCCTCCCCGTCCCAAATCACTTGTCCTCCCAATCACCAAAGATGCATCCACTCTCCAATACCTCACACACATCAAACAGAGGACCCCTCTTGTCCCCGTCACCTTAACCGTCGATCTCGGCGGCAAGTTCTTATGGACCCACTGTGAAAAAGGTTACACCTCCTCCACCATCCGTCCAGGCGGCTGCCGCACACCTCAATGCCGCCTTGCCGCGGCGTCCCCAGATTGCGAAAGATGCACTTGGGCCGCCCCAGGACCAGGCTGCACCAACAGTACCAGCCAATGTTGGGGCTTCCCGGAAAACACCGTGATCCGCCACGCCGCAAACGCTGAGCTTGCTTCCGACGTCGTTTCCCTCAATTCCACCGACGGAAAAATTCCCGGCCGGGTCTTTTCCGTGCCCCAATTTCTCTTCTTCTGCGCTCCTTCAGTAATCATGGGAAATCTTGCTAAGGGCGTTACCGGTATGGCTGGCCTTGGAAGGACTAAAATATCCCTCCCTTTTCAGCTTGCCACTGCTTTTCAGTTCAAAAGAAAATTTACCCTCTGTTTAAGTTCCTCAACTAGGTCAAACGGGGTTGTGCTCATTGGTGACGGAAGATATATTTTGCGTCCCGATTTTAATGTGTCAAACTTTCTTATCTACACCCCATTAATCATCAACCGGGTAAATACAGAAGTGCACGTCCTTCGAGGCGAATCGTCACCCGAATACTACATTGGAGTTGAATCTATTAAGATCAATGGAAAAACTGTCCCAATTAACACAACATTGTTGACTATCAACAAGGAAGGATACGGTGGAACCAAGATTAGCACGGTGAACCCCTACACGGTCTTGGAAACTTCCATTTACAATGCCGTCGTTAAGGCTTTCATCAAAGAACTTTCTAACGTCACCAGAGTTGCCCCGGTGGCGCCTTTTGGAGCGTGCTTTAGATCTACGAGTGTTGGCAGTACGCGTGTGGGCCCCGCTGTGCCGCCTATTGACCTTGTTTTGCAGGAGGAGAAGAGTGTTTACTGGAGGATATTTGGTGCAAACTCTATGGTGCAGGTAAGCATGGATGTTTTGTGTTTAGGGTTTGTGGATGGTGGGGAAGCTGCCACGCGCATCACTTCTATAGTGATAGGTGGGCACCAAATAGAGGACAATCTACTGGAGTTTGATATTGGGAAATCAAGGCTTGGATTTACTTCCTCACTTTTGTTCCGACAAACAACATGTGCTAACTTCAAGTTTACGCCCGTTTAGTTTTTTCTGCCTATTGCTATTTACTTCCTCCCTCTTTTCAAATATAAGTCGTTTGACAGAAATGTTTTTATTTCTTAATATAACTCGTTTAAAAATTTTAAGTAAGCATTAATTGTTCAATAAATAACACTTTATTTTTTTAATACAAAGACAATATATACAATCTGGCTATAGTTTTTAGCGACGGATAACATATAGCGACGGTTGTATATATAGCGATGGACCGAACTGTTGCCTGGTCCGTCGCTAAAGGGTGTAAGCAAGTTATGTTGGATGAATGATAAGCTTAAAATCTGAACCGTGTATATATATATATATATATATATATATATGGGGTTCAATCCATGACAACCGATTGCCATAGAACTGTTCCCAGCAACCATGTTGACAACCGTTGATCAAGTAAATTAAAGACGAAGATTATGTTGCTTTTTATTCCAGCCGCTACTTAGAGTAGCGGCTTGTAGTGAATTTAGTTGATCAACCATCTAATTTGAGTGGGCCCCCTTGTAATAAAAACTCACAAGCCGCTACTCACTCTAGCGGCTGATGTGAAAATTTTTGTTCCATTTCTCAAGTCAATCCCAACAAAATTTTTGATATCATATATTATAATAATATTATTAATTATTTGATTTAATAATATTAATTGATTTATTTAATAAATCAAATTATAAATAATATTAATTGAATTTAAGGTAATAATAATAATTATTATAATAATAATATATTGTTATTGTTATTATTATTATTATTATTACTATTATTATTATATTATTATTGTTATTGTTATTGTTACTATTACTATTACTATTACTATTACTATTACTATTATTATTATTAATATTATTGTTTATTATTATTATTAAACTCAATGCACGAGTAAAGTCTTTGTAGCAGTTGGGGAAATTGCTCAATAATATTATAACAATAATATTATAAATAATATAAGGTAATAATATTATTGTTACTATTATTATTATTATTATTACTATTATTATTATATTGTTATTGTTATTGTTATTATTATTATTATTATTATTATTATTAATATTAATATTAAACTCAATGCACGAGGAAAGTCGTTGTAGCGGTTGGGGAAATTGCTCAATAATATTATAAATAATATAAGGTAATAATATTAATATTAATAATAATATTAATAATAATAAACAATAATATTAATAATAATAATATTAATAGTAATAATAATAATAATAATAATAATAACAATAACAATATAATAATAGTAATAATAATAATAATAACAATAATAATATATTATTATTATTATAATAATTATTATTACCTTAAATTTAATTAGTATTATTTATAATTTTATTTATTAAATAAATCAATTAATATTATTAAATCAAATAATTAATAATATTATTATAATATATGATATCAAAAATATTGTTGGGAGTGACTTGAGAAATGGAACAAAAATTTTCTCATCAGCCACTAGAGTGAGTAGCGGCTTGTGAGTTTTTATTACAAGGGAGCCCACCCAAATTAGATGGTTGACCAAATAAATTCACTACAAGCCGCTACTCTAAGTAGCAGCTGGAATAAAAAGCAACATAACCTTCGCCTTTAATTTATTTGATCAACGGTTGTCAACATGGTTGCTAGGAACAGTTCCATGGCAACCGGTTGCCGTTCAATGCCATGGATTGAACCTCTCTATATATATACATATATATGTTATATTCTCCAAATTACTATAAAATTCATATTAATTTTTTAAAATTTAACTTTAAATATTTTTAAATTTAAAATTAACATGAATTCATTTAGTTTATACTAATATAATTATAAATGTTATAAATTATTTTTAAAAAAAAATTACTAATTATAAATTTATTATTATTAAAATTTAAATAAATCAGGTCAATTTTAAATTTAAATATAACTTAAATTACTTTTAAAAAAATATTTAAAACGAAATGAATATAATGGGAGAAGGGTAGGTGATATGCCTTTAGACTGTGTTACAAATTCCTTTTCCCTTTAGCCCCTGCAATTTTGGTTATTCCCTTTTCAATCACCCTTGTTTTTTTTCCGTCCATACATATATAATAATTTGATATTTCATTCACGCATATGCCCCCTTTGCGAATGTTTTTTTTGGTCCCATTTATACAACAAACAAACTTAGGGGGAAAAAAAAAACTGCCAACTAGATAAACACGAAACAACGACGTGCTTTTCTTAGTCAAAAATGTCACAAATCTAGTCACCAATTATTAAACAAATAGCCAAAAGCTTATCCACATTCCAATCCGGTTAAATTCTGCAATCCGCGTCGCCCCTCCGCTTCCTACATAAAAAAAACAAAGAAACACACCAACTGAATCAGTCCCCCCCCCCCAAAAAAAACCCTTAAACCCAACCAGTTCTCTCTCTCTGTATTTCTCTTCTATGGCTGCTTTTCTTCTCCTCCTCTGCTTCACCTTCCATATCATTTCCTCTCTTTCTCAAACACCCACTTTCCCAAATTCTGTTTTTTTTCCAGTCACTAAAGATTTTTCAACCCTCCAATATACGACCCAGATTTATATGGGCACTCCTCTTTTCCCTACCAAACTTGTTCTTGATCTTGGTGGTCCATTTCTCTGGGCAGATTGTACTGCAAAATCTCCCTCATCGTCTCGTCGTGCCATCCCATCTGGCTCACTCCAGTGCTCAACCGCAACGTCAGACACCGAGTGTGGTTTATACCCAGAAAACACCATTTCAAGAATGGAACAGGCAGGGGAATTAGCAGAAGATATCATGGCTGTTGATTATGTAGACAGGGTGAAAGCCAGATCAATCGTAACCGTCCATCACCTTTTATTTTCATGTGCACCTACTTTACTTCTAAAAGGCCTAGCAAGTGGTGCCAAAGGTATGTTAGGCCTGGGAAGGAGTAGAATTTCATTACCATCACAACTTGCTAACACTTTCGGATTCCACCGGAAATTCGCCATCTGCCTATCGGAATCAGAAGGTGTTATTATCTCCGGTGACGGTCTTTCACTTTCCGGCAGTGACATCTCAAAGTCACTTGTGTACACACCCCTCATTTCCAGCAAAAAAGGTACAACAGAGGAGTATTACATGAATGTGAAATCGGTTAAAATTAGTGGGAATCGGTTGTCGCTAGGCAAATCATTAGAGGCCAAGTTAAGCACAACTGTTCCGTATACCACTATGGAGACTAAAATTTATGATACATTTGTGAAGGCTTACATTATGGCTGCAACATCTATGAACATGACTAGGGTGGCACCTGTGGCACCATTTGGGGTGTGCTTTAGCTCAAGAGGCACAGATAACGCGGCGGGCGTGCCCGCCGTGCCAATAATTGATCTTGTCTTACAGAGTGAAATGGTGAAGTGGAGGATTTATGGGAGGAATTCATTGGTGAAGGTTAGTGATGAAGTGATTTGCTTGGGAATTTTGGATGGAGGTTTAAGTCCCATAAGTTCAATTGTTATAGGGGGTTACCAGTTAGAGGACAATCTTCTGGAGTTCAATTTGGGTACTTCCATGCTTGGATTTAGCTCCTCATTGTTGATGAAGCAAACCACTTGTTCCAACTTCAAATTGTACTCCAACCCAACTCGGTAATCTTTTTTCTGTAATTTTTTTTCCCTATTTTATCTTGTGGTATCTGTGAATTTCAAATCTCCAATAGCCATTATAGTCTTGTACAGTAATTTTCAGGTTAATGGTATGAAAAACTGGATGAGAATTCATACTCAACAAAAGGCAGCAGAGAATATGAGATAATTTTGATTTCAAATTAGAACATATTCCTTTCTTCTTTTTTTTGCTAAATCAAATTACAACTGTTATATATACACACTATATTACAACGATAATATAATAAATAATAATATATAGTATATATACACTATATTGACTCATAATAGATTTTTTTAATCACAACTGTTCATAAGTAAGTAATTCATTATTTATTTTAAAAAATAATATAAATTAGATTATTATTTAGTTTAAAATATTATAGAGAGAGATACATAGATTGACAAAGTTATACATTTTTAATTTGACCCCGTATAATAGAAAATTTATAAAATTTTAATGAGATCAATTTATATAAAATACTAAAATTTGTTAAAATTTACCTTATATTATAAAGTATTTTTTTTCTTACAGTGGAGCCGATTGACCTCACAACCTCATATGTGGCTTCGCCACTACATGCCACTTTATCGAAAAAAAGATAAAAAGAAAAAAGAATGTAGAATGTGTGTTGTGGGCACTTGCACATTCTTGTATAAGACTAAAATTTTTAAGTTTACATGATAAATAAATGGCTATGAATATTTGGAGGCCTTCCTATTGTATGCTGAATTTTGAAGGCAAAATGCAATCAACTTGATTTGTGTTACTACTACCTTTCTTGGTTAATTTCAGTGCATGTACTTGGGTGGTGGAGTTTAATTAGTTTGTGATGGTAGTAATGAGTATATGCAGTGGCGGAGTCAGAGATTTTATGTCTGGGGATCCTGTGGACGGACGTTGGCGCGGCCACCGGTAGTGGCAACCGGCGGCAGCAGCGGCGGCTCTCTCCTCTCCTCTCCTCCTCTGTTTCTACCAGACCCTCCAATATACAGACCTCCTCTGTTATTTAATTCGTTTCACAAATAAAAAAATATTGAAAAGGTCAAACACGCCCATTACTCTTTTTAAAAAGAGTATAAAAATAATTATTTTTGTAATGATGAGTATAAATTATCATCATATTTTAATATAGTGTGGTTAATGTTAACCTAACAACTTATTCACTTGATATAGATATAGAACAAAAATACATATTTAATATTGATAAATTTTATAAATAAAATTCTTTTTGTGAAACGAAGTAATTATTATTTTTAAATAACATAAATACTCTTTTCGTTTTAAAAAAAAATCCTATCACTTAGTTATATTCATGTATATAATGTCATTATTAATGAATGAACACCTTATTATTTTAAAAAATATACATATATATATATATAATGAAAAGTAGTTAGTGTTTGCAAAATTTATAAATGGGACTCTTTTTTTTTTCTCAAGCAAAATAGAGAGATTATATAATAAAGTTTGTTAGACGACCTGCCTCCAAAAGTGTCAAAAAGATGCAAAAAATCTAGGTAAATTAGTACTTCTTCCTTTTTAAATTAGAGATTTATTTTTTTGATCATTTTAAAATTACAAACGGATAAAAATTTATTAATATGTCAGTATTTATATTATGTGTAGGCTACTTAATTATGAAGTTATATATATATTTTTTAATTTTTTTTTTCTTCTTCCTCTTCCTTTTTCTTCTCGGCGCACGCAGAGTTCTCCGGAACCCGCTATTATCGAATTTCAAACTGAACCCTACTACATATTAATTTTTTCGGCAGCCGGCTGGACCCCCTCCCTCCGCCCCCTGAGTATTTGAAAGGATAGAATTAATTCATTATCCACTTGAATAAGATCGGTTATATGTGTGTACGAATCGATTATTGATATTAGATATCATATGATTAGAGAGAAATAATCAAAGCTGAGTTGAGCCTTTTAATAACAAGTCCAGTTTCATAAGTCGACATAGAGATATGTTCGTAAATATATGAGATTTCAGGAGGCAATTCCCTATTTGATGCGCAAAAATGCACTATTAAATCAAACAAACTTTTTACTTTAAGAGCTTTTCTTATTGAAATGTTGGGCAGTGTTTTTTTACTTTGGCACGTGGTTATTATTTATTAATGCCACCCCAATAATATCAAATTGAGAATCAATCTTTTAGCACACAATCTTTGACTTTAGATTGACATCTTTTTGATCTGGTGCCATCAATTCTCCATTTTATTCTCTATTTTATGATTCAGATTTAAAATGTAAAAGAATATAATATTATATTAACAAGAGAGAACGTACATTTTAAATCTAGACCATAAAATAAAAAATAAAATAAATGGTGAAACGGAGAAGATCCTAACTCGCCAGCCATACTATAAATAAAAAAATAGTCAAGAATTTTAACCGATACAAGAAAAAACTCAATTGAACAACACCATAACATCATCCCTCCCCTCACTCATGGCTTCTCCTCCTCCTCCTTTTCATTTCTTTCTACTATTATTATGCTGCTCTCTTCCTTTCCTGTCCTCTTCTTCTCTAGCCGCCCGAACCCCTCCTCGTCCCAAATCACTTGTCCTCCCAATCACCAAAGATGCATCCACTCTCCAATACCTCACACACATCAAACAGAGGACCCCTCTTGTCCCCGTCACCTTAACCGTCGATCTCGGCGGCAAGTTCTTATGGACCCACTGCGAAAAAGGTTACACCTCCTCCACCATTCGTCCAGGCGGCTGCCGCACACCTCAATGCCGCCTTGCCGCGGCGTCCCCAAATTGCGAACCATGCACTTGGGCCGCCCCAGGACCAGGCTGCACCAACAGTACCAGCCAATGTTGGGCCTACCCGGAAAACACCGTGATCCGCCACGCCGCAAAAGGTGAGCTTGCTTCCGACGTTGTTTCCCTCAATTCCACCGACGGGAAAATTCCCGGCCGGGTCTTTTCCGTGCCCCAATTTCTCTTCTTCTGCGCTCCTTCAGTAATCATGGGAAATCTTGCTAAGGGCGTTACCGGTATGGCTGGCCTTGGAAGGACTAAAATATCACCCCCTTTTCAACTTGCCACTGCTTTTCAGTTCAAAAGAAAATTTACCCTCTGTTTAAGTTCCTCAACAAGGTCAAACGGGGTTGTACTCATTGGTGACGGAAGATATATTTTGCGTCCCGATTTTAATGTGTCAAACTTTCTTATCTACACCCCATTAATCATCAACCGGGTTTATACAGAATTTCCCGTCCTTCGAGGTGAATCGTCACCCGAATACTACATTGGAGTTGAATCTATTAAGATCAATGGAAAAACTGTCCCAATTAACACAACATTGTTGACTATCAACAAGAAAGGATACGGTGGAACGAAGATTAGCACGGTGAACCCCTACACGGTCTTGGAAACTTCCATTTACAATGCCGTCGTTAAGGCTTTCATCAAAGAACTTTCTAACGTCACCAGAGTTGCCCCGGTGGCGCCTTTTGGAGCGTGCTTTAGATCTACGAGTGTTGGCAGTACGCGTGTGGGCCCCGCTGTGCCGCCTATTGACCTTGTTTTGCAGGAGGAGAAGAGTGTTTACTGGAGGATATTTGGTGCAAACTCTATGGTGCAGGTAAGCATGGATGTTTTGTGTTTAGGGTTTGTGGATGGTGGGGAAGCTGCCACGCGCATCACTTCTATAGTGATAGGTGGGCACCAAATAGAGGACAATCTACTGGAGTTTGATATTGGGAAATCAAGGCTTGGATTTACTTCCTCACTTTTGTTCCGACAAACAACATATGCTAACTTCAAGTTTACGCCCGTTTAGTTTTGTCTGCCGGTAGCTATTTATTCCTTGCGTCTTTTAATATAAATCGTTTAAGTGAAATATTTTTGTTTTTTAATATAAGTCATTTGAGAATTTTAAATAATCATTAATTATTTAATTTTTAATATTATCTTAAGTATTAAATATAACTTTAGTTATATCACTATTCTCTTGTCCAATAAATAACACTCTGTTTTTTCAATATAAAAGCAATATAGACAATTGATATTATATTTAATGTTTTACAATTATTTTTTTAATACTTGTGCACAATTCTAAAACGACTTATACTAAGGAACGGATAAAGAGTAGCATTTTATGATTTTCGATGCCATGGAAATTGCCTATGTTAATTACATGGGGTGAACCAACAATGTGTAATTTTTGGTAATTTTCATAATAAAATTTTATGATGCAATGTTTCTTTTTTCATGAAAGTTTTAATGCATGCTAGTTGTATGATTGACGTATAACTGATCTTGAAATTTACATATACATACATATATATCTATCTAACAAAACACAAATGATTTTGAAAACAAAAATTTTTCCGCTCATCCTATTAAAAGATCATGACCGTTCAAAGTTGAGATAAATCTGACCCTTCCTTCACTTCTGCGTTCAAGATAAGCCCCTCTCACTATCAACTCAACCTATCAGTTCTCTCTGTCGCCATGTCCGCATACCTCCGGGCCCTGCCGTCTATAACTCTCCGGTTTAAACCCCTTCCACTCAAGCCTCTTCCTTTATTTTACCTCTAAAGAGAAGCCTCTCCTCTGTTTCTACTTCTGTCACTCCATCTCCATTTACGGACAGCCTTATCCCAAATTCGAAACAACCCCAATACCCTTTGAAGATACTCTTAAATGGGTCAGTAGAACAGGGCTTTGCGGCCATCTCTATATATATAGGAGGGAGCTAAGAGTAAGAGCTACAGAGATGCGGTCCCCTCAGTTGTTCCGAAACGGCAGTGTTGAGGCTTCGTCGGCTCGGCCCACCTCGAATCCAACCTGAACGTGAACACCCTCCTCACTTCCACTCCACCGTCTCCGTCCGCAAGCTCCGGCGCTTCAACACCCTCATCTTCATCTTCCGCCTCGCTGCATTTTGCTTCTCGCTCGCCTCCGCCATTTTCATGCTCACCAATTTTAGGGGCTCCAATTCTCCTCAGTGGTACCATTTTGACGCCTTCAGGTACTTTGATTTCATATTTTTCAAGTGAATTTTTTAATTTCTGCTGAAATTTGTACGGAAGGAAATTTTGTTTTTAAATTTTGAGATTTTGTATTGGTTAGAAAACTTGACGAAATTAAAAACAAAATTTCCACCAGATTCGTTGTTGTTGCTAATGCAATAGTGGTCGAGTACTCGCTCTTCGAAATGGGAGCTTCTGTTTGGGAGATTTCAAAACAACCCCCAATACCCTTTATTGGCATTGTTTCTTGATAATTTTCTTTGCTGTAACTTGATGATAAATGTGTTATATGAATAAATTTCTAGACTTTTGTTGTAAGACCACAAATTTTATGAATAAGATTTAATTTTTTTTATATATTATTTTGAAATAGTAAGGTGTTGATTTGATAATTGTGATAAGTTATGGGTGAAATGTGCAAAGTTCACAAAGTAAGCAAGTGGTTATAAAATATTCGTTGTGTCGGGGAATATTCTTTTTGTCGGAGAATATTCGTACGACGGCGCAGTCATTGGTGGATCCCACAACGAAATGAATGTCGGATATAGAAAGCGACAAAAATAATCTTTTTATAAAATTATTGCGTAGTTACTGTTAGTACTGTTGAAATACCCGATGGTTAAAATACAATAATACGCGGTGTTGCACAGTAGCACATGGTATTGCACATTATTTCAAATGTGACGCCCCCAAAATAGGTTCAATACTCCACCCATTTTGAGTCGCCAAATACACTCAATAAAATTCAAATACAATCTTTCATATCACACGATCGTGCAAAATACGACCACACAACTGTGAGTGTCAATACAGACATGTAGAAAATATTAATATTCAAACTAAGTCCTCATTACATTTATTATCACACTATTTTAAATAAAATAAATAGTGAGGACTACAGCTCTAACTCGAACCATCACTCCATTTTCCGACTAGTACCCGCGATATTCTCATTTCCTGAAGAGAACAATGAAAGAAAAGGGTGAGCTCAACTAGCCCAGTAAAGAATATTATGACTAAGATAATGAAAAATAAATTATCGTTAGCCTTCAATAAATCAGATAAAATATTATGGACAACAAGTTTTAGATCAATATTCGCAGCGAAAATAATAATTCATCAGAAGAGTTAAGTAGAGAATGATGTCTACTATCTTCTTTGATTTAAAAGTTCATCATCAATATTTTATCCCTGTAACATCAATCAAGATACATCTCGAATCAAATATCCATCTTTGCACTACGGCCAAAGATATTCATTTGTATCATCAGTTGGTCATGTTCATCTCAACACCTGTCCATCTTTGCACTACGGGCCAAAGATATTTATCAGGTAATCATTCATCTTTGCACTACATGCCAAAGATATTCATCACGTAATTTTTCATCTTTGCACTACAGGCTAAAGATATTCAGTTATATCACCATTTAGAACTGAGGATGATGAAAAATAATACAAATAACGGATCAAGTGAGATAAAGGACAAATATTAGAGAATTTATCCAGAGTTCAAGAATGAAGATCAAAACCTGGATCCAATCAAAGATGATTTGGAAGAAAAAAAATATTTTTTTTTACCGTGAATAGTATCCCGTGAATAGTAATTCGTGAATAGTAACTCAACATGAAAAGATAAAAATTTCACAAAAAAGTTCAGACCAATATTCCAGTGAAATAATATTAGATGAAGCGCAAAACTCAAGTAATATCTGATCATTTCAGGAATTATAGAAGCAATACTTACCATAGTAAGTTTAGAGTTAAGAATCTGAAATAAAATAATATACGAAACTGCAATTGAATTTTCACCCGTTTGGCGGTAGTCCGCTCAGACAGATTATTTTCACAATTTAATAACAACTGAATACGAAGGGTTATTCACCCGTCTGGCGGTAGTCCGCTCAAACAGATTATTCCAACAGAATAATAAGGAATGGAATAACAACCCTTACAAGTATTGAAAGAAAATAACTCTCTCCATGAATATGAAAGAAATAATACCCCTTACCTTAAAATTTGGAGACTGCAATAGCGTAATAGCAGAATACTCTTCTTCTTTCTCTCTTATTCTCTCTATACTTTCTCTCTCTATAACTTTAGTGAATTGGTGAGAAATAATGAATAAATGAGCTTCTATTTATAGGCTCGACAGAGTAAGGGTAAAATAGTCTTTTCGCCATAATTTATGACATCATCGTTTACATCATCGATCTATGACATCATTGCTTACCTCATTGCTCCGATGACATCATTGCTTACCTCATCGCTCCGATGACATCATTGTTTGCATCATAAGACTTCAAATTCAATTTTCACTCTTCCACTTCGTTTAACTTTTATACCATGAATTTACTATAATAATGTTACCATTCAAATTATAAAAATTATACTATTATGTAATCACATCATACTACTATAATGTAATATTATAATAATATATTTGAATGAATTATTTTATCAGACAAAATAAAATACCAACTTTCAACAAATGTCACATGTAAAAAAAATTCCTCCGTTTAAATTCACGTTGAATAAATATTTCCTTATCATATATATCAAAAATTAATTATTCACAAATAATATTACAGAACTATAATATTGACAACCAGGTCGTTCCCAGGAAAGAGGGGGCCTTCCGATAAGGATTTTTTCTTACTGGCACGCAATTAATCAACCCCTTTCCTAGACAGAACTTTCTTAGACATTGTCAATAATGCTATCTAATAATATTATTTAAATAGTATGAATTATTGATTTGATACTTTAAAATAATGAGCAATGACAATTATTGAATCAATAATATAAAATAGCAAATTAGCACTTATTGATATAAAATATCAACGTAGCAAATATTGAACCAATAAAATATTATGCAATTATTGAATCAATAACATAAAATATTGAACAGTAATTACTGTAACAATAATTGAGTAAGTGCCTTCCTACGTAAAAATCAATAATTCAAAATACTGTGCGATACCGTGTGTTACTGTGCAACACTACGTATTACTGTATTTTAACCACCGGGTATTTCAACAGTACTAACGGTAATAATTTTGCCGTTATTATATAAAAAGGTTATTTCTGTCGCTTTCTATATCCGACATTCATTCCGTTGTGGGGTCCACCAATGACTGCGCCGTCGTACGAATATTATCCGACAAAAAGAATATTCCTCGACCAAACGAATATTCCCCGACACAACGAATATTTTATAACCACTTGCTTACTTTGTAAACTTTGCACATTTCACCCATAACTTATCATATATATCAAATCAACACCTTACTATTTCAAAATAATATATAAAAAAAATTAAATCTTATTCATAAAATTTGGGATCTTACATCAAATTATTGATTCTTACGTAGGAAGACACTTACTCAATTATTGTTACAGTAATTACTGTTCAATATTTTATATTATTATTTCAATAATTGTATAATATTTTATTGGTTCAATATTTGCTACGTTGATATTTTATATCAATAAGTTCTACTTTGCTATTTTATATTAGTGATTCAATAATTGTTATCGCACAGTATTTCAAATTATCAAATCAATAATTCATATTATTTGAATAATATTATTAGATAGCATTATTGACAATGTCTAAGGAAGTTCTGTCTAGCAAAGGGGTTGATTAATTGCGCGCTAGTAAGGAGAAATCCTTATCGGAAGGCCCCCTCTTTCATGGGAACGACCTGGTTGTCAATATTGTAGTTTTGTAATATTATTTGTGAATAATTAATTTTTGATATATATGATAAGAAAATATTTATTCAATGTGGATTTAAACGGAGGAATTTTTAACATGTGACATTTGTTGAAAGTTGATATTTTATCTTGTCCGATAAAATAATTCATTCAAATATATTATTATAATATTACATTATGGTAGTATGATGTGATTATATAATATTATGATTTTTATAATTTAAATGGTAACATTATTATAGTAAATTTATGGTATAAAAGTTAAACGAGGTGGAAGAGTGCAAATTGAATTTGAACTCTTATGATGCAAATAATGATGTCATAGGATCGATGATGTAAGCGATGATGTCACAAATTATGGCGAAAAGACTATTTTACCCTTACTCTGTCGAGCCTATAAATAGAAGCTCATTTCTTCATTATTTCTCACCAATTCACTAAAGCTATAGAGAGATAAAGTATAGAGAGAATAAGAGAGAAAAAAGAAGAGTATTCTGCTATTACACTAGTGCAGTCTTCAAATTTTTAAGGTAAGTGGTATTATTTCTTTCGTATTCATGAAGAGAGTTATTTTCTTTCAATATTCGTAAGGGTTGTTATTCTATTCTTTATTATTCTGTTGGAATAACCTGTCTACGCCGACTACCGCATGCATGGTGAAATCCTGTTGTTATTCTATTATTTATTATTCTGTGGGAATAACCTGTCTACGCGGACTACCGCATGCCTGGTGAATAACCCTTCGTATTCAGTTGTTATTAAATTATGAAAATAATCTGTCTGAGCGGACTACCGCCAGACGGGTGAAAATCCAATTGTAGTTTCGTATATTGTTTCATTTCAGATTCCTAATTCTAAACTTACTACGGTAAGTATTGCTTCTAGAATTCCTGAAATGATCAGAAATTCCTTGAGTTTTGCGCTTCATCTAATATTATTTTACTAGAATATTGATCTGAACTTTCTTGTAAAATTTTTATCTTTTCATGTCGAGTTACTATTCATGAGTTACTATTCACGAGTTACTATTCACGGGATACTATTCACGGTAAAAAAATAATATTTTTTTTTCAAATCATCTTTGATTGGATTCAGGTTTTGATCTTCATTCTTGAACTCTGGATAAATTCTCTAATATTTGTCTTTTATCTCACTGGATTCGTTATTCGTATTTGAAAGAAGGATAATTCCCTGTGTCTTCCATTCATTAAGTTAGCATCATATATAGTTGTTACAAGCTTGATTCTCGGAAATATCTAAGGCACCAGTTATGCAATTATTCCCTAATCAAAGACTATTGCTATATTTAAGGAGACTATTGCTATACTATTGCTATATTTAAAGACTATTGCTATATTTACATTTATTTACATAAATATATTCTATCACACCCCCGTAGTTAAAGCGGGAGGTTGTCGTACGCTGAGACTGTCCCAAAAATCTTCAAAAAGAACCAATGGAAGACCTTTCGTAAAGATATCTGCAATTTGATAGCGCGATAGGACATGTAAGACACGAACTTGTCCACGAGCAACCTTTTCGCGAACAAAGTGAATATCCATCTCAATGTGCTTAGTGCGTTGATGTTGAACTGGATTCCCGGAGAGATAGATCGCACTAACATTATCACAATAAACCAATGTAGCCTTCTGCATAGGACAATAAAGCTCCAAAAGAAGGTTTCGTAAGCAACAAGACTCAGAAACTACATTGGCAACCCCTCGGTACTCGGCTTCGGCACTGGATTTGGATAGGGTAGCCTGTCGTTTTGAGGACCAAGAGATTAGATTATCACCAAGAAATACACAATACCCAGAAGTCGAGCGTCGGGTATCTGGACATCCACCCCAATCAGCATCTATATAAGAGACAAGGGTGGCAGTCGAAGATGGATAAAGATGTAAGCCGTGATCTAGAGTGCCCTGTATAAAGCGCACAATGCGCTTAAGTGCATGCATGTGTTCCTCCATGGGGTTATGCATGAATAAACATATCTGCTGCACAGCATAAGAAATGTCGGGCCTTGTGAATGTCAGATATTACAGAGCTCCTGCTAAAGCTGCAAAAGGTGATGGTGAGTTGGCTCGATTTGTGGTGGTGCTGATTTGATGGATATCCCAAAAAAACACACGGAGTAGAACGGGCTTGAAGCTTATTTATGGTGGTTGAAGGAAAGAGTGGATAACGTAAGCACCCGAACACTCGAAGATGAGAATAAGATGGGTCTTTTTTGTGACGCCCCCAGAATAGGTCCATTCAACCCAACCCATTCTGAGTCGCCAAATACATGGTACAGAATTCAAATACAAACTTTATATCATACGGTCGTGCAAAATACGACCACACAACTGTGAGTGTCAATACAAATATGTAGAAAATATTAAGATTCAAACTAAGTCCTCATTACAATTATTATCACACTATTTGTCAGAAATAGTGAGGACTACTACTGCTCTAACTCGGACCATCACTCTGTCCCCCGACTAGTTCCCGCAACATTCTCATTTCCTGAAGAGGACAACAGATGAAAAGGGTGAGTTCAACTAGCTCAGTAAAGAATATTATGACTAAGATAATGGAAAATAAATCATCGTTAGCCTTCAATAAATCAGATAAAATATAATGGACAACCAATCTTAGATCAATATTCGCAGCGGAAATAACAAATCATTAGAAGAGTTAAGCAGAGAATGAAGTCTACTATCTTCTATGATTTAAAAGTCCATCATCAATATTTTATCCCTGTAACATCAATCAATATACATCTCGAGTCAATATTCATCTTTGCACTACAGGCCAAAGATATTCATTTGTATTATCAGTGGTCATGTTCATCTCAACACCTGTCATCTTTGCACTACGGCCAAAGATATTCATCAGGTAATCATTCATCTTTGCTCTACAGGCCAAAGATATTCAGTTACATCACCTTTTAGGACTGAGGATGATGAAAAATATTTTAAAGAACGAATCCAGTGAGATAAAAGACAAAGATTAGGGATTCGTCATTTAGTTTATCCAAATTCAACAATAATCCATAATAACACTTTGTGGAGCAAAATTCAAGAATAAAGCTCAAAACTTGGATACAATCAAAGATAGTAACCTTAACAGACAATTTGGACAAATAGAAGAAAAATAAATTTTCCCGTGAATAGTGCTGTATACGTGAATAGTGCCGTATACGTGAATAGTAACCCCGACGGAAAAAATAAGAATTTCAACATAAAATCCATGACAATATTTTTGTATAATGATATTGAAAAGAATAACATCATTTACGAAATAAATAACATCCCTTACCTCAAAAGAACAGTATCTCTGACTAGAATATCGGATATAATACCGACGAAAGCTTGTACTGAATAGTAATACTCAAAGTATTAAAATACTCACAAAAATACGCTCGATATTATAGAGAGAGAAAACTTATGATTCTGGTGTGATTTTCAATTCTAACCTAAGCACCCTATTTATAGGAAAAGCTTAGGATACCAAAGGAGACTAAAATAATAAAATAATATTATTTTTTCAAAATTTTCGCCGCCTGGCGGCTAAATTTTTTTCCAACAAAAGTGGGGCCCGCCCATAAAAAAATATATATTTTTCGAAACTTCAATAATTCATAACAAATAGCCCCTTCGTCAGAAAAATACAAATTCTATGTTCTTCCATAGGAAATTTAATTCTCTACAACTTTGCAGAAGAAAGTTTTTCCAAATTCCAAACATAAATTATCCGAAATCCATAAACAGATGATTTCTCACACCAAAATACTGATAAGAACACATCAGCACTAATTCCTTCTTTAATATCCCCAAAATAAATATTTCCTTATCATATAAATCAATAATTAATTATTCACAAATAATATTATAGAACTACAATATTAACAACCAGGTCGTTCCCAGGACAGAGGGGGCCTTCCGATAAGGATTTCTCCTTACTGGCGCGCAATTAAATAACCCCTCCTAGACAGAACTTCCTTAGATATTGTCAATAATGCTATCTAATAATATTATTCAAATAATATGAATTATTGAGTTGATAACGTGAAATACTGTGCAACGACAATTATTGAATCAATACTACAAAATATCAACTGTAGCCATTATTGAATTAATCATAAAAAATAGCAACGTAGCAATTATTGAGTCAATAAAATATCAATGCAGCAATTATTGAGTCAATAATATAAAATATCAACGTAGCAATTATTGAGTCAATAATATAAAATATTGAACAGTAAATACTGTAACAATAATTGAGTAGGTTCCTTCTCACGTAAGACTCAATAATTCAAAATACTGTGCAATACCGTGTGCTACTGCGCAACACCGCGTACTGTATTTTAACCACCGGGTATTTCAACAGTACTAACGGTAACAACTACGCCGTTATCTTGTAAAAAAGTTATTTCTGTCGCTTTCTATATCCGACAGTTATTCCGTTGTGGGGGCCCACAAATAGCTGCGCCGTCGTACGAATATTCCCCGACAACAAGAATATTCCACGACCAAACGAATATTCCCCGACAACAAGAATATTTTATAACCACTTGCTCATTTTAAAAATGTTTGCACATTTCACCTATAACTTTCATATTTATCAAATCAACACCTTACTATTTCGAAATAGTATATAAAGAAAATTAAATCTTTATTCATAAAAGTTGGGGTCTTACATTTTTGGTAAAGAATTTTGAGAGGGGATTGATAGGCTAAATTTTTGGTTGAAAGTATGTTGAGAAGATATGTTGCCATGTGTAATGCATGATGCCAAAATGATGGTGGTAGAGAAGCATGGACAAGTAGGGTTCTAACAATGTTGTTAATTGTGCGGATTTTTCTTTCGACTTTTCCATTTTGTGATGATGTATGTGGACAAGAAAGGTGAAAAGATAAACCATTAGCGTTGCAAAAATCCCAAAATGGCCCATTATCAAATTCTCGACCATTATCGCATTGAATATTTTTAATTTCCCGTTCAAATTGAGTTCGAATGAAGGCTCGAAATGAGAGAAATGTGGCAAAAACTTGGGACTTTTTAGACAACGGAAATGTCCACAAAAAATTAGAATAATCATCCAACAATATAAGGTAATACCGATGTCCCGAAGAGCTCAAAACGGGAGATGTCCATAAATCACTATGAATAATGTCAAAAGGCATAAAAGTGCATGAATTAGAAGCAACAAAAGGCAACTTAACATGTTTTCCAAGAGCACATGAGCGACAAAAATGAGAACTACGAGTTTTATTACACTCAATAGATTTATTTAGCCTAAGGGAGTCTAAAACAGGTGCTCCGGCATGACCTAAACGTGCATGCCATAAAGAATGTGCTAAAGTTGCAAAAGGTGATGGTGAGTTGGCTCGATTTATGGTGGTGCTGGTGATGGGGTATAGCTCTCCCCGACTATCACATCTCATTAGTGGCATCTGTGACGCCCCCAGAATAGGTCCAGTCAACCCAACCCATTCTGAGTCGCCAAATACATGATACAGAATTCAAATACAAACTTTATATCATACGGTCGTGCAAAATACGACCACACAACTGTGAGTCTCAGTACAAATATGTAGAAAATATTAAGATTCAAACTAAGTCCTCATTACAATTATTATCACACTATTTCACAAAAATAGCGAGGACTACTACTGCTCTAACTCGGACCATCACTCCATTCCCCGACTAGTACCCGCAATATTCTCATTTCCTGAAGAGAACAATGGAAGAAAAGGGTGAGCTCAACTAGCCCAGTAAAGAATATTATGACTAAGATAATGAAAAATAAATTATCGTTAGTCTTCAACAGTTCAGATAAAATATTATGGACAACAAGTTTTAGATCAATATTCGCAGCGGAAATAACAAATCATTAGAAGAGTTAAGCAGAGAATGAAGTCTACTATCTTCTATGATTTAAAGTCCATCATCAATATTTTATCCCTGTAACATCAATCAATATATATCTCGAATCAAATATTCATCTTTGCACTACAGGCTAAAGATATTCATTTATATCACCAGTGATCATGTTCATCTCAACTCCTGTCCATCTTTGCACTACGGGCCAAAGATATTCATCAGGTAATCATCTTTGCACTACAGGCCAAAGATATTCATCAAATAATCATTCATCTTTGCACTACAGGCCAAAGATATTCATTTGTATCATCATTTAAGACTGAGGATGATGAAAAATAATATAAAAACGAATCCAGTGAGATAAAGGACAAAAATTAGGAATTCGTAATTTAATTTATCCAAGTTCATGAATACTCCGTAATAATCAATTGTGGAGCAAAATTCAAGAATGAAATTCAAAACTTGGATTCAATCAAAGATAAAAAAAAATATTTTTTTTTTACCGTGAATAGTAACTCGTGAATAGTAACCCGTGAATAGTAACTTGTCATAAAAAGATGAAAATTTCATAACAAGTTCAGACCAATATTTCAGTGAAATAATATTTCGTACGAGTATGAATGAATATACGAAACTGTAATTGGATTTTCACCCGTCATGCGGTAATCCGCGTAGACAGATCATTTCCACAATTTAATAGAAATGAATACGAAGGGTGATTCACCACGCATGCGGTAATCCGCGTAGACAGGTTATTCCCACAGATTATTAAGGAATTGAATGAATACAAAAGGTTTTCACCAGGCATGCGGTAATCCGCGTAGACAGGTTACTCCCACAGATCAATAAAGAATGAATACAAAGGGTTATTCACCATGCATGCGGTAATCCGCGTAGACAGGTTACTCCCACAGATCAATAAAGAATAGAGTAACAACCCTTACGAGTATTGAAAGAAAATAGCATTCTTTATGAATATAAAAGAAATAATACCCCTTACCTCAGTAGAAGATTGGATACTGGAGTAGTGTAGTAGCAGAATACTCTTCTTCTTTTTCTCTCTATAATTTTTCTCACTATAATAACTTTGTTCTTCAAGAATGGTGAGAAATGAATGAAATTAGCTTGCTATTTATAGGCTAGAAAAAGGTTGGACAATTACACTTTAGTACCTCCATCTTTGCCTAAATTTTTAATTTAGTCCCTCAAGTTTATAAATCTTGCACCTCCACCCCTGCAACTACCCACCAACTATTTATTATCCACCAATAAGTGGGTCCCACATGTTAACCACCCATTAATTGCTCATTTATCTGATTAATTCTCCGTTAGGTCAATTTAACATCCGAAAATCAACTATTATCGAAATAAATGTCGATTTCTACTAACATTAATATTTCCAACACAATGAAAATATTTTTATCAACCATTCATCAATTATTATATAAATTAATATTACAGAATCACAATAATGACAACCAGGTCGTTCCCAGGAAAGAGGGGGCCTTCCGATAAAGATTTTTTTCTTACTGGCGCGCAATTAACTAACCCCTTTCCTAGACAGAACTTTCTAGACATTGCCAATAATGCTATCTAATAATATCATTTAAATAATATGACTGACCATTATTGATTTAATAATATAAAATATTGTGCAAATGATACTGTGACAATAATTGAATCAATAATATGATATACTGTGCAACAACTACTGTAGCAATTATTAAATACTGAGTGACTTCTTACGTAAGCATCAATAATCAAAGATATTGTGCAATACCGTGTGCTACTTTGCAACAATGCGTATTACTGTATTTTTATCACCGGGTATTTTAACAGTTTAACGGTAAAAGTTTTACCGTGAAAATGTTATTTCTGTCGCTTTCTATATCCGACAATTATTCTGTTGTGGGGTCCACCAATGGCTGCGCCGTCGTACGAATATTCTCCGACAAAAGAATATTCCCCGACACAACGAATATATTATGACCACTTGTTTACTTTGTAAAATTTGCACATTCCATCCATAACTTACCACATTTATCAAATCAACACCTTACTATATCAAAATAATATATAGAGGAAATTAAATTTTTATTTATAAAAGTTGGGGTCTTACAACCTCCCCTCCTTATGAAATTTCGTCCTCGAAATTGACATACGTACCTGGTATGTCGAAAAGGTGAGGATACCTCGCTTTCATTTCTGATTCTAACTCCCAGGTCATTTCCTCGATATCATGGTTCCTCCACAAAACTTTAACTTGAGGTATAATCTTCGAGCGTAGGACATGTTCCTTCTTATCCAAGATCTTGACAGGTACCTCCTCGTACGTTAAATCTTCGGCTATCTCGTCTGGTTCTAACTCAATAATGTGATTTAGGTCTTTCACATATTTACGTAACATGGATATGTGAAAAACGTTATGAACACGAGACATGCTTGGAGGTAAAGCGAGTCTATAGGCCACCTTTCCTACTCGGTCAAGGATCTCATATGGACCAATGAATCGTGGATTGAGCTTTCCTCTCTTCCCGAATCTCGTAACTCCTTTCCATGGAGCAACACGTAACAATACATGATCTCCGACATTAAATTCTACGTCTCTTCGATGAAGATCCGCATAACTCTTTTGTCGATCTTGTGCCGTTTGTATACGTTGTCGGATTATTTGAATCTTTTCCGTAGTCATACGTGCTAACTCCGGTCCTAACAATGTTGCTTCACCCACCTCGTCCCAACATACTGGAGAACGACACTTCCGTCCATACAACGCCTCGAATGGAGCCATGCCTATACTTGCCTGATAACTGTTGTTGTAGGAGAATTCCATCAATGGTAAGTACTTGTCCCAACTCCCTTTGAAATCTAGAACACAGAGTCTCAATAGATCTTCAAGAGTTTGAATAGTCCTTTCCGATTGCCCGTCAGTTTGAGGATGATATGCAGAACTGAATCGTAGATCGGTACCCATAGCTTTCTGCAAACTGACCCAAAATCGTGAAGTAAATCTTGGGTCACGATCCGAAATTATGGATACTGGCATGCCATGCAATCTCACAATCTCATTTATGTACATATGAGCAAGACGTTCCAGTGAATAAGTTTCTCGTATAGGCAAGAAATGAGCAGACTTAGTTAATCTATCGACAATAACCCAAATTGCATCTATGCCTTGAGAAATCTTGGGAAGACCCGTAACGAAATCCATGGTAATGTGTTCCCACTTCTATTTCGGAATCTCCAGTGGTTGCAATGGACCCTTCGGTACTTGATGCTCCGCCTTTACACGTTGACAAGTTAAACATCTAGAGATGAACTCCGCGATCTCTCTCTTCATATTGCTCCACCAAAATGTATGTCGAAGATCACGATACATTTTAGTACTCCCAGGATGGATCGCAAACGGTGTGTTGTGTGCCTCCATCATGATTCTATACTTCAAGTCAGAATCGTTAGGAACACAAAGTCTGGAGTTGACTCGAAGTATTCCCTCTTCATCGATTCTTGCTTCTGGAATTGCACCTTCTTGCGCCTTCTTCTTCATCTTCATCAATTCCGGATCTGTAGATTGAGCAGCTTTAACTTTATCAATTAAAGCTAGTTCTACGCGTAAACTTGACATCATCATGTGGGTCCCCGGAGTCTTGAACTCTATCTCCATCCTTTGTAAGTCACACAAAATGGGCCTTTGTGTTGACAGCATCGCACTCATTCCCGCATATGATCTTCTACTTAACGCGTCTGCTACCACGTTTGCTTTTCCAGGATGATATTGGATGGTATGGTCGTAATCTTTCAACAACTCAAGCCAACGTCGTTGCCGCATGTTAAGTTCCTTCTGGGTAAAGAAATATTTGAGGCTCTTATGATCTGTATAGATCTCTACTTTCTCCCCATACAGGTAGTGTCTCCATATCTTCAACGCAAAAACGACTGCTGCCAACTCTAGATCATGAGTAGGATAATTCCTCTCATATTCTTTGAGTTGTCGTGAGGCATAGGCTATGACTTTCCCATGTTGCATGAGAACACATCCTAACCCTTTGCCCGAAGCATCGCTGTAAATGACAAATCCATCCGAACCAGATGGTATTGTCAGAACAGGTGCCGAAATGAGTCTCCTCTTGAGCTCTTGAAAGCTCTTCTCGCATTCCTCGTTCCATACGAATTTTGTATCTTTCCGAGTCAGCTGAGTTAATGGAGTAGCGATTCGAGAAAATTCTTCCACGAATCTCCGATAATAACCAGCTAAGCCCAGAAAGCTACGTACTTCGGTCACCGATTTAGGTTGTTCCCAACTTTGTATTGCTTCAATCTTCGCCGGGTCAACAGATACCCCATGTTTTGATACCACGTGCCCAAGGAATGCTACTTCCTCAAGCCAGAACTCGCATTTCTTCAATTTGGCATAAAGCTTGTTATCACGAAGCCTTTGAAGTACCATCTTCAAGTGGTGGTTATGATCTTCACGGCTTTTAGAATAGATGAGGATGTCATCAATAAAGACAACCACAAACTGATCTAAATATTCTTTGAATACACGGTTCATCATATCCATGAAAGCAGTAGGAGCATTAGTCAATCCAAAAGACATGACTAAGAACTCATAATGCCCGTACCGTGTTCTGAAAGCAGTCTTTGGAATATCCTCAGTTTTAATCTTCAACTGATGATATCCAGAACGAAGATCGATCTTTGAAAAAAATTGCGCTCCTTGCAACTGGTCGAACAGGTCATCAATACGAGGTAACGGATACCTATTCTTAATGGTGACATGGTTCAACTCCCGATAGTCAATACAAAGTCGCATACTCCCGTCTTTCTTCTTTACGAATAAAACAGGAGCACCCCAAGGAGACGTACTAGGACGAATAAAATCGATATCTAACAACTCTTGTAATTGGACCTTTAACTCCTGAAGTTCAATAGGAGCCATTCGATATGGGGTTTTAGAAATGGGCTTTGTACCGGGCTCAAGGTCAATAAAGAATTCAACTTCACGTTCTGGGGGTAGACCGGGAAGTTCTTCGGGAAATACATCAGGAAACTCATTAACAACGGAAATATCATTCAAATCTGATGTATTCTGATTTAGATCAGTGACATGAGCTAAGAAAGCTTGACATCCGTTTTTCAATAAACGAATAGCCTTGGGATTTGAAATGATATTGACTGATTTTAGTGGTTTGGTGGTTTGGATTCGCACAACAGGTTGATTAGGAATATGAAAACTAACAACCTTACGAAAACAATCAATTTTGGCATGGTAAGTGGTTAACCAGTCAATTCCTAAAATCACGTCAAATGCAAGTATTTTCAAAGATATAAGATCAACAGGTAAGGTAAGGGTACCAATCTGAATCAAGCAAGATTTGTAAACTGTAGATGTAACAAAGGTTTCTCCTAACGGAGTTTCAACAGATAAGTCAAAGTCTAATTTATCAGAAGTCAAGTTCAAACGTTGAGCACAAGCAGGTGAAATAAAGGAATGGGTAGCACCGGTATCTAACAAGGTATAAACTTCGCAAGAGTTTATGATTAGCTTACCCGTAATAACCTCTTTCGGGTTCCTTGCTTGCTGGGCAGTCACGACAAAAGCTCTTCCAGGAACTACCGACTTTGACTTGTCCGGAACAGCCTTAGGGATCACTACCCCTGCTGGACTTGGTTTCGCCACAGGACACACTCGAGCTATATGTCCTTCCTTTCCACAGTTATAACACACCTTAGATTGTTGTGTGCAGTTAGGACTGATGTGTCCCTCTTGCCCGCATTTATAGCATACGACTGGCGGTCGTTCTCCGCCCCTAGAAACAGTTGGTGCTGCTGTTGACGTCTTCACGTTCTCATTGTTGTACCTTCTTTTCTTGAAATCTCCCCCCGACTCACTTCTTCTATTATCATGGCCACGATTACCACCGGAGTGGTTACCGCTTCTGTCATGATGCTTTTCTCCCTGCTGGTTGTCATTGTTTCGATGACTGCTGCCACTGGTACGACCTTGGTTGTTGTCCTTTGGTTGAACGTAATCACTATCTCGTTCTAATAACTGGGCCCTGTTCACTACATCCGAATATAAAGAAAATTTGTGAGAAATGAGGTATTGACGAATCTCGGGTTTCAAACCTCTCAGAAACATCCGCGTCATACGTTCCTCATTCTCCACCAAATGAGGTGCAAACCGGGATAACTCCGCGAACTTAGCCTCGTACTGGGACACCGTCATGTTGTTCTGTTCTAGTCTGATAAACTCTACCTCTTTCATGTGACGAATACTTTCTGGAAAGTACTTGTCATTGAACAGTTTCTGAAACGTCTCCCAAGACATCTTGAGTGCGGCAGGCTGGGTACGCTTCACAGATTCCCACCAGTAATCTGCCTCTCCACGAAACATAAACGTGGCGAATGAAACCTTCTGTTCCTCTGTGCATCCCAAGACATCAAATATCTTGGTAATCTGCTTAACCCACGTCTCTGCCTTGATTGGATCTGGCTTTCCCTGAAACTCTGGTGGTCCCAACTCTTTAAACTGCCTGGCAGTGACAAGCCGCGAGTTATTATTTCCACCTGTATTATGAACACGAGTCTCCCTCGTCTGATTTTGCATGAACTGCAAAAAACTTCTGAACATCCCGTCATTTATCATTTCTTCGGTAGGGTTGTTTACAGGAGAATTGTTGCCTTCCTGTTGTACGTTCTCTTGGTTGGTGATTAAAGGTGTCTCAACGGTCTCATTCACTCCATTGTTAAGATTTTCAGCTGCCATTCTCAAATACTGCCATAAAACAAGGGTTAATCAAATAAATTAACATATCACATATCAACCCTATGTTCCGACCGACAAAATAAATACCACATAAGCTTAGGTAGGACAAACACTAGCGAAGGATTTACTCGTCTCTCCCCTCCTAGTTCTATTCCCAGATCTCCGCCAGAGATCATATCCCTAAGCTCTGATACCAACTGTGACGCCCCCAGAATAGGTCCAGTCAACCCAACCCATTCTGAGTCGCCAAATACATGATACAGAATTCAAATACAAACTTTATATCATACGGTCGTGCAAAATACGACCACACAACTGTGAGTCTCAGTACAAATATGTAGAAAATATTAAGATTCAAACTAAGTCCTCATTACAATTATTATCACACTATTTCACAAAAATAGCGAGGACTACTACTGCTCTAACTCGGACCATCACTCCATTCCCTACTAGTACCCGCAATATTCTCATTTCCTGAAGAGAACAATGGAAGAAAAGGGTGAGCTCAACTAGCCCAGTAAAGAATATTATGACTAAGATAATGAAAAATAAATTATCGTTAGTCTTCAACAGTTCAGATAAAATATTATGGACAACAAGTTTTAGATCAATATTCGCAGCGGAAATAACAAATCATTAGAAGAGTTAAGCAGAGAATGAAGTCTACTATCTTCTATGATTTAAAGTCCATCATCAATATTTTATCCCTGTAACATCAATCAATATATATCTCGAATCAAATATTCATCTTTGCACTACAGGCTAAAGATATTCATTTATATCACCAGTGATCATGTTCATCTCAACTCCTGTCCATCTTTGCACTACGGGCCAAAGATATTCATCAGGTAATCATCTTTGCACTACAGGCCAAAGATATTCATCAAATAATCATTCATCTTTGCACTACAGGCCAAAGATATTCATTTGTATCATCATTTAAGACTGAGGATGATGAAAAATAATATAAAAACGAATCCAGTGAGATAAAGGACAAAAATTAGGAATTCGTAATTTAATTTATCCAAGTTCATGAATACTCCGTAATAATCAATTGTGGAGCAAAATTCAAGAATGAAATTCAAAACTTGGATTCAATCAAAGATAAAAAAAAAATATTTTTTTTTACCGTGAATAGTAACTCGTGAATAGTAACCCGTGAATAGTAACTTGTCATAAAAAGATGAAAATTTCATAACAAGTTCAGACCAATATTTCAGTGAAATAATATTTCGTACGAGTATGAATGAATATACGAAACTGTAATTGGATTTTCACCCGTCATGCGGTAATCCGCGTAGACAGATCATTTCCACAATTTAATAGAAATGAATACGAAGGGTGATTCACCACGCATGCGGTAATCCGCGTAGACAGGTTATTCCCACAGATTATTAAGGAATTGAATGAATACAAAAGGTTTTCACCAGGCATGCGGTAATCCGCGTAGACAGGTTACTCCCACAGATCAATAAAGAATGAATACAAAGGGTTATTCACCATGCATGCGGTAATCCGCGTAGACAGGTTACTCCCACAGATCAATAAAGAATAGAGTAACAACCCTTACGAGTATTGAAAGAAAATAGCATTCTTTATGAATATAAAAGAAATAATACCCCTTACCTCAGTAGAAGATTGGATACTGGAGTAGTGTAGTAGCAGAATACTCTTCTTCTTTTTCTCTCTATAATTTTTCTCACTATAATAACTTTGTTCTTCAAGAATGGTGAGAAATGAATGAAATTAGCTTGCTATTTATAGGCTAGAAAAAGGTTGGACAATTACACTTTAGTACCTCCATCTTTGCCTAAATTTTTAATTTAGTCCCTCAAGTTTATAAATCTTGCACCTCCACCCCTGCAACTACCCACCAACTATTTATTATCCACCAATAAGTGGGTCCCACATGTTAACCACCCATTAATTGCTCATTTATCTGATTAATTCTCCGTTAGGTCAATTTAACATCCGAAAATCAACTATTATCGAAATAAATGTCGATTTCTACTAACATTAATATTTCCAACACAATGAAAATATTTTTATCAACCATTCATCAATTATTATATAAATTAATATTACAGAATCACAATAATGACAACCAGGTCGTTCCCAGGAAAGAGGGGGCCTTCCGATAAAGATTTTTTTCTTACTGGCGCGCAATTAACTAACCCCTTTCCTAGACAGAACTTTCTAGACATTGCCAATAATGCTATCTAATAATATCATTTAAATAATATGACTGACCATTATTGATTTAATAATATAAAATATTGTGCAAATGATACTGTGACAATAATTGAATCAATAATATGATATACTGTGCAACAACTACTGTAGCAATTATTAAATACTGAGTGACTTCTTACGTAAGCATCAATAATCAAAGATATTGTGCAATACCGTGTGCTACTTTGCAACAATGCGTATTAGTGTATTTTTATCACCGGGTATTTTAACAGTTTAACGGTAAAAGTTTTGCCGTGAAAATGTTATTTCTGTCGCTTTCTATATCCGACAATTATTCTGTTGTGGGGTCCACCAATGGCTGCGCCGTCGTACGAATATTCTCCGACAAAAGAATATTCCCCGACACAACGAATATATTATGACCACTTGCTTACTTTGTAAAATTTGCACATTCCATCCATAACTTACCACATTTATCAAATCAACACCTTACTATATCAAAATAATATATAGAGGAAATTAAATTTTTATTTATAAAAGTTGGGGTCTTACAGCATCCCCGTCTGAAAATCCTTCACAGAAAAACCCAAATGGATCAAATTCAACAGAAACCGAGTTATCAGTAGTAAATTGTCTGACTGAAACTAAGTTTTTAATCAATTTAGGGGCATGAAGGACATTCTTTAAGGTCAATGGTGGGTTCGGGGGGGGGGACAAATTTGTATGACCATAACCACGAATTGGAATGGAATGACCATTTCCGACAATTATACCACGATTATTGCTCAAATTAAAATATGACGAGAGATTACCTTGCGAAGATGTCATATGAGACGTGGCACCGGTGTCCATGTACCAGTTTGCATCGGGTGGAGTGAGACCGAGAGTGTGCATCGCAGCCTCGATGTCAGTTGGTGTTGCTGTTGCTGAATAGGCCTGCTGCTGGTGAGGACGGGGCCCAAGAATGCCGGACTGCTGCTGCTGCCTGTGCTGTGGACTGGGCTTGGCCCAAGGTGCAGTTGGATATGGACATGGTGGGATAGCCCATGGCCATTGCCAAGGCCGCTGCTGCTGCTGCTGTCCACCAGCCCACGGTGGCTGCTGCTGCCATGCCTGGGCCGACTGTTGCTGCTGTCCGCCACCCCTGTCGCCGCCGCCACCACCCTTAACGCCGCTGCGGCCACCACCATGATTTTTACCACCATTATTGGTCTTGTGTTGGCAATTTTTACCACGGTTTTGCGACGTATTTGCAGAATATGAGGAGTTGTCATCGAACTCCTTATTCGACGCAGCAATCATGGCGAAATTAGATACAGTGGCGGCTTTCTTGGCAAAACCCGCTTCTTCTAATATGAGCATGGAACGGGCTTGGTAAAAGAGTGGAAGAGGATCTTTTTGACGGATGATCGTAGCCACACCACTATAAGCATCAGTGAGACCGGCAACCATCTGTAAAACGAGCCGGTTGTTGGTGACCGGTGACCGGCGACCCGACGTTCTTAAGTTGATCAGACAAGAGTTTTAACCGTTGACAATATGCGGATGCATTAGGGAAATCCGCCATGTCAGTGGTTGAGAATTCTTGTTCAAGAGTGACGGCACGAGAATTTTTATTGTCTTGGAATATGTCACGTAACCGATTCCAAGCCTCCATTGCTGTCGAGTCGGGTTCCATGATTGTGTGCAACAAGTCACTAGAGATTGTGGAATAAATCCACTGGAGGACTGCTGCATCAAGGGTTAGCCATAAATCCTTTTCATTATCGGTTGTCGGCACCTTCTCCTTGCCTTTTTCTGGTGGGATTATGTGGTCAATAACCCTATGTGATCTACAATGAATTTTGAAAAGCTCCGCCCACGTCGCGTATTGGACGTTCTCCATCTCAAAGGTGATAGGGATGAGGGACTTGATGTTCGAGACAGCAAGAGCAGGATGAAAGGAGGAGGTTTTTGAGTCAGACATGGCTGACTAGAAGAAGGAGGAAGAAGGCTGTGAGAGGAGGCTGAGAACTGGGGCACAACGGAAGATGTGGAGCACTAGGGCTTTGATACCATGAAAGAAGGATAATTCCCTGTGTCTTCCATTCATTAAGTTAGCATCTTATATAGTTGTTACAAGCTGGATTCTCGGAAATATCTAAGGCACTAGTTATGCAATTATTCCCTAATCAAAGACTATTGCTATATTTAAGGAGACTATTGCTATACTATTGCTATATTTAAAGACTATTGCTATATTTACATTTATTTACATAAATATATTCTATCAGTATTATTTTCATCATCCTCAGTCCTAAATGGTGATATAACTGAATATCTTTGGCCTGTAGTGCAAAGATGAATGATTACTTGATGAATATCTTTGGTCTGTAGTGCAAAGATGAATGATTACCTGATGAATATCTTTGGCCGTAGTGCAAAGATGGACAAGTGTTGAGATGAACATGACCAAGCCGTAGTGCAAAAGATGAATATTGATTGATGTTACAGGGATAAAATATTGATGATGAACTTTTAAATTATAGAAAATAGTAGACATCATTCTCTACTTAACTCTTCTAATAAATTATCATTTTCGCTGCAGTTTTTGGTCTAAAACTGGTTGTCCATAATATTTTATCTGATTTGTTGAAGATTAACGATAATTTATTCTTCATTATCTTAGTCATAATATTCTTTACTAGGCTAGTTGAGCTCACCCTTTTCTTCCATTGTTCTCTTCATGAAATGAGAATATCGCGGGTACTAGTCGGGAATGGAGTGATGGTCCGAGTTAGAGCTGTAGAAGTCCTCACTATTTTTTTTTAAATAGTGTGATAATAAATATAATGAGGACTTAGTTTGAATGTTAATATTTTTTATATGTCTGTATTGACACTCACAGTTGGGTGATCATATTTTGCACGACCGTTTGATATGAAAGGTTGTATTTGAATTTTGTACCATGTATTTGGCGACTCAGAATGGGTTGAGTATTGAATCTATTTTGGGGCGTCACACCCACCCCACCCCAACAAACCAAAAAAAAATATTCAATGATTATGTATACACCCCTTACTCCTTACCCCTTACCCTCCACTCCACCCACCCCACCCAACCCCACCCCACCCCCACCCCCACCCCCACCCACACCCACACCCACACCCAAAAAAAATATTCACTCAATAATTCCATTTATTGATTTGTAAAGTAAGTATCACATACACTCAATAATTTACATAAATATAATCCAAAGATTGTTAACGTGAGTTCTCGTGTTATCTAAATTCCCTATCTAAAAAAACAAAAAAGAGGAGATAATGTTAGCAGTAGAATGGGGCGAGGGCGAGGGCGAGGGCGAGGGGGAGAGGGGGGGGTCAGATTTGGATTCTTTCCCAAATGGAAACTTGTTGGATATCATTATCATCTATATATATGTGTGTGATCTATCAATATAAGTAAGTGGGTTATGTATACACGACCCCAACCCCCACCCAAAAAAAATATTCAGTGATGTGGGTATACACCCCCTTACCCCTCACCCCAACCCACCCCACCCCACCCTCCCCTCCATCCTCATTCAAAAAAATAATATTCAGTGATTATGTATACACCACCCACCCCTCTAAAAAAATAAAAATAAAATACTTAGTGATTATGTATACATGATATATCTAATAATAATTTATTTAATTGGATCATAATAATAGTAAGTTTGAAATTTAAAATATGAGTTGATCTATATTTGAACCAAAATTATATGGTTCTAACCCACTCAACCCACATTAAAAATGGTTAATATAATTTTAATTCTTAAATGGAACCATAACTATATTTTGAAAACCAAAACCAATCCATAACCATATTTTGTTAGGCCTATCTACACCCCATTAATCATCAACAGGTAAATACAAAAGTGCCCGTCCTTCGATGCGAACCGTCACACGAATACTACATTGGAGTTAAATCTATTAAGATCAATGGGAAAACTGTTCCAATTAACACAACATTGTTGTCTATTAACAAGGAAGGATACGGTGGAACCAAGATTAGCTCGGTGAACCCCTACACGGTATTGGAAACTTCCATTTACAATGCCGTCATTAAGGCTTTCATCAAAGAACTTTCTAATGTCACCAGAATTGCCCCGGTGGCGCCTTTTGGAGCGTGCTTTAGATCTACGAGTGTTGGCAGTACGCGTGTGGGTCCCGCTGTGCCGCCTATTGACCTTGTTTTGCAGGAGAAGAAGAGTAGTGTTTACTGGAGGATATTCGGTGCAAACTCTATGGTGCAGGTAAGCAAAGATGTTTTGTGTTTAGGGTTTGTGGATGGAGGGGAAAGCACGATCATTACTTCTATAGTGATAGGTGGGCACCAAATAGAGGAGAATCTACTGGAGTTTGATATTGAGAAATCAAGGCTTGGATTTAGTTCCTCACTCTTGTTCCGCCAAACAACATGTGCTAACTTCAAGTTTACGCCCGTTTAGTTTTTTCTGCCAGTTAATTGCTTTTCAGCATTTTATGATTTTCAATGCCATGGAAATTAACTGCCAATGTTAATTGCATGGGGGTGAAGTGTACCAACAATGTGTAATTTTTGGTCATTTTCATAATAAAATTTTATAATACAGTGTGTTTTTTTTGGGGATAGTTTTAATGCACGCTACACGTTGCATGGTTGACGTAGAACTGATATTGTAATTTACATATATTATGATTTGTCTAATTAACACGGTTTTTGTCTAATTACTTGGTATTACTCGTATATATGTGATATCTAGATGTTAAATTAACAATGAAATAGTGAAACTAAATTAACACTAAAATAGCCGTTTTGTACTTGGAATAAAGAAACAAAAAAGAAAATGAAACCATAGATCTTACTATCATTTAAAAAATAAATAATGATATTTAAAAATCATAAAATGTCATTTTGACTAATCGTCATTATGATACACAACTGTTTCATATACCACTCTATGAAGACTACAATTTATGATACATTTGTGAAGGCTTATATTATGGCTGCTACATCTATGAGCATGACCACGGTGGCACCATTTGGGGTGTGCTTTAGCTCAAGAGGCGGCGGCCGGGCCTGCCGTGCCAATAATAGATCTTGTCTTACAGAGTGAAATGGTGAAGTAGAGGATTTATGGGAGAATTCAATGATTTGCTTGGGAATTTTGGATGGAGGTTTGAGTCCCATGAGTTCAATTGTTATAGGGGATTACCAGTTAGAGGACAATCTTCTGGAGTTCAATTTGGGTACTTCCATGCTTGGATTTAGCGCCTCATTGTTGATGAAGCAAACCACTTGTTCCTACTTCAAATTGTTCTCCAACCCAACTCGGTAATCTTTTTTTTTTTTTTTTTTTTATCTGTTTTATATCGTGGGTACTGGGAGTTCTAGATCCCCAATAGTCACTATAGTCTTGTACAGTTATTTCTAGGTTAATGGTATGAAACTAGATGAAAAAAAAACAAGATCAAGAAACCCTCTATCATTTAGAATAAACCTTTAAATAAATGAAAATATTTTCGATTTTAGATTTTGAAATAGTACCTTGTTTCGTCTTTGTTTTTTACATAATTCGCAATAAAAAATTCAACATGTAAAGTGACAATATATATTATCTTCCTTTTAAATGAGTCGTCTCAATTTTTAGTTAAAAAATATTTCAAATTGACTTTTAAAAGTCAAGAATGATCATAAAATTTCTAATTGCTGGTTTGGGAGTGAAAATTCGTCTTCATTGTTCGGGCTGAGTTTTGGACGGAAAAGAAAAAATAGAAAACTTAAATTAGAACAGAAAAGAAAAGAATAGAAAATTTGAAGTTTTTATTTGTGTTGTTTCTGAGTTTTTAATAGAAACAAATAGAAAATTTAAAAAAATTCTTTTTTTTGTGTTTTTGAATTCCAATTAAAAGAAAAGAAAAATATTATTTTTAAAAATTTACCCTTTTATTAATTATAAACATTAAACCATGAATAAAAATATACAAGATAAATATGGGAATTATAATTGCCGCTAGAGGCTCCTTCGGCAGCTTGTTTGCAAAATTAAAGTGGCAATACATATAATGGAGGGCATAACAGTAAATTGGCGGGTCATTTTGGAGTGGAGTGCCTGACGCTACAGCCAGTAGCGGCATGGGAAAAAAATTGATCTTGGCCTTTGCTCATTCTGATCAAGGGTTAAAAAGTTGGTTGCTAAACAATGTTTTTGACAATCGGTTGTCACGGATTATTACCCTATATATATAGGATATGATCCATAGCATCTTGTTGCTATGGATGAAAAACTGGTATATATCATCTTAACCTTCCATTCCAAAAATAAATGGCTGGAATTGAAAAGAACATCACGCTGTCTGCTAGTACTACTAGCGGACGTGATTAATGAAAATTTAAGACGAATTCGCCCCCGCTTTTAGCCCAAAAAAATTATTGAATGCTCCGCTAGAATTACAAAATTTGAGAATAAGTCTAGAGCATCAATGGTAAGAGAAGTCTGCACAAACTGAATTTCTAAAGCAAAAACATCATCAAATTCAAGTAATTATGAGGTAAGCTTTGAGTTTTTGTTATGTTCATAACAAATTAGTTAATCTATGTTAAAATTTATATATATATATATATATATAAATGTACGTATATAGTGGATTGTTTTTCTTTGCTTCATAGAATTTCATTTCAATCTAGTAATTCGTATATGTCATACTAATTGTGTGTGTATGCATTTGTATTTGTGTTGTTCTGATCATTGAAATTTTTGGCATAAAAGTCCAGTTTAACATTGTTGACCTTGAGAAAGGCTATTTACTCGATTCACAATATGATTGCGTCCACCATGAACAGTTTTATTTTATGTGATATTGACGTCTATCTCACAATTAAACTCGTCAAACTGTAGCTATTAAACTCGAAAGGCTTTTTGATGAAGGACCATGGCCAAAATTGACTGCTTATGTAATGCTCCCTAATACTCCTGTTTCATGGAATACAGTACAGACTGAAATTATGTTTAATTTCTTTTATGAGTAGTTCTACGCAGATAATTTTTTTGGATTGGAATATTGGATATTTTTAATTATTTTTTTTGCTTTTCTTGTGACTCTCAAAAAATGTATAGTATTTATTTCAATCGAAATTTTTACAAAATGCAGACTGTACAACTCTTGTTCGGATATAATCCATCGATCCCTGCGTGGACTAAAGACCTGGGCCGAGAAAGGATTATTGAGCCCAATGGGCCGAAGCCAATGTCAGATCCGATTGATAATGTTCGGGATCGGGCATTCGAGTCCTCTGGGCCGGAATCCTGACCCGATTGACGGTGCTCGGTATCGGGCATCCGAGTTATTTGGGCCGGAGCTCGGACCGGTTTGATGGTGTTCGGGGGTCGGGCATCCGAGTCCTTCGGGTCGGAGTCCAAACCAGATTGGTGATGTTCAGGATCGGGCATCCGAGCCCTTCGGGCCGGAGTCCAGAGTAGTTTATTTGGGCCCAAACCGAAGATTATTACTTGGGTGGAATCAGAAGTGATAAGGAGTCTAAAATGGTTAAGGATTTTAATCCTAATCATATTTGAATACCAACTCCAAAGGCAAGTGTTTGGATTGTATCCAACTTGCACTTTTAAAGGAGAATGTGTTGGACCCAAATAATAGTAGCTGTCATTGTAAGACCCCAACTTTTATGAATAAAGATTTAATTTTTCTTATATATTATTTCGAAATAATAAGGTGTTGATTTGATAGATGTGAAAAGTTATGGGTGAAATGTGCGAATATTTTAAAATGAGCAAGTGGTTATAAAATATTCATTTTTGTCGGGGAATATTCGTTTGGTCGTGAAATATTCTTGTTGTCGGAGAATATTCGTACGACGGCGCAGCTATTTGTGGGCCCCACAACAGAATAATTGTCGGATATAGAAAGCGACAGAAATAACCTTTTTATAAAATAACGACGTAGTTGTTACCGTTAGTACTGTTGAAATATCCGGTGGTTAAAATACAATGATACGCGGTGTTGCACAGTAGCACACGGTATTGCACAGTATTTCGAATTATTGAGTCTTACGTGAGAAGGAACTTATTCAATTATTGTTACAGTAATTATTGTTCAATATTTTATATTATTGACTCAATAATTGCTACGTTCATTTACTCAATAATTGTTACATTGATATTTTATTGACTCAATAATTGCTACGTTGCTATTTTATATGATTGATTCAATAATGGCTACAGTTGATAGTTTGTATTATTGATTCAATAATTGTCACTGCATAGTATTTTACATTATCAACTCAATAATTCATATTATTTGAATAATATTATTAGATAGCATTATTGACAATGTCTAAGGAAGTTCTGTCTAGGAGGGGTTATTTAATTGCGCGCCAGTAAGGAGAAGTCCTTATCGGAAGGCCCCCTCTTTCCTAGGAACGACCTGGTTGTCAATATTGTAGTTTTGTAATATTATTTGTGAATAATTAATTATTGATTTATATGAGAAAAAAATATTTATTTTGTGGATATAAAAGAAGGAATTAGTGCTGATGTGTTTTTATCAATATTTTGGGTGTGGATAATCATCTGTTTATGAATTTTGGATAATTTATGTTTGAAATTTGGAAAAACTTTCTTCTACAAAATTGTAGAGAATTAAATTTCCTATAGAAGGACATGAAAATTGTATTTTTCTGACAAAGGGGCTATTTATTATGAATTATTGAAATTTCGGAAAATAAATATTTTTTAATGGGTGGGCCCCATTTTTGTTGAAAATTCTAAAATTTTGCAAGCCGCCAGGTGGCGGGAATTTTTTTTTAAAAATAATATATTTTATTATTTTAGTCTCCTTGGGCATCCTAAGCTTTTCCTATAAATAGGGTGCTTAGGTTAGAATTGAAAATCACACCAGAATCAGAAGTTTTCTCTCTCTATAATATCGAGCGTATTTTTGTGAGTATTTCAATACTTTGAGTATTAGTATTCAGTGCAAGTTTCCTTCGGTATTATATCCGATATTCTAGTCAGAGGTACTATTTTTTTGAGGTAAGGGATGGTAAGAGATGTTATTTTCTTTCGTAAATGATGTTATTCTTTTCAATATAATTATACCAAAATATTGGCATGGATTTTATGATGAAATTCTTACTTTTTCCGTCGGGATTACTATTCACGTATACGGCACTATTCACGTATACGGTACTATTCACGGAAAAATTAAATTTTCTTCTATATGTCCAAATTGCTTGTTAAGATTTTTATCTTTGATTGTATCCAAGTTTTGAACTCTATTCTTGAATTTTGCTCCACAAAGTATTAGTACGGGATATTTTTGAACTTGGATAAACTAAAATACGAATCCTTAATCTTTGTCTTTTATCTCACTGGATTCGTTATTTATATTATTTTTCATCATCCTCAGTCCTAAGTGGTGATATAATTGAATATCTTTGGCCTGTAGAGCAAAGATGAATGATTACTTGATGAATATCTTTGGCCGTAGTGCAAAGATGACAGGTGTTGAGATGAACATGACCACTGATGATACAAATGAATATTTTTGGCCTGTAGTGCAAAGATGAATATTGATTTGAGATGTATATTGATTGATGTTACAGGGATAAAATATTGATGATGGACTTTAAAATCATAGAAGATAGTAGACTTCATTCTCTACTTAACTCTTCTAATGAATTGTTATTTTCGCTGCGAATATTGATCTAAAGTTGGTTGTCCATTATATTTTATCTGATTTGTTGAAGACTAACGATAATTTATTTTCCATTATCTTAGTCATAATATTCTTTACTGAGCTAGTTGAGCTCACCCTTTTCATCTATTGTCCTCTTCAGGAAATGAGAATGTCGCAGGGACTAGTCGGGGGACAGAGTGATGGTCCGAGTTAGAGCAATAGTAGTCCTCACTATTTTTAATAAATAGTGTGATAATAATTGTAATGAGGACTTAGTTTGAATATTAATGTTTTTTACATATTTGTAATGACACTCACAGTTGTGTGGTCGTATTTTGTACGATCGTGTGATATACAAGTTTGTATTTGAATTCTGTACCATGTATTTGGCGACTCAGAATGGGTTGGGTTGACTGGACCTATTCTGGGGGCGTCACAGCCATGTTTAGGAGTCATAATACAATTCGGTTGTGGACTCTAAGACGGTGAGAATGGCTATAAATACAAGGCTTGACCAACATTAACAGGTAATGCATTTTTGAGCACTAAATACTAAAGCCTCCATTGTTAAATCTTGTGACCAGCCTGTACTCATTCTCACATCGGAGCTATCACCCGGCGGCACAAGCCGTCAAGCTTCGTGTGTGACTCGTTATTGTGCAGGTTCAAGCGCGTGAATTCTGTGATTGAACGTGCCAGCAAAACTTGGCGTTAACAACCCTGTTCTTGTATATGTATCCAAATTACATGCTTAATTAGGTTTTTTTTTAAACCCCACTTTTTAGGGAATACAATATAATTTTATAATTAAGTACATCATCACTGTTACAATATTAAGAACCAATCAGACCTCACTAAAAGATGAAAATCTAAATTCACAAACAAACCTCATATAGAGACAAAACAAGATTTTCTGTAATGAAAAAAATAAACTCACATAAATGAGAATCGAACATGAGATCTCACCGGCAATTAATTAGGTATGTTTGAAAGAAACAGAAAGAGAATTTTTTTTTTTTGATTTTGTATGGCTAGGACAGGCACTTGAGGTAAGAATTTATTTATATTATTATCGCCCAATTTATCAAGATTATATTGGTCTCCTGTCGCCCAAAGTTTCGATCCCATAGTATGTGAATTAAATAAATGATAATTCTGATGCAACCGTTGCTATCAGGCACATAGGAAAATTTGGTTATTGGCATTCATTCCTTTGATTCTCTGTTTTTAAAAAGCAAATTGCTAAACAACGTTCACGTCTTATTTTATCTCTATTATTAGTCTAACATAACACCCTTCAAATATAAAATCTCAAACCATGTAGTAGTGTCACATTAATTGACCATCGTACCAATAAATAAGCAATATAGATCACGAGTGTCGAATAAATTGTGCATCATCTATCTTAAGATTGATAAATATGAAGTCAAATTAATAACTTTTAAAATCAATAAATAAATAAATCTAACAATTTTGTAAGATCTAATAAATAAACTAATTAAAATTTACTAATAATCCCCAAGTTTCATTATTTCAAAAAAAAATGTGGTATATGTTCTTGAGCCTTCACTTTACAAATTACCATCAGTTGTACATGCGGTCCTAATAAAGGAGGAAAAACTAAGCCAAATTTGGTTAGTCAAATTTATTTGATATATTCATTAAATTCTTCACACTTTACAATAATCTACACTCAAACAATATTTCAAAAGTCAAATTGTATTTTTAATCTTGAAACGGAGAGAGGGAATAGTATTGAAAACAAATGGCGAACCATTTTTTTTCTACTTAAAAGAAACACGAAACTCGAAAGTAACTTGAGCAACTCTTAATTTTCTCCTTTTGGGAAAGCAACACACCAACTATGGCTAACCAACAGCTAGCCTAGCCACATCTGAATTACTTCTTGTACTTCTAGCCATCACAGTTGTTAACGTCAAGATTTCGTCACGCGCCTCAATCACCAAAACGCGCTTCAATCCTGCACAGTAAACACGTCAGCACCGGATCTCGATGGCTTTGGGCCATCGGGGATGGCTCTGGTGTGAGAATAAGTACAAGCCGGAAAAAGGATTAACAATGGAGGTTGTGTGTTTTAGTGTCTGGAGAGAAAATGTTACGTTACCTTCTTTGTATAGTGCCCTGAACCCATATATTATCTCACCAACTTGTATGTTTTTCCCCGATGCTTATGTCAGCTGGCTTTATGCAGGCTTTACCATACCTTGCTCTCCACCCAGTCAACATTATGTTAACTCCTCATTAATGAAGGAGGCTTAAAACAGCTTAGCTGATCTAATCAATCAGCCGCCTGCTAAACCTCTTTTTAGCTAACCCTTCTCTAATAAGCTACTCACTCACAAACTGCCACCTGTCCTCCACTACCACCTCCAGCCCAAGCTTTATGTTAATAAGCAATTAGATAATAGCCCAATACTCCAAGAATAAAACCGGGTATGACCCGACTGGTCCAATTAGTTCTGACCCAAACGGCCCAAAAGGTTACGGCCCAACATTGCCCCCTAGTCTTTTATTAAACAGAGTGTTTGATGAAAGAGTATAAGAGTCCGGCCCAACCACCAAAAAGAATTCAAACAGATTCGGCCAAGTCCACTTAGAAAACCCAGAACCGAATACAGACCCCCAACTCCTCAAATCCACCGTCAGACGCCAACTCTTTAATTTTAAAAAGGAACCGTCAGCTATTAACCCTTCGAGTTCAAATCCAGGCACCAAATCTGCATCTCCATCATTACATTTATTGAATGTGTAGCCTTTGGGTTTCGTGAATTGCCGAAAAGACTCCTCTATAAAATCCCCGAATCTCCAACTTAGATAGTTTTGCCTGCCCATTTGAGTCTCAAAATACTCCAGCTTCATTCTTCTTCTTTCGACTTTCTCTCTCTCTCTCAACCTGTTAACAATGGCCGCCCAGAAATTCGACAACACTATCCCTTCATCTGAAACTCTGTCAGGGTCTGTTCCAGCTACTCAAGACCCTACCCAAACCGTTTCAGAGATAAATCCCAAATCAAAACCCTCATCTGGCAAAAATCTCCCCCCTCCTATTCCTAAGATCCCTCCTTTTGATTTCAAGGATGAACACCAACACCCTATCGCCAACAGCCCCTCTACTCTTTCAGAGGATGATATCAACACCATCCGTGTGCGTTATCAATTTCCAGACACTCATCAACTGAGAGTGCCTGCCCCTACGGAGCGAATGTATCAACGCCCCGAGGGCTGGACCGCCATGCCCCTCACCTTTCTGGAAAAAGGTGTCTGTTTTCCCTTCACGCCTTCATCGTAACCCTTCTAGGGTTTATAGGAGTGGGATTTGCCCAACTGGCTCCTAACTCCTATATTCACATCCTTACATTTATCGCTTTCTGTGGCGAGATAGGGGTCTCTCCCTCTATTGATTTGTTTTTTAGTCTTTTTACCTCGAGCAAATCACGCGAACCGCGTTTCAAGGTGTTAGGTAAACAAGCCCCAAAATCTAATGCCAGGTTCGAGAAACGCCCCTTGATGGATACTCCTTCAAGTAATAAAAAGTGGTATGAGAAATGGTTCTTCGTCAAAGGACCCGAAGTCTCTTCCATCCCTGACTGGACTACCGCTGCACACACCTCGGCAGACTTAGGCGATCTTCCCGAGGATCGTGTAAGAGAGATAGCGAGACTTATGGAGAAACTTCCCTTAAAAGAATGGAGTTTCATACTTCTGAGCAAGCAAGCGTGATTGTATGACCACCAATGTAAGTCCGAAGCTAACACCTATTTAATTTCTCAAATTTCTTTCAATAACTATCCTAAAACAGTTTCCTTTAATTTTTTCAGTATCTCTTTTCAAGCCTACCTCTTTCGATCGAAAAGAATTGGAGGAGTTTCTTTTTGCTGAATCAGCCCAAGATCCCCCCGAGGCTCAAGAAACCGAAGTCCGAACCACCAAACCCAATACCACTGAAGAGGCGAGCCGAATTCGTCTGAAGAAGAAGGCTATCAAGAAATCAAAACTTGCACCCGTGCCCACCCTCAATGAAAATCTTCTTGACATGCTTATTGCCGAACGTACCAAGATCCTTCATACAAAAAAGAAAAAGGCCAAGGCCAAGATTATCCTCTCGCAGCTGAGGAATTAAGGGTGCCCCACTCTAGAACCAGCCATCCCCCATCTTCACCAATCGAAGCCGATGAATTCGACGTGGAACACAGTTCTCCTCTTGTTCGGAAAAGAAAAGCCCTTTCAGATGACCAGCCACTCTCGCCTCCCCTTAAGCAACCGACACCTTTACCAGAATGAGAAGTACCCCCTTCGCCTCCTTTATCATCCTTCTATGGTTCAAAATCGGGGGTTCCCGGTTCACCCAGTTTATGGCCGGATCGAAGGGAAGATTTTCCTTTACACCTTTACGACTCCTTTGTTTTGGATACCGATAATCACCGCTTTGGCAACAGTTCGATTTCTGACTTTATTGAGGAAGGCATGATCAACCAAGCCAGAGTGAGTAAATCTTTAATCGATCATTTCTATTCACGAATACTTTCTTGAATTTTTTTCTTAACTCCGAATTATTATAGGCAAACGGGATCTTCGGGCGTCTTCACCAGAAACACAAAGAAGTTGAGGTCGATGAGGGGGCGGCCCGAAGAGAAAATGCCATCTTAAGATCTGCCTTGGCGAAGGAGAAAAGCGAACACGAGAACCTCTGCTTCAACTGTAAAGGTCTCTAAGATGATCTTGCCAAGATGAAAGAACATCTGTCTTCAGCCGAAGTTCTCCAACAAAGGACTGCTGAACAGAATGAAGGATTGCAACGGGCCAACGACCAACTAGCTCAAAATAACCGAAGCCTGACCCAAGCGGTTGCCGAAGCCAAGATTTCTGAAGAACAACATCTTCATCTTCGAGGCAAAGTCGAAGTGGAACTTCGCAACCTCAAATTGGATAGCCCTCCCCTTACGGACGAGCTTCGCCAAAAAATTCAAAATGAATATTGCAAGTCTCCGGTGTTGACTAAGGAAATATTGAAAATGTATACTAAGGGCTATGAGGCGGCCCGAGGCAAAGACAAGGCTAAGTTGGTTGTTGCCTCCCTGAACCCAATTATCCTTGAATCTTCTGAAGATGAAGAAAATGAAGAATAGTCCTGAAGACGTCCTACCTTTTCCTTATTTTAGTATTTATGTTTTTATGAACTTTTTGAAAACTTTAATTTATTATTGTAACTTTTGTTTTTTCGTTTAATGATATATATCTTATCCCTTATTACTCCTTTTCATTTCGGGTTATACTGTTATTTAAACGATATATAATTTAAACTCAATACTTCAAATAAAATCAAGTAACAATGTAAGAAAAGACTTACTCATTACCAAAGAGTATTATATGCCATTGTTAGAATGAATAATTCACCGAACTTTCAATAAGAATATTAGTTCCGAAGAACTTGTAATGTCATCCGGCCTTATAACAATTTGGTAATCCCGTTCTCTCCGAGAGCCGAAGGGGTTAGACCAGAAATATTCACTTCGCCGTCCTAAGGCCGAAGGAATCCAACCTTGTTCAGCCAAAAATATATTTTACTTCGCTATGAGGAGACGAAGGAATCCAACCCTATACCAAGCTGGCAACCTCGTTCTCTCCGAGAGATGAACATGTTTAACCCAAAAAATATTCCTCTTCGCTTTGTCAAAAAAGTCAAAGGGATCCAACCTTATAATTGGTGACCACATTCTCTCCGAGAGCCGAACGTGTTGGACCATTAATAGTTCGTTTCGCTACGAGGAGACGAAGGAATCCAACTTTATACCAAGCTGGCAACCTCGTTCTCTCCGAGAGCCGAACAGGTTTAACTCAAAAAATATTCCTCTTCGCTTGTCAAAAAATTCGAAGGGATCCAACCTTATAACTGGTGACCACGTTCTCTCCGAGAGCCGAACGGATTGGACCATCAATAGTTCACTTCGCTACGGGGAGACGAAGGAATCCAACCTTATTCCAAGCTGGCAACCTCGTTCTCTCCGAGAGCCGAACAAGTTTAACCCAAAAAATATTCCTCTTCGCTTGTCAAAAAAGTCGAAGGGATCCAACCTTATAACTGGTGACCACGTTCTCTCCTAGAGCCGAACATGTTGGACCATCAATAGTTCGCTTCGCTACGGGGAGACGAAGGAATTCAACCTTATTCCAAGCTGGCAACCTCGTTCTCCCCGAGAGCCGAACAGGTTTAACCCAAAAAATATTCCTCTTCGCTTGTCAAAAAAGTCAAAGAGATCCAACTTTATAACTATCAGGAAGAAAAGCCATCATTGGAGAAAAAAGCCACTTTTATTGATAATGGTCGTAGTAGTTACAGATTTCCGGACTTGGACCCTGACTCTACTGAAAATATTTGCAGAGCCTTCCAGCGTGCCAAGTATTCTTAATCTCAGACCCATCTAAGGCTCGCAACCGGTAAGTTCCGGGCTTCGGTACGCTAACGACTTCGTAAGGGCCCTCCCAATTTGGCATGAGTTTACCCATATTCTGAAGTGTAGAAGCCTCTACCTCTCGAAGAACAAAATTCCCAACTTCGAATCTCCGAAGTTTTACCCCTTTGTTGTAGTATTTAGCCACACGACGTTGATATGTAGCCAATTTTACCAAAGCTGCCTCTCGGACTTATTCGAGCAGATCTAAATTAGCTTTGAGTCCCTCATCATTATACAATTCTTTAAACTGACTGACCCGAAGACTTGTAGATCCAATTTTCACCGAAACTAGAGCATCAGAACCGTATGCCAGTCGAAATGGTGAGTCTCCCCATTGTAGTCCTTGGCGTAGTTCGATAAGCCCATAGCACGCTAAGTAATTCTTCAGGCCATCTTTCTTTGGCATCATCCAGCCTTCTTTTGATCCCATTCAGGAGTATTCTGTTAGTCACCTCAACTTGCCCATTAAATTGTGGATGAGCAACCGAAGCCTTTCGATGCTAAATTCCTAACTCCTTTAAGAATGCCTCAAACTTTGATCCCACAAACTAGCGTCCATTATCTGAAATTACCACCATAGGAATACCAAATCGGAATACTACTAACTCCTTCAAAAACTTCAAGCATTCTTGCTCCGTGATCAGCCGAAGCGGCTTCGCCTCTACACACTTAGTCATATAATCAATTGCCACTATAACAAAACTGACCTGACATTTCGCTTTCGGGAGCGGACCCAGTATATCTACCCCCCTAGACAGCAAAAGGTATAGGAGATAAAATCGAGTATAGCTCTTCTGGTGCCTAATGTGGGATCGGACTATTCAACTGGCATTTAGGGCATTTCTTCACATAATTGGAAGCCTCTTTGAAAATTGTTGGCCAATAAAAACCCTGATGAAGCACTTTATACGCTAACGACTTCGCGGCCATGTGATCACCATAGATACCTTCATGAACCTCCCGAAGGATATATTCAGCTTCAGACGGAACCAAACATTTCAGCAATGGAGATGAATAAGCCCTTCGATACAGATCTCCATCAATAAGTATGAAGTTTGCACTTTTGTATTTCACCTTCTTAGCCAACATCTGATCTGAAGGTAGTACGCCATCTACTAAATAGTTTATATACGGGGTCATCCAACAATTAGACCGCTCCACGCACATTACTTCCCCATGCTGGATGCTGGCTTGTTTCATGATTTCCAAGTAAACTGTCCCGTTAAAAGCGCTTGATTCAGTAGTAGCCAGCTTCGATAATGCATCGGCGTTTAAATTATCAGTTCGACCAACACCTTGAAATTCGCACGAGCCGAAGTATTAAAGTCGATCTTTCAACTCTGCAAGATACTTAACCATTTTAGAGCCTCGAGCTTCATATTCCCCCGAAACTTGTTTGATGACCAGCTGAGAATCACTGTAAATAATCAACTTCTGAACCTCCAAACTCTTGGCCAGACGCAACCCTGCTAGCACCGCCTCGTATTCAGCCTCGTTATTCTTTGCCCTGAATTCGAACCTGATAGCCTGCTGCACTTTGAATCCCTCCGGACTCGTCAGAATGATCCCAGCACCACTAAGGTCTGAAGTAGAAGATCCATCAACATATAATGTCCAAAAATCGTGTACCTGCTGAAGGGTAGCCACCGTTTCCGTAGATCTCTCTGCTTTATCCAGACTCCCATCATCTTCGAAAAACGAGCATTCTACCACAAAATCGGTTAAGGCTTGACCTTTAATAGTTGTCCGTGGATAGTACTCTATGAAGAACTGAGATAATTCCATCGTCCACGCAGCAAGTCTCCCCGAAACCTCTGCCTTCCCCAACACCTTCTTCAGTGGCTAATCCGTGTATACCACTATTACCCGACCTTGGAAGTACTGCCGAAGCTTTCTACTAGCAATGACCAAAGCAAAGGCAAACTTCTCAAGGTTTGGATACCTTATTTTTGCGTCCCTAAGGGCATGGTTCATATAGTAAACCGGGTGCTGCTTACCCCCAACTTCACGCACCAAAACTGCTTCTACTGCCAATGAACTTGCAGCCAGATACAAATATAAAGGTTCAGCAGGAACTGGCTTTACCAACAATGGGGTCTAAGACAAATATCTCTTGATTCCTTGGAAAGCTTCCTCGCACTCTGAAGTCCACTGGAACGTCTTCGCATTCTTCGGCCCTTTCAATGTGTTAAAAAACGGCAAGCACCTTTCTGCCGATTTAGACATGAACCTCCGTAACAATGCTATTCTACCAGTCAAACGCTGGACATCCTTGTACGACTGTGGGGATTTCATGTCCAAGATAGCCTGGATTTTCTCTGGGTTAGCTTCGATACCTCTCTTATTGACCAAATATCCCAAAAACTTGTCTGCTCCTAACCCGAAAGTGCATTTAGTTGGATTCAGCTTCAAATCATAATGGCGAATCGTCTAAAAACACTCCACTAGATCGTCCAGATGACCACGAACTGACATGCTCTTAACAATCATATCATCAACATAGACCTCCATATTCTTCTCGAGCTGCTTTGTGAAGACGCGATTCATCATTCTCTGATACGTAGCTCCAGCATTTATCAAACTAAACGTCATTTTTTTGTAGGCGTACACCGACCGATGAGTAATGAAAGTTGTCTTCGAAATATCCTCATTGCACATAGAAATTTGGTGATATCCCGAAAAAGCATCCATGAAGCTCAGCAAGGCATACCCCGAAGTTGCATCAATAAGTTGGTCAACATGAGGCAGAAGATAGAAGTCCTTCGGACTCGCCTTATTCAGATCAGTATAGTTTATACAAACTCGCCATTTTCCATTATGCTTCTGCACCAGAACCACGTTTGCCATCCACTCCGGATAGTCAATCTCGAAGATAAAGTCTGCAGCCAATAACTTGGCGACCTCCTTGTCAATTATTTTCTGTCTCTCTGGCGCGAAAATCCTTCTCTTCTGCCGAACTGGCTTCTTAGCTGGATCCACTTGCAATCTGTGCTCAGCCACTTTCCGACTCACCCCAGGCATGTCACTAGGAACCCAAGCAAAGACATCGGCATAACACCGAAGCAACTCCATCAGATTTGTTCAGAAAGGCTCCGGCAATCCCTAATCGATTTTCACAGTTTTCTTTTTCTTTCCCTGAATTAACTCGATCTCTTCGGTCTCCCCCGCTGGCATGACTAATGGTTCCGTTTTTCTTTCTGTAAATGGTTCCATTTCAATGGCCATGGTATGCTTCTGCTTGTTGACTCCTACTCCCGAAATGATTAGAGCATTTCGATAACACCTCCTCGCCAAGTCCAGATCTCCTGCAACTTCGCCAACTCCCTGGGGCGTAGGAAACTTAATTTTGAAGTGGGAAATTGAAGTAACTGCCTGCAAAGCTGTTAAAGTATGTCTCCCCAAAATGGTATTAAATGCAAAATCCACATGTACGACGTAAAACCAACACATAATTTGAACTTGTTGGGGAACCGTTTCGAAGACAACCGGCAGCTCAATGGTTCCTGCCACTTTGACTGGATCGTTGCTGAAGCCATATAAAGGGGCCTCCTGCCCAATTTCCATCTTCTGACCATCCAAAGGCATCCTGTGATAAGCATGAGCATATAGAATATCCACCGAAGAGCCATTGTCGATCATCATCCTCTTCATATCCACCGAACCAACTTGTGCAGTGATCACCAAGGCTCCTTCATGTGGTTCGATAGGTTCCGAAGGGAAGTCTTCATCCATGAAAGAGATCATGGAACCCGGGTACGCCCTTTCAGCCTTCGGAGGTTTATCTGCCAGAGTCATCACCGAATCCAGGTATCCCCGTCTTTTCTTCCCTCCAACCTTGCTCATGTTACCTCCAGAGATCACATCCACAAGATGCCTTGCCGTCTGGTTCTGCACTGGTTGAGCCGGCTGGGCGACTTGCACTAACTCCCTATTCCTTGGCTATTCCCTCTGCTGTTCTCACCCTGCTACATACTGTACCAGAGTACCATTTTGAACTTTTCTCTCAATGAACTCCTTCAAACTCCAGCAAGAATTCTTATCATGCCCGACCATCAGGTGTTAGTTACAGTACAAAGCGGGATCTTCAGACCCTGGTCGGGGATTATTTTTAGGCGGTTCGAAGTATGGTTGGTTCTTTATCTGTTCCAGAATAGTAGCCCGATCTGTGTTGAGCTGCGTATACACCTTATTCACTTTCTGAGTAGGAACGGGCAGACGATCTCCCCTGGGTGTCCAGTTATTGTTATACCTCTTTTGATTTCCTTCGAACCGATCATTACCGCCACCATTCCTCTTCTGACTACCATTTGTCTTTTCCTTGTCTTTCTCTTTTGCCTTCTCCGAAGAGCCTTGCTTCAAACTAGCCATCGCCTCTTTTACCACAATGAAGCCATCCACTTCCTCAAATGCTTCAGCCAAGCTTTTAGGGTGTTTGAGCATCAACTTCTTCACCAGTTTCTCGACTTTACCAGATCCAAGCCATTCTGAAACAACCCCACTGCCTGAAGATCATTGAGATCGGAAACCTATCCCACAACTTCTCTAAACCTTTTCACATATTGACCCAAAGTCTCACTCGGGTATTGCCTCACTTGTGCCAACGATCCCGTGGGCTTTGCCTTTCTTTTGTTACTCCCGAACCGAGCATGGAACTTATCACTCAAATCAGCCCAAGATGAAATCGAATCCGAAATCAAAGTCCCCATCCACTGCCTTGCATCCTTTCTCAACGTCAATCAAAAGGTCTGACATTTAGTTGCGTCTGAATAGTCGTAATAATCCATCAACCTCTCAAACGCCTGACTATGGTCGTACGGGTCTCCAGAACCATCGTAACTTTCCATATGGGGGAGCTTATTACCGGGATCCGCCTGCTCCTTCAGAATTTCAGAAGAGAAAGGAGAAGTTTTCTTACACGGAGTCTCCTTCTCCTGTTGGACTTCTGCCAACTGTTTTCGAAGATCCTTCATTTATGCGGCCAAGAGCTCAAGTCCTTCTGGCTTCGGCTTTGGAGAAACCTCTCTCCTCGGAGAGCATTTCTTCTTCTGCTTAGTTCGGTCGAGGTAAGAATCCGCAAGGTGGTGTGTCTTCTTTAGATTCTTTGGGGAATGATCACCTGATACGCTTCGGCTACTATCCTCTTCACTATACTGAGAATAATATTCAATACGAGGTACCTTCATTGCGGGTTCGGGAGATCGGCCTCTTGATCTGCTTCGTCTTCTGTCGTTACCCTCGTCCCGAGAACCCTCATGGTGAGAGGCCCTCTTCGGATCTTCAGGAACATGAAGTCTTCCTCTGCTTCGGACAGGAGAATGGCTCCGCAGCCTATTTTTCGAATGCCTGAAATCTTCATCACCCTTCGTCCGCCTACCCATAGATCTACCCGGCTCTTCAGGTTGAGTATAACTGGATGCCTCACCTTCCATCTCAGTCATAAAAATCATCTGTTTGGCAATCTCCTCCCTTTGTTGCAGAAGTGCCTTCAAAGCCATGTCGATTTTCTGTGCCATTTTAGCCAAAGTAGACACCTTGTCTAACTGTCCTTCTTGGTGTTGGGTTCTAGGCGGTGTACCTTCTACCCTTTTCCGATCATTACCAGGTTCTTTATCGGGAGTAGCGAACAACTTCCTTTTAACACCACTATGATCTTTTGCACGCAGCTTCTCTGGAACATCCTGCGACCCAAGCCTTTCATGAACACTTCTTGAAGGACCTAGCCTATCTTTTACGGAAACCCTCTGATGAGAAGAACTTGTTGTCGTCGGTTGCCCTTCGGCTGTAATCGTTTTACTTTTCACCATGACTTCCGATGTAAGACGTTCAATAAGTTGTGATTGAAAACCAGAAACACTAAAAAAAAGTCCTCCTTCTAGCGCCGATCTTAACGCCAAGATTTCGTCACGCGCCTCAATCACCAAAACGCGCCTCAATCACCATAACGCGTTTCAATCCTGCACAGTAAACACATCAGCACCGGATCTCAACGGCTTTTGGGCCGTCGGGGATCGCTCCGGTGTGAGAATAAGTACAGGCCGAAAAAATGATTAACAATGGAGGTTGTGTGTTCTAGTGTCTAGAGAGAAAATGTTACGTTACCTTCTTTGTGTAGTGTCCTGAACCCATATATTATCTCACCAACTTGCATGTTTTCCCCCGATGCTTACGTCAGCTGGCTGCATGCAGGCTTTACCATACCTTGCTCTCCACCCAGTCAACATTATGTCAACTCCTCATTAATGAAGGAGACTTAAAATAGCTTAGCCCATCTAATCAATTAGCCGCCTGCTAAACCTCTTTTTAGTTAACCCTTCTTTAATAAGTTACTCACCCACAAACTGCCACCTGTCCTCTACTACCACCTCCAGCCCAAGCTTTATGTTAATAAGTAATTAGATAATAGCCCAATACTCCAAGAATAAAATTGGGTATAACCCGACTGATCCAATTAGTTCTGACCCAAAAGCAACAACAGTGTACAATAAATAACAAACAACTCTCCAACATCACAACCAGCCTTTTAATTAGCACGTGTATATATATATATGTAAAACATGCACGGAGTTCATTAATTTTGACACCTAAATATTTCTAACCATGCATCTTCTTCACATCTATTCAACTATCTAATGAATCCTTCAATAAGGGATACTCATTTTGGAAACCTACTGTCCCATTCACCAATTTTGATGATGAAAAACTTGATAGACGATGATCAAACTTGTCTGGTAATTAATGTCTCAAATGATGCATCAATTAACAAGCAACCAATCTAAGTATGAGCAAGATATTGGGCCTAATACAGTGTTGAGGAATGGAGATGTTTTTACCAATAATGCAGCTTTTTCTTGCAGCAGCTTACCTTTCGGAATAGATACAAGTTACAACTCTGGCTAGAATGGTAAGATCAAAAACGAGTCTTGCTGCTTTTTTTTTTTACATATCAGAAACTAATGGCGTAGAAAGCACAACATTATGCTATAACAAATTTGTGTCTGATAACTTTCATTTTAATGTTCCATTTCGGAATAGATACAAGTATTCTATATGTTTAAAGCAAATTCCGAGGGTTGGTGAACATATTCCAACCAACTTAAAATGAAGTGGAACAGAGTCATCCATTATTGGAGTTAAAACTGCTGTTAAGTGCTAAGCCCTTCCTGATTAAGTAGCTTGGGAGCCAAAAATGGCGCGATAAGGTCCGGCTAGTCTATCTTAGCTGCTAAAAGTCTAATATAGACACTGCAACTCCCCATTCAACATTTTAAGAAAGGCTCTTGTTCATTTTTTTAATTATCTGAAAGAAGAAGAAGAAGAAAAATCTCTAGAAAGGAAATTTTGAACCATGAACATAATAACCATTTACATACATACATACTGGTGTTGAATGAATGGTCCCAATTTGAAACATGAATCTTTGTAGACAAAACAGTCATTTAAGGCAATTGGGTATGTGAATTTAGATGCCTGTGAATTTTATTTCTCCATCAAAATGGTCATATTCAAATTTGCCCCCAAGGTCAATGGAATTGAAAGAATTTAAAATTTAAATCAAAATAAGTTTAAACATGTGTGTTACTGTCTTCCCCCACCCAATTAGTATCTCTCAGTATGACCGTCAATAATAATAATAATGATGATGATGGATAAAACGAAAAAGTAAGGAGAGAAAAAAGAAAAATAATGCTACTATCACATAATTTTGGGTCATATAATGTTCACATACACACATGTATATTGTGAGTCCTGCGTGACATACAGAATTTATAAATATATATATGTGTTTATATAAATTTTATATGATCTAAATTATATGACAGTAGCATTACTCATTTGTACAAGGGAAAATGTGACAGTTAGGATGCAAAACAATGGGCAGCGATAATAGTATAACATTGCTAATTTGTTCAAGGGAAAATGTGACAGTTAGGATGCAAAACAATGGGCAGCGATAATAGTATGGGCAGTCGGAGTCACCAGCTTGTTGAGTTTTATCCAAAAATCACAATCATTTCAATGCACCCTGCTAGCACACTCCTTCTTTTTTACTTTAATTTGTGCCAGACTTGTTCCACAATTTTTTTATTTCTACTTATAGTATGTATGTTCTTTTATAAATTATTAACGTATGACCCACTTCTAGTATATTTTTCTATGGTAGTACGTACTAAGGTTGATGATCTCTCTATATCAAGACTAATAAAATTCCAGCTTTTAATAATTGAAAATAAGATTTCTTTCCTTCCTAATAAAGTAGGATTAATGAAATCTTAGGTTTTAACACATACTACTAAATTAGGTTTTTTTTAAAAAGTTAATTTCATAATTAAATACACCATCACTATTACAGTATCATGAGCCAATCAGATCTTACTAAAAGAAGAAGAATTAAACTCACAAACAAACATCACATAAAGAGAAAACAAGCTTTAACTTTCTAGAATAGAAGAAATAAATTCAGCTAAGTGAGAATCGAACATGAAATTTAATCTGGTGGGTAATTAATTAAGCATCCTTGAAAGAAAGAGAAAAGAAATTACTATAATTTTTTTATTGATTTGGTATGACTAGGACAGGCACTTGAGGTAAGAATTTATTTATATTATTATCGCCCAATTTATCAAGATTATATTGGTCTCCTGTCGCCCAAAGCATAATAGGTGAATTAAATACTAATAAATGATACTACCTCCGTATTTAAAAGATTGTCGATTTGTTTTTAAAAGATTGTCATTTATAATTTTTTAGAAGAATAAATTATTTACTTTCCTATATCACTCATGCCTTCTCTCATTGTCCTAAGAAATTCTCTCTCTTTTATTAATAGTTTTCAACTTTCTATAAAGGGGTAGAGATGAAATTTCACACAAATTTTAATTATTAAATGATAGTATTAAATGACTTTCTTAATCCATGTGCAAAAATTTTAAACGATAATCTTTTAGGAACAGAGGAAGTACTTAATTGTGTAACGTGGACGTTCTGATGCAACCGTTGCTATCAGACACGTAAGAAAATTGGGTCATTGGCATTCATTCCTTTGATTTCTATGTTTTTAAATACCAAATTGCTAATTAATTAATTAATTAGCTTTCTAAAATAACTTTGTGTTGTAGTAGTTCCAAACAACGTTCACGTCTTATTTTATCTTTATTAGTCTAACATAACACCCTTCAAATATTAAATCTCAAATCACATTAATTGACCAACATCTTACCAATAAATAAGCAAATATAAGATCATAAGTGTTGCATCATCTATCTTAAGATCGGGGTTAATATACATAAATGATTCGTCCATAAATGTGTGTTTCTTTAATTCTCCCTTAATTATGAATCCTTAACTCGCACTTACTTTAATTAATTATAATTTGAAAATCGTAGACACTGCACTGGCAATAAATTGAGTTTAACTTTCGAATTCTAAATTCTTGCAGCTAGCTACTCTAGTATCGATCATAAATTTAATTTTAGTTAATACAATTATTATAGTTATATAATAAAATTTATTTTATTTTAATTTTTCATGAGTCATACTAATTTTAAAATTTAATATAATATCGTTTGATCTCAAAAATTAAATTATATCTTTAATTTTGAAATAGAAGGAATATATTATTAGGTCCAAACATGAATTCGTGCACAAAACTAATTTTGACAACTCTGCGCAAGTTGTACATATGGATTATTACTGGGAGAACTTCACTAGTTTGTTACTCTTCTACATCATTCACTATGTCATGAATATTTTGGCGGGTAGTGCTCAATACATAATAAAAAAATATATATATTACAAATATTTATATTCACTATTTGATTGTCCCTTACCAAATAAATATTAATGATAATATTTTTAGAGAAATGTGTAATAAATAGATTCTCTTATAATTTTTATTAATTGCTTATATTTATAAGTTTTGTAATTATAATTCAGCATAAATTTATTACAATACATATCAGTACCCATATATTTTAGTTCAAAGCGGAGATAATATTTCCATAACAAATTAGAGACAAATTAATTTTAGTCGGATTATTTAGTTCAAGTAAACAAAAATTTTATGTGGACATAAAAATTAAATTCGAGTGTATTTGAATTTTTTCTATTTGTTTTTTTTACTATTGACTATCAATGGTGGATAAAAATACAAATAAATAAAATTTAAATATATTCGGGTCCAATTTTCATGTCCGCATAAAAGAGTTTTCAAGTAAAATGGAGTCGACATATGTTTGGCAAAAATTTACTTGTTACAAAAATATATATTGATTTTTGTTGCAAACAAAGTATAAAAATATATGTTAGTATTCAAACAGTGGTAACTTGTTGAATTATTATTTTGAGTCATGTTCTACTCTTGTAACTCTATTGAATTATTATTTTAAGTTATACATTCCAAAAAATTCGAATTATATATTGTGAAAATAATATTTTTTATTGTAAATTTAATAATTTCATATATATATATATATATATATATATATATATATATATATGAGATGAATAAGAATTAAAAATGACTTTACTTTAATTTATTCTATGCATGAATTTTTATCTTACTTGCAATTTAACTTAGTCACATATATATATATATATATATATATGTATATATATATATATATATATATATATATATATATATATAATTTTATTTATTTATTTATTTAATCAGTGACTCTCATTTTGAAAAAAAATAATAATAGTCAGTGTGCCCATCTTTACGGGACGGAAGTGGTAAGCTCGCCCATTCGCCAATGATGTGAAAAAGTCAAAAGCGCAATGTGAGCCCCACCGGATAAGAAATCCCGGGCCCTCGCTATCCGACACACGGGAATCATCGCCCTCGTACTGGGTCCCATTTCACATGCCACCCCCATTCAAAATGACGATATTAACCTCATTTTTCTTCCTATAATATGACAGCCACCACCGATCACTCTTCCATGTCCAAAGCCTTCATTTATATCTATCTATCTATCCATACATATAGAGTGAGAGAGAGAGTAAAGGAAGTGCTAATTAATCAAGTAAATTAATTAATCAATCATGTTGGGTGTGTTTAGCAGCTCAATTGTGTCGCCGCCGGACGAGCTGGTTGCCGCCGGCAGCCGTACACCGTCGCCGAAGATAACTTCGTCAGCGCTGGTGAAACGGTTCCGTGGGAATAACGCCTCGGCGGTGTCCATGCAGATTGGTGACGACGCTCAATTGGCCTATACTCACGATAACGAGTCAGCTTTACAGCCCAGGTATATATATATATATATATATAATAATTTTTATTAAAATGTGCAAAAAGAGCCGCTAAATCATCACGCTACCCTCTGAATATACTCTTACCTGAATAATCAAGAATTAAAATTAAATATACTCTTGTGCTTATATATATTGTGATTAATTATATTGGTTATTTTAAAATTATTACAAGGATCCGGTGCAATCAGCTGATCTAACGGTCGGAAAACTTCTTACTGATTGATGCGGCAGAATTATATTAAGGAGTCTCATGAATAAGAGAAAATGGACGGGATGGGGTTGATGAGTTCATTAATTAATTAAAAAATAAAAGGGTGGTCAAATGATATTTCTATGACTCCTAGCTTCAATTAATATTAAGCTTTTCCAAAGGTCATGGATAATAAACAATCCAATCCATGAACAAAATATGGTTATTAATTTGTTATATATATATATATATATATATATATATATATATATATATATATATATATGTGTGTGGAACATGGCATATTTGTGGGCATATTGGCTTGATTTTTCCCGGTTAATACAAACAAAGTGTTTTGTTTTGTTTTTATTTTCTTCTTCATCCTATCCTTGTGTTTTATCAGTATGCTCTGATCTTGAGATGGATGGTCATGATTCTGCAATAATGTCAAAGGATAGAGTGGGCCATGCCCTTGAGAGTTCCTCAGCCCTTCAACAAATATCATTTGGCATTTTCTTTTGCATGTTTGACACACACACACACCATTGTAGTACTTGTATTTACTCATCCAAAATACAGAAACAGATTCCTTTTTGGGATTCCAGATATAATCATCCAGCATCCCATAAATACCTCAGTTTCAGTTTTCAACCATTCATACATCTGGCGGAGTAAGTAAGTACTGAGTTTGCGAGTCTCGAGGGATGGAATGGATAGGGGGAAGGGACGAGAATGAATTATAATTGTTCTTCGTCATGTTTGTGAGTTTTAAAAAAGAAGAAAAATGATGAGATTTTAATTATATTTTTCTTTATTTATAAGTTTAGAAAGAGGGAAGGGGATGGAAAATATTTTTAATTTTAAACTAAATTATTACTATATTACCCTTACATATTAATGTAATAAATAACATAATTTATTTTGAAAGTTTACTTTAGGTAATATAAAATATCTAACTTTCTCGCCATTTCACATCCCTCCAAATCCTCCCACTTTTGGAGAATAATTTTGCAACCAAAAATAAAATCAACTTATCCTCCAAATCCCTTCCCTTCCTCCCTAAAAAAACTAACAAACATGAGATTTGGAGGGATTTTAATTATTTTTCCTTACATCCCCCTAAAATGAAACTTCCAAACACGGTATAATTCCTTGACTTGGCCAAATTCTTGCAAAGTCTTTATTTTCTCAACCATATACAAAGATTACCAAGGTTTTCCTATGCCCCATAATTTTAAGTTGGGAATAGTGAAAATTAATAATAAAAATACAAAATTGCTGATTTAATGGTAGGTTGGTTTGGTAGGGGGGTCATAATCCCCAACTCCCAACTAAATGAAGTTAGTCCGTCGGTTTATGAATTTATTGTCCTCAACTTGTTCATCATTCGAATTTATGTCAACTTCATCTTAAAATTAAAATCATGTGGTCACTAAAACATAAGTGGGCGATGGAAATGGCAGATCATTTGCGGTGAAGGACGATATATTCTGCCTGTTTGAGGGTGCACTTGACAATTTAGGCAGCTTGAAGCAACAATACGGGCTTGCCAAGTCCGCAAACGAAGTGGTTTTGGTGATGGAGGCTTACAAGGCTCTTCGTGACAGGGCACCTTATCCTGCTAACCATGTTGTTGGCCATCTTGATGGGAATTTCGCCTTTATTGTGTTTGACAAATCCACCTCCACATTGTTTGTTGCTGCTGTAAGTAAATAAATAAATTCACCAACCAATAATTAGTCTTAGTCTATTCTATACTGGTTTGAGTAGGTTTTACCAACAATTTGGGGTGCATGGTGCAATTGTGACAGGATCAATCTGGTAAGGTTCCTCTGTATTGGGGAATCACTGCTGATGGCTATGTTGCATTTGCTGATGATGCTGATTTGCTTAAAGGCGCCTGTGGCAAGTCACTTGCTTCTTTCCCTCAAGGTGGGTTGGTTGGCTGATTAACCATCTTTTTTTTACTTCTTTAATCATTGATTTGCTTGGGATAAATGATAAATTATTATTGAAGTAGGAGTACAATGTCATTTCATGTCACATCGCACCATTTCAAACTTGAATACGATACGAAACTACTAATTAAACCTTGTTATTTTTACTTTCTACGTACTTTAATCCTTGGGTTGGAGTTATTGATGCTGGGATGGCTGGCATGGATTCTACAGGGTGTTTCTTTTCCACAGAAGATGGAGAACTGAGAAGTTACGAGAATCCTAAGAACAAGATCACTGCTGTTCCAGCCACTGAGGAAGAAATCTGGGGAGCCACATACATGGTAACTTAATATCTGAATTTGTATATAAGTATCTAGCTAGGTTGAAAGATGAAAAGGGTATCAAAGCATGGCCTACCATGCACATATATACTCGTATAGGATAGATGAAGAGACACGAAGCACAAGAAACGAGCATTGTCTTCCCTCTTGTATTATATATTTTGTGGCATTGGTTTGACTTATATTAGTCTTCCTACTATTGCTGATTTGTGAAGTTGGTGGGGGATGTTATGCCAGGTGGAAGGGCCAGCAGTTATTAGTGCAGCCAGAGAGTACTAGAAGATTTTGTTTCTCCAGATAATTCATAACCAAAATCCATTGCTTGAAGAAAAAGGATTATATGGTTATGCATGGAGGCTTGAACGGGGGGGACATGTATGTAGATATAGCTGTGAATGTGGGCTTTTTAACTACTTTGTAGTATAATTAGTGAGAGTGGCAGTAAGTTGGAATGCTCTACTCTAAGCTTGGTTGTTTCTGTAGTTGCTTTCGGACTCGTTCTCTTCATCTGTTGTGTTGTGTGTATATAGGGAGGGATGTTTTTATTCTAATAAAAGTTTGGATCATCATTTCTCGAGTCTGATTGAATCTTCTTCATCTGGTAATTAAATTTTGTAGACGGTCAAATGTATGCAGTATTATTATTTCAATTTAAAGATGCATGGAATGATAAGGGCTTCTGAGCAAAAGCCAAGAGCTGCAGCATTCTTCTGAATAATGGCCTTTATCCTTTGCTTTACTCTTAAACCTTGTATTTTGTAATCTATCAATGGCCGTGATAAGATGAAGGCTCAATCTATTCAAATCCAGTGTGAGATATATCCATTTTCTTTATAAAAAAAAAATTAGCTCAATAATGCAGCATATAGTTTACAAGTCCAACTTATGCCCTAGAAAGGATGATAAGATCCAAAAGTTTCCAAGAGCTTTAGAATTTGCATCTATTTTGTTGCGATTTTATATCAAGTAGGTTTTAATTTGTTTTTTTGTTTTCTCTCCTCAAAAGCGCTAGTAAAAGACATAATCAAACACCCTCCGCGACCACTATGAGTTTGTTCGGCTATCAACATTTGTGGCGGTAGTGTTATGCAGCACCACTTAGAATCTAAACACACCGCACAAATTTTAATTTGTTGCATCTGATTACGTTTGTGAGTTAAAAAAACTCCGTTTAAAGTAGGTTGTTACTACAAGTAACAAAATTTTTAAGTGTCTTTAAACTTTTAGACACTGCAAACATGGAGCAAACATGGAGTCTTTAGGAATCTTAATATTGCGACGTTAAAGGTGTGGTTCAAATATTAAAGTAGTATTCATGGATTTTGATTTTATCAATTTTAATTCAATTGAAACTTTTGAAATTCAATATTATACATGGAAGGCATCAACTAAAAAGTTAAGAACTAGTAGGTGTAAAGTTGTCCCATCAAATCAAAGCATTAGTCACTACTACTTCTCTTGCATTTTGATGTTCTGATATTAAAAAATTAAACCATTGTCGGACAGAATATTGTGACCCTTTTGCACTAAAAAATTCTACTATTTCATAATTTTGGGTGATATAATATTCACATACACACATATACATATTGTGTTCGCAAATATGCATGTGTATGTGAATTTTATGAGACCCAAAATTATGTGATAGTAGCATTGTTCTTTGCGCTAATCTTAATAATAAGGAATTTTTTAACATGTGCTCTTAGGGCACACACTTCAAGAGATTATTTTTTTGAATTGTGTGCATATTTCTTTGAACTTGGTATAAATGCAGAAATCAAAAAAATATGCACACAGTTTAAAAAAATATTCTTTTAAAATGTGTTTTTAACATATGCTTTAAGGCACATATTAAATATGTCTTAGAGCACATGTTAAGAGGACTCTATTAATAAAGATCTAGTAGCTAGATATGTTGGGAATGGGACTACTATTTACTACCAATAATTTAAATATATACTTCCTCTGTTCTTAAAAGATTGTCGTTTAAAGTTAATGTAAACAGATTAAGAAATGTAATTAATACTTAGCGAAAATACTATATTACCCTTATTAATTGTCTCAACCAATTATTCCCTTCTCAATGTTTCTTATTCAATTCAACCAATTACTTCTTATTCAACCAATTATTACTTGGATTGTAGCATTGAATTGAATAAGAATCATTGGGAAGGGAAGAAAGCTTTAAATAGGAGAAAACTTTAAATAAGGTTAAAGTAAAAAAAAAAAATAGCTAATGTGTATTGATAAACTCAAAACGACAATCTTTTTGGAAAAAAATTACTTTCTAAAACAACAATCTTTTAGGAACGGAGGGAGTACTTTAATTAATACTCCTTCCATTTTCATTTAACTGACGTTTTACACCCTTTGAGTTATTCTAAAATATTTGACGTTTAATGAAATCAAAACATAATTATTATTTTTTTTTTCCAACTTTATCGCTATCTCTGTTTTTCAATAAGTGTGTAATTAATGCACACAATAATGAGTTTTTAGAGTGTGAGAGAGGAGAGAGAGATTATTTATTAAATAAGAGTATTTTAGTCTTGTACAATAACTTTTTACTCATATTAGTAGCTTCTTTAATTCATATGCAAAAACCTTAAACGACACTTATTTAGGAATGGAGGGAGTATATAGTAGTAGTAATAAGCAAGAGTCATAGAGGGTAAAACCGTCAAAAATGAAAAAGAAAAGACGAAGGTCAAATGGATAGATTTTAGGTCAAGTGGAAATTTTGAGTTTGTCGAACCAAACTCGCGCTTTCATTCAGTAAGAGCATCTCTCTCTCAATCTATATATATTCGTTGTATATATTATCTGTGTCAACACAATTCTATATTCCGAACCCTAGCTAATTTCTCCCTCTAAATTATCATCCTCAACAACAAATCAAAGGTACGATTTGTATGCATATATGTAGTTTGATTTATACTTTAATTTTGCTTAAATTCAGATTGTAATTTTTTAGGCACTGTACTAAGCTGAATTCTTTGTTCTTGTTTAATAGATTTTGATCGTGAAGCAAGATCGAGAATTTAGAGTAGCAGACCTATATAAAGGTACTGATTTAGTTCTGTTCTTACGTGGGTATTATTTGTTTTCTACACATTCCAGCTAAAAATGATGAATTTGTAGTCTTGTATATTTTCTTCTGGCACTGAAATTAGTGTTTATGTTTAAAATGAGAGAGAGAGAGAGAGAGGGAGAGATGGAATTGAATAGTAGGTTTATGTAATTGATATATCAGGCAGTGACTGTTAAATTCGGTATGAGGTAATTTCAGCTGGCTACTTTGTGTTGATGAACTGTACCACGTGAGAGAATTCAGTCTTGTGGCTACACTGCTGTGGCTGTTTGGTGTTTGGCATTGGAAGTTTTGTTTTATGCCTTTGTTTGAATGATTTAAGCTGTAGATAATTTATTTATTTATTATTGACTTCTGATAGGTAAACAGGCAAATTTGGCCTCAAGTATTTTAGAGAATTTATACTAATTATGGAATTGAAGTATTGTTCTTTAACAAGAACATGTTGACTACTAATGTGCTTATTCGAACTTTTTAGATGCTTTTAGTGTACTTTTGAATTTTTTTGTCTCTGCATATTCATCAATTTTTGTTTTATTTCTTCTTTTTAATGAATTGTGAAGTACCATCTTCAATTGCAATTTCATAGGTTATATTTCTTCAAGGGAACCCTTTTGATTATGATATGAAACTTTATCAAAAAGGTGGGAATGTTTTTAAGTTTATACATTATAAAAACAAAAAAAAACAAAAAAAAAGATTTCTTTTTAACATTTTTAATTTGAATTACCATCTCCTTAGGAAAAACTAGCCTTCACAATGGAAGAAGGATGTTGATTTTCATTGTTTATCTCTTTATATGAAAGTTCAATACGAAGCTAAAATAATTTAGATGAACTCAAAATGTGTGTGTGGTGGATAGGTCTTGGTAGTGATCTCCAAAACATAGCAGATCAGTCATGTGTGTATATGTATATGTACCTATCTTTACATGTTCATATTAGTTTCATTTGTGTAATATATTGCTTGATTCACTGTTCCTTACCTTAAAATTCTAATGAGTTTGTATTTGGAATTTGGATCGTCTAGCATTTAGATTCCTAGAAAGCCTATAACTGCATATGGATCAGCAAAGGCATGGACAGCCCCCGGGTATGGGGGTGGTGGGTACCTCAGCTGAGATGCAATATGGTGTGCCTCCCTATCAAGCTAACCAACTGATGGGCCCCTCTCCTCCTGCATCAGCCGGATCAATTCAGTCTCCGCAGACAGCTGGTCTTCCGTCCTCTCCAGCTCAGCTTGCACAACACCAACTTGCTTATCAGCACATCCACCAGCAGCAGCAACAGCAATTGCAGCAACAACTCCAGAATTTTTGGTCAAACCAGTACCAGGAAATTGAGCAAGCAACTGATTTTAAGAACCATAGTCTGCCCTTGGCTAGGATCAAGAAGATTATGAAAGCAGATGAAGATGTAAGAATGATTTCAGCTGAAGCTCCAGTCATATTTGCCCGGGCCTGTGAGATGTTCATCCTTGAGTTGACATTGAGGTCTTGGAATCACACGGAGGAGAACAAGAGGAGGACTCTTCAGAAAAATGACATAGCGGCAGCCATTACAAGGACTGATATATTTGATTTCTTGGTTGATATTGTTCCAAGGGAGGATTTGAAAGATGAGGTGCTTGCTGCGACAATTCCAAGAGGCCCCCTTCCTATAGGAGGTCCAGCTGAGGGCCTTCCTTACTATTATATGCCTCCACAGCATGCTACACAGGTTGGATCTTCTGGTATGTACATTGGTAAGCCTGTGGATCAAGCCCTTTATGGGCAGCAGCCTCGTCCTTACATGGCTCCGCAGATGTGGCCACAACAACAGCAACCACCTGAAGATTCTTAAGCAGGGAGTGAACAGACTCGCAAACATGACAATGTGCGTATTCCATTAGCATACTGTGTGATTGAAGATTGAATATTGATGGTACCAATGTGAACTACTGTTTTTGTTTCCAGTAGTTATAGTTATTGCATGCTTATTTTCGGTACTTGATTTTATTACCCTTCCGTTACTTCTCTCTAAATATTGTCAAAGGTGTAAATTCTCGCATCACATATTATTTGATATGTTTGCATTCCTTTCAGCATTATCATATTTTGAGTTTCCATAATGCCGGCTCCAGGGCCTGGAAATACCTGTATCTTCATTTATAATTTTCTGTTTTTATAATACCTTGTGGAGGAGGCAAGGAACTATGCAGATTTTAATATGCCACTTTGTTACCCAACACCTTTGTCGGTGTCAGAATCAAAGTGAGAGCTTAGCCCACTACCCATGTTTTTTTCCTTCAGGAAAGTAGTTTTTTCCTATTTCCAGTTTTGCGTTTGGGATGGTAGAGTTGTAAGGAAGGTACTCCGGTTTACATTAAATTAAAATTATACTACTTATAAAGCATTGGCTATAGGAGTTGAGAGACTAAACACACAGCATATTGTTTGTCTTGATCATGCCTACAGTGTTAATTATTTGTTCATACTTTCTTGTTGCTCTTTATGCTCACTGATGCTTTAGATAAATGGCATTTGCAGGTGTTTGTGGTGAATTGCCCCAAAGAGTTGAAGTACAAGAGAGCTACATAAATGAAGGTGAAGGCTTATCCGTTGAAGAAACTATCATCACCTTATGGCTCTGTAACACAAGTTATTTTTCGTTATGACGAGTTTTTTATATGCTTTCTATAAACTTTTTAGTTTGTTGTAAGGTTTTATTAATTGTGAATCTCTTGGAGTGGCAACTCCTTTTATCAGCTTATTTATTGATCATGTTTTAGAATCCCTTTTTTTCCCATGCCCTTTAGATTCAATCTGTAAACTCATCGGTAAAAACAACTTTTTAAATCAAACATTGAGTAAATATAGGCTAATAACATATCTGGAAGCAATTTATGATTTAGGAATTACTTTGTTTATTCAGTTAGGCAATGTGTGTGTGTAATTTTGATTTTCCATATGAGGCCGGAGGTGATTTGGAACCGTCCAGAGTCTAAACCCAATTGCCGTAAGGCTAATATCTAATCTAACTCCCTGTAAATCTCACATCCATTTACTAATGTAGATATTTCATAAATTCGTTTTGTAATGTAGAGAAGGTAGACACAACAAAGAACATAATGCACAATTTTCTGGAAGTCATATAGCAGTAACACTTGATACTTCAAAGATGGAAAATTAACGTAACATTTAGTTGCAAGGTCAGAAAAACAAAATATAGTTTGCCCATGTATCTCTATAATGGTTTCAGAAGAGCAATGGAGAATTTTTCTTAATTCTCCATGCCCATGTACATTCCTCTTTCTTAGGTGTACCAATTCTACCCCTATAATAATATCAGCATTACTTAGAAAAGGCTGGCTATTAAGTAAAGAACAAGGGGAAAATTGATAAAGATGGACAGGTGGTGTCTAGAGAAGTAGTTGATGCCTAAACAGTAGTTCCACTCTGCCATGATGAGTTAACTGGGTAAATATCTTCCAAACTGCAAACAAGCAAACAAAGTATTAGTTCGTGAACATTTTTACAAATGAAGGTTATTGAAGTAATACACCCCACCCACCTTCTTCCCAAGCACTCGATGATATCACTGGTAAGGGCTGACCTTCTCTTATCCTCAAAAGCAAGTGATGCAGCCTTCCTCATTAAGATGGACCCAGCAATGCAACCCAATATTGCAGGATTCATACTTTGTTCAGCTTCAGCAGCTCGTTGTCGGGCCCAGGACAGGAATAGCGCAACACTGAACGCATCGAAAGGAATAAATCAAATTTCAAAAGTCCAACACAAAGCATATTTTCTTACCTTCCTAGCCTTAGTCTATATATATTTGCATGTTTCCAATTTTGAGTTCTTTCATTACTTAACTAAGCCACCAACACTGGATAATCAAAGACATGAAAACTTGCGAAACCAAAATAGAAGAAATATCCTTAAACCTAAAGGTTAAACTATACATGCATACTGCAGGATGGCCTCTTACTCTATTCATGGCTGCCAAGTAGTTGGTGATCTAATTCATAAGCATATTTGCACCGACATTTTCCAATGAAAAATACGCTAAATTGGTCTGGGTGACAAAAAATCAAATTTTTATTTAATTGATCTTCTCCCTCTGCTGGAACAAGATTCAATATGTTCTTTTAAAATGTCCCAAAATAAGAATACATCTAGAAACTTGAGTTAACAAACTTATGATGTTTCAAATTTAACATCAAACTAAACACATGTATGCAACACTGTGAATGTGATGGTTTATAGATAAAGTCGCACCTAAGATATGCGTAGGTGGTACATATCAGGACATTCATATTTATAAAGTTAGATACACTGTTTGATAAATCACTTGCCTTCCAGAAAGTATATCACCCTGTCCACCACAGCGCCGAGGAGAACCATAGATGCTTACTGACCTCACTGCATTTATCATAAAGTATTAAATTTATTGCAAGTCATCATCAGTATTATGAAAACAGAAGAAGCTATGTAAAGTGACCCAGAAAGGAGGTAAGACCAATTTAATTTAGCTCCAGGAATTTGGTAATACATGAATCATGGAGAGCACAAACTAGACATACAATAAAGTTCTCTTTCAATTCAACGATCCTGTCATACTAATCGCATGAGGTCTCAAGTTGTGGTGGCTATTCCATTTAGCTCAATTCAAGCTGGAGAGTGATCTAAACTGCTAGTGGAGTCTGGTCTCAAGTCAACAATTACTCTTGACTAGCTTCAAGTCGTTATATGATATAAACAGAATAGTACAACTAAATCGGACAAGTTTTAGATCAGCTCTAGACAAGAACTCATTAATTAAGCCCATAACTAACCAACCCAAAAAACTGCAGCTTCTAGGTAATAGAACCATAGATTGTAATAAATCAACCTATTTTGCTCCATCACAATCCCAAGTTCCAAAAGATGGAATATTATTATTATTTTCATAGAAGGTCCATAGAGCGTAAATATTAGCTTTGATTCCTAGTTGTGTGAAAATTCGCCACATAAAACATATAATGGTCAGCAACTGTCACTAAATACAAATATCCAAGAGCAGCAAACCTTCCTAACTCAAAAGTTGTAACAAGACCATGCAATAAACCAAATTCCATAAACAAAAGTACTCCAAACTGCTACAAGACTAAAAACATTAAATCACATACAAGAGAAAAACAATGCAATGGGTATTCGAAGATACCTGCTTCACCGTCACTGATGAGATCAGATTTTCCTTTCCGTAGAATAGTCACACCACCAATCCTAATTAAGAAGATATTTATAGTTAGTTCATTAGACTACAGGAGAGCTCAGTCATGAATACATGTAGAGTGTAGACATCGCATCCTAGAGAAGGGAATTATGATATCAAATGATAAAGTGGTCCTGTGGTGAAAAATCTAGTAGTATTGCAAGTCATCACTTGTCAAAATAATAAATGTTCTCTAACATTAGGTAGAAACCCAGTTTTTGCGGATATTATATGCCCCTCCACCTGATATCTTCTTCTGGGGCGGTTCTCTCATCGTTACAGTGAGCAAGTATTCTACCATGCTTCCTAGGTGGAAGAAAGGTAACAAAAAAGAAAGAGAGAACTTTTAACAGCGGATTAGTAACATAAAATCGCATTTAGCATGATGAAAACTGATGAATAAGATGCCTCCAAAAGATTAAACTAAACATTATGTATATATTTTATGATAAATAAATTTTACAGATGAGTTGATATAGTAGCGCATTTACCCTTTGGCAAGATTTAGTAATTGCTCAGGTCCATCTTGGTCATTTACTTCACAATTAAGTACTTTCTGAACAAGCCGTTTGTATTCATTCACATTCGGAGTCAGGACTGCTAAGGGATACCCGTTCACCAGATCAAGACAGTTTGTAACAAGAAACAGCCCGTCCTAAAAAACACCCACATTCCAGCTTAGGAAGTCAAAGGTTCACAGATTTAGAAAGTTAAAAGAACAAAGAGTCAAAGACACCATAAAATAATGGTTGGACAAGAATCATAAAGTGCATATTCTACAAACAAAGAGTAACATGTGGTTGCATACCCCATCTATGACCATTGGGACATTGGCTTGCTTTGCATGCTTAATGATATCACTGACACAGTCCTGGATATGTTATGCAACATTAAAAGGGATTTAATTTGACAGGCTAAACAGAAAAGATAGCAAAAAAGTATTGAACAGAAAAGTGCCAGGAACTATTTTCTTGGTGTAATCACACTGGAATACATTATTTCTAAAACCAAGGAAAAATGACAGTTAATTTCAACTTAAAGGCATATAAGAGTCGCATTTCAAGTTTAAGTAATGAAAGTTCAATGGCTGAACGTCAGATAAAATTATTCTTACTCGTGCATTAGGAAAACTTATATTGGTAGGGAAAAATTAAAGCACCAAGTTAAATGAATTATGTATTCCTCATATGTCTAGAAGTAACACCATCCTTCGTATTTACCAATACTTGGTAGTTCATAACTTCATTATTACAGCCATATGTATTGAGTAAACCTAATGTATTACTCCTGGCATCTCAATTTACATGCAACACTTTCCTTTTAGAAATGTTTTAAAACCAAGCAAGCTACTGTTTCACTTACATGATTTCCATCCAATCAATGACTAAAAATTTTAACGATGGTTATTAATTTATTTTTTAATAATAAAGAAATTGGTGGTGACTAATTTTGGTCCTCACTTGGGTTAAATATAATTCCTTCAGAAATTGTTATTTTTCACAAGCCTATTTGATAGTTCCAAAAATAGAGGGGCTTGTGGAAATAACAATTCCCTTCTTTTCATTTTGTGGGGGTCCACTGACAGTACTTTTAAGATGAAATATCAAAAATTGAAGATTACTTGATATTTGTGCAAAATAAGTTTTGCAAGTAAATTGGAATGGAAGCGTACGAAACTAATCTAATTAAATAAGTCTACAGACAATTCAAGGCTCTAAAATGCAAATGCACACCAGAAGAAAAGGGTCTCTTCCAAGGCCCGGGCCAACAACAAGACAGTCGAATCTTTCCATCCACTTATCAACCTCAGCAAGAACCTTGGCCGATATCGATCTTCTGTCCTCATCATCCCTGAAAATATTTTCTCATAAGATTAAGTAGATTGGACAAAGTCAAGTCCAAACGTTGGGGAGGAAAATGAATTCTTGACCTAACACTGTATGATTCTTCCAAAATAGGGTGCACAATTAGCTCAGGGCTGTAGCCTTTAATAACAGGAGCTGCATCTTTAGTACAGAAAACATGTGACAAATCTGCACCCTGAGTAGGAAAATAATAAAATTATGTATTGAAATAACTTATTACTCCCTCCGTCCCATAATAAACCTCCTAATTTGACTTTCATGGTCAAATTGACCATTTTTAGAATTATTAATTAAAAATATTTATATAGAATTTTCAAATTTCGAAACTTGACACTAGTAAATTTTCCGTAGTTTATTATGATCATAATCACTTGGCGTATATTTTGATTTTTTTTAAAGATTTATTAATTTAAAGAATGGTCAATTTGACCATGAAAGTCAAATTAGGATGTTTATTATGGGACGGAGGGAGTAAAATATATGTATATATACACGCACATACATATGCATTGGAACTAGAAGGTCATATATAAGAATGAAAAAAAATATTATATCTTCGTAAAAGAAGTACAAACAATATTTATGGAAACTGAATAGCAAGAAAAACTTCAGCAGAAATAAAAGAGGCATAGAGTGAGAGAACTAACGATTTTCAAGGCTGAAATAGCAGCAAAGTATGGGGCACCTGTATATTCACGGCACCCGCCTACAACAGCTATCTTTCCTGATAGACAAAATGGAATTGTTAACTTATCAACGAGAACAGATCATAAATCGTTATACTTGTTTCTGCCAAATCAACATTTACTATGCTGGTAAAAGAAGCATTAGAAATTGATGTAGACTAAGTTCTTTTTTTCTGAGGGATGACAAAGATGTCTAATGATGGATAGCATATACATAAATTCTGAACTCATTTCAATATCGATTATTGTTTTAACTTACTAAATCCAGCCTGGACATAAAAAAAATAAGCTCAGATCGGTCAACAGTCTATCTCATGCAAATGTTTAAAATCCTCATCGAGCATACAAACAATGATTTCTATGAAAATAAATTAAAGTCTTTTGTTAACGATAGTAGTTCTCAGGTTCTGATCTTGGTTCAAGAGAGGTCTTACAGATCTACAAAAGGAAAGCTAACCACAAATATCCTTGACGGCCGGAGCCGCCGAGATGGGAATAGGTAATGGAAGGAAGAAGATAATTGGAAATATGCAATGGAGGTTTTGAGAGGTTTCAAAGAGATAGAGAGAGAAATTAGAGCTTAAGTTTTACCTCAAGGGTCCTTGATATTAATAGATACCTGTCTGAGTTGGTCACATGCTTTGTGCTTGTTTTCCCCTCTTCTGACGTGTCCCTTTCCTATTGGTTCGGATAGTATACTCACATGTATGGAGTGCCTAATTCTTGGCGGGATAGTAAAGCATCCGTCTAACAGTCTTCTAAAAGGCTGGGCATGCTTCCAGCATTGCTTTATTAGGAGTTAGGACCACTGCCAGATGTCGATATGTGGGACTTCGTCATTGGGGCAGAGGAGATTGATCTGTGGGTAGGGGCTAGCCCCTACTCCCGACGTTGATTGTCTTCTTCCCTCTTGCATATGGCATGTACATTTCATCTTTTCTCTTTTGTGCGAAGGGTCTATGAAGGTCCGAAGACATAATTTTCCTTCGACCCTTTCTTATGCATTTACAAGTAGGTTTATGGATGACCTCAATTTTCCTGCCAGTTATGAAATTTTCATTTCTAGGTCGGGTGATAGAATATATAACCGAGCCGAATGGGTTTGGGTCGGGGTTTCTCGTGGGGCTTTTCACAGTGGCCTTCGATTCCCTTTACACCCTTTTTATTTTGAAATTTTAGGTGTTTTAGGAATCTCACTAGGGCAGTTGTGTCTGAATGCTTTTACGCAGATGTGTGGGTTTCTTGCTATGTGTAAGCGTTGTGATATGGATCCTAGGAGGGATTACTTCTGGCATACTTTTAAAATTGCTTGCTCAAAGGAGAAAGGTTTCTACACCTTCGATCATAAGACGGGGAGGCCGAAGTGGATTTCTTATAACTCGAACAATAAGGAGCGGAGTAAGGAGTGGTTGTATGTGGGAGGTCCTGATCTTCATGATCTACCGTTATGGGGTCCCCTATGCAATGATTATATAGAAGAGACGCCTCACTTCTCTAGGGTGACTATAGCTTCTTATAATACCTCTGCCCAACTGTCCCGTAATGAGAGGCCTTGGAAGATGGCGAATGTTCGTCACCAATCATGGTTTTCCCTGTGCTTCTTAGTGGGACTAAAACCGAATGCCGCATTTTTGGCAAAGGCTACCGCTCGTCAGGCCGAAAAGAAAAAGACTCCAGTCGGGTCATCTTTTGCTCCCGTCCCCAAGGTTGGTCGTCCATCGGGGAACCTTGTGATCCAAGAGCCAAGTAATACCCCAGTTTCGACTGTCAAGGATCAGGCATTGGTCCAAAGTATGCATGATCGGGGTAAGAGGAAGGTGAAGGTGACTTTGGCGAATCCCGTGCCAAAAAAGGTGCAGACTGAGTCGTCATCCGCAGAAATCTGGTACCCATCCTGGGGTATCTGAAAGGGTGATTCCCTTTTTCATCCAAACGAGGGCGGCCAGTTTATCAACATGAGCGCCTTTGATGCTTTTTACCCCGAGATCAAGATATGTTGGAGAAGGCCAATATTAAAAAGGCACTTGGAGCTGCTATGGGCCATATGTCAAGGGTATGGATGCTTTTCCCGACTCTCTTTTATTTGTTCTCCATTTATTTGCCTTGATGTATTTTTTGAATTTGTATAAGGTCTAGCTTTCTTTGCGTCGGGAAATAACCGGATTGGTGCGTTGGTGGATAGTTATCATAAGCTGGAGGAAACGGCGAAGAAGGAGAGCAAGGGGTTGACCGAGGCTTTGGATCAGTGTGAAGCCTTTCGAAAGAAGTGTGATAAGCGAGGCAAGAGGGTGGAGGAATTAGAAGAGAAAGTTGCGTTGGAGAAAAGGGTCCAGAAGCTGGAGGCGAGACTAGAAGATGCTAGAAAATATTTTGTTGAGAAGTTTAAGGAAGGCGATGAATTTCAGGCTACTCTTGAAGAAATATTTGTTGACAAGTTTTTTGATGGGTATGAAGCTTGTTTCGCTTTTGCCGAAGAGAAAGGCCTTGATATTTCTCTAATTCAGCTATCTGATTATGTCGAGGCCAGTGCTGCAAAAGAAACAGCCGACACAAAAGATGTTGAAATGGAGGATCTTACCTGCAACAGGGATGATTAGGAGAAAAAAGGCAATGTTGTTGACCTTTATATTTATGTAATTTTGTATGTAATCAATGTTGGCCCTAGTGGGCTTTTGGATCGAACTTTGTAATTATACGCTAGTTATTTTAATCATTCATTTGTTTTTCCTCGTCTTTCCTTAACTTTTGTACGAGAATAAATGTGTTGGAATTATAAGGGTAAAAAGCATAATCAAAGTAGAATAAGTCTGAAGGCAAATTTTCATTCATCGAGGCCCGAAAGCAGTTGTTGCAAGAAATTTCAACACTTATTGATAATACATTTTCAAATGTACAACATGCGAAGTGTTTTTTATCTCTTCGCTACCCATAGTGGCCAACTGGCTAGTTCCCAATTTGGGTGTGCCTACGACCTTGTAAGGATCTGATCGTGGTGTTGGGGATTAGAGGATTCATTAACATTTTGGAGACTTATTATTGAACTTTATTGTCTCACAATCGAGAAAAATTGTGGGGTGGGGTGGGGTGGGGTGGGGTGGGGGGGGGGGTTCGGTTCGGTTTTGGATCTGGGACGAATAGGTTCAAGAGATGAGAGAATTAATGAACTTCTCTCAGCACCAAGTCGCCTTATGGAATACTCTTGGTTTTACCTTGGAGTTGAAGTGTTTGTGTTTTGCCACTCTTTTCTGGTAGGTGGCAAGGCAGAAGAGTGCAATATCTCTTGTTTCATCCAACATGTCACTATTCAAGCGAAGACCTTCTGTATTCATAATTTCATCAAAGTGTTCCGCTCAGAAAGAAAGCAAGCCTATTTCAACTGGGATGAGGGCTTCTGATCTGTAGGCGAGTTTGAAGGGAGTCTCTCCTGTCGTAGATTTGGGAGTAGTTCAGTAGGCCCATAAGACATTGGGTAGTTATTCAGTCCATCATCCATTTGCCTCATCTAAATGTTTTTTGATTCCCGCTAGGAGAGTTCTACTGGTGACTTCAACTTGGCCATTTTTGCCTGTGGGTGTTTGACAGATGTTTTTCGATGTTGGATGTTTTTACTTGCCCTTTTTCCTAGGGGAATGGGCCCATCAAATCAATTCCCCAAACAGCAAATGGTATGGGAGAAAGGATTGGCAACCGGGGACAGCCTCGAGATAGGACCAAACTTCTGACATTTTTTGCATTTTTTTCACATAGTTGGATGCATCCTATTGCATGGTAGGCCAGAAGTATCCCTGTCGCATTGCTTTTATAGCTAATGATTTGCCTCCCTAGTGGTCGCCACAAATACCTTCGTCAATTTCTATCAACACATATTCTGCACCGAAAGGTTTCAAACATTTGAGGGGTAAAAAAGCTGATTTCTTGTATAATTCCCCTCCGATTAAGCAATATTTTGTAGCCCAGTATTTGAGTTTTACTACCTCCTTCTGAATGTCTGGCAGTTTCCCTTCAAGCAAGTACGTGATGATTGGATCCATCCAATTTGGTTCGCAATCGATCTCCATAACTTCAATTCTATTCAGACTGGATTCTGTTAGCGTTTGGCCATATACAACACCGTCGAGATCGGATTGCTCGGAGGTTGTCAGTTTGGACAAGGAGTTTGCCTTTGAATTGTTCTCACGATCAATTTGTTCTAATACAAAGTCTTCGAAAGTGGTAGCCAAGGTTTTTACTTCGGTTAAGTAAACTATCATTTTTTCTTCTCTTGTTTGGTATTCCCCCGGAAACTGTCTGACAACCAACTGAGAATCACTGTGTGCGTGGACCTTTGTTGCAGCCAGACGTAACTCTGGCAATAAGGCTTTGTATTCAGCTTCATTGTTATTGACTTTAAAGGAGAATCAGAGTGCTTGTTTGACTTCGAAGGCTTCGGGGGCTAGTGATGATGATCTCGGCTCCGTTTCATTCTGAAGTGGCTGGGCCGTCTATATATAAGTTCCATGCTAAGGGCGTGTGGGCATTTTCCATTTGCTAAGCTTGTGGGGTGTTTTTTATGTGGTTAGAAAGAACCTGCGAAAATTTGTCCTTTAATTGAGTTGTGGGGTCTGTAGGAAATGTCAAATTAGCTCAGTTCAATCGCCCATGCTGCTAAGCGACCAGATGCTTCAGGTTTATAAAGAATTTTCCGAAAGGGTTGGTCTGTAAAACCACGATCTCCCTCCCTTGGAAATAGTCTTAGCTTTCTGCTAGCCGTAACCAAGGAAAGAGCAAACTTCTCGAGGTAGGGGAATCTGGTTTCTACCCCTTTTAATACTTGGCTGACATAATAGACTGGGTATTGAATCATTTTTTCCTCCTGAACAAGGGCTGCCCCAACTGCTTCCGGACTAGCTGCTAAGTACAAATACAGGGTTTCACATGTGTCGCCTTAGAGAGAACTGGTGCAGAGGATAAGTACTGATTGATATTCTCAAAGGAGGTCTGGCATGCAGGGGTCCATTGGAATTTTTGGGCTTTCCTCGATGTTTCAAAAAAGGGCAGGCACCAGTCAGCTTGTCGGGAAAGAAAACAACGAAAGGCTGCGAGCCGACCAGTGAGTTGTTGTACCTCTTTTGTTGTTCGAGGTGGCTACATGTTCAAGATCACTTGTATAAGTTCTGGGTTGGCTTCGATTCTTATTTCTGATACTACATGGCCCAGAAATTTTCTAGCATTTAAGCCAAAAGTGCACTTGGTGGGGTTTAGCTTCATAATATTTTCTCTAAGGTTGGCGAAACATTCCTCTAGATCTGTCAGATGATCTGTTTTCTGCTTGCTTTTGACGATCGTATCGTCGACATTCACTTCAATGTTTTGGCCGATTTGGTTTTGAAAAACCTTGTTCATCATCCTTTGGTAAGTAGCTCCAGCGTTAATTAGGCCGAAGGGCAAGACCTTGAAGGCATATATAGCCTTATAGGTGATGAAAGAGATTTTCGGGATGTCCTTCTTCGCAATACAAATCTGATTGTATCCCGAAAAGGCATCCATAAAACTCAATAGTACGTGCCCTAAGGTGGCATCAATCAACTAGTCAATATCAGGCAGGGGTAATAATCTTTGAGACAGACTTTGTTGAGATCTGTGTAGTCGATGTAGATTTGTCATTTTCTACCTTTTTGGCCATAACTACATTGGCGAGCCATTCTGGATAGTGAATTTCAAAGATGAAGTCTGCTTTGAGTAGCTTGTCTACCTCTTCGTCAATTAGCACTTTCGTTCAAGAGCAAATGTGCGTCACTTTTGGCGAATGGGTTTCTGTTCGAGATTGACATTGAGTTTGTGTAGGGTAACTGATTCTTTAATGTCTGGCATGTCTTCAGGTGACCAGGCGTACACATCGGCATAATCTCGGAGTAAGGAAATTAAGCGAGTGCGGAGTATGTTGTCAAGTCATATCCCGATCCGTACCTTTTTTTCTGTGTCACCAACCACTAGTTCAATCTCTTTGATTTGTTATGCTGGATCAGCCACTGTTTCCGTAAGTTCTTCCTTGAAAGACTTATTAACTTCGATATTCATCGATTCTTATCTAAAGGTTCTGCTATACTTTCTTTGTTCTTGTCTTCCAAGGAGAATAGTGTTCACGTAGCATTATCTGAATATTTTTTGATCTCCGGAGACCTAGTCGACCCTAAAGTTTGTAGGGAACTTTATTTTGAGGTGGGGGGTTAATGTGACAACTTTTAAGGCTATTAGAGCGGGTCTTCCCATGATGGCGTTGTAAGAAGAATGCACATTAACAACATAAAACTTTAGGCGGAGACTGCATCGTTGTGGGCGATGCTGAAGATAAATGGAATCTCAATTGTGCCTGCTATCGGGACGGGCGACTTACCGAAGCCAACACGAGGTGGTTCAACACATAAATCCATTTTGTAACCTTGTAAATCCATTTTGTCGTACGCTCAGCTGTATAGGATGTTAACTGAACTTCCGTTATCTATCAAAATGTTTTTAACAGTGTTGATGTCGATGTTCGTGGTGACTACAAGAGCATCATCATGTGGGAGGGGAATACCATGGTAGTCTTCCTATGAGAATGTAATTGGTGGGCAAGGGTTGAGCTTCTGTTTTTTGGCGACCTCATCTGAGATGCTAAAAATTGTTTGGGCGTAGTTTTTCTTTTCGCGGTTTGAGGTACCGCCATAGAAGAACCTCCAGCAATGGTGTCAATAATCCGCCGCACTTGGACAATGGGCATGGGTTGTGGTGTTGCAGTTGCGATTATGTTGACCTGAGCAACATACTTCTGGAGGTTGCCCGACTTCACATGTCGTTCAATAAATTCCCGTAGTTGAAAGCAAGATTTTGTAACATGCCCTTTGTCTTCATGGTATGAACAGTACTTGCTTTTGTCTTTCTTATAGTCGGGAACTTTCATTTGAGTCAAAGAATGGTAACCCTTTGATGTCATTGAGGATTTTTGTTCGTTGAGTGTTGAGTGGAGTGAAAGCCTTCGGTTCTGTGTTTATACTTGTCGGATTGGTCTCCACCCGAAGATCCACAAGATCGAAGGTTCAAGCCCTCCTTCTAGTGCCATTATGTTAACGATAGTAGTTCTCAGGTTATAATCTTGGTTCAAGAGAGGTCTTTTGGACCTGCAAAAGAAAAACTAACCACAAATATCCTTGACGGCAGGAGCCGTCGAGGGATACCTTTGGTGTGGAAGTAAGTAATGGAAGGAAGAAGATAATTAGAAATATGCAATGGAGGTTTTGAGAGGTTTTAGAGAGAGAGAGAGAAATTAGAGCTTAAGTTTTACCTCAAGTGGTCCTTGATATTTATAGGTACCTATCTGAGTTGGTCACATGCTTTGTGCTCCCCTCTTCTAATGTATCACTTTCCTATTTGTTGGGATAGTATATTCACAAGTATGGAGTCCCTCTTTCTTAGTGGGAAAGTAAAGCACATTTCTAACAGCCTTCTAGAAGGTTGGGCATGCTTCCACCATTGCTTTATTAGGACTACTACCAGGTGTCAATATGTGGGACTTCGTCATTGGGACCGAGGAGATTGATATGTGGGTAGGGGGTTGCCCCTACTCCCGACGTTGATTGTCTTCTTCCCTCTTGCTTATGAAATGTACATTTCATCTTCTCCATTTTGTGCGAAGGGTCTATGAAGGTCCGAAGACTATATGGAGACCCGAAGGTGTAGAGTATATCCTAACATCTTCAATTCAGGATGCCCTTACCCATTCAATAGGCTATGCAATCGACGTGAATAACTTGGATGTTAACTTGGTAGAACAGAGAAATATAAAAGTAAAAGTAGTTTCAATGAAGCAAGCTTCATATATAATTTTGATTTGAAGTCCAACATCAAATGCCGAATCATAAATACCACTAGAGATATTAAGACATTTATTTGAACATTTATTTTCTTCATAAGAATTTCTAGAATCCAAAACTTAAAAATTCTACTCCTTAATCAACTTATATCCATGATTTTACTTCCTATCAGTTGCTTGCAATTGTAAGTAGTATCAATTTACTTTTTCAACAGCTTAAAGTCGTAATTTTGATTAGAGTTTCTATGGCCAATCATAATGTAGCTATTCTATATATAATTTTTATGCTCAATTAATATAAGTTATTTCTTCTTGTTTTATAACAAAATATAAACATCTTTGATATTATGGAATTTACATTGATTTCATTAACCTATAATATAAAATCAAAGAAGCTTATATAGTAAACTATATTATCAATGTTTTATTACTAAATATCTAGGAATAAAACCCCAAATACTCCAAATTAAATCTGCTCTATTCTAATCAAGAACTTGTGTCATCATATGTAAAGAATTAGATAACTTAACATTATGAGTGTAAAAGAGGTTAGAATTTTTTTTTTATGAGAGCTCACCAGCTTGGCCCTTATGCCTAGATAGGTCAAGTGTTGGAGTAATTGATCTCAAAATGTTGAGAGCATCAGCTTCTAAAATAGGTATCACAGATTGCATTCTGTTCTTTTGTTGATTATAGTTCTTGCTAAAACCTCCCAAACACCTTATCAAGTGTTGTTGCCTTCTAATTACAGCTGAGGAACCCAGCATCCATCCAACTCTCTGCAACTGCCCATAAAGTTTCAAACTTTTAAGTACCCTTTTACTCGATATCTAGACTACACAATACATATACAAAATCAACCAAAAATGCAGAAAATACATATATATTGCCGATTGAGCCTGAATGTGAAAACGGGTACCAAGGCCCTCTTGGCTCAACGGTAAAACAAATCCATTCCTGGTTAAGATTTCAGCTAAAAACTAGCAAAAAAATGTGAAAACGGGTACTTACAATTAAAGTTTATGAGGAAGAATTATCAACATTGAGAATTCCCTGTAATTTCAGATGAGAAAGAAAGCCCTTGGAATCACTAAAGCCCTAGTAAAAACTAACCTACTAAATTATGAGCAAAAATCCTTGGAACAAAAAAAAAGTCCTGTATTAGAAGGAAAAAAGGAGTACCGGTTACGACAGTAGCAGAGCTTGACCCGTCCAGACTCCAGTAGAGGAAACAGAAGGCAGCGACGGGTTCCCTCTTTAATTATTGGAATAGTTTCTTCACCTGCGATCCGAATTTCCACCTTTGTATGCTTCAACATTTTGGTGTCCCTTGATGATTTTGTGCCGGTGAGAGAAATGATGTGCTGATTCGGACGTGTACGTATTCCTTGCATCCACGCCGTCAGAAGGTTTGATGAAACGTGCAACGTGTCTAGTCTAAATGCACTCCGTTCAGATCTTTGATAATTACTGGCCAATGTCAATTTGGTCCCCTAAGTTCCTATTTTTACTCAAGTGCCTATTTCAACACAAGCTCATGAATAGTAAATGGGGTTCAGAGTATATTGTGAAATTAACACTTTCACTTGTGAAAATATCAATTCCGCTTCAAAAATTCAATCATTTTTTTTATCAACAGATTAGCTGTAAGACCCCAACTTTTATGAATAAAAATTTAATTTTCTTTATATATTATTTTGAAACAGTAAGGTGTTGTTTTGATAAATGTGAAAAATTATGGGTGAAATGTGCAAATATTTTAAAATAAGCAAGTGGTTATAAAATATTCATTGTTGTCGGGGAATATTCGTTTGGTCGTGGAATATTCTTGTTGTCGGAGAATATTCGTACGACGGCGCAGCTATTTGTGGGCCCCACAAAGGAATAACTATCGGATATAGAAAGCGACAGAAATAACCTTTTTATAAAATAACGGCGTAGTTGTTACCGTTAGTACTGTTGAAATATCCGGTGATTAAAATACAGTAATACGCAGTGTTGCACAGTAGCACACGGTATTGCACAGTATTTTTAATTATTGATTTTTACGTGAGAAGGCACTTACTCAATTATTGTTACAGTAATTACTGTTCAATATTTTATATTATTGATTCAATAATTGCATAATATTTTATTGACTCAATAATTGTTGCATTGATATTTTATTGACTCAATAATTGCTACGTTGCTATTTTATATGATTAATTCAATAATGACTACAGTTGATATTTTGTATTATTGATTCAATAATTGTCACTGCACAGTATTTCACATTATCAACTCAATAATTCATATTATTTGAATAATATTATTAGATAGCATTGTTGACAATGTCTAAGGAAGTTTTGTCTAGGATGATTTATTTAATTGCGAGCCAGTAAGGAGAAGTCCTTATCGGAAGGCCCCCTCTTTCATGAGAATGACCTGGTTGTCAATATTGTAGTTCTGTAATATTATTTGTGAATAATTAATTATTGATTTATATGATAAGGAAATATTTATTTTGTGGATATAAAAGAAGGAATTAGCGCTGATGTGTTTTTATCAGTATTTTGGTGTGGAAAATCATCCGTTTATGAATTTCGGATAATTTATGTTTGAAATTTGAAAAAACTTCCTTCTACAAAGTTGTAGATAATTAAATTTTCTATAGAAAGACATAGAATTTGTATTTTTCTGACAAATGGGCTATTTATTATAAATTATTGAAGTTTCGAAAAATAAATATATTTTTTTATGGGTGGGCCCCACTTTTGTTGGTTGTTGAAAAAATTCTGATTTTTTTTAGCAGCCGGCGGCGGAAAATTTTAAAAATAAAATATATTATTTTATTACTTTAGTTTTCTTTGGCATCCTAAGTTTTTCTTATAAATAGAGTGCTTATGTTAGAATTGAAAATTACACCAGAATCATAAGTGTTCTCTCTCTATAATATCAAACGTATTTTTGTGAGTATTTAGATACTTTGAGTATTACTATTCAGTGCAAGTTTTCTTCGGTATTATATCCGATACTCCAGTCAGAGGTACTATTCTTTTGAGGTAAGGGATGTATTTTCTTTCGTAAATGATGTTATTCTTTTCAATATCATTATACCAAAATATTATCATGGATTTTATTATGAAATTCTTACTTTTTTCGTCGGGGTTACTATTCACGTATACGGCACTATTCACGCAAAAATTAAATTTTATTCTATTTGTCCAAATTGTATATTATAGTTACTATCTTTGATTGGATCTAAGTTTTGAGTTTTATTCTTGAATTTTGCTCCACAAAGTATTATCATAGAATATTCTTGAACTTGAATAAACTAAATTACAAATCCTTAATCTTATCCTTTATTTCACTGGATTCGTTATTTATGTTATTTTTCATCATCCTCAGTCCTAAGTGGTGATATAACTGAATATCTTTGGCCTGTAGAGCAAAGATGAATGATTACCTGATGAATATCTTTGGCCCATAGTGCAAAGATGACAGGTGTTGAGATGAACATGATCACTGATGATACAAATGAATATCTTTGGCCTGTAGTGCAAAGATGAATATTTGATTCGAGATGTATATTGATCGATGTTACAGGGATAAAATATTGATGATGAATGGTTATTTCTGCTGCGAATATTGATCTAAAACTTGTTATCAATAATATTTTACCTGAATTGTTGAAGACTAACGATAATTTATTTTTCATTATCTTAGTCATAATATTCTTTACTAAGCTAGTTGAACTCACCCTTTTTATTTGTTGTCCTCTTTAGAAAATGAAAATGTCGCAGGGACTAGTCGGGGGACAGAGTGATGGTCCGAGTTAGAGCTGTAGTAGTCCTCACTATTTCTGATAAATAGTGTGATAATAATTGTAATGAGGACTTAGTTTGAATATTAATATTTTCTACATATTTGTATTGACACTCACAGTTGTGTGGTCGTATTTTGCACGACCGTATGATATAAAGTTTGTATTTGAATTCTGTACCATGTATTTGACGACGCAGAATGGGTTGGATTGACTGAACCTATTCTGGAGGCGTCACATTAGCTCTTGGTTGCATATATCTCATCTCAACTAATATAGTAAGCTGACATGAATAATAAAAACTAAAAGCGAATCATGTTAATGTGAGTGAAATATTATGTTATAATAACTTGAAAGTAATTTGTCTTAATATGTGTCACACAAACTAATTACTATAAAAACAATGCTACTATCACATAAAATATAGTCACATAAAGCTCACATTAACACACATACATATTGTGGGCCCCATGTGTCAGGCAGGGCTCAAAAATATGTATGAATGTGTATATGAACTTTATGTGATTATTTTTTATGTAATAGCAGCGTTGTTGTTACTATAAGAGGTGATATATTTTAGGGCACCAAATCGGTATTGCCTGAGCTAATTTAAGTATTAGAGGATATTTCAATTTAATTTTTTAAATAATTTCTAAAATTAATTAATTTTTAAAAAATTATAATAATTGTAGACTTACTATAAAATGTAGTATTAGTTAATAGTATATTATTTGTTTCTAAAACTTAGAATGGAATTATGACAATTTTAGATTTGAAGATTGTATACATTAATATTTAAAAGTGTATCCCTTACTCTAGGGAGTAGCAAAAATAAAAAGACTAATGACAAAATTGTTTCCTCAAATTTGGACAAAAATTAATTTAATACTAAAAGTTTGGGAATATTCAATCAATACCTCTAAGTATTTTAAAATAACAAATGTGTTCTCTTCTGGCCGGACCGACCAATTTTTCTCCGAAATACGGTTTGACTATATTTTTTGTACTTTGTTCTTCTCAATACATTTGACTTGTATTTAATAAATATTTTCTCAAATAATATTTTTTCATTTCCCCCAATATTTAAATTAAAAAAATAAAATCTTAACATTATATATAAAATAAATGACAATAAATAATAAATTAAATATAAATATAATTTTTCTTTTGAGTGACACATTAGATCTACAGATAAAATATTTTTATGAAATATATAAATACAAAATAAATAAATTATAAAAAGAAAGATAATTATTCAGTAAATATCTCAAATACAAAACTTTGATTGAATAAATATCTCATCATTATTCTGTAATTCTCAAATAATGTTACGTAATGTATTGTTGTTTTTAATTTTGTCTTCTTACCATTGATGTTTTTGTAATTAAATAAATTATATATAAATAATTTTGTTGTTATTTTGTAATTGTTTTTTTTATAAGTAAGTTATGATTTTGTTTTTAATTTTGTCTTCTTATCATTGATGTTTTATTTATTTAATTTGTTTTTATTTAGTTTCTTCTTTAAAGAGACTTTATGATTTTAATATTTTTTTTATAATTTATAATTTATTTTGTATTTATAGATTCATGAAAATATTTTATTTGTAGATCTAATGTGTCACTCAAAAGAGAAATTATATTTATATTTAATTTATTATTTATTGTCATTGATTTTACAAACAATGTTAAGATTTTATTTTTTTAATTTAAATGTTGAGGGAAATGAACAAATATTATTTGAGAAAATACTTATTAAATACAAATTAAATGTATTGAGAAAGTTAAAGTACAAAAAAAGTAGTCAAACCGTATTCCGGCGAAAAATTTGTCAGCCCGGCAAAAAAAAATTTTTTTTTGTTATTTTAAAATACTTAGAGGTATTGATTGAACATTTTTAAACTTTGAGTATCAAATTGATTTTCGTCCAAACTTGGGCGACAGTGTTGTCAATAGCCCAAAATAAAATTAGCAGAGTGAAGCAGGAGGAACCATCGAAGCAAGAGAGGTGAACGGAGAGAGGATAAGAAGTTTTGAGAAACAAGAATGAGAGAATCGGTGAAAAACGCGATGAGGTCAGCCGTAGTGGTGATCGGAGCGGTAGCTTTCGGCTACTTAACCCTGCAGCTAGCTTTCAAGCCCTATCTCGAAAGTACCCAACAACAACAACAACATTATTCGCAATCCCTCCCAGACCAACAACAACAATCATCATCTGATTCCCATGACCAGTTCGATGATTCCCACACACTAATTTCCGACGAGAGTTTCTCAAACCCTGATGATTCTTGACTTTCCCAAGTACTCTTTCATTCCTCCCCTCTCTAAGTTGTGTACGATTGGGCTTTTCATTTTTGCTTATCTAGGAAAGAATTTGTTTAATGTGTGGTGCCTTTTTTACTGTTAATTTGAAGCTGTACCTTCTTTTCCTCTTGAAATGTTATTGTAATTTACATTACATTATGTCAGTGTTTTGAGTGGTATTTTAGCTTATAAGAATACACCCATTTACTATCTTCTGTAGTATTATTATTTTGCAGTAGCCAATGCTTGAAAGTATGTTTTTTTAACTAGTTTTAGTTTTAAAAAAGTAAGAAGAAGAAAATAGTTGACAGATTGGGATTCACGAAGAGGAATGGCAATTGAAGGTAGTTCATAATTTTATTTTATTTTTGCTAAATAAAGGTAGTTCATAATTGGTGAAGGCCAATGCTAGAATGGCTTGAGGACTTGGAGCTTAGAGTGGGATAAAAGATGGTAGTAAAGAAAAGTATTCAATAGATTAATTGCACTGTAAACGTGTCTCCAAAGAGATTTTTAGGAATCCAAGTTATTATAACTAGTTAGTTGGAGTTGAATATTTTGTTAAGGAACCTAAGATCAAGTTGTGAATTAGTCTGTTCAAACTGGTTCTATATTCTTAACACTTTGATGAGTAAGGCACTTGACCAGAGACCATGGGCCAATTCAACTTTAGTTCTTCGATACTCTTATTAATTCATCCCCTAATATAGTAATGAACTATCCATAGAGGATGTGTGTAACACCCAGTCCCTCATCAAAAGATATGGGAAACCGTGTGTGTTATCGGTTCTGGCGGGGACGTCAAAAATTTAAGTGGGAGAATTTGTAACACCCCAATCCCACATCAAAAGAAATGGGAAAAAGTTGTCTGTATATAAGAAATTAAGTTACTAACAATAGCACCTTCAGTCATGACATGGATTTGATTCGATTTGGACTTGGGATTTGACCCGAAATTTATTCCGGACTCTAGATTTAACCCGGGTTGTTTCAATGTGTTCTCGCCCAGGTGGCTTCCGCAAGGTAACGACTTCAAACTCAAACATAGAACGCTCTTCTCCAAGACATGACCCTATTTTGTGTGTGTGTATGTGTATATATATATATATACAAATCACAACAAAACTAAGACTAAACAAAACAAGTGTTTCTATTGGTGTGTTGAATCCACAATTAATCCGATAGATCCTTAGGATTGGTATATTTTTTTCTATCTTATAATTTCTTTGGATCGAACCAAATATCACAACTTTTTTTTACCCATCATGTTCTTTAAAGTTCGTGTGATTGATATCAAGTTACATTTTTTATGAACATAGGAGTTGGTGCAACCTCCTTGGCTCCTTGTGAAGAAAGAGTGAGAAGTTAAGAACTTCAATTTGTGGACAAGGTTGACTCAAGCCGACTGGACGGTAGGATTCTAAGTCATTATATTGCTTAATAGGAAAGTTGAGAAATTCTGGGATACATGTTGAGCTGAACTGAATGGATTTTATTGAGATCTTAAGTTGGGGATTATTTTAGGAATTATTGTAGGACGTTGGGACAAAAAAAAATAAAAAATAAAAGAGAAAAGGAATGATCAATTATGTTAGTACATAGGAACAAATTAGGGTCAATTGGGTAATATATTAGGACTGAAATTGATGGCTAAGCTACTTTAAAGTTGTGATGAATTTTAAAGTTGTTGCTTGTTAATGATATAGAAATAACCCTATGGTATATGAGTAATGCTTTATGATACTACTTTTTTGTCCTGCACTCACATAAAACACAATGCCTTAAAGTTGCATTGGTGTCATTGTGTCTGTAGGACGCTAATTCATTTTTCTAGTTGTATTGCAGGTCGTCACTCTTGCAATTGATCATTGTAGGTCTTTTCCCCATCTATCTATCTTTCATCCATCTATAATTTCATTATCAGTGTTTTTACATTTGGAGAGAGGACAGGTAGACATACAACATTGGTGAATGGTGAAAGAGATTTTGTTAGATGGATTGAGGAAGTTGGGCATATAATAGATTGCTGACTTCTCCAATGATTTCATTGTTGGATAGTGGAATTTTTATTCTCTTATAACCTTCCAGGAAAGTTAGTCTAAGTTGTTGATATAATAATTTGAAGGTGGGAGACTGTTCGTTTTGGGAATATATAAGCAATAAATTTTATGCGGTCAATTAGAAGGCATCACTCTCTGCAGTAAGAGAAACAAGGCTCGAGTGTTCATGACACAAGTAGTGGAAACTGTGTTTCCCGAATATTGTGTTATGTTTATGTACGATTCAAATGAGACGTTATTTGTTTCTTTGCTGCAAAATTGCCTACTGCTGTCAAAGTAGTTAATTTTGTCGTCCTTCTTAAGGCTGTTGGGACATCGGCAAATCTTGAGTTGGTGTTGTAATTCATCGCAAAAGATTAAAATTAGGATTGGCCATGCATCTAGTTAGCACAACACTCCAGTGTCATTTCTACCTATTGATATATAACGTCTTCCTGCTACAGCACTGCAAAGAAGTTGGTGCAGCTTCTGATTTGACTATAGATCGACTTGATAAGGGATTATTCACTTAATTAGCCAAACCATTCAAGTTTGAGTATTACACACACACACACACATAATTATATATCTGTATAAACCATAAGAGTTGAGCCCAACTTTGTGACCTAAGCGAATGGAGTTTGAAAGCATTGGAGCGGAGTCGACTTGATTTCTATTATAAGCCTACATTTTTTAAATTCCTACCCTATTAACTGGAAGGGCATTAGCCATTGCTTTTTGCTAGTAGTCACCAAGTGTAATGTCTGCTTATTAGCTTGGAGGAGTATATTTATTAAAGAATAATGTTAGAGACGCAACTTATTCTACAACTATTTTATAATTTGCTAATGTGGCATACTCCACCTCAACTTTTACGTGGGGTCGAAGACTACATTAAAACAATTTGTTCATCAATATGCTGAGGTGTAGTATGCTACATTAGCAAATTATAAAATAGTTGTAGAATAAGTTGTGTAACTAGCACTGCTCTTTATTAAAATGTATGGTGTCTACGATATACTTGAATTTATTTTGGGGACAGGACAGTAGGATGCTGTGAAATGCCATGCTTCTGGGGTTATTCAAGTTCGGGCTATGCTGTTGCATCTGATTGTTGGTTTCTCATTGGAATATTAATATATATGAAACGGATTAGGAAAATTCAGCTATTCTCCAGTCTTAAGGCCGGAAACTGGGGCAGGGAAATTCGGCCTTTCATATTTAAATTCTGGGTCATGTTTGTTTGCAAGAATTATAATTTTAGAATTATAATACCTTGTATATTAAATAATCCCTCTTATTAAGTTATTATATATTCCCCGTACCGAAAAGGTAATAAAAGAAGGCAAAAAAGGGTCAAGATAAAAAAGCATCCGAAAAGGGATTTGTCCGTTGCATCCGAGTTAAAGTATATGGCAAAAATTATATTTTAAACTATTTCCATAAAATCCACTCATTCCATGTTTTTTCAATTTTTATTTTTGGTTGCTAATGCCTAATAAAAAGAAATAATTGTTTGCAGTTTACAAGCATTCACGCCCAGATTATGAGCTGGAATTTTGACAACGCTACAATACGTTACCTATATTAATTATTCTCTTTCTTTGAATGTTTACTACACAAATTTTATTATATTTAATTATGTTGTTAATAATATTGAAAAATAATATGTTAGTAAATTAATAATATAGTAATAAATATGCCAGGCATCTTATTCCTATCCCTTTCTTTAGAATTGGTCACCTGACTGAGACCCCTAGTATTATTAAATTAACAATTATTTTTAGGGATAATCTCATAATCATGAAAGATAACATATATTTTTAGTATTCCTTCATAATTTTATAAATAGAATTTGACTTTCATAATCATAGACTTCCACAGTTGGCAGTCCTGAATCATCGTGATTGCACACTAGGCCGGAGCCCGGCCGGCCGGCCGATCTGTCAAACCCAATTTGGTGCAGAGAAATTGGATGGAATTAAATGGAGGTAATGATTTAATTAGAATAAACTCATTCCCATTTCCTAAAAGAAATATAAGAATAATCGGTTTGGTTGGTGTATGAATATTTTTATTCTTCTTGATCCTATAGGAAAAAAAAACAAGGAGTTATTCTATGTATTGGTTTTATTGAAATAAATTGGTCAAATCAACAAGGAACGATTATGGTTTTATTTATTTTATATATATATCAAATATAATGGTACTTGAAAATATGGGATTCAATACCACGTTGTGCCAATAATACAAGAACAAGTGCTCATCTATTAAGCATTGAGGTTTACCTCTGTTATTAGTAATAAGATCCTTTTTATGAATATTAAATTATATTTATATTTAGTAACTAATGTTTAAAAGTATTTTATCAAGACATATTTGTAAATTTTAAGTTTAAATATATAGTTTGCGAGACTAGCCCAAAAATTGATAAATAGTTTTATTTTTTCAAGTTTTACTGTTTGTATAAAATATAAATAATTCTTTTTTATATATACTTTTACAATTGAATCAATTGTGAAAATTTTCAGTTGAATTATAATTGTGACGTATGTATATATAGGATAGGTAAAAATTAAGAATTATCTCACCTTAATTTATTATATGTTATCACATAAGCTTTCACGTTAATGATAATCTAATATATTTATATACTTTTTTCAATTTTATATATATATATAACAAAAGATGCGCAAACAATATAAAAGGTCACCTTTTTAAAGGAAAACGAGCAGGGGCGGAGCCACTGGTCGGCTATTGGGGCTGTAGCTTGGCCCATTTTTTTTTTATACTAGATATATTATATAATTATGTAGTTCAAAGTAAATAAATTGGAATAGCTTTGGCCAGCTCAGCCAAAATATAAAATTTTGGTATTATAATATCCTTGGCCCGCCCAGTCAAAATATAAAATTTTGGCATTATAATATTTTTAGCCCGCCCCAATTTTTATTCCTAACTCCGCCCCTGAAAACGAGAAGTCGACTAGTGAGAGGCTTGGGGCATCCCAAAATCGCTTGCGATACATGAAACACGACTTGTACATTATGTTGTTCGTGACTTCGTGCCTCCCAAGAAAAATAAAAATAAAATTGCATGTGATAATTTTATGATAAATTGGTCAATTGACCAATACAGTGTTGACACGCAGAAAGAGAGATCACCTTCCGTTTACGTGTCAATAATGTATTTGTCAATTGACCAAAATTAACTTCGTGCTATCCACTCCCGATTTGAATACCTAGATTTGCCTTATTAATATTCTTATAACACAAGTACATAACAATAATAATTTGTTATTCACCTAGTCATCAGTTAAAATTTTAGAATTAAGTAGTATATATGACAAAATATTTGGTTTCTTAATTCACACCTCGTGTATTGTATACTAGCATTTTTATGGTTTAAGACGACAAACATATTTTTTGTACTCACCCTCTATTATTTTATATGAAAATTAATATTTTTACATAATAAAATAATATTTATATATAAGTCTCTCTCACATAAAAGTGGAATCTACTCGTTGTTCATGTAAGAAAGATCATTTGAAAATAGCAAAATTTTATCTGAAAATATCAATTTCTATTTTATATTTGGGTGTGTATTTGAATGTACACCCAATATGTACATAAATATATTCTTACTTTTAATGGGAATCTTAACGACTTCTCGTCTTCCAACAATAGGTTGCTTGCCCCTTTGCCATTTTTGCAATTTTTCACGAGAGCTCGGATTATAAGATCATAAAATACTCAAGTTTACAGCATGCCTCGTAAAAAAAAGCAATAATCTTTCGTTTTGTCAATTTATATAATATGTTTTTAATATGAGGATGGTTTTTTATTTTTTTAGCAAAAGATTTTATTTGCAAAATTTTGTAAATAAGTATATATTTTTAAACCTTAATAATCCTCACTATATTCCTTAACTCCATCTATAACTCGACTAGACTATTTGTAAAATCGAATTTTAATTAATGATTTATTTGATTGATCAAATTGAATGTTAACGCCAAGATTCGTCCACGCGCTCCAATCAGTGGCGAAGCCACAATGAATTTGTAGGGTCAATTGACCCCACTTAAAAAAAAATATTTTATAATGTAAGGTAAATTTTAAAATTTTTAAGTACTATATATAAATTGATCCCACTAAAATTTTATAAATTTTCTATTATACGGGGTCAAATTAAAAATTTATAACTTTGTCAATCAAATTTTAACCACATATGACTCATATCCTCTCAATATATGTATATCTCTCTATAATATTTTAAACTAAATAATAATCTAATTTATATTATTTTTAAAAATAAATAATGAATTACTTACTTATAAACAGTTGTGATTAAAAAAATCTATTACGAGTCAATATAGTGTATACATATCATATATTATTACTTATTATATTTTCATTGTAATATAATTTGTATATATATATGTAACCCAAAAGTATAAAGTATTAAAAAAAATTGACTTGGGGACCTTATCCCCGAACCCCCGCCAAATTATTTAAAGCTTAGTACTAATTTTGACCCCACTCATAAATTCCTGGAATTCGCCACTGGCTCCAATCACCCACACACACATAGTGTGTGCATGTCAGACAACTAGTAATTGATAAAAAGATAAAAAGAAATAGAGGTAGGATCTTGTATATAAATTATTTTCTTTTTCCATAAGTTATTTTAAATTTTTTAATAAGTGCCATCACTCACTAATAAATGGTAATTAACTCCCACGTACTCGAATAAAACGCGACTTTTTGTACGGTTTTTCACCCGTTACCACACCTTTTGTAACCCCTTGTGGCCACGATATCCAGACATACAACCTCCTTTCCTCTCTCTACAAACAATTTCTGCTACACTTGTAAATATATATAGCAATTAAGCCCTCATTTTTTCGATTGAGTTTTACTATTCATATCCATAGTAAATCTATGTTAATCTTAGTGTATGTGTATGTTTATCAGTTTAGAGTTTTACATTATTCACCATTGACCCCATGTAAATCATACTAGATGTTTTGATCCTCGTTACCAGTAGAAGCCAGCATACCCAAAGAGCAAAAGCTTTTCTTTCTTTTGCCCATAATGCTTCCATGAATACTACTTTGCTTTCTGAACACCCATTTCTTCCTCACCACAACCCAAAAAGAAAGGGAAAAAAAAGAAAGTAAACACTACTCGCTCATCAAGTAAAGAAGCTAAAGAAAATATTATTCAAACTCAAACCCATTCTCCATGAATGGGTCTTGCTTCTACACCTCACCTCTTCATCATTCTTGTCAGAATTCAACCAAATTCTTTTTTCTTTAGTTAATTCTAGTTCAGAATTATTTTATTATCGTTAGGAGTTTTATACTTATAGTTATAGATATTGAATTTTAAATTCAATTTGGTGGCAGAGAGAGCATAATATTTATTCTGTTAAGGAAAATTAGTTATTTTCTACATTTTTGTTACTCTCTCCAACCCAGATTCCCAAAAGGCCAAAACCGCTTCATTGTCAAAATGTCTCCGAACCCATCTCAGCCAGAGTTGGATACAATGCCTTGTATAGATACATTCAAGAAAATTAAGCGTTTTAGACTGTTTGAGCCTTCTGTCCAAATTCTGGGCTTCGTGTTTTCTACAGTTTTACTTACCTGCTGCTTTCTTTATTTTGATTATGGAGATTTGGCCAAGGGATTTCGGTTTTCAACGCAAGCAGGAAGGTTTATGGGGTTGAAATTTGATGGGTCTGGCGGAGGAGGAAAGAGAAAGGTTGAGTTTTTGGGTGAAAAGGGTGGCGCGTGTGATGTGTTCGAAGGTGATTGGGTGTGGGATGAGAACTATCCGTTGTATCAGTCCAGGGATTGCAGCTTTTTGGATGATGGGTTTAGGTGTTCTGAAAATGGTCGGCCTGATTTGTTCTACACTAAATGGCGGTGGCAACCAAAAGCTTGCAACTTGCCCAGGTTTGTTCATTTGATTTTGCTTTTACTAGAAAAGTAGAGATTATACTTGTTGCTAAGGAACTAAAACCGTGGAAGGTTGAGTTGAAGTTTATTCGACTCTCAAGAACTTAAAATCCATTTTATTAAGTCTAATGAAATTAGTTTGATATAGTTATGGTTTATTGTTTGGATTTTGTGAACTTTGTCCTTAAATTTTGAGTGGTCATAAGTTGTCTGTTACTCTGTTTCTTTTGTATTTTGTGTGATAATTTTGAACCTTTTTGTTGGGGCACTAATTTGTCTGCTGCTATTCTTCTTCAAGTAAATCACAATTATCAGGTCTAGCTTTGTCTTTTCTTTTTGTGCTCTCTCTTTGGAATTGTTTGCTTTCTTGTTTCTTTCAGTGTCTTTGCCCGTGAACTTACGTATAATACCGGGAAGCTTTTAAGAAAATTTAATTTTTGTCCTGAAATAGTAATCCACAATCTGTTTTGTCATGACCCTTAATTTGTGTAGCACGTAGTAATTTTTTTGATAACTCGGATTTTCATTTATAAGTTGGGGAGGTTTTTTTTTTCCTGATCAGGCTCATAGTCATAGCATAACTTAAATTATAGATTAGTCTTAAGATCGATCAGGCTAATCTTAAGTTAGATCTTGTATTTATACCTTTCTTCATATAGTCTTATGATTGTTTGAAATATACTCAAAGATGATGCGACCCTATCAAATCTTCAAGTTCCAATATTTTGCTCCTTCGTGCTTCTCCAATTCCTCGGATTAAACATTCGTCAAATATCTTAAGTTAGATCTTGTAATTATACCTTCCTTCATATAGTCTTATGATTGTTTGAAATATTATGATGATCTTAAACCTTCTCAGATAAATGGGATAAAAGGAAGGAAATATTAATATGGTATATTTGCTTGGTCAATTGAAAAACCAGGTTTGATGCAAACATAATGTTGGAGAAATTGAGGAACAAAAGGCTAGCATTTGTGGGAGACTCAATTGGAAGAAACCAGTGGGAATCTCTTCTCTGCATGCTATCTTCTGCAGTTCCTAATAAGGATTCAATCTATGAAGTGAATGGCAGCCCAATAACAAAGCACAAAGGGTTTTTGGTCTTTAAGTTTGTGGATTATAATTGCACAGTGGAGTACTATCGGGCTCCATTTCTTGTGTCGCAAGGAAGACCTCCTGCTAAATCTCTACCAGATGTAAGAATTACCCTGAAAATTGATCAGGTGGATTGGAGCTCTTTGAAATGGAAAAATGCAGATATTCTGGTTTTAAATACAGGGCATTGGTGGAATTATGAGAAGACCATTAAAGGGTATATCAGTTGATATTTGATAACTACTTTTTTCTTGTCCTTAAATTCTTTTGTCTGTGATATTTGTGCATTTTACTCTGAAATGAAGGGGGGTGAGGAAGTAAAATTGGAAATATGAATGACCATAAATTATAATCTTGAGTTGTAACACCAATTCCAAACCTTAATGGAAGAGAGTGTATAGACGGTTTTGGACTAATGTCCACGGTTTAGGAGCTATCCATTTAGAAGGCAGGATAAGTTGCGGTTAGTTGGGAAATCTTGCGGTTTGGACTAATGCTATTGTTTGATGTTTTTATTACAATTGAAACCCAAAAATTTCATGTCCAAGACGCAAACTATGTGCCTAACCAGTCTCTTAGTTTTGAGACTCTCATTAAAAGGACCGACCGAGTTTTGATTTAATTTTTTTTCATACTGGTCAGGGGTTGTTACTTCCAAGAAGGAGAAGAGGTGAAGATGGATATGCAAATCGACACTGCATATCGCAAGTCCTTAGAAACTGTGGTAGACTATATACAGCGTGAAGTGAAAACAAGCAAAACTCAGGTCTTTTTTCGTACATATGCGCCTGTGCATTTCAGGTCTGTCTATCTTTCTTTCATCAAGTTTCCGGTGTTTATATTATGTCTTGTAATCTTCTCCAATTATGCCTAAATTTCTAAATATTACTCTCTTATGGAGCTAAGCAAACATACTATGGTACATTCAGGGGTGGAAACTGGAAAAATGGCGGGGGCTGTCACATGGAGACGCTACCAGAACTAGACGCTTCTTTGGTGCCATCCAACATTTGGGGCAGCCACAACATATTAGCTGATGTATTATCAGCTCAGTCCAACAAATCTTATATAAATCCTTTAAATGTGACCAATATGACTTCAAGAAGAAAAGATGGGCATTCATCTATCTATTATCTTGGTCCTCCCGCGTCTTCTCTCCGTAGGCAGGACTGTAGCCACTGGTGTCTTCCTGGCGTCCCGGATTCTTGGAATGAGCTACTCTATGCGCTCTTTCTAAAGCGCGAGGCATCTCACACTAGGAATTCGTCTGTGTTAAGGACAACTGTTTGATTGCTAACAAGAGCATATATTTATCTGCCCTTGCAAAGGGCTATTACTAGTTAGCATCCGGATTAGTACATGTCATAATATATACAACACAACAGAAAAGAAATCATTTTGTCAAGAGCTTAGCAGCAGCAGAGAAGAAGAAGAAGATGTTATATACTATATTGTTTATATGGTATGTATATATTTTGGGATCGTTCATATGTTATAAGTTTTTACTTGTATAAAATGATACTACATGCTTTCTTTGAGGCATTAAGCTACATGTTCTTGTACATTTGCAGAAACTCGCATTATCCCTAATAAAATCCCCCACTCTTATAAAAATAATGCTACTATCACATAAAGATGGTAACATAAAGATCACATACCGCTGGCGTGGCAGTATGTAATTTGTTGTTGAGTTAAGTGGGTCATGTCAACAACAAATCATATACTGTCACATTATCAGTATGTGAGCTGTATGTGATTATTTTATGTGATAGTAACTCTTATAAATATGCTCTCCCGACTTCTGCATCATCTTTTCTAAAATATCACTATACGATTGACAAACAAAATATTCATGTACAAGGAGCATAATAAACATGAATATTATTGACGAGTAAGCATACTATAATAGTCATGGTCGCACTTCATTCCGGTTCAAAGAGCATAATATTAAGATGAATGTTGAAAATAAAAAAAATATTGGTTGCATGATGTATAACTATAAAATTTTTATGAAACATTGAGAAACAAATTATTAATATTTCAAAGTATTGGTTATGAAGTTCTTTGAATCCATGAAAAATATGAGATGTAGTTGATAAATTTGTTGAAGTATTGGAGCAAACTAATTTGTATTGAAGGAGTGGAATGAACTACTTTTTTCATTCCACCTATAAACTTCTTCCTTTTAATTTATCTCCATGTTATATTATCTGTGAGGGGGAACCAATATATTGATTGTTCTGTTAGTTATTTTGGGATTAAGTTTAAATAGTTAAATTTTTATATTGGAATTGATTTGATTTATTCTTAAATTATCATGCATTAATAATTTTCTTTATATTTGAAATTTCTAAATTGTCTTAAATTCCTCCTCCCTAGATTTCAATACTCCTTGTTTCAAATTATTTGATCGTTATTGACTTTTGAAAATTAATTTGAGAATTAAGACGACTCATCAAAAATTATAAAACAATAAAGCTTACAATGAGTAATACTTTTTAGACAGTTTACAATATTTATCATTGAATTGATTAAAATTAAAAGAATCTATGTCAATATTTAGTTTAAAAATCTCTTAAAAGTCAACAATACTCAAATAATATGAAATTGTGGGAGTATTAGACATGTATTTTTAATTTCTTAATTTGGGTTCTTCTACTTTTTTATATACCACCTCCCTTACCCTTATTAATCAATGATTCAAAAATTTTAAAATGGCGTAATTCAAAAAAAATAAATTATTTTGTATCTAATAATACTTTTTGAATAGTTTACACTAATTATGATTTTATTATTAAAATGAAACAAATCCATACATTATTTTGAATTCTAATTTTTATTTTCCTAAATTAATTTTTAGAAGTCAAATGAGACCACTAATTTTCTTTTCTTTGACAACCTATTCTATTAGAATTGGATTTGAAGTATACATTTCTTCTTAACGAAGGGACCAGGACCCAAGTTCAGGATTTGATTCTAGAGATACATTTTATCTTATGACTTAGGGTCCCAGAGGACCTGAAGGGGCTAGGACACGAGCAACTCATCTTTGGTTAATTATTATTATTATTTTTTATTTTTATTAAGGGGTAAATTTGAATTTATAATCTTTACCCAGTAAAAAAAGAGATCTAATTAAGCTATGGCCTTTCGTTTAATGAGACTTGAGACCGCTAGCTAATCACTTTTATTAATTTGATTAGGTTGGTAGTAGTATCAGCTATGGGAGCAGTGCGCAGGTTTAAACATTAACACCTTAGGTAGGGCTTTAATTTAGTTTAAAATACGATTCTTTACACTACTATACAATAATTAGAAAATAATTATAAGATTAGTGCATCCACAAAATAATTACAAAAAAGTGCAACACAAGAACCACGTAACACTTACCAAAAACTATGGAGATCAAAAGAGAAAACATTGGAAGAAGTAAGAGGAAATCCACACGACTACTCTCTGATCCCATCATGGATGCATATGTTGAAGAAAACAAATTCAGATAACACTTAAAAACTGTTCTTAAATTATTTATAATTAATTGATTACCCAATAAAACTGAATTGGTTACCTTTGTATGAAGGTTTGGCTACCAACTGCACTATAAAAAAAAATGTACTGACGGCGATCATTGCAGAACCCAATAAAATTGTTCATGGTTGTATATGTTGAAAAAAACAAATTCAGGTAACACTTGGAAACTGTTCTTAAAATTTTATAATTGATTGGAAATCCAATAAAACTGAATTGGTTACCTTTGTATGAAGGTTTAGCTACCAATTGCACTGTGAAAAAAAATTCGTATCGACGACGACTATTGCAGAAACCAATAAAAGTGTTCATGGTTGCACATGTTGAAGAAAATAAATACAAGTAACACTTGAAAACTGTTCTTAAATTTTTTATAATTAATTGGTAACCCAATAAAACTGAATTGGTTACCTTTGTATAAATGCTTGGTTACCAATTGCACTATGAAAAAAAAATGTACCGACGGCGAGTGCAGACGAGCATCGACAAAGACGGAACGGACAACGGCAGTGGCAGCACCTACAGGACTACAATAGATGTTAACGCCTGATTTTGTACGCCCGACGAAATCACCCAAAAAGGCGGGCCAAAACAGCGCCAACGGTTTGATTGTATCGTCGTGAGATCAAACCCACGAAATATACTCACATAAACATAAGTAAAAGAAATATAAAGCATGAACACAAGATTTTACGTGGAAACCCAATTGGGAAAAAACCACGGGGAGAGAGAGAAATTCACTATAATAATATTGGGAGTACATATGGTGTATTTGTGTTGTATCTCTTGTGCCCTTGTCTCATAATCTGTGATCTGATAATCCCCCCCTTCATGCCTTGCTTGTAGCCTTATTTATAGAAGTCTTGTCTGTCCAAACCCTACTAGGAATAGGAGTCCTAGTCAAAATCCACTTATAACTGCAATTGCTTCCTTCCCAAGTTAGATATCTTCATCCCACCAAATAAGGAAACCCCAATCCTTCTCTAATAAGGACTCTTACAATAAAATACATAATAAACATATATGGGACAACATTAAATCCGGCCCATTACATAGATAGGGTTACCCCATGGCCAAGCCCAAATATTCACGCCCTAACATTGCCCCCCAGTCTCTTATTTATAAGGAACTTATAATAAGAGAGTATACAAATAGATTGGGCTGCACCATGGCTAGACCCAAATAATCACAACCAAACATTGCCCCCCAGTCTTTCATAAAATGGAACATTTGATGGAAGAGTATATAAAATACATAGCCCAGCAACACAAAACGTCCAGCCCACCGGCTAAAAATATGGCGATCTTCGAACGAACCCAACAGGACCAAGAACTGAGACTCTCTGACCGAGCCCAGCAAATCCAAGAACTGAGACTCTCTGACTGAGCCCAGCCTTCGTCTTCAAGTCGATGCTTATGTTATATATGCATGAATGAAGATATGAATGCATGAATGAATGAATCAATGAATGCATGAATGAATGAATTAATGAATGCATAAATGAATGAATGCATGAATGAATGCATTCATGAATAGAAGTGCACCCTTAAATAAATATTCACTTCGCTACGAGGAGACGAAGGAATCCAACCTTAAACCTCTGAAGTCCTTCTCTCCGAGAGCCGAAGGAACATCATGAAAAATATTCACATCACTCCGAAGAGGCGAAGGAATCCCACCTTAGTCACTCCGATGTACCTTCTCTCCGAGAGCCGAAGATACACCGGGAAAATTTGCTTCTAAGAGAAGCCCACCATAGTCACTCCGATGTGCCCTCTCTCCGAGAGCCGAAGGCACACCAGGGAAAATATTGCTTACACATGAAGCCCTCCATAGCCCCACCGATGACCTTCTCTCCGAGAGCCGAAGGCACATCAGGAATGTTCCAAGACGCTCCGAAGAGGCGCTGGAACCCAACCTTTAGTCACTCCGATGTACCCTCTCTCCGAGAGCCGAGGGTACACCAGGAAAAGTTACTTCTATCACGAAGCCCTCCATAGCCCCACTGATGACCTTCTCTCCAAGAGCCGAAGGTACACCAGGAAAAATAAAACTCCGCTCAAAAGAGACGAAGAGTCTTCCACCATAGCACCAATGACCGATCCGCTGATCGGTTAAACAGGTTTTGGTCCGCTGAACAGACAATCATAAAAGAACTCCATGCTGCTAGTCTTCTAGAGACCTCTGACCGGCCCTGATCTTTCTTCAGAAGTTGATCCGTATATTCCACCACCAACCGCTCTTGGAAATATTGCCGAAGCCTCTGACTGGCCACTACCAAAGCGTACATAAATATTTTCCAAGTTCGGGCTCCTTGTTTCCACATCCTTTAGGGACTAGGTGCTGCTTACCCCCAACCTCCTGCACCAGAACTGCTTCTGTCACGAGAGCTGCTCTGAAGCCTGCTCTCGGTTCGCCTCGTATCCGCTGCATGACGCACTATATACTCCATTCTCAAAGTCATCGAATTGTCTGCCTATCAACAACAGTCCTGCTGAATTGTTCAATCAAACCCACCATACTGATTCTGAAAATATTTCTCCTTAGACTGTGAGTCTTCTTCTCCACTGCTTTCTCCGTCAAGTCCATCGAATATCCCCCATAGTAAATTCCTAAATCTGAAGCCTCCTCTCTCTGTTGCTGTTGATGCGGAGGAAGTTGCATATGCAAGATCGCTTCAGACATAGTGACTAAAGACTTGCGAAGAACTGTCGAGGGCCATAGGAGTAGTCATCGAAAGAAAGAGCCACTCCTTTTAACGACTTTATATTAGTAACCATAAATTCCATCAGTGTTGCTTCACTTCTAGTCCATGCCCTGTATCCCTCCTTCCACGTGCAGATTCCCCATTTCCCGTAACATCACCATCCCGATGACAGTCTCAAAAATCTGGTGGGGCATATTTATTCTTTCTTCCCGAACAACACCACAAAATAGCTTAACCGAAGAAGCTTGAGGGAAACGCCGAAGTTGCCTTGCAAAGCAAAAGTAGTCTGAAGAGGAATCGCTGAAGAGTTTGCCGAAGTGGTCCGCAGTCATGCCGAAATCCTGCCGAAGTAGTTTGAGTATGCCGAAGGATAAGTCATGTCGAAATCCGACCGAAGTGAAAGTATGATGAAGCCGATATGATACATTCTGAAACAAAACTGCTATCGTCCGAAATGGACCCTGTTGCCCGAAGTGCCATGAGCGGACATCTTGAACTGTCAAATCTGCTGTAGTATTTTGATGGCGACCATGCCGAAGTGTCGACCGACTAATCTGAAGCCCCGATCAATTTCCATTCTGTAGCTTGTATTGCTTGGTGTAGAAACCAACGTATTGAATAAATGCCGAACTCATTAACTTCGGTGAAGCCCATAGCAACTTTCTTGAAGTCCCGATTCCGCCGAGGGCTATCCTGACGATTTCCCCTAGGCTTCTGCACTGACAATTGGGCCTCCTGATGAGACCTCTTTTCACGGGGGCTGACTTGTCTTCGATCTCTGCGAACGATCTCTCCAAATCTGCTTCTATCACGAGAGCGGCTCCGAAGCCTACTCTCGGTTCTCCTCGTATCCTCCGCATGTCTTGTAACCATAGTAATGGGAAACCACCAAATCTTTGTTTATGAGTCCAATCCCAAATTTTGCAATGTTGGACCACGCACCGTTTGAAAAGCCAAACCGATTACCGTTGCACCCTATCCCAACTATGAGATGCACTGCTGCCCAAGAAAGTATCAAAAGTTCTAACCACCATGTATTCGGACAATCAAAAGTCTCCACGTGATCGGTTACTGCATAAGCCAAATTTGGTTGAGGTGTAGTTCCTACTTTGTAATAGGCTGAAGTGCTGAAGCCGAAGTAGTTTGAAAGTCGATCCAAATGCCAAAGCAGTCCGGGTCCATTGTACGATTTCCTTTAGCATGCCGAAGTGATGTTCACCTTGCTGAAGTGGTCTTATATGTAATATAGAGTGGTGACTGCTTTCCACCTCTCATGCCAATAAGCAACCTTGCTTGTTGTTGTGATTGCAATCTCCTGAAGGGCTGACTGAAAATTAGCCAATAATCTATTCAGGTCACGAGGCCTAACAACAAAGCTGCTAGGAAGCCTTCTCCATAGTTGCAGTTTCCTACAAAATGTTACCACATGGATCTATCAAGCATATAATATTATCCTTATTGCTACAAACAGGCCTCCCAATAATTAAAGCACACAAGTCTTAATTATGCTTAACATTAAACTTTTAAACAATGATGTTATTAAAATTGAATAACAATATTATTCCTTTCCATATTGACCGAGCATAAACGTGAGATCAAATTTTTCATGATGTGTACAGTAATTTGATAATACCTTCAAATAAATAAATTGGGTGTATATGGCCATGTGAATGACTGCTTACCGCGTAAATCGCACAATGAACGTTGTCAATAATATTATGCATAACGAGAATTCAATATATAATATCAACCATATCATTCGCAAATAGGGATATCAAAATTATATTAATATCAAAAATCCTAATGGGTGAATGGGCACTTGAATGTCTACATGCACACGTATGATACATATTAGTGATTTGATAAAAAAGAGCAACTTAGCTTTATATGTAGCCCTCCAATCAAATTCGGTGATTTTAATTTGACACTGAACAAGTGTCTTGTTTCCCACAGACGGCGCCAATGTTAACGCCTGATTTTGTACGCCCGACGAAATCACCCAAAAAGGCGGGCCAAAACAGCGCCAACGGTTTGATTGTATCGTCGTGAGATCAAACCCACGAAATATACTCACATAAACATAAGTAAAAGAAATATAAAGCATGAACACAAGATTTTACGTGGAAACCCAATTGGGAAAAAACCACGGGGAGAGAGAGAAATTCACTATAATAATATTGGGAGTACATATGGTGTATTTGTGTTGTATCTCTTGTGCCCTTGTCTCATAATCTGTGATCTGATAATCCCCCCCTTCATGCCTTGCTTGTAGCCTTATTTATAGAAGTCTTGTCTGTCCAAACCCTACTAGGAATAGGAGTCCTAGTCAAAATCCACTTATAACTGCAATTGCTTCCTTCCCAAGTTAGATATCTTCATCCCACCAAATAAGGAAACCCCAATCCTTCTCTAATAAGGACTCTTACAATAAAATACATAATAAACATATATGGGACAACATTAAATCCGGCCCATTACATAGATAGGGTTACCCCATGGCCAAGCCCAAATATTCACGCCCTAACAATAGACAAGGGGGATCGTGTTGGAATACATACTAGGAGATCCAGTTGGGGATCGTGAGCCATCTAAAACACGGTTTGCATCCCAACTAAGGTATTACAATGGATTGCTGCAAGAAGTTCTATAAATTTCACTGCCATTCACTACTGACTTGCGCCCACATCTAGCACAGTAATCTCCATAATGCCCATAGCAGTATAACTTACAAAACCTAGATAGACAAAATGCACTAATTTTGTAAAAAAAATATTGAAAATGTATTAATTCTGTAAATATTTTTTGGATGCACTTTTGTTGTAATTTTTTCTAAAAATATTCTAGGAAGTGTAAATAACCCTTTAAAATATTCGATATTCCTTCGCGTTAATGATGATATTATTTGTATTCGTGTCAAAGTGAATATTATCCATGTTCGTATCCGTTTAAAGCGAATATGAATATAGATATTTGTGTATCTGATCCATAGCAAACGTTATAAAGAGTCTAGTCTTACAACATGTTAAGAATATACATGAGAATGTTATTCCTATTTTATATGATTTGATTATGATATAAATGAATGAATATGCAAGTATGCTTGCATTGATAAAAGTTGTAAAGTTCTTTAATAGATAATAGGAATATATGTACAAGGACTTAGATTGAAATGATCAAATATGTTAGGTTGATCCTACATAAGCAAAACAGTTTTGTAAAGTCCTTAAAAAGAAATGATGTACAAGGACTATAAATATAGAAAGATCAAGCTTGTTAGGTTGATCTTATAAAGTGTAATAGATAGGCTTGTCTGATCGTCGAGCACTGCACCAGCATCGTAGTCTGCCAGGAGAGACAAGGAATACTCGAGAACTATCAAGGCGGAATCGTAGTCTGCACTATAGTAGATCTCGGAGTTCGTAGTCTACTAGGAGAAACGAGGAAGGATCGTAGTGTGTCGAGAAGAACTTTCTCAGAGTCGTAGTCTGCTGAGAAAGTCATGTTCAGAATCGTAGAGACAACATGTCTATGAGCCGACCGAGCGTCTGCCAGAGCTAAGTCAAGAATCGTAGATCACACTTGAAGTAGTGGAGTCTACTGATCATATCAGAGTCAAATATCGTAGTCGAGCCAGATCAGACGAGGACAACAAGCATGAAGGCAGAAATCGTAGTCTGTCAATGTCTGATCTCGGAGTCGTAGTGTTTGCAGAAACAAGGCTAAATCGTAGTCTGCAGAACTAAGGCTTCTACAGAGGTTGCTCACAATGCCAAGGCAGAATCGTAGTGTTAACACGATTCTCAACAGATGAGCACTCCCAGAATATCCAAAGCATGAAGCCACTGGTCTGAGCTACAAAGATACATTCCACTTAAAGAAAATCAGAGAGCACTCAACAAATGGCAGGCAAGCTAACAGAAGATCTAAGAACCAACTCAATCAGCATTCAGATTAAGTTGTGAGGCCATTCAAGATGAAGTCTTCCATAAGCCAATCAGAAGGAGACTTCAGATAAAGTGACTAACTAGAGAAAGTCAGCAAATGCAGTAGCTGTCAAGAGAACAGAAGACAATGGTCTTGAGAATCACTTAGGATCATAGTGTTTGCCAAACAAAACAGGAACTGATAAAATTTACACAGAGATACTGGCCAACTTTTGAAGAACAAGACAGAAGTGATTAAGCATGGGTCAGTGTAAGACCCTAAATTTTATAAATAAAGATTTAATTTTTTTTATATATTATTTTGAAATAGTAAGGTGTTGATTTGATAAATGTGATAAGTTATGGGTGGAATGTGCAAATTTTATATAGTAAGCAAGTGGTTATAAAATATTCGTTGTGTCGGAGAATATTCGTTTGGTCGAGGAGTATTTTTTTTGTTAGAGAATATTCGTACGACGGCGCAGTCATTGGTGGACCCCACAACGGAATGAATGTCGGATATAGAAAGCGACAGAAATAATCTTTTTATAAAAATAACGGTAAAACTGTTACGGTTAAACTGTTAAAATATCCGGTGATAAAAATACAGTAATACGCGCTGTTGCACAGTAGCACACGATATTGCACAGTATTTTGAATTATTGATTCTTACGTAAGAAGACATTTACTCAATTATTGTTACAGTAATTACTGTTCAATATTTTATATTATTGATTCAATAATTGCATAATATTTTATTGGTTCAATAATTGCTACGTTGATATTTTATATTATTGATTCAATAATTAGCACTGCACAGTATTTCACATTATCAAATTAATAATTTATATTATTTGAATAATATTATTAGATAGCATTATTGGCAATGTCTAGGAAGTTCTGTCTAGAAAAAGGGTTAGGTAATCTAATTATTCGCCAGTAAGGAGAAATGCTTATCGGAAAGCCCCCTCTTTCTTGAGAACGGCCTGGTTGTCATTATTGTGGTTCTGTAATATTATTTGTGAATAATAATTATTGATAAAAATAATAAGTAATATTTATTCAATGTGAATTTAAACGGAGAAATTTTTAGTAAAAGTGACAATTATTGAGAATGAATATTTTATCTGTTATGATAAAATAATTCATTCAAATATATTATTATAATATTATATTATAAGTGTATAATGTGATAATATAATAATATAATAGTGATGATATTTTTTGCAACAAATTCACGATATATGAATAAAATGAGACGGAAGTGAGAAAATGAAATTTAAAATTCTTTTAATAATTATAAATGTTTTAATATATATATATATATATATATATATATATATATATATATAAACATGTGGTGAAATTCATTATTTTAAAAATGGAGGCTTTGAAATTTTGAGTGTGTTAAAGATTTTCAAGAGTGATGAGTGTGGAAAAATCATCCGTATATAAACTTGGGCCATTTTTCGTGCAGAATTTGGAAAAATTTTCTTCTACAAAGTTGCAGAGAATTAAATTTTATATAAAATAGACATAAGGTTCATATTTTTCTGATAAAAGGGTTATTAATTATGAATTATTAAAGTTCCGGAATATTGAGTCTGAATTAATTTTTGGTGGAAGAGAACAAATTGAATTTGAACTCTTATGATGCAAACAATGATGTCATCGGAGCGATGAGGTAAGTAATGATGTCATCAGAACGATGATGTAAGTAATGATGTCATAGGATCGATGATGTAAGTAATGATGTCATAAATTATGGCGAAAAGACTTTTTTACCCTTACTCTACTAAGCCTATAAATAGAAGCTCATTTCTTCATTATTTCTCACCAATTCACTAAAGCTATATAGAGAGAAAGTATAGAGAGAGTAAGAGAGAAAGAAGAAGAGTATTTTGCTATTACACTAGTGCAGTCTTCAAATTTTTATTAAGATAAGGGGTATTATTTCTTTCGTATTCATGAAGATAGTTATTTTCTTTCAATACTCGTAAGGGTTGTTATTCTATTTTTTATTATTCTGTTGGAATAACCTGTCTACGCGGACAACCGCATGCATGGTGAAATTCCGTTGTTATTTTATTCTTTATTATTCTGTGGAAATAACCTGTCTACGCGGACTACCGCATGCCTGGTGAATAACCCTTCGTATTCAGTTGTTATTAAATTATGAAAATAATCTGTCTGAGCGGATTACCGCCTGACAGGTGAAAATCCAATTGCAGTTTCGTATATTGTTTCATTTCAGATTCCTAACTCTAAACTTACTACGGTAAGTATTGCTTCTATAATTCCTGAAATGATCAGAAATTCCTTGAGTTTTGCTCTTTATCTAATATCATTTCACTGAAATATTGGTTTGAACTTTCTTGCAAAATTTTTATCTTTTTATGTTGAGTTACTATTCACGATAATTTTTTTTTTCTTCCAAATCATCTTTGATTGGATCCAGGTTTTGATCTTCAATCTTGAACTCTGGATAAATTCTCTAATATTCGTCATTTATCTTACTGAATTCGTTATTCGAATTGTTTTTCATCATCCTCAGTCCTAAATGGTGATATAACTGAATATCTTTGGTCTGTAGTGCAAAGATAAATGATTACTTGATGAATATCTTTGGCCTGTAGTGCAACGATGAATGATTACCTGATGAATATCTTTGGCCCGTAGTGCAAAGATGGACAGGTGTTGAGATGAACATGACCAACTAGTGATACAAATGAATATCTTTGGCCCGTAGTGCAAAGATGAATATTTGTTTCTAGATGTATATTAATTGATGTTACAGGGATAAAATATTGATGATGGACTTTTAAATCAAAGAAGATAGTAGACATCATTATCTACTTAACTCTTCTAATGAATTGTTATTTCTGCTGCAGTTGTTGATCTAAAACCTGTTGTCCATAATATTTTATCTGATTTGTTGAAGGCTAACGATAATTTATTCTTCATTATCTTAGTCATAATATTCTTTACTGGGCTAGTTGAGCTCACCCTTTTCTTCCATTGTTCTATTCAGAAAATGAGAATATCGTGGGGACTAGTCGGGGATCAGAGTGATGGTCAGAGTTAGATCTGTAGAAGTCCTCACTATTCTATAAAATAGTGGGATAATAATTGTAATTAATAAGGAATGAATTTGAGTGTTTATATTTCGTATTATATACGATTTGTATTGAAACTCATAGTTTGTGTGGTCGTATTTTGCACGACCTTATGTTATAAAAGATTGTATTTGAATTCTATACCATGTATTTGGCGACTCAAAATGGGTTGGTATTGAATCTATTTTGGGGGCGTCACATCAGACCATTGAAGATAGGTGTACGGGAGATCACCAGGAGAAAGAGAGTTGGGTATGCCACAAATCTGATGTGTCTTACTATCCAGAAGAGGCCAAAACAAGAAGTCAAGCTATCAGTTTCTGAGATAAGTCAAGACAAGCAGAAGTATTGAAGTACTGCACAAGTAAAGGAAGAAGTGTTCTACATTGCAGATCCAAAGAACACTCTTCAGAATCGTAATATTGTCTCAACTAGTCAAAGAACAACATTCAACAAGACACACTACGATCAAGGTCCAAGAACATCTGCATCAGATCGTAGAGTTCGATCATCTGAAGATTGAAGCATTGGCAACGGTTTAATCTGAAGACTGATATTCGAACGTTGCTGATTGAGAGCATCGATGCAGAAGAACAATTTCTGATGTTCTGATCAAGAAGTCAGAAAGAAGAAATAAAGGTGACTACCAGCCTGACACGAAATAGTGACATCTCTGAGGCCGTAGGTGAAGTAGCAGACTGCTGTGTCAGTAAAGTCAAAAATGAGCTGTCACATCACATCAGCAGTCTGTACCAAATAACTCGAGATCTGCGAAGTAATTCAAATAGCTTCCAACGACTATTTTCCAACGGGAAGATCCTGGAAGGGTATTTAACAGCTGAAGCTTCAAAGATGAGAGAGTTACTGAGAAGAAGAATCGTTGAGTTGTTGGAATGCTATATTGTTGACTCTACGAGTTCCACAAGAGCTAAACAGAACAAGTCTCAGTGGCAGTGAGACTACAAGAGTGGAAGTGAAGTAGATTGGAAGAAGGATTTGAAGAGACTAAAAGCTTCATTCAACAAGGATGAGAATGCCACTGAAGATGGCAGCTAAGCTAAGAGCAGAGAAGGCCATGAAGATAGCATTCAGAAAAGTGGCTGAGCATACAGAAGATCAGAAGAGCCATTCTACGGATCACCATGAAGAACCAGAAGCTGAAAAGGAAAAGATGCAGAACCATGTCTTCTTATCTATCAAGAAGGGTTCAAAGGCTGCTAAGGATCAGAAGAAGGTGACTTACAATGAAAAGCCTTAGCAGACCTATGTGGTGATGGTGCACAGCTGACATCATAAGAAGATGAGCTGAACAGATTGAAGATCAGCTGCACCTGAGAAGAAGTGGTCCAGACTCTATGCAGAATGCAAAGAGGGTCACGCCGAGCTGCTAAGTACAAAGATGATCAAGCTTCAAGACATCTTAGCAGCAAGGCACCACCAACAACAACAACGAGTAGCCAGGGCCTAAGGGGTCCTTGTCCAAAGGGACTAAATGAGTTCCAAGGCTGCTGGGCTTGAAGAGTTCTTAGTGAACTAGAGGAGTTCCAAGCCTGCTGGGCTTGAAGAGTTCTTAGTGAACTGAAGTGCCAAGGCTGCTGGCCTTGAAGGAATCTTAGTGATTCAGGGTGCTGCCCTTCCTTAGTGGATTTCTTGCGAGAGTGCAGAAGAGTGAATTAGAAGCTTGAGTCTCTGAACCATTTAAAATCCCTTGTGTCTTTTACATTATGTCATTTACTTTCTGTCATATACATTATGCACTTAACTGCTATAACTGTTATGTTTGTATTAACTACTTACATCTAAAATAACTCCAAGAACAATGTATCAATGTTTATCAATATATCAATGAAGGGGTCATTTAACTTATTCCGCTGTGCTTGAAATGATTCTTATGTTTGTCATGTGCTAACTTCTTAGCAATACAACATAAAATGGAAAAAAGTTTAAAAACGCAAATGATCTATTCAACCCCCCCTTCTAGATCTATTGTGTGCTTACTGGGAACTAACACAACAGATCGCGACCCTCCATCTGAAAATCTAATGGTTTAATAGAGGTCTCGTCCGCAGTTTAGTTTCCAGTATTTCGCAGTTTAATACTACGGACGGGACAGAAGACCAAAATGCCCCTCCTTGTAAATGTCCTCCGTCCGCAATATTAAATTACGGACGCTAAGTATGGCCAAATGACCAATTGAGAAACGATGCCGTATTAAACTGCGGATGCCAAATTCAAATTTTATTTGGTTTTCAATGCACTTCTGGATCGGGAGGGGTCGGGAGTTCGAAAATCTTTTCGGCATGCTAATATCAAAGCCTCCCCGTTACCCCTGAATTCAACTTGCTAGAAAAACCCAGAATATCGGCTGTTTAAACAAATTTGGGAAGGATTTGGCTATCGGCTATTTAAACCCCGGGGTATTAAACAAATTCAGGAAGGATTCGGCTATCGGCTGTTTGAGATCCTCCATGATACTGAAGCTTTGGAGGTCGGAGTCGGACACTGAATCGGAAGAAGAAGAAGTAGAGTTAGTAGTGAGTGAAAATGAGGGAATTTGATCTGCGAGAGACTTGATGTGTTGATCGGCAATAATTTTAAGCTCATCGGCTTTCTTAGAGGCCTCGAGTACAAAGTCTTTAGATCGCTTAGCGGTTTCAGAGACATATCGGCGATCTTTGCCGGAGAAGTGGTTAAGATTAGGGCTTGAGATCTCTTGGCTGCTTCTTCTGCGAATATTTTTGCCTTTTGCCATAAATTCTCCATTACTTTTGACTTTGATTCTTTGCTTGCTTCTCTCTAACGAAGAAGAAGCTGATAGCCTGATACTCTGATAGTAGAGTGTACTGGTAGTAATGAGATGCAAGGGGAGTGATGTAGCTACGAAAGCGTTGAAATTGGTCCTGCCACAAACGAATTATAACCGTTGATTTCAATTTAATAAGAGAGAAGAAAGATACTGTGATGACAGGAGGTGACCAATAGAACATTGTTGCTGAAAAGGATGGTGCGTATAGGAGTGGGTAATAGTCGACTCCTTCCCGATAGTCGAATCCTTCCCGACATAATCCGCCATCGTCCCGAACCCGAAGTCTTTTGAGCCTAGAAAACTAAATAAAATTTAAATTGCCCAATTGGGCCTGCCAAACTTCGCGTTTGCACTTTAATACTGTGGATGAGAGATTTTACAAGGAAGGTATTTGGACATTTGTTCGTCCGCAGTATTAAACTGCGGAATACTGAAAACTAAACTGCGGACAGGACTTCTATTAAACCGTTAGATCATCGAATGGAGGGTAGCGAGGTCGGCATCAATTTAAGTTTATCTACTCAGGCATAGTATCTTACAGTTTGCACGGGCATCATTTTTTGCTTAAACTCCACTATAATGTACATGCAGTTTGGTTGTTAATAGCTCCGATTTTCCTACTGATCGGATATAATCCACCGACCCCTACATGGACAGAAGGCCTGGGCCGAGAGGAGCTTACCGGGCCCAATGGGCCGAAGCCAGGATTGGGGTAGCAGAGTTCGGGATCGGGTATCTGAGCTCTTTGGGCCAGAACCCAGACCCAGCTGGTATTATCCGGATCGGGCATCTTAGTCCCACGAGACCGGGGCCCAGACCAACATATTGATGATCGGGATCGGACTACCAAGCCCTTCGGGCCGGAGTCTAGACCGAATAGGTAATGATCGGGATCGGACTACCGAGCCCTTTGGGACGGGGTTCAGACCACTTTGTAAGGCCCATACCGAAGGTTATTTCTCGGATGGAGCCCGGAGCAATAAGGGGTCTAAAGGATTAAGGGTTTTAACCCTAATTCTATCTCAATACCAACTCTTATAAGGCAAGTGGTTGGATAACCACCAACTTATACTTTTAAAGAAGATTGCGTTGGACCCAAACAATGATAACTACCATGTTTAGGAGTCCTAATTCGACTAGGACATGGACTCTAGAGGCGGTGAGAATGACTATAAATACAAGGCTTGACCTAATGGTAAGAGAAAAATATTCACTTGAGCACTATACACTACTGCCTCCATTGTTAACCTTGTGACCAGCCTGTACTTATTCTCACACCGGAGCTATCACCCGGCGGCCCCAGCCGTCAAGCTTCATTTGTGACGTGTTATTGTGCAGGTTTGAACGCGTGGATTTGGTGATTGGATGCGCCGGCAAAACTTGGCGTTAACATTGGCGCTAGAAGGAGGGCGTAATTAGTGCCTTAATCAATCACGTTTGTACTTTTCCGGTAGAAAGAACATTTCCAGTAAGGACGGTGGAGCTTCAAACCAGGAAAAGGCCAAGACCCACCTGACGACCCTAGTAAGGGCATCGGTCAAAGATAGATTGGGACCTAGCAACCAGGAGGGCAATTCGGTGTAGGTCTAGTCGGTACGATGGCAGCTGTTCGTCCCCAGTCAACATACTCCGATCCCTCAGCACACCCACGTGGGAGACAACCAGTCTCGGGCCTATGAACGACGGGATAAGGATCGGGTGGAGAACAGCAAGGACCAGCGTCAGTTTATTCTGTTGACCAAAATACAGCAGAATAAGGACGCCATGCTGGCCTTGCGTCTCCAGCAAGAAGAATTGGAGTTGCAGATGACTAAGGTGGCTGGAGAACAGGAGGCTTCTTCGATGAAGCGCAGGCATCGGAGCCGATCCAGATCTCCACGACAAGGTGAGACGGAAAAGAATAGAAGTCGATACAGAAGCCATTCTCGGGAAATGAGGAGCCAAAGAAGGAGTCGTTCCCCCGAACGAAGATCTGAACGCCTGGGCCGATCGGGACAGAGGGCGAAAATCGGATCTCCCGAATATGAGGGGGACAGGCGGAGACCTTCCTCCCGTAAGGAAGATACCAATCCCCTCGCTCGATTAGTCGCGGAGTTGGAGAAGCTTCTGGCCACGAAAAATCAGGTGGGAACACCCTCGAGCTGCCACAGTTCGCCCTTCTCGCCCGAGATCAATCAAGTCACTGCTGACCCAAAGAAGAAAATGCCCCCGATGGAGACATACGACGGAATGGGAGACCCGTATGACCATTCGGACGGATATGATAGGTTGATGACATATTATGGGCATTCGGACGCAGCAAAGTGTCATATGTTTGCAACCACCTTGAAGAAGAGTGCTAGAGAGTGGATGGGAACTTTGGCATCGGGAACAATTACTTCATGGAACGATCTTCAGGAAAAATTCCACGCTAGGTTTGGAAGCAACAGGAGAAGGGGAAAGATCACAGCTTCCCTCATGCAAGTGAAACAACGTTCGGACGAGACTCTCGGCACCTACGTCAAGAGGTTTCGGGAAGCTGTGGGATCGGTGGCAGAATTGAATTCACCGCAGGCCTTGGGATTCTTCACAACGGGTTTGGATATAGGGAGGTCAAAGAAATTGATGAAAGACCTAGTGATCAATCCACCCTCGGACTTGACTGAAGCCTTTCATCGGGCCGAAGGATTCATTGCCATCGAAGAGGCCATGGGAAATTTCAAGTCACCTTCACACGACAAGTCTAAGGATAGAGATAAGCCGAACAACCATCGATCGGACAATAATCAGGGGAGATCGGATAATCAAGGGAAAAAAAACTATAACAGTGGGGGATCGGGCAGTGGCCGACCACCCTTCCCGGGCAGAAGTGTCAACAAAGTTTTCACTCCCCTCAACACCGATCGAGCTAGAATATTGGAAGACATCAAGGACAAACCCTTCTATGAGCCCTGCAGGACGAGGCCGAAACCTGGGAGGCGCAACAAAAATAGGTATTGCAATTATCATCAGAATGCGGGCCATACGACAGAGGAATGCCTGGATCTGGGGGATCTCATTTAGAAGAACATTCAGAATGGGACGTTGGTTCAGTATGTGGCCGGCAGGGAAAATACCGGAACTCAACCAAGGGAAGAAGACAGGACTCAGGCCCGAGAAACACAGCCAAATCAGAAGCCCGCTCGGGGGGTGATTGATGTTATTTTCGGAGGTTCGGTAGGGCGCGTGACCGGACGGAAGAGAAGTGAACATATAGATGCGGTCATATCGGTTGTTGGGTCCACGGTAAAAAAGGAAAGGGCTTTCCCGGGGGCAGTTATTTCTTTTTCAGATGAAGACTACCCTTCGAATCCCATAGAGTCACATGATGGGGCATTGGTGATAACAGCTCAGGTCGGACCAGTGGATATGAAGCGGATGATGGTAGACAACGGATCCTCGGTCGACATACTATATACACATGCCTATCAGAGGATGGACCTAGGGGGGAAGAAGATGGAACTGGGGGGAGAAGGACCATTGTACGGATTCAGTGGCGACCCGGTGCATGTGTCGGGCACCATCGAACTGCCGGTTAGGTTTGGCACAGCTCCTCAACAAATGGAGGTTATAGTCAAATTCTTCGTTGTCCAGGTGTATTCGACTTACAACGCCATATTGGGAAGATCGACCCTGGCAGCCTTGCAAGCAGTCACCTCCATACCTCATTTCAAGATCAAGTTTCCAACATCGAGCGGGATCGGGGAAGTAAAAGGCGACCTAGATATTGTCCGTAGGTGTTATCGGAATACATTGATCTCTTTAGGAACCGGGGTAAGTAAGCAGAAGCAGACGATGGCTATCGAGATAGAGCCATTTATAGAAGGTAGCGCAGAGCCACTTGCATTACTAGCTGAAGAAACAGAGGATATACAACTGATCTTGGGGAAAGAGAAAAAAATGATAAAGATTGGCTCAGGATTGACAGAACCCTTCCAGACCGGGTTGATCGATCTGCTTCGGGCATACGCGGATATCTTTGCATGGGTACCCAGTGATATGCCCGGGGTGGACAAGTCAGTAGCACTACACCGACTGGAAGTGGATCCCAATAAGAGACCGGTTATACAGAAGAGAAGAATTTTTGCCCAGGAGAGGCAGAAAATCATCGATGAAGAGGTTGCTAAATTACTGGAGGCAGGGTTTATCTTCGAAATTGACTATCCGGAGTGGTTGGCAAACGTGGTGTTGGTTCAGAAACAGAATGGAAAATGGAGAATCTGCATTGATTACACAGACCTGAACAAGGCTTGGCCGAAAGATTTCTACCCTTTGCCCAACATTGATCAGTTGATTGATGCCACTTCAGGGTACGGCATGCTGAGCTTCATGGATGCTTTCTCGAGATATCATCAAATCTCAATGGCTAAGGAGGACATCCCGAAGACGAGTTTCATCACTCATCGGGCCATTTATGTATATCGGAAGATGACCTTTGGACTGCTCAACGCAGGGGCCACTTATCAGCGAATGATGAACTATGTGTTTACAAAGCAGCTAGGCCGAAGCATGGAGGTCTACGTAGATGACATGATTGTAAAAAGCGTGTCAGTCCGAGATCATCTGGTGGACCTGGAAAACTGCTTTGAAACGGTTCGAAAATACAAGCTTCGCTTGAACCCAACAAAGTGTACCTTCGGATTGGGATCAGGAAAGTTCCTGGGTTATCTGGTTAGCAAAAGGGGCATCGAGGCCAACCCAGAGAAGATCCAAGCGATACTGGATATGAAATCCCCGAAGTCGTACAAAGATGTGCAGAGGCTGACAGGTCGGATAGCGGCTCTTCGAAGGTTCGTATCAAAATCAGTGAAAAGGTATTTGCCATTCTTCGACACTCTAAAGGGGCCAAAAAATGAGAAGAGTTTCCAGTGGACCTCCGAGTACGAAGACGCCTTCCAGGGGATCAGGCAATACTTGTCCTCGGCACCTTTGCTGATGAAACCGATCCCCTCGGAGCCAATATATCTATACCTAGCCGCAAGCTCGATGGCGGTGGGGCCAGCACTGGTACGGGAAAAAGCGGGAAAGCAGTTTCCGGTCTACTATGTCAGCCACGTCCTTCGAGAAGAAGAAACTCGCTACCCTAACCTGGAGAAGTTCACCTACGCTCTGATCATCGCGAGCCGAAAGCTTTGGCACTATTTCCAAGGTCGGCTGATGATAGTCTACACAGATCAACCATTGAAAAAAGTAGTGCACAGGCCTGAAGTCTCGGGCAGGCTTGCCACATGGGCAATGGAACTAACTCAATTCGCCTTAGAATATCATCCCCGGACGGCAATTAAGGGACAGGCCTTAGCGGATTTTGTCGTGGAGTGTTCTTTCACCGAACCGGATGTGGCTTCGATCACCGAAGCTCGATCACTACAAACGGTCTGGACTCTCTACGTGGACGGGTCATCTACCTCAGACATCAGCGGAGTGGGGGTCATTCTGATTAGTCCCGAAGGGTTCCGGGTCCAACAGGCCATTAGGTTTCGATTCAAGGCCACCAACAACGAGGCCGAGTACGAAGCTATTTTGGCCGGACTTAGATTAGCTCGATGCCTGGAGGTACAAAAGATAGTGGTGTACAGTGATTCCCAACTGGTGGTTAAACAGATATCGGGAGAGTATGAGACCCGAGGGGCCTGAATGGCAAAATACCTGGCAGAGATAAAAGACGAACTCTCACACTTCGGGTCGTACAGCTGTCTAGGGATCGATCGGACAAACAATACAGTAGCAGATCCCCTAGCCAAACTAGCCACAACCGAAGCAAGTTCTTTCACCGGATCAGTATACTTGGAAGTATTAGACAAACCTAGTATTCAAAGGACAGACGTACTGACCCTGGATCGGCTCGACTGTTGGCTTACGCCTTACATCACTTACTTAGCCGAGGGGATTCTGCCTTCGGATCGCATTTACGCTAGAAAAATCAAACATAGGAGCTCTAACTTTGTTCTTATTGATGGGGATCTGTACCGAAGGGCATTCACCTCTCCTTTACTGAAGTGTTTGACGCCTTCGGAGGCTGAGTACACACTGAGGGAAGTACTGAAGGAATCTGTGGGGATCACATGGGGGCCAAGTCATTGGCTTACAAAATTTTGAGGCATGGATACTATTGGCCGACCATCTTCCAGGAAGCAAAGGACTATGTCAAAAAATGTCCTAAGTGTCAGTTATATAGTTCCATCCCACATCGACCTCCCGAGGAGTTGTATTCGGTCTTATCACCGGTTCCATTTGCTATGTGGGGGATTGATATATTGGGACCATTACTGAAGGCCAAAGGGCAGGCCACTTTCGTAATCGTCGCAATCGATTACATGACAAAGTGGGTGGAAGCCAAACCGTTATCGAAGATTACCGAACAAGAATGCCTCAAGTTCTTTAAGGAGTATGTTGTTTACCGGTTCGGCATTTCGATGGTCTTGGTCTCGGATAATGGCAGACAATTTGTGGGGTCAAAGTTCAAAATTTTCCTAAAAGAGTTAGGCATCCAACACAGAAAGACTTCAGTGGCCCACCCCCAATCCAATGGACAGGTAGAAGTCACCAACAGGATCCTGCTCACAGGAATTAAAAGAAGGTTGGATGAATTAAAGGGAAGGTGGCCCGAAGAGCTGCTCAGCGTCCTATGGGCGTATCTGACTACCCCGAGGACCACAACAAGGGACTCACCGTTCAGACTGGCCTATGGAACCGATGCACTAATACCCGTTGAGATCGGATCACCAACACTTCAGATCAGTCAGTACCAAGAATTATACAATGATGATGGTTTACGATTGAATTTAGATCTGTTGGATGAGGTTCGGGATTCAGCATCGATAAGGCTAGCTATATACCAGAAGAGAACGGCCCGACACTACAATCAGAATGTGAAGCAAAGGAGGTTTGGGGTCGGGGACCTGGTTCTTCGGGAAGCAGGGGCATCTACCCCCCAGAACACGGGTAAATATTATCAGTAAGAGTTATGTAATTCTTTACTTCTGCTTATGTAAGCTGCTTTATACATCAATAAAATAAAATGGATTTCTCTTCGCAAATTTTTTTTTTATCTTCATTTATATTCTAAAAGTCTACAAAACACATCGGACTAGCGATGAACAGATCCGATCAGAATAGTTATAAAATAACTTGAACTGATCAGACAAAGTTACACGCAGATCCGATCGGGCAAAGTATAAAAGAAATAAAGACGACAAAAAATTACAAGTGAAATCCTAAACTACGGATCAGGAGCCTCGCCATCAGCATCATCTTCGGCATTGGACTCATCATCGGAGGAGTCTAGGATAGCAGCATCAAGCCCAACAGCCGTCATCTTCGCCTGAGCCCGTTCCTTATGAGCTCCATAGCCTTCGGCAAATTGACCCATAATTGTATCGCGGAGCTCAGCCGATTCCTGATACTCTTGCGCACCCCGCTGCTTGGCTTTGGCACACTCTGCCCCCAGAGCTGTATTTTCCCTCATCAGCACCAGGTGCTGGGAGTGCATTTCAGAAATTTGGCTCTGGAGGATAAGAAATGTGTTCTGCTAATCCAGATCCTTCTCCTTCAGAAAGGCCCTCTCCTCGAGGAGCTGTTTATTATAGCCGTCAAGAGCAACGAACTCCTTCTGCAGATTATGATGGAGCCTCTGGTGTTCGTTGGCTTGACGTTCGGCGAAGGTCACCTTATTACGGGTATCGGCATGATCCTTCTTCTCTTTGGCCAAATCAGCCGATAACCCCCGAACATCTGCCCCGAGCATTTCCACCTCGACGCGAAGCTGAGCCTCCTTCCGGGTAGCCTTGACGACAGGGGGGATAGCTCGGGCCAGAGTGGCGTTAGCCTGCATCGAGGAAAAAGAAACAGGTTAATAATGGTCAGGAAGATATTCAGAGGATACAAGCTAAAACTTTCGGGAATACCTGACTCTGGGCTTTGATATACGCCACCATCAAGGCTTCGGCAGAATACCCTTTGAACCGGGCATCATCAGCAGAAAGCTTGAAGTAATCCAAGTGGTCGAAAGGGAAAGCTTCCGACGGGCTCTTCGGCCAAAACGATTGGGTCGGAGACCGTTCGGAAGGACCGGCTTGGGCAGACGGGCCAGCAGCGGCAAAGGGCCCGACCTCAGCAGAAAGTTGAACCGCAGGAGTCTGCAGGGCAGCATCCGGCTGGACTTCGACCATCTGAAGGTCGGGCTCATCTACAAGTTTTTGCTTCTTGGGGCGAGGCCTCAGAGTTCCCTCCTCAGTCTCCTCAGGATCCCCAAGACTTGAAACTGTGGGAGGGGGCAGAAGAGTCAGCTTCAGGGTGGCCGGCTTCGGAAGAGACGATTTAGAGGAGCCCTTGGAAAGCCCTCTTCTTGCCTTTCTTCAACTGGGACACCTTCTCAGCGGCAGTCATCTTCGTGACATTCTTCGGCTCGGCAGGAGAGGAGTCGACTGAAAGCTCAGAAATTGGGATTGTCTCCCCTTCGGCCGCGTCATCCCCAAGGGGTAAAAGAATCGGACCGAACGGGGAGGGGGGGTAAGAGACTCATTCGCACCCTTCGGCTTAAAGATGGTCACTGCAGAAACAAGTAGATCCATCAAAAAATTAGAAAAATAAATCAGAAACCAATGCTCGAAAGGAAAAGAGGTCGGGATAGAATACTTACATCCGTGCCTATACAGCCAGGCTTCATTGGCTAAAGTATCCAGGCTCCACATGGTCTTCTTTACCTTCCGATAGAAGGCTTGGAACTCGTCCCTTCGGTTGGTGGGGAAGGTGGTCACTTTCACAATCGGATCTTCGGGGGTGGCCCAGTTCGGGAGAAGTTGAAGGTCGGTCCCCTTGACGAAGATCCACTGATTGTGCCAACCCTTGTTGCTTGAGGGAGTCTTGGCAAAGGTGGTTCGGCCGGAGACATGGTTCAGTTGACGGAAGCCGGGCTCTTTGGATATGCCGACCGAGAACAAGAAGAAGAAAAAATCAAGACCAGGGGCGATCCCTAGTTCTTGGCAGATAGCTATGAAGCTTATCAAGTGGATATACGAGTTCGGCACAAGTTGTGCGAACCCAATCCCCACAAAGCAGAAAAAAGACACGATAAACTCGTGAAGGGGGAAGCTGACACCGTACCTCAGGGCATAAGTGGGGATGGCCACCCATTTGCCTTCGGGGCGCCAGAACATTCTCTCTTCGGCCCTGGGTACCCGAAGCTTATACTCTTAGGGGATATTGAAAAGGGCTCGGGCGTCAGAAATCTGGGACGGAGTAATGGTAGACATGGTGTTGATGTGAGAATATTCCGTCTCAGAACGGTAGACGGACCGGATCCGGGCCTCGGTTCCATCAGCAGAGTCTCCGGTGGGAGCTTTTGCTAAATCGACCGGCACCAAATCGGTGCTGGCGATGGTGACGGTGGCGGCCATTTCAGCAGAAGTAGGAGTGACCTCAGTGGTGGGGGTCAAGTTGGTGGTAGAAGCAGCTGGAAGGATGCCGGAATCAGCCATCAGAACAAAAAGTCTGTGGAAATGAGGTGATCTGGGGTGGTAAAAAGCCTGATTGGAGTAAGAGAAGTCTCTCCCTGGAAATCGTGCTCACCGGAAAGTCTTTTGAAATGAGCTTAGAGAAAGAGAGTTCGTAAAAAGTGACTGTCGTGGAGTGGGGAGGTATTTATACTGATGCTGCACGAATCTCAATAGGCAGCTAATAATGACGTTGGGTCGTTCATTTCTTGTGTATCGTGTACTGCATTAATTAGGTCGGTTAGATTACCTAGGCATCTCTTCAAATCTCTCATTAAATATCCCATTATAGGCTTGTTATAATGAGAGACTGGTGGGCAATGATCGGATATAATCCACCGACCTCTACATGGACAGAAGGCCTGGGCCGAGAGGAGCTTACCGGGCCCATTGGGCCGAAGCCAGGATTGGGGTAGCGGAGTTCGGGATTGGGTATCTGAGCTCTTTGGGCCAGAACCCAGACCTAGCTGGTATTATCCGGATCGGGCATCTTAGTCCCACGAGAACGGGGCCCAGGCCAACATAATGATGATCGGGATCGGACTACCAAACCCTTCGGGCCGGAGTCTAGACCGAATAGGTAATGATCGGGATCGGACTACCGAGCCCTTCGGGACGGGGTTCAGACCACTTTGTAAGGCCCATACCGAATGTTATTTCTCGGATGGAGCCCGGAGCAATAAGGGGTCTAAAGGATTAAGGGTTTTAACCTTAATCCTATCTCAATACCAACTCTTATAAGGCAAGTGGTTGGATAACCACTAACTTGTACTTTTAAAGTAGATTGCGTTAGACCCAAACAATGATAACTACCATGTTTAGGAGTCTTAATTCGACTAGGACATGGACTCTAGAGGCGGTGAGAATGACTATAAATACAAGGCTTGACCTAATGGTAAGAGAAAAATATTCACTTGAGCACTATACACTACTGCCTCCATTGTTAACCTTGTGACCAGCCTGTATTTATTCTCACACCGGAGCTATCACCCGGCAGCCCCAGCCGTCAAGCTTCGTTTGTGACGTGTTATTGTGCAGGTTTGAGCGCGTAGATTTGGTGATTGGACGCGCCGGCAAAACTTGGCGTTAACACCTACATTTTTAAAGTTGATGTATGCTACGAGGCAAAATTGGGGTAATATTTTTTATAGTGCCTGTTAACTTTTATGCATGGAAGTGAGATGTATGGGAGGGAGCTAGTAGATCTGCGGACGAAAAATCGGTGGGACTTCCTCAATACTTTATTCTCTGTCTCAGAGGCAGTGGCTTATATGCAGGTAGTTTGACCCTTACTCTAGGCCACAATGTGAACATTTTGTTTTATCTTTTTTCCTTCAATAGATCAAGATGTTTTTACTGTTAGTTTTAGCTGTGGGTTACGTCTAAAACTTATTTTTTCTTACTTGGACTCTGCTTCTTGTGATCTTGTCCTATATCTTCCCCCCGCCCATTTATCTCAAATTGCAAGTTAGGACTTAGCAGCGGTGCTTCATGTTCAGGTTTTTATGGTGCATCATTGATATCAGGGGTCGGAGTCGGGGGGGTCGGGGTCGGGAGTCGGGAGTCGGGATGAGGACATTAGTTATTGATGTTGACATGAGTTTTGCCGATTCATTTGTTTGTGACAAAGCTGAAGGATGAGGCAGTTTTTGCCGAGTGACTATATCCGGCCGAAGAGAGAGAATGGGAAGAAATCAGCACCGTCGACCGCCCATATAATACGATTGCTGCCGAATGCGATCAACCCGGTGAAGGAGCTAACTCGATGACCGTGACTCGGTTTGGCATGGCGGTTGCCAATAATGACAGTACTCATGGTAGCGACGGTGGTTCTGCTATACGGAGCTTAATGTTCAAATTGGCTTCTAGATTAGCAAAAGAGGTCCCGACCATTAGACTATTCAAAAATCTTTTTATTTTAATAATTCTTTTCTTTTTCATATTCTCTGCTTCTTCGATTGTTTTGATTCTTAATTGTGAAGTTTTCAGCATTGCGCAAAGGTGCAATCAATATGTAGTTGTTTCTATACTTTTAGGACTCTTTTTCCTCTTTGATAGAGAGTGAATGGAAAGACCCACCAGTTGGCATCCCCAGTATTAAACTGTAAATTTTGAAAGGATTTGCATTAGGAAGGTATTTTGATAATCTGTACCGTCTGCAGTTTAATATTGCGAAATACTAGAAACTAAACTGCGGACGGGACATCTATTAAACCGTTAAATCATCGAATGGAGGGTCGCGATGGGTTGTAAGGATAACCTAAATATATATACATATATATATATATATATATATATATATATATATATATATACATGTAAACATTTCTTATGGCTATTTTATAGTATACAATATTAAAAAAATACATATGAATATTATATTTAATTTTATTATTTGATTTGGTATATTATACATCACTTATAATTATTAGTTGATTAAGTAAACATTTTTTTTAGTTATTAATTTAAGGTGATATTAGAGGTCTCAAATTTTGAGACCCAACATTACTCTTTAATTTAACATTATACAAGAATGAAAAAATTGAGCATTTGATAAAAGAGATCTTAATGATTTTTTTATAAATACTATTTTACCCTTTTCGGATATGGATATGGATATGCGAATATTTGACATATTTATTTATATTATATTATACAAAATAGATAATATCTAGATTTGAATATTATTTATCGAATATGAATACGAATATTTATCTAATCGATTTTAATATATCTGCGTGCAAAAATATTTGTTTTAAAATCCTTTTCATTTCATTTAAAATGGAGTGTCTCCTTTTCTTTTTTTGTATATTGACTATCATCATTCCTGTGATGTCATTATAGCATAACAGTGTTACATTCCAACATATTTTAAATTTAAACCATCAAATGAAACCGTCCTAATTTTAAAATTTAAGCCAGCAGGCTAATAGCTACGGAGACGGTCTCTCGCTTCCCAGTCCCCACTCCCCAGACTCCCATGTAATATGTGGAGTTTGCGTTTTCAATTTTCGGCATTGATAATAGAGTATTGCAATGGTGGACCAGCTCAGCAGCATAACAAGAGACCTCGATAAGCTCCTCCTCAGGTCCGGCTATCTCGTCGGCCCTACCTTCGATCCCGGCACGTACGTAAGATTTTCTCCCTCTCTCTGGGGACTTCATACTGACATCTTGCGTGCACTATGTTTCTTCGCGGTACTATGGTCTTTTCCGTATTGGCTAACTTGTAATGTATTTGTTGATTAATGAAGTTGAGAAACGATCTTCAAGATTACGGGAACACAAACCATTTCAAGGAAATGTTAATTGTATCTGTATGTCAGTGTGTGTGTGTGACTATGTGTGTCTATAATATATCATTATTTAGTTTTTGAACTGCTGAAATGATATTTGTGTCTTGTACATATTAATTATGTTATATTATGTGAATTGTGATGCTTATGTTCCTCCATTGATCGTAAAAAACTTCAGTGCGTGATTACAACTCTATTTAGACTACTGTGTAAGGGAATAGGAGATACAGATCTTTTAACAGTGGAACTGATGTTAACACCGTGCTGCAACTCTATTTAGATGCAAGCTTCGATGTCTCAGTTGTGTGTGTCCTTCATTAATGACTAACACCTATTTTATACTTTTTAGTTATGTTTGGGATCCTTGCATTTTCTGCAGCTCTTTTGCAATAAAAGAAAAATGCTAATCTTGCATTTTGTCTCATTTGGAGTTCGTAAAACTTTAGAATATGATAGTGATGACATCCCATAAGAAGAAACAACCAAACCTATGGTAGATGGTTGAACTTAAGGTTTCAAGGGCCATGCAAGAGTTATTGTACCAGTGGTGACGCCATGCTTTGAGTGTACCATTTGGCTATTCCCACAACAAGTTAAGTTTCATTTATGCACCCTTGCAAAAACCCCTAGAACTGCTGCTCATTGTATTGAATATGCCCACTTGATGAAGTGGGATGAGGTAATATACCATACCTTTCTTCTTCCTTTACTTCCCTGCCCCTTCTCATCCACTTCTCTTTCTCGTGGTAGTGCTTTTGTACCAATCACACTATCATCCTCATCATGTTATTCAAATTACACTTTCAGGCTCATGGTGGAAAAACTTTTGATCCAGATGACTCTAAACGTATGCAGTGGATCTATTCAGGGGTTAATTATTGCACTATTTTTTTGGGTTCTTTTTCTTTGTTCTTTTGTTGTCTTTTCCTTATCTTCTATTCTCACCACTACTCAAAACAAATAGGCCGTCAAGAGAGCAGAGCTTTTTGGCATTCCAGGACTTACCTATACTCTTATGCAGGTATAATATTATATGAAACCTTAACTCTGTGAAGAAACATCCTATACTCTTATGCAGGTATAATATTATATGAAACCTTAACTCTGTGAAGAAACATTATGGTTTTACTCCGATCATGGTGTATTTGGCCTCTGATTTCCCCTTTGTGATTGAATTTTATGAATAAATGCTGTAACAGTAGCGTATAAATCCACCTTGTTGACGTTAGAGGTTCCGTACTGTTTGGAACTTGGTGATCATTTGTCTTTCTGTTACAGGGTGTGGTTAAAAATATCATACCTACTATAGCTTCCACCAATGCAATTATATCAGCTGCATGTGCTTTGGAAACCTTGAATATTGCAGCTGGATGCAGTAAAATGATGTCAAATTATTTAACGTGCGTCCTATTTCCTCAATATGTAAGTAATTATCTGCTTTATAATTGTTACATTTGATGCAAACACTATTCTACCTATTATAACGACCTTTTGATAGGAAGTGGCATGCTAAGTATTTCATGGTTCCCTTCCTAATTTTATCCTTATAACCTTATTGTACTGGATTTTACTAATAAAATGAAGAGTTGATCTTTTTTAAACACAGGCTAATTGATCTTGTTCTTGGTGCAGATAAAATGGTGTTGAAGGTCTCCACACTAAAGTGACTGAGTTTGTGAAGGACAAGGATTGTCTTGTTTGTGGTCCTGAGTATTCTTATTGAGCTGGACACTTCCGTTACTTTGAAGAAGGTAATTTTCCTTTTATTTCAACTTCGATATCTCTGCTAATTTATGTTGATTAGGATGCAATTTGGCCCAAGGTTACCAAGGATCAATTGCATAACCCAAGGTTGGGTTTTATTTGTTGGTTGATGTGCACCTCGCTTCTGTCTTATAAGCTGTCCAAACTCTAAACTTTATTCTTTTTACTCTTAGGGACAAATAAGTTGGGAATCTTGGGAGTTAAGACATACTATTACAAGCTTTTCTATTCTATCAGAAGATTCGCTTCTTATTTGGGATAAAAGTCTCTGTCCCTGAAGGAATTGAAAATCATTTAAGTTCTGGCAGATTATGTAGTAGACTGAAAATTAATTATTGAGGATAATGATGACGACTTATCAAAGACGAAAAAAGATAGATGATGAATTGTACTCCCTGTGTCCTAATTTAAATGAGCTTGTTTGACAGGTTTTACAGTAGTAAGGGCTTTTTTTTTCTTACAATCATTGGATAAGCAAGATGAGTAGTTAAGATAGAATGAGCTCACTTATTTTGGGACATCCCACAATAGAAAGAAGCTCATTTAGATTTAGACGGAGGGAGTTGTTGGAGTATAAACTTCTCTTTTTCTAGTTCACATTATGAACTTCGTTTAAGTAAGTGACTTCATTTATAGAATCTGGTACTTATCAGTTTAGCATGTGATACTGATGCGGTTGAAGAGCAAGCGAGTCAGTTTATGGAAAGATTTGATTTAATGGCAAAGATCTGATTCAATGGCAATTCGGTAATTTCGGCCAAGTTTGGAGTGTCGGATTTGGGCGTTTCCGGAGCCTAATTTCATTGGAAACGAGTCAACGGTCAAAACTCACCAGCGCTTTGCTCGTGACGTGCAGGGTTTTTTGGTCAAATTTCATCGTTTAGGCCTTCAAAAATACATTTTTCTGTTTTACGGTTATTTTCATAATTGTCTTTATTAGTTTTTCTTTTTCGTTTTGGATTTTGTTTTTAGGGTTTTGCTATTTAAACACCTTGTTATGATGGGGAGCCGCAGTTTTTTTTGATGAATAATAAAATTTACGTATTTTCCAAAATTCTCTGAATTAGAATTTTGCTGCCTATTTCATGGTATTCGTAGAATCAACAGGTTGTAGAAGGTTATCGTTTGGCAATCGTGCGCGGTTCAACAATTGATAACAGTTTTCTGTTTCTTCCGCTACGTCAGTTGGTATCAAAGCCGAAATCATATTCACCATGCCACCCCGTAGAGCGCGTGTGGATGATGTTTATGGGCGTGAGGATCTGCAGCGACTTGAGCAGCGGTTCGAGCAGCGAATCGAACAAGTAATGGAGCAGGGGATGAACACTATGATGGATCGATTGACACTAAGGATGGGCGAGTTGTTGGCGAACCAGAATAGGGAAATTCCTCATCCTGGGAGGAACCCTAATTATGATGATCGGAGAAACCCTTTCGCAGGAGAGAATGATGAAGGAGATGACTTTGATAATGACTATGATGAGGCACCTCGTAGGCGTCGTCGACCATATGCAGTGGAGGACGATAGGAGACGTTGGGAGACTGGTATGAGTACTGAAATTCCTGAATTTCGTGGTACCCTCCAACCAGAGGAATTCATTGACTGGCTGGCCACGGTAAAAGAGATCCTGAAATTTAAGGGTGTCCCTGATGATAAACGAGTACCCTTGGTTGCTACCAGACTCAGAGATAGGGCAATGGCTTGGTGGCAGCAACTCAGGCAAACGAGGGTTAGATTGGGGAAGTCAAAAATTACGGACTGGGAGAAGATGAAGAAACAGTTGCGGGCGACGTTCCCACCTTATAATTATACCAGCGGTTACAGAATTTAAGGCAAGGAGGTCGTACAGTTGATGGATACACAACTGAATTCTATCAGCTGATTGCTCGGAACGAGGTGCATGAGACAGAAGATCAGTTAGTAACCCGATATATTGGGGGTTTACGAGAACAAATTAAAGAGACAGTCAACATGTTTGATCCAATGTCTATTTCTGCAGCGCATCAGAGAGCTGTGTAGATTGAGAAGAGGCGTCCTGGTGGTTTTGGACAACATGCTAGTTTTGGGTATTCAGGAGGAGGTGTCAATACTGGCCGTTCAGGCGAGGTTGCAGCGGCGGGGGCAATAGCCAAAACGGGAGCAGTAACAAATAATAATAGGAGGATTGGTCCAGTAAGTGGTATCAAGTGTTTTGCATGTGGTGAAATGGGACACAGGCAGGCTGAGTGCAAGAAAGCTGAAAAAAGGGTGATGTTTGCTGAAATAGATGAGGGTGATGATATCGAAGATGAAACCTTGCTAACTGGTGAACCGATCTTTGATTTAGAAGGCGTGGATGAGGAGGTGGTGACTGGTGATGTTGGGACTGCGTTGGTGGTGAGGAGGTCCTGCCTTACACCTAGGGTTGTTGATGATGATTGGCTGAGAAACAACATTTTCCAGTCAACCTGTACTGTTAAAGGGAAGGTGTGTAGGTTTGTGATTGATGCAGGCAGCTGTGAGAATATAATTTCAGCAGAGGCAGTCCGAAAGCTGGAACTAACAACGGAAAAACATCCAAAGCCGTACAAGTTAGCCTGGTTGAAACAAGGGGGCGAGGTGACTGTCTCAAGACGTGCACTGGTATCCTTTTCTGTGGGGACAAAATACAAGGACGAGGTTTGGTGTGATGTAGTAGCTATGGATGCATGCCATCTGCTGTTGGGACTACCTTGGCAATTTGATAGAGAGGTGGTTCATAATGGTAAGACGAATACTTACAGCTTTGTGTTTGAGGGGGTAAAGATTGTGTTAATGCCCAAACGGGAAGAAAACAAAGGCAGTGCTAGTTTGTTGACTTTAGCACAGTTTGAGGAGGTGGTGCAGGAGACAAAAATAGTATACGCCTTAATCGGGAGGGTGGTAGACAAGGAGGTCGAGGTTCCTGATGTAGTCAAACCACTTCTGGAAGAGTTCAGTGATTTATTTCCAGAAGAACTGCTTGAAGGATTACCCCCAATGCGTGATATTCAACATCAGATTGATCTGGAGCCCGGGGTAGCCTTACCCAATCGACCTCATTACAGGATGAGTCCCGGAGAGCATGAAGAATTAAGGAGACAGGTGGAAGAGTTACTGACCAAGGGGTATATTCGAGAGAGTTTGAGTCCTTGTGCGGTACTAGCCCTTCTGGTATCAAAGAAAGATGGTACTTGGTGGATGTGTATCGATAGTAGAGCCATAAACAAAATAACGGTCAGGTACCGTTTTCCTATTCCTAGATTGGATGACTTACTGGATCAGCTTAGTGGGACTACTGTGTTTACTAAATTGGATTTGAAGAGTGGATACCATTAACTTCGTATTCGGGCTGACGATGAATGGAAGACAGCTTTTAAGACGAGGGAGGGATTGTATGAGTGGATGGTCATGCCGTTTGGGTTGTCCAATGCACCTAGCACCTTTATGCGTGTTATGAATCAAGTTTTGAGGCCTTTCATTGGGAAGTGTGTTGTATATTTTGATGACATTCTAATCAACAGTGCTAACCCGAGCGAGCATCTTAGTCAGCTGCGAGAAGTTCTTCATGTGCTGCGTAGGGAGAAATTTTATGCTGCAGTTAAGAAGTGTGTGTTTCTAACACCTAGGGTGCTGTTTCTTGGTTACATTGTGTCTGATGTGGGGCTGCAGGTAGATGAGTCCAAAGTAGAGGCAGTGAAGCATTGGCCAAGGCCTAGTACCATTACTGAAGTTCGGAGCTTTCATGGGTTGGCTTCCTTTTATCGGCGCTTTATCCCTCATTTTAGTACCATTATGGCTCCTATTACTGAGTGCATGAAGCAGGATGGGAAGTTTACTTAGACAGATGAAGTAGAAAAGGCGTTTGAGCTGATTAAATTCCGCCTTACCACAACCCCCATTCTAGTATTACCAGATTTCCATCAACCTTTTATGTTGCATTCTGATGCTTCCAAAGTGGGAATTGGGGCTGTTTTGAGTCAAAACAGCAGGCCAGTGACGTATTTTAGTGAGAAACTTTCGGGTGCCAAGCTGCGTTATAGCACTTATGATGTTGAGTTTTATGCTGTGGTTCAGGCTATTAAACATTGGCGCCATTATTTGTTTCAGCGGAAGTTTATCTTGTATACGGATTATGAGGCTTTAAAACATTTGCGTAGTCAAGATAAAGTTTCTGCTAGACATGCGAGCTGGGTTGCTTACCTACAAAGGTTCACTTTCGTGGTGAAACACAAGTCGGGAGTTACCAATCGAGTGGCTGATGCTTTGAGCAGGCAAAAGGGACTACTAACTCGACTTTCTGTGGAGGTACCTGATTTTGATTCATTTGCTGAAATACTTGAAACTGATCCATATTTTTCTAGTATTTTGGCAAAGGTTCGGGCAGGGGAGAGGATAGATTTCCATTTGCTGGATGGATTTTTGTTCAAGGACAACCAACTATGTGTTCTAGATTGTAGTTTGCAGTTGAAGATCCTTCAAGAGCTGCATGGCGAGGGGCATGTAGGAAGAGGCAGGACCTTGCAGTTGGTGCAGTCTACTTACTTCTGGCCTACTATTATGAAGGAGGTTGAAAAACTGGTGTAATGGTGTCGGGTTTGTCAAGTATCTAAGGGAACAACAACCAATGTAGGCTTGTAGATGCCTCTACCAGTTCCATCACAGTCATGGGTGGACATCAGTATGGATTTTGTGCTGGGATTACCGCGTACACAGCGAGGTAATGATTCTATTTATATGGTAGTTGATCGTTTTTCCAAGATGGTGCACTTCATTCCATGTAAGAAGGCCACAGATGCTGTTCGTGTTGCTCAATTGTACTTTAGAGAGATTTATAGGTTGCATGGTTTGCCAGTGTCTATTGTGTCTGACCGTGATACCAGGTTTCTTAGCCATTTTTGGCATAGCTTGTGGAAGATGGTGAACACACAGTTGAATTTTAGTAGTGCCTACCATCCACAGACAGATGGGCAGACGGAAGTGGTGAATCGGTCGCTAGGCAATTTGTTGCGGTGTTTGGTTGGAGAACATGTGAAGAGTTTGGATCTGAACTAATGTCAGGCACAGTTTGCTCATAATCATGCAGTTAACAGGAGTACTGGATTTAGCACTTTTGCAGAAGTGTATTCTATTACTCCTAGAGGACCACTTGATTTACTGCCATTACCAGCAAAGACATGAGTTCATGGGACGGCAGAAACCTTTGTGACAGGATTGCAGGAGGTTCACAGGGCTGTCTGTGACAATCTGCTGCAGGCCGCGGGCAAGTATAAACAAGCTGCTGATAAGAAACGGCGTCATATTGAGTTCGAAGTGGGGGATTATGTGTGGGCTGTTCTTACTAAGGATAGATTTTCTGTAGGTGACTATAATAAGTTGTCTGCCAAGAAGATTGGGCCAGTGGAAATCATTGAGAAGATCAATCCTAATGCATACCGCTTGAAACTGCCGAGTCATATTCGTACAGCGAATGTTTTTAATGTCAAGCATTTGATTCCTTACACAGGCGATTCCTCCGATGATGACAATTCGAGGGCGAATTCTGTCCACCCTGGGGAGAATGATGCGGTTGAAGAGTAAGTGTGTCAATTTATGGAAAGATTTGATTTAATGGCAAAGATCTGATTCAATGGCAATTCGGTAATTTCGGCCAAGTTTGGAGTGTCGGATTTGGGCTTTTCCGGAGCCTAATTTCATTGAAAACGGGTCAACGGTCAAAACTCACAAGCGTTTTGCTTGTGACGTGCAGGGTTTTTTGGTCAAATTCCATCGTTTAGGCCTTCAAAAAGACATTTTTCTGTTTTAGGGTTATTTTCATAATTGTCTTTATTAGTTTTCCTTTTCCGTTTTGGATTCTGTTTTTAGAGTTTTGCTATTTAAACACCTTGTTATGATGGGGAGCCGCAGTTTTTTTTGATGAATAATAAAATTTACGTATTTTTCAAAATTCTCTGAATTAGAATTTTGCTGCCTATTTCCTGGTATTCGTATAATCAACAGGTTGTAGAAGGTTATCGTTTGGCAATCGTGCGCGGTTCAACAATTGATAATAGTTTTCTGTTTCTTCCGCTACGTCAGATACCTTACGTTTTGGCTATACATGTAGCCAGAGGGTATATCTCTCTTTTGATTTAATACTATCTAACTTCTTAGTTGGCTATGCAGTTCTCTTACTACCTCATTTTTGTAACGGTTGATTGATCAACTTGAAGATCACACCAAGCTACTTCTGTCCAGAGCTAGTGTTATGCACCGAGGGAAGAATCTGTACATGCAGGCACCTCCAGTACTAGAGGAAATGACTCGGCCAAACCTAGATATACCACTATATGACTTGATGGATAAAAGTCCCAAAGACATAGTCCATGTGACTGGCACGGAAAGCAAAAGTGACACGAGACAATCATGTTTAAGGAAATTACGTGTTGTTTTTAAGGGAATTGATGGGGTTATAGATATGGACAAGGCTGGTGGGGCGTAGAAGATTTCCTATACATCTGGTTTGAGTTTGTAAGTGGATCTAGATCTGTTTCTGTAGTTCTTGGGATTTCTTCAGTGGAGGTATATTAAATGCTCAGAGAAAGCAGGCATTGATGAGGTAAATTTAAAAACACTTCTATTTTTAACATCCTGTGGAAGTAGTCTTCCAACAAAATACTGGAGTTTGTGAATTTTCACTATCAATGAAATTAAAAACACTCTTTCGTTGTATTTACCAACGGTCCATTAGTTAAGTACTGACTAGATCTTATTTCAGAAGGGTGCCTCTTTGTTGCATTTTTTATTTTTAACTCATGTAATATATATATATATATATATATATATATATCCCATCACGCCAAATTCTTTTTCTCTGTGGCTTATAAACTCAGCTGGCTTAGGCCTCTCTGTCCCTCACACATGCAGACGGACTCATGAACACTGTTACTCCAAGAAGCTGGAAGTTATATATATGATAAAATTGTTACATGATTTTGTTTTTATTTCGGTATTAGATCATGTACATTTAATGCTGATGAATTTTGAGTTTCAGACAACATTTAAGTTGGAATTTGTGCTCCATGATGTTCTGCAAATGGGTGGGGTCCTAATCCCTCTCAGCCAGCAAGCCAGCAATTTGTGCCGTGAACCATTCATTCACTACTGGCATTCGATATAGCTAGATTGCCCTTCATGCACATGCAAAACCGAGGTATTTGTTGTAAAGTTTTTCCACAAGTTACAAAAGGGCGCAGTACGAGGAATCTATCCTGCAGCTCAATTATTGAAAATTAAGAATTTCCTGTGCATATTATAAAGTAGAAGAAGGCTGATCATCTTATTACTATTATTAGAACTGCTGAGGTCTCCAAAAGACAAATACCTGTGGCAAATCAAGTTGAATCATGGATGGTTGGACCAATCTATTCTTTACTTTTTGGCTACTGGTTTTTCAATTTTGAGCTTTATTTCAGCTGTGATTTATGTTAATTATAAGTTTATATGTGATTATTTTTTGTCATTCTTTTTAATAACAAATGTTCCAAGTAAAACTTAATATGCCTAAAAAGAAAGTTAATAAGTTTGTTAAGAATTAACTATATTAGATATGTTAGAGCTCATCTATATAAGGTAGAATTGATGACTAACATCTACTAGTATTAGTATAGATGTTAGTATTAGTATAAAATATTCAAATTCACCCTTTGGTGAGAATATGAGCCTGGGCTGGCCCCACAATAAAGTGAAATGATATTGACTTAGTCATGATCAAGTGACTCAGCCATGATAAACTAGTGCACTCAGCTTAATTGGATCACAAATATTGTAAGCACATGTTTTACAGCAGTGTGTAAAATTTTAGAGTCTGAAATATGAATCTTTTTGTGGGTGAGAAAGAAAGAGAGAGTTTTCTGACGTGAACCAATAATAGGTTGAAGATACGAGTGTATCTATCTATCTATCTATATATCTTGGATGAGATATCTGGGGGTGGGCTGTTGCCTTTTGCTGCTCCTCATCTTTTAAAATTTTCCTCAAACTGGATAAAATCATAACACAATTCATGATCTTCTTGTGGGGACATCATTAGACAGATTGGCCAACATACCCTACCACCCCACATGTACTCCAACTCATATATCTCAACCCCATCCCCTGCCTTTCCTTTCCCATATATATATATATATATATTAACACTAATTCTCTATTTAACAATAGAAAAGAGCACAAGAGAAAAACAAGCTATAGAGAAACTCACAAAATATAGTTTTCTTTTCATTTCCTTTGTTGCTCTCTTTGGAAGAAGTAATTGCCATGGAATTAATAGATCAAGATGATGTCTTCTTTGCAGACTTAAGCAAGCAAATTTCTCTTCTTATCATGGACGACGACGACGACGACAATGAACTCCCCTTCTCACACTTCCGTCCTTACGCTTCTTTCCAGGTATTTCCCATCATCTCTTTAGATACATGTTTCATACTCCTCCAGTTTCAAAATTGGATATATATATTTTCGTTTTTTGTTCAGTCCCAAAATTACAGATACATCGTAGTTGTCACCACTTACAGATACTTCGTTTTACTTCTGGAGCAGAGGGAGTAAATCGTTCCGGGCTTCTCTTTTCTTGAGTGTTCACCTAAAACATTATTTATAAATCAAGTTGAATTTTTGCAGGCATTTTCTCGAGTAATTCATCCAACTGCCACACAGTCACAAGTGTTCTATGAGCATAGTTGTAAAAGAGATCAAAGCAAAGGCACCGGAGTTTTTATCCCTCGTTCTATACATCCAAGAAGGAAAAACAAGCAGCAAGAAAGAATATTCAGTACTACTTCATCCAACACTAAGTTTCAGAAGCACACTGATAACTCAAGAGGGCTGCCTCATGATTTACCGAATTTCAATAATTTCAATTCTTTTAACCATAAAAGATATTGAATCCAAATAATTATATATATATATATATATAATTTATGAAGTATATATACATATATATGCTCAAGCAGTGTGTAGTTCAATAATTTTTTACAATTAAGGGATAATTGCATGAGATTTGTATGGTGACGGTGATCATGTAGATCGATACCATCCAAATTCAGAATTAGTAGCTTAATTTAATGAGAGTTTCATTATACAAGGTTAAATGAAACATCTGATCTCCTGTAATAGGATTGTATAATTAATTAAATTCTTAAGCTTGTTGATTATGTAATTCTAATGCCATAAATTGATTGATTATTTTATTTATTGAGACATCTTCCTAGTGGCCAAAGTGTGCATATTAATTTCAATTATTTGACTTTGGTTTTTCTTCATGCATTTGCAACTGGCAGAAACAGTATTAATTTGCTGATTTAATCATGTAAGATGAACAAGTGGTTTTACGATTGAGACAGTGAATAAAATTTTCCCTGTTTTTTCTTTGTCTGCCCACATGCCATACCATGCCATGCCATGCCAGCCAGGTTTTCCACATCCGTCTTTCTTTTGATGATGAAGGAAGTCATAGGCTACATACAGTCTACACCACCACCAGCTGAGTGTTAAGCAGTCTGCCAAATTTAATCGATGATTAAGTTTTTTTATTTTTGGGTTCTATAAAAATAAATCTTGAATTTTAAACTTTATACAAAAATACATGTTAGTTCATGTCTCTGTTTTTAGAAATTTGGATGTTTTAGGTGAAGATTGGAACTTTTTGGCTAGTAAGATGTCCAGTTCCCATGTGCAGGTAGCTCTTGAGGAATCCCAAGTTGGAAGACAACCTAAAAGAGGGAAAGGATGCCATACCCGTACCTAATCCAGTATAGGATTCCATTATTCCATCCTGATTACAAATTTTCACTTTAATAATGAAACCTTTAACTATATGTCCACTGTATATATTTATATAGTTAGCCTATGTCTATACATAATAATTAACATCCACAGGACATTCTTATAAAATCCTTGCTCTAGTTTGGTACTAAAAGGCAAAGGAATTCAGTTTGATATTCTCAAGTCATTGTGCTACATTTAGTTAAGCTATCATATTTCATATGTGGCTCTAATATGTGGCTCACCAACAATAAAAAAGAAGAAGAAGGTACAAATACAATCCAAGAAAAGTTTTAGTTATGGAATATAATATTTGCATAGATTTTCTTTTCTTGGGCGAAAAAAAGAGGAGGCAAGAAATTTTGATTTCAAAATCTAGTACTATTTTTCCCATTTGGAGATGTTCACATCTATAATTCAGATCCATTCTAATTGATTTGGGCGGGAAAACACAAGAACGGTTCAGATTCATTCTAATTTTATTTCTCTATAATAATAAGATAGAACCCAATTTGAATTGATTTAAGCGGGAAAGCACAAGGACGGTTCAGATTCATTCTAATTGATTTGGACAGGAAAGCACAAAAACAATTCAAATTCATTCTAGAGGCTCACATTTTATTTCATACAAAAAAAAAATCCGCCCAAATCAAACTCACCCCATACACGCTATTTTTGAAGGAAAATTAATTATTGTGGTGGTGTGGTGAATTATGATAATTGTTATGTCTAATTGTAAGTTATTTTAAATTGCAAATAGTCTTTAGATAATGTAGTAATTTTTGAATTTTAATCTAATTTTTTGTTACGTCGTGCCTTCAGCTACGGACAATTACTAATGTACATATATTCAAACACCAAGTGATCAACAATTATTCAAGGAGGAAGAAGGAAAACGAAGCATGTGGCCTCCCATTCTTTTATTTTCAACATCTCAAATACTCACTTGGTTAAATTTTAGTTATTGTTCTTACATTTTTAAGAGATTATTGATTTAATTGGAAGAAAAAAAATTCATTGTTTCTTTTGAAAAAATCTAATTTTTTTTTTGGTGATCAAGTCTAGAAAAATATATGACAGAATTTCACCCATGGACAACCTGTATAGTCATGTCACCCTGTCCAATCAGTTTGATGAAATAATAAAGTAAGGTTGGATAATTCTACACCCTTTTGACGCAAGGGAAGAGGGTTTAAGGCCCTCAAATTTGATAACAACATGGTGAATTAAGATTCTTTTCATTTTAAATAAAATAAATTTTTTTTATTTTATGATTTAGATTTAAAATGTGTTAGAAAGAAAATGATGATGAAAAATGTGTTAGAATGACAATTCTCTATTTCATTTAAAATGAAAAAAATCGAATTTGTTGACAGAAGAGTTGAAACTAGGACTTTTATAGTGATAGGTGAACATCAAATGACTCTTATTTCCAAATTTAGATCAACGGATTAGGATCTCCCGTCATATTTATCTTTCAATTTCTCTCCATACACATTTTGACAATAAATTCGTTGTAAATAATTAGTGATATAATAAAATTTATCTCAAAAAATTGTATCACTAAAATCAAAAAATTGTATCATTAAATGCATATTAAAAAAAATAGAGGATACATGTAATGCAGAAGATGCTAATCCCAGAATGATGGACTAGCTAGCAAGCGCGTTCATTGATAAGTAGTTTGTTCTTATATAGTTTTGGATTTAAATTTGGGTTATTTACACTTTTTAGTACATTTTCTAAAAAAAAATTACAACAAAAGTGCATTTATAAAATATTTATAGAATTAATACATTTTTAATATTTTATTTACAAAATTAGTGCATTTGCTATCCCTTGGGAAGAGGAGAAGAGCTGGGTGAGCTTGACGGGGTCGAACTCGGACTTGATAGTGGAGTTTGGAGAAGAACTGTGATGCCATTTTTTTTTCTCTCTCGTCTTGGAGATGTGGAATGGAGGAGGGTTTTAGTTTCAGAGTATACGAGCTGTGGGCTAGGTTTTACATATCTGCTGGAACTGGGAATGTCCGCTCCGTCTTTGCAGGCGCTCGTCGGTACTTTTTTTTTCATAGTGCAGTTGGTAGCCAAATCTTCATACAAAAGTAACCAATTCAGTTTTATTGGATTACCAATTAATTATAAAAATGTAAGAACAGTTTTCAAGTATTACCTGTATTTGTTTTCTTTAACATGTGCAATCATGATAGGATCAGAGAGTAGTCGTGTGTATTTCCTCTTATTTTTTTTCAATGCTTTCTCCTTTGATCTCCACGTTTTTTGGTAAGTGTTACGTGGTTATTGTGTTGCACTCTTTTTATATTTATTTTGTAAATGCACCAATCTTGTAATTACTTTTTAATTGTTGTATAGTAGTGTAAAGAATCCAAATTTCCCTATAGTCGCATGTTAGACCTAAATTAGACAAACAATGTTTGGCCCAATACTCCCTAGCAAAGTTGTGGACTAGTATTTGCACATTTATTTCAAGTACATAAAGAACATCCAAATAGAGAGGGATTATGTTTTTGAGGGAGGTAGATTCAGTATGAGGTCCTCTGGACACCAAAAAAAAAAAAATTTGTTTCCCAAATCCCACAAGGCCCGTATGCATTCGGCCCAATAGGCGAACTCAATCCTAAAAGTGTAATATGCCCATATATTCGGCTGAAGTACAAAAAACGATGTCACTTACCTCGGAGCAAAAGTAACAAACTTAATTATTCGTCTGTTGCAGGAAACAACAGTGTAGACTGTAGGCTGTAGAGCTTTGGAAATGGCGGACTCAAGTCTGGCTCTACTTTCTCTCATCTTCCTCTTACCTCTCTCTCTCCTCTTGCTTCTCTTTCTAATAGTTCGACCTCGTCCGGTTAAGATCCCAATCAAGGGCCGCCACGTGTTCATCACCGGCGGATCGAGCGGCATCGGCCTGGCCCTCGCTCAGCAGGCTGCAACGGAGGGCGCCCGCGTCTCGATTCTTGCGCGGAACCGCGACAAGCTCGAAGAAGCGAAACAGGCAATCCGGCTCTCCACCGGAATCGACGTCTCGGTTTTCAGCGCAGACGTCCGTGAGTATGACGCCGTCAAGATAGCCATGGAAGAGGCCGGGCCTATTGATGTGTTGGTGTGTAATCAAGGTGTATTTGTACCGCAGGAGCTGGAGACTCAGGAACTGGAGGAATTTAAGTTTATGATTGATGTTAATGTGATTGGAACATTTCATTTGATCAAAGCTGCGTTACCTGGAATGAAGAACCGTTGCGGAAGGGGACCGGCTTCGATTGCTATAATGTCCTCCCAAGCTGGTCAGGTCTGGTGTGCATTCATATTTGTTTGATTATATTGAAATTTCCTATTTTTATCCTGGATGTGTTGGAATTTAGCAGTTTTTTAGTACTTATCTTGTTGAAGTAATTGATGCATGCATATTTAATTTTTATATTGGTATATCAACTGCTTATTAAAGGGGAACTTGAATGATGAATTGGAAATGCAGCGTCCAATGAATAGTTTTGGACACTGCATTTAGCCATGTTCTTGACTTCTTAGCTATAGTTATTCCTCTTGAAGTTGTATAGAGGACTGTTAACTATTAAGCTATAGTACCTTCGAAATTACCTTTTAAATGATTGACGTCTTAGCATTTCCAAATTAACTTTTACGATTACTGGAAGAAAGATGTAGTTTTGCATTCACAAACCTAAAGATTCCAATTTAATACGAAGTCCACAATAGATTGATGCTTTTCCTAAAAAGATGGAAGATGAAGTAGTGCTGATATGTAAATAAATTTTTATTTTTCCTCTTAGCCAAATAAAGACCCCAATGCAAATGAAACACTTGTAATATGGCACATGTTTATTTGCACATTAATCTTAATCTATGAATAATTCAATTCAAGATAACCACCATTCTACCATGGCTTAATAGTAAACTTGTACATGATCCTTGTAAGTGTATTCTCCTAAATTCTTATGTTTTAAATGCTCTTTTGTACTCTCCTGTTCCACAAAAAAAATTCTCATTTGCCAATTTTTTTTGTACCACAGAAAGAGTTCTTTTTTGATGATATTAATATAAAATGACGTAATGTCCTCGAGTTTGCCATCATAATTTCATAATCAAGTCACCTAATATTACTTGGAATGTGGTTCATTTCGGTTTGTGAAATCGATTTGGGTAAGCGGTACGCTACGTAGGCTAAAATGCAGTATGCTAGGATAATTTTATTCGAGTGTTTATAGTTTGGAATTCTTTTAAAATCTGCTATAAAACTAAGTTTAGAGTATTTTTGGTTGAATAAACAAGTTGAGTAAATAATTTAGTAGGACTGAGCAAAAAATGGATATAACTGAATCGAAAATTTTTAACCGAAATTTCTTGATAATTCGGTTATTTTTTGCTGTTATATCCGAATTTTTATTCGGTTTTCAGGATCGGGATTGGATTTTATGTTATTCGGTTAACCGAATAACCGAATAAGAAATAAAAAAAATTTAAGCAACGAATTGCATTAAACAAATCCTACCCATGAAGGATGTTGGCTTCGGCAGAATCCTTTAATGTCTAGCAATATACTCAGAATTCCGTCCAAGATAGTGGAATATGTATGGAAGGAATAGGCAACATTTCTTTTTAATCATGCTAGCCAACCTTGTAAGGAATGAGAATCCTGCCCAATTTGACATGATTTTTTTTGATAGAATGAAACATAATTTCGGTTATTAACCGAAATAACCGAATTACAATTCGGTAATTCGGTTATTTCTAAATTCGGTTAGTAATTCGGATAGTAAAATAAGAAATATTTCGGTTTCCGGTTATAACCGAATAAACTATTCGGTTCGGTTATAACCGAATTGCTCACACCTATAATTTAGTACAAATGTGATGTTTGCACACTCAATACTAGGCTAGAATATTGATATTTGTGAAAGTAAAACAAAAGGAAATATTTTGGTATGCTAAATTTAGAGTGTTGGTATGTAGGAGGACCATGTTCGAGTACATAAGTACGAATATGCGGTTCGCTGGATTAGTAAGAGTATCAGGTAAATCTGCCAGCAAGCATACTAAACTAACTTATAATTTCTAGGGATAGATATGAAACAAAAATGCATCCTTAATATTTACAAATTTTGTAAATGAGACTCATTTTGTGGAACGGAGGGAGTACTAAAACTAAGGCAGTTATGGTGGAGATTAACTTCTTCTACGAGTACAACAACGGTGAATAATTCAAAGTCAGTACATACTACTTGGTTAGTCTTGGTCTTGGGGACCATTATTAACTTTAAGCTGTCATATTATGTTTCTTATCTTCCCAGGCTTGCAGCAAGTGTGCCGGATTGTCGGTAATGAGTATGATAACAGATACATAGAATTAGGTTAATTGTTTTTAGGTTTGAGAATTGAGATGTTATCTATTTGTTGTTTTTTGGCAGTCTATCTAATTTTTTGTGATTCATTAATGCTGAGATGGAACCATATATATTTTTTGTTAGGTGGGTATTTATGGTTATACGGCATATTCAGCCAGTAAGTTTGCCCTCAGGGGTATGGCGGAAGCTCTACAACACGAGGTTATTGCAGAAAACATTCATGTATCTCTTATATTTCCCCCAGACACCGAAACCCCTGGCTTTATGGAAGGTTTGAAATTTTTGGTTTGGAATCCTGCTTTATTAATTGCATGCATAATTCAACAATTTATTCCAAAATTGACTTGGTACAGTTATGTAGACCTATGATATCTCCTAGTCTCTTACTGATGATCCTAACAGATAGAATTTGTTTTTAGTGGTGAAAACGTTTTCTCTGTAGACATATGTTTAAGAAGCATTGAAGCTATCATTACCACAAGATTGCAATAAACCGTCTTATATTTAAATTTATTACTAGAGTTGCATTATTATCACATCAATTTTTGTTACTTCTCGCAGCCTTTTATTCAGGACATGTGTGATCCTCTTTATTGCAAGGAGTAATTATACCTCTGCCTGAAAATGAGAGTCCTACATTTTTCATTTTATTTTTGTATTAAGTAAAATGATAGTCCTATATAGATTGTTAACTTTTTTCTCTAATATTTTGGTTTGCCGCAGGATTTGAATTTGACGCATTTAAAAAGTTTCCTTCTTTTTATTTTATTTTATTACTTTTTGAAGTTTAATATTGAAATCATCTAATTTTTTTTGTCTAAATGTTTATGGTCTAAACCTTTATATTAAAAAATAAAAAGCTAACAAAAGAGTGAGACTCATTTGGGAGTATTAAATTCCAAGTTTGGTGTTTCTCTTGATAGAATATATTGTAGAATTTTTATTTATTATCTGGAAACTAGTATACTTCATATAAGCATATAATTTGGGTGTTTATTAGTGGGAGTGGGTGGTTTAGGTGTATTTTTTCAACCAAACCCACGTCATCAGTTTGAAGTTAAAAGTTTTGAATGTGCAATAATCTAGTCCAGGACACCACTACTAGTACGTCCATTTAATTAATCTGAGGCATGAGAATTACTATTCTTCTAGTTTTTTCATTGGTATTATATTAATCTATTCAGTTTTTTGTTTGGAGCTTATCTAGGAAATGCTAGGAAAATATCTCTTGGTGTATACATAGGGTGCACTTGTGATGTGTCCTTTCATCTTTTCATTAATGGCATTCCGATAGAAGGCGAATAAGTGACGCAAAGTGAAGAATTACAAATCTATGTTTGGATTATATCTCTTCTAACTCAGATAAACGCTTCCCAAAGACGTGCTGTCAAATAAACAAAGGCCGGTGAAAGCGAAATTAATAACCAATCATGAATCCTAATTTCATTTCTCTGCATATGTTATTGTAAAGCACCAAGAATCAGACCACCTTATTATTCTAGTTTAAAGCAGCAGTGATGGTTGGGTCTTGGAAATTTTCTAGTTTTATTATCTGTATCTATGCAACGGTGAATCTGTATCTTGTACATTCTTCTTGTACTTTTCTTGGCAAAATTAATATCCGTGTTTGTTGTACTTACTGAAAAAATCCATGCTTGTTGCAGAAAACAAGAGAAGACCGCAGCTTTCAAGTATAATAGCAGCTTCCTCTGGTGCAATGAAAGCTGATGAAGTTGCACAAAAATCTTTTAGCGGCATAAAGTCTGGGAGTTTTATTGTTCCTTGCAACTTTGAAGGATTCATGCTGTCAATAGCAACTGCTGGTCTATCTCCTCAGAGATCATTCCTAATGGCATTTATTGAGGTGGCTGCTGCTGGCATATTACGTGTTGCAGCCCTTTGTTTTCAGTGGAATTGGTATGGAAGCATAGAGAAGTGGCAGGCACAAAAGAAATAGTAAGTATTTTTGAAGTAGACCACCCTTCCAAAAGTGCACCATTTTTGTAGTTATGTTGATTTGTTTTCGAGTTGCAGTTGTTTCCTTCCGTCATAGGTTGTGCGATAGTTTCTAAATAAAATAGTGAAAGGTGTTTGTTGCATGCATAATAATCTGACTTTCCTTTTTCTTTTTTTATTGATTATTATTATTATATTCAGGTTTGGTCTTTTGGCTCTTCACATGGGGTATACAGTATCTGTGGTTCATCTCTCGTTTCCAGGATCGCCTTTGGTGTAATCCAACATCCCCTTGAAAAGATGATTGCGGTTGAATTTGGGATTTCAAGGCAGCGTTGGGCATCAAATTGTGGAGCTGGGGCAGTTTCTCTTCTCTAACTCTCATGTTTGCAGCTTTTACATTCATGGGATAAATGACTTGATGAATCATTGATTAACCTGAGTTTAGCGCCAACATTGGAACTAACCTCGCAAACCAGAATCAATATGCAAAATGAAACTGCTAATTCTCTCATTTAAATCTAACAAATTTACAAGTCTGTAGCAAAGGTTGGTGTTTAGGAAAGGTGAACATATTTTCATTTTGCTAGAATTTTCTCTTTCTTCTTTACAGCTTTGGTGAGAATGAGTGAGTGACTACATATGCTTGGATATTCTCTTTTTCTTAAAAATAAAAATTATTTATTTATTTATTTGTGCTTGTATTCTTGGAATAATAGTTAGTAGGGTGAAGAGCCCCTTGGGGTAATTTAAGGGCTATGCTGCGGGTATGTGACCATGGAATCCCTTCTTTTATGGTTCCTGTAAACAAACTCCCTGTTTTTACCTGTGTGAGTAGCATTCTGAAATTACTAGTATATGAACTCCATGTGCTATCATGTGAACATAATTTAAATAACATAAAAAGTTGCAGCAACTGTGTGGAAGTGTAGTTGATGGGTACATGAAATAATTCACATTCTACTTAAACTACATCTTTTAAATCTCAATCGTTGGTAGGGAACACCGATTTTCTTCCTCCTGGCAGCCTCATAGATGAGCCATGAAATCAATGTAAATCCATCATGGAATCTCTCCATGAAAGCATATAACTGTTTCTTATATTTGAATCTAAGCAATACTACATTTCAAGAAGTACAGAAAAAAGACGAGAAAATTTGTATATTCATTATTCAGTGAAAGACTCATTGTATTCATTTTCTCAAGGTTACAACTATTGATTTTAAAGACCATGTCATGTCAACATAATAGTACATCCAAGCCTTTAATACATAACCAAAAAAATGTAATACCACACAATCCCTTAGCCCTCTATTTTGTTTTTGTAGAGCATACAAATTCACACCTCTCATGGTGATGGTACTAATGTTTCTAAGGTCTCCAAGACTTGTACCATCGATGGCCGATTTTTAGGGTGAGGGTTAAGACATTTAAGAATTAGTGAAGATACAACTAGTAGCATTGCACCCTTTGGAAACTCATCCGCCAGTGATGGATCTAATATCCTCCTCACCTTTCTCTTATCGACTAGGAAAGGCATAGCCCAATCTACCAAATTTTGCATCTCTTTGGGCTGGTTACGATCCAACACCCTCCTGCCTGCAAGAAGTTCCAGGAAAACCACTCCAAAACAATAGACGTCGCTCTTCACACCCAAATGACCTGCCCCCAGTTGAAGTTATTTAAGTATCATGAAATTTACTCCTTATTTCCGAGAGATATTTAACCAAAAATTCAACAATTAAAGCTTTTCTTTTCGGACTAATTTAATTACCAAATTACAAGTCAACTAAGTATTAGTCAAACCTATCTTTTAACTAGCTTGGTTACAACTTCCAAGGTTTGGCATTTAGACCTTCTTGATACTTCATCAGTTATGAATTATGATTAGGTTGATATGAACAAACAAATGAAGAAACAAGGAAACTTACCGGTGGCCACATACTCGGGAGCAGCATAACCATAGGTGCCCACGACTTGTGTTGAGATGTGTGTACCCATCTTTGCCAGTCCAAGATTGGAAAGCTTAGCATTAAATTCCTGACATTTATTCCGAAACATGAAGATATCAAACTAGTAGCGAACTATAATAACTTATTGATCATAATAGATTCAACTATATAATATTTCAAAATTACTCAACATACCCCCATCCAGCAATATATCAGAGGTCTTAAAGTTGCGGACAATGACTTGCTCCTCTGCTTCGTGAAAGAAAGCAAGGCATCTACCTGCTCCTATCAATACTTTCAGCCGTAAAGACCAGGGAAGTGATACTGCTCTCTCTGCAAATATAGTATATGCATCACATAGTTACTTCACTAATATTTACTGAAACTATTCAACTACTAACTGCTTTTCCTATTTTTTAAGCTTATCACAAATTTAGCAATTCTCAATAATATAAAAATATACCCTCTAAAAAATTGTTCCAAACTGTTATCCTCATTATTTGGTCATTTCACTAATGTAAAGAGCACTATATATATGGAGTTTTTAGAAGTATTGCTTACTGTAGAGGTGATTATCTAAGCTTCCCTTCTGCATGTATTCATAAACAAGGAGGAGTTCATTGTCTTCCTCGCAATATCCCAAAAGCTTAACAAGATTGGGATGATTATAATTTCCCAAGAATTTTATCTCCGTCTGCACCAACAACTTCAAAAAAAATCTTAGCAAAATTAAGTAGTCTAAGAGATTCTATAACTAACTATCACATGTTAAATGTCTCGGTAGTACACATTTCTCAATTTGAGGATATACTCTACTTCATTTCAGATTGGTTTTCACTCTTCTCTCATATGTTCCTCCCTCAAGAATGCATATTGGATGATTCTTTTATGTAACAGCATTGTTGAAATTCGTGTGCTCATTTTCTATATGCAACAATTTCTATCTCTCTCTCTCTAAAATGCTGAAAGTTCTCGGAACGTTAAGCTCCGATGTGCTAATTTCATAGTATTTTTTGCAAACACTCACAACTTCAAAAGTCCAATTTAGATGCACAAAGATTGATAGACATATATATATATATATAGAGAGAGAGAGAGAGAGAAAGAGAGAGAGAGTTTCTTTCTCCCAAAGAAATTTGTTCTTTGTCTAAATATATACTCCGTAATAAACTGAGTGAGAAAATATTAGAATGCTGAAAGTTACGTAATATAGTTGATGTGTTCAGACTAGTCTTTATAGCACTTGCACGAATATTTTTTAAACAAAGAAAGAACAGATGTAAAAGTTAATGGACTTTCCACCCATAAAAAAGTTTCATGATGGCTCAAACATCAAAACTGAGTTACTTCTAAGGAAACATAATTTTCAACTGAGCCAGAATCATTTGTTGATGTTAGTAGAACGTCCATATTTATCTCTATTTAGAGATTTAAACAAATAGGTAAATATGAAAGGAAAATTACCTGCCACTCTATAAATCCTTGCATGCTATATGAACTGAGTCTCTTAACGGCAATGGCCATTCCAACACCAAACTCTGATGGGGCATAGGTGTTCTCATGGACCCAACCTTTGTAAACCTTTCCAAACCCTTCCTTGCCCAACCTCATATCTGGTCTAAAGCCTCTTGTTGCATTCCTCAACTCAGCAAATGTGAACATTTTCAAATTTGGGGCCATAATTAGCCCCCTGGCCTCCTGAATAACTCCTTCACCTTTGACCACCGCCATGTCGTTAGGGATCCTGTTATTGTTGCTTCTTCGCTCCCTTGCCTCCTGGGAAACACCTTCACCTTTGACCACCGACATGTTTGCAATCCTGTTATTGTTGCTTCTTTTGTTCCTTGAAGGCTTTGCACCACTGTGTCCTGAAAAAGGGAAGGACAATCTAGGTAACATGATTATATGAAAAACTACCACAAACATACCAATGAAAACATATAGAAGAAAACTGATGATTTTGTTAACAATGTCAACTTTGTAATGATATTCATGGAAAATACCTTATGGTTTTCTAGCTTAGTTATAAAAGTGTAAGAAAATTGTTAATAAAGCCTTAAAGCAACAACCCAGCTATATAAAGGATCTGCTTGAATAGAATAAAATTTGTGTTAAGGAGGTCAACTCAAAAATGAAGGGGTCAAATAACAACTTTCCAAATTATACAGAACACTGTGAATAGATAGAATGAGCAAAATCTAAGGAATCAACTAGGAAAACTACTATGCTATGGAAACAGAGCAAAAACAGAAAAGCTAAAACACCCCAGTTGGTTTTGGGAACTTACAATAACTTTCCACTGAGAAGTTCGTGAAACAAGAAGCAAGAAGAAAATTAGAGGAATAAAAACAAAACCAACGTAAACCAACGTAACAGGGTCATTAAGAAGGGAATCAAAGCTTAATTAGAGAAATATTCTGCAATCACCTTTCTGATTCTAAAGCTATTGAAGCAGGGCAACAGGATCGCTACCATAAATTTAAGAAGCTGGAGTTCGATGCATGACTACTACGAAAATAACTAGCTTTTCAGATTGGAGCACAAAAAGCACCTGGTCCAGATGGACTGCTCTATTAATCTTACCATGACTAGTTGCAATGCACCATATTAGTGAAACTTTAGTAACAATTTCACCTTATGTTTTAAGAACTTGCACGTTCATCTACAAGTAAACTACATCAATTCTACCTTTATTCCTCAGAAACCCAAACCCTCGTCCAAAGACGATTTCAGAGTCATTCGGCTTTGCAAAGCCAACTACAAACTAATTTAAAAGGTTCTTGACAGAGAATGAAGAAAATACTCTAGCACAATTTCCCAAAATCAAAAATGATTTGATTTATGGATGTAATTTTGTTCAGTTCTATAGTTCCGATTAGGTCTTGGCTCATATTAGAAAACAGAAAGTGGTTTCAAGCTTTATGCAATTTATACATTTAGTCTTACGTCTTAAGATTCTAAATGAGTAATTCATCAGTTGTCCCATTAAGAAGAGACTTTCTGAGAAATATATTCATCTCAAAAACCAATATACCCTATAGCAATATATTATTGTGAAGGGCCCAACCACTCCAAAAATTCCATGGTTTCTTATCCTCTATTATTTTCGCCAATTCTAGAAACTCAATTGTTAAAATATTTAAGCTTCTCAATGGTACGATGGTACCACTCTATAATTGACCCAACTTAGGGATATATTGCACTTCTACCTTTTTACAGTGGAATATATATATATATATATATATATATATATATATATATATATATATATATATATATATACACACACACACATGCACACATGTTGGTATATGAAGAGTATTACTAGAAAACATCCGAGCTTTGCCGAAAAGAAACATGCCGATCTTTTCCTTAAATGTCATCCTGGCAGGAGACTGCTCATCGTGATGCCCTCCATCAGCGTCATTTATTACCTCTTCCAAAGAACAATTTTTATTCTCTTGGTTGTGATTAGCATTCTCCACCTCAACCATCGGAGAACGTAAATTTCCTTGGTTCCCCCCAGCCATTGAGGAATCCACATGCTCTTGATTGAATTTCGTATTCTGCTCCTTCAACTTAGAAGAATTAGCATTCACATTCACTTCTTCACTTACATATGTAGAAAATGGCTGATTTGATGGACCAATTTTGGACAATCCGAAGTCTGAAATCTTGGCTGCCATATTTTCATCCAGTAGAATATATTTGAACTCTTTACATCGCGGTGTATCACTCTGTGCTGAACACTTGTACCTGTGTGAAGGTAGTCCAGTCCACGTGCAGCCCCAATGCAAATCTTGAGGCGTTGCTCCCATGATAGAGGAGGCGAAGAAGTATCACTTTTCCTAACCCTCTTATGCAGATGATCAGCGAGGGTTCCACACGGCATATATTCATAAACAAGGATCATCTCAGGACAATCGTCGCAGTAACCAACGAGAGAGACTAAATGGCTGTGTTGAAACTTGGAAAGCATCTCAATCTCTGTAAGAAATTCTTTGGGTCCTTGCTTCGACCCGGATTTCAACCGTTTAATAGCAACTGTAGTAGCTCCAAAATCAATGATCCCTTTGTAAACCTTCCCATACCCGCCCTGTCCAATGACCATTTCATCGTGAAAGTCGAAAGTGGCCCACTGGATATCACGAAGTGAAAAGCGTCGACATAATTTTTGTAAAGACAAAGATAACTGGTTGGTTTGCTCAGTAAATTTTGCTTCTTGGAGTTGTTGAAGCTTGTAAACCAAAATATTCAACAGAGTGATCAGAATTATCACTCCATCCGAATTTTGGGTCATTGGAACGGATGTTGAAGCCGGACTAGGAACTGGGAAGATTGTTGTCAAACAAGAAAGTAATTGTCGGAAATATTATAAACACGGAGGCAAGGAAGTAGTTTATAGCAAGAACTAACTCAGATCAAAAAGAAAGTAACATAAATCCCAATTTAGAATATAGGAGAACATATTCTCAAAAAGATTTCAAGATCCACAAACATGAAACCAAATTTTGCTTGGTGCAATCTAATGCCAACATTACGCGGAGTTGACTTGACTTGCTAACCTTTGTTAGTAAATTTTTTATTTTATTTTTATTTTACCAACCAAGTGAACTAAAAAACTTTACCAACGGAGTAACCATCAAATTCAATTCCGACCAAAAATAAATTACAGCAGTGATTGTAGGTGGGACTTGGCTTGGCCTACCGGAGGATATATAAAACAGCATTTAAAGTTCAAATTTTCAGAAAGAAAAACAAAATTTCAATACCCGAAATTGCCGCGTTGAGGACTTATCTCCGATGGCAAAACAAGAACTACAACAACTAATCGGCGATAAATTATGGAATTCCGTACAAAGCTTACTCATCACCGGGAGCTTCATAATCGGGTTAAGAGCTCCGCTCGGGATGCGACTCGATGCCGGACATGTCCACGTACGTTTTCCAAAGTCAATTTCATCCACCATTTTGTATTGTGTTTTTGTGATAGTGTACCAATTTGTGGAATTACTTTACAGTCCTGCCTCTCTTTTCTTTACTATTAGTGTTTCTCGCCAATTTCAAACTAAAAGAGTATATACTGTATTATGCTAAATTATAAATACCCTTATCATCATTATTACCATATAAAATAGTCTTGTTTGGTTAAAATTTTCTGACATATATATATATATATATATATATATATATTAATATGCTTTGTTTTTTTTTTTTTATCACTTTAGATGCTCAACTCTACTAATAAAAAAAATATATTTCCAATTCAGTATACTATTATATATTTAACGGTCAAGTAAAACTAATTTTTTTTTAAATTCCTAACAAAAGTACTTTTCGTATGTTACATTCTAAGAAACAAACAGAATTCAATAAACATCGTCTACTAATTTAAAAAAAATAAAAATAATAATAAATCAAACAAGCAATATCCTCGGTTTACCAGCATGAATGATTGAATATATATTAGTATTAAACCAAAAACTTGCCAAACTAATTCAAAAGTTATGGACGGCTGTCTGTGATTATTTATAATCAATTTTAAAAAATAAAAAGGTTTTGATAATCTGATCTTAAATCTACTTATAAAATAACCAGAAACTCCAATTTGATGATGGTGATTACTTGTCAAATCTAATAATCAAGTTTGTTTGGCCAAATATATTACTAATTAATCGGTCTCTATTTATTTTAGTAAATCCAACCATTACTTGTCTTTATTTCTCCAAACTTTTATTTTTTTAGTAATTTGTATTTGAAATAAGTGACACATCATGAACGTTAACTACCTTGAAACCTATAGTTTCATGTCAAGAAGAATGAGGATACTGGGACTCGAACTTAGAATAGAAAAGAGCCGTTAGAGTAGTTGTTTGAGAAACGCAGCATGGTTAGTCGTTTTGATATTCAATAAGTGTTAATGGAGTGATAGCACACGTGTCTTCTTTTAATTCAGTCAGGTTGTTAGTTGTTAGAGTCGGTCACTGCTTAGGGGTATTTGTATCAGCTAGTTGCTTTTTGGATGGGGATCGAAAATATGAATTAATTTTTTATTGTTATTTCCTTTCCTGTTATTTTCTTCTTCTTCAATATTGTGACAAGTGGTATCAAAGCCTCTCCTGGGCTAACCATGGCAGAAGCTTCGGGTAAAGCAAGTTTACAGAAACATGAAAAGGAATTGAAGGCAATGGAGAGTAGGATGGATCAGTTACAGGAATCCATGGCGAAGAATCACGAGCAGTTGACGACCTCAATGGGAGATCAGATTTCACAAATCAATCTGAAACTCCAGGCGACCAGTGAGGAGATTACACAGAAGGTGATGGAGGCTATCGAAGCCTTCCACAGAACAGAGAAGGCTAAGTCGATTACAGCTGAGGTAACTACAGCCACTGATACATCTATACCACCTGCTACGACTGAGATACTATCAACCACTGCTCCAGTCATTAATTCCATACCCCCACTACAGTTTGGAACAGCTACCACCCTCCTGCCCACCACCATGTTACCCATGACCAACCTACCTCCACCAATTTTCAGTCCAGGAACTAAATCAAGTAACCCAACCCCTATATTCTCTGTACCCAATTCATTTCCTACCACTATGTTAGCTGGAATAGAATCCCAAGTTATTCCTTATGTAACCAAAACTTCAAACTCTAACCCAATACTGCTCGGCTGGTATTCAGGACCTGAAGGAACCTTAAATCCTACCAATTCCATTCCTAGCTTCTCAGCTAACTTGATAGCAACATCCTCCAGGCCAAATCCCTATCAATCCACCTTCCAAAACCTACAATGGAATAATCAGAACCAACTTTCACTACCACATTCCACAAATTTCCAATATGGTCATCCTAATTTTTTTGCCTCACCATACACCACTGTTTTTCCCTATACTCAAAACATTAACCATACCTATACCACTCATTCCACCATGCCAAACATTAATCCCAACCTTAACCCTAACCATAATCACTACAACACTCCATTTAATTCAAATACATCACCTCAAACCAACCCACTCCAATCCAATCTATTCCAAACTGGAACTCTCAATTATGGACATCAAACCTGGAATCAGATTACAGATACTCCACCAAACAGACCAGTCCTTAATTCATCTCTGCCATTTCCCATGCCCAAGATGGACTTCCCACATTTTGAAGGAAGGGACCCCAGAGGGTGGGTAAAGAAATGTGATAAATTCTTTCAGCTCCATCCACAGCTGGATTCTCGATCAAAAGTTCTATATGCTGCACTTTATCTGGAAGGGGAGGCAGATGTGTGGTATCAAACCCTGCAAGAGGAGAAATCGTGGTTAGTTTGGGATGAATTTATATTCCTTATTTGCAGTAGGTTTGCTAAAGGTGGTCATGAAAATATAACTGGACAGTTTAATAAGCTGGTTCAGAGAGGAAGAGTAGATGACTACATTAAAAAATTTGAAGAACTAAGACCTGAGATGATGGTGTACAACAAAGGTTGTTCAGAAGGATATTTTGTAGAAAGTTTCCTGGGTGGATTAAGAGAAGAAATTGCAAATGCCCTATACCTCATGAAACCTCAAACAGTGAGGGAAGCAATTGATCAAGCAAGGAAACAAGAAGCCTATATAGAAGCTTTGGATAAGAAGGCTCAAGGATCCTACAGACATATGGGGAACCAACAGGTGAACAAGGCTAAGCAGGAAGGTACAATTGGCAAGGAGATTAACTCAACATCAAAGTCTGGGCTGGGACAGAGATCATTTCCTATTAAGAGGCTAACCACTGCTGAAATGGCTTCAAGAAGGGAAAAAGGATTATGTTACTATTGTGATGAAGTATATTCACTAGGGCACAAGTGTAAACAGAAGCATATTTACTTGATGATCACAGAAGAAGAGGAGGAACCCATAACTGATGATCAGGAGCATGATTTGGCTGTTATTATACAGGGAGAAGAAGGGGAAACCCTACAAGTGGAGGAGCAATGTGGGGTCTCTATACATGCCATTTCAGGTACAAAAGGGGTGTATACCATCAAATTACTGGGAACCATCAAGAAGAAAACAATTCAGATGTTGCTTGATAGTGGGTCAACATATAACTTTTTGTCACAGTCTCTGCTTAAAAAACTGCAACTAGTAACTGAACCCTGCTCCCCCATAAAGGTTACAGTAGCCAATGGGGAGTCCATTCATTGCAACAGGAAAATTAGTCAATTCAAGTGGAGTTTAGCACAAGGGGAATTTCAGACTGACATGTATGTTATTCCTCTAAGAGGATATGATGCTGTCCTTGGAGTTCAATGGATGAAAACAGTAAGCCCTATCAGCTTGGATTTTGACAAAAAAAGAGGTGGGAATACATTGGAAGGGAAAGAAAGTAACACTGGAGGAACAAGGAGAGACAAATCAATTTTTCTCTGTGCAAGTTATTGACAAGTTTCATTGGCAACCGAAGGAGGAATCCTATTTCTTAGTTCAACTAACAGCAGTGGAACAAACACATGGAAATACTGAACAGATGCCAGAGGTTATCAAACACTTAGTGGAGGATTATGAAGACATATTTAGAGAGCCTAAAGGATTGCCACTTATCAGACAACAAGATCATAGCATTCCAGTTATACCAGGATGTCAACCTGTTAATTCCACTCCTTATAGATATCCATATATACAGAAGGCAGAGATTGAAAAGATGATCAGAGAAATGCTTGACAATGGAATCATTAAGCATAGTACTTCTCCCTATGCATCTCCAATTTTGTTGGTCAAGAAGAAGGATAATTCATGGAGGTTTTGTGTCGATTACAGGGCATTAAATAACATGATAGTAAAGAATAAATTCCCTATTCCCATAATAGAGGAGTTATTGGATGAACTTAAGGGAAGCAAGGTGTATACCAAGTTGGATTTAAGGAGTGGATACCATCAAATCAGAGTTAAGGCTGAGGATACTTGCAAGACAGCATTCAAAACTCACACGGGGCACTACGAATTTCTGGTGATGCCTTTTGGGCTGACAAATGCACCAGTTTCTTTTCAATGCTTAATGAATGAGGTATTTGCACCTTCCTTAAGAAAATTTGTTTTAGTGTTTTTTGATGACATACTAGTGTACAGCCCTACACTGGATGAGCACAAACATCACCTGCAACAGGTGTTTGAGGTGATGAGGCAAAATCAATTATTTGTTAAAAGATCTAAATGTGCATTTGCACAACCTAAAGTGGAATACTTGGGACATGTAATTAATGATAAGGGAGTGGCAGCAGATAGCAGTAAAGTGGAAGCCATGCTTCAATGGCCTTCTCCGCACTCACTTAAGTCCTTAAGAGGTTTTCTGGGGTTGACTGGATATTACAGGAGGTTTGTTAGACATTATGGAATTATCAGCAAGCCTTTAACTAATCTGTTAAAGAAAGGGGCCTTCCAGTGGAATGATGAAGCTGAAGTGGCATTTCAGAGGCTAAAAATGATGCTCTCTACTACCCCAGTCCTAACACTTCCTAATTTTTCTAAACCTTTTGTTGTGGAAACAGATGCCAGTCATAATGGGATAGGGGCTGTCCTAATGCAAGAGGGTCAACCTATAGCATTTCTAAGTAAAGCCCTGTGTACAAAACATTTGGGGTTATCAACCTATGAAAAAGAGTTGCTTGCTATTATCATGGCAATACAAAAGTGGAGAACTTATTTGTTGGGGCAACAGTTCATTATTAAAACTGACCATGAAGCTCTCAAATACTTTCTGGAGCAGAAGTTAACTACATTGGTTCAGCAGAAATGGGTTTCAAAAATGTTGGGCTTTGACTATGTTATTCAGTATAAAAAGGGAAAAGAAAACCTGGTAGCAGATGCATTGTCCAGACAAATGGAGGAAGAAGGAAGGTGTGGTTGTGCTGAAGTGCAGACTGCAATGCCCAGCTGGGGTTTGGAGGTTAGTGACAGTCTAACAGATGATTCTGAAGCAAAAGAAATAATGTCCCAATTAATAATAGATCCCAGCAGCCTTCCCAATTACAGAATTCATGATGGGATTCTCAGAAGGGATGGCAAGCTTTACTTAGGAAGTTCTGGCAGTCTCAGGCAGAAGGTTATGAACCAAATTCATGCCAGCCCTGAGGATGGACATTCTGGCATACAAGCATCTATCAGGAGAGCTGAATTATTGTTTTATAGGCCTACATTGAGACAAGACATAACTAAGTTAATTCAGTCTTGTGAAGTCTGCCAAAGAAACAAGGGAGAGCATGTGCCTACTCCTGGCTTACTTCAGCCCATTCCTATACCCAATCAAGCTTGGGAGGTAATCTCAATGGACTTTGTAAAGGGCCTTCCCAGATTAGGAGGAAAGGACACCATTTTAGTTGTTGTGGATAAACTAACCAGGGGGTGTCACTTGATAGCTCTCTCACATCCATTCACTGCTGCTCAGGTTGCACATGTGACACCCCCGAATCCGGGTCCTCTGACCCCGGTCCGGTCGTCATGAAAAAAATACTAAACATCCACCCTTTAACAACATATGATAACTAAAATGCGGAATATAATAAACGTATGTCGTTCATTCAAAAGGTGTTACTAGTCCCAAGATTCGATAACCTTAATACATCAATACAAACATACCTTAGAATAAACATTAGGGTTCATATTACATTAACAGTAATTAAACAAATCACAAAGATAAAGTCTGCTCCTTGCAAACCATCCTAAATCTTTCCTTTACCCTTGTCCTTCCCTGAGGGCTCGGGCATAACTGCAATATAAGTCATGATATAGCAAGAATGAGCAACAAGTTTGCTCAACAAGTTTAAATACAACAATAAAGGATATATCATGATGAATGGAAAAATATCTGACAATAATTTCAACAAAACGAATATCTTAAAGATTCAACAATATGAATATTAGAACGATTCAATAATATGAATATCTGAACGAATCAATACGAATAATAGAATGATTCAATAATATGAATATTTGTAAGGTTCAACAACCTGCATGATTCAACACTATGAACATCTGAACAATTCAACAATATGAATATTAAAAGCAAAGATAATAATTGCCTTTAGAATGACTGATAGTCGAGTAGACTCTGAACTATAACTTTCCAATGGGTTCAATAGCTAATTGACCCTTTTTAGAATTACTGGCTTCTGGCTACAGAACCTTAGTACCTCGAAGAGATCAGCCTCGGGCACAACGTGAATATGCATAACACTTAAATCTGCTTACTCGTACATATATATTAGATACCTGGGCACACTCCTATATATGAGGGGTGTTCTGTTCCGTCTAAGAATCCTTACCATCAATTAGTTTGGATAGCTTCAAAGAAAATTTTATACACTAGTCTGACCGAGCAAAGGTTCAGACTCTTACTGACACGGTTCAAGAAATTTAGAACCTTGAACAATGTACAAGTCCAAGACTGTACGAGCTCAAACGCACTAAGTGCGGATATCAATAATATCGATGTGGAATAATTGATAAGTAATTAAACCACTAAATAACATGCTTGAAAATAAAGTTCAAGCAATTAAGTAAACAACTTTTGATTCAACAATAACCTACTCAATACAATATGAGAAGGATAGAGAACTTGCACAAATTGAAGTTTAGAATTTGCACAATATAGGAATTTGTGTAAGTTCGGGGAACTTGCACAATACTCAATGTGTGAAGTTCGGGGAACTTGCAAAATATTCAACGTGTGAAGTTCGGGGAACTTGCACGATAATAGATTCCTTGCATAAAATAAATGCATAGGCTTAGACACTTACAACATCAAAGAGTGAAATTCGGGGAATTTTACCATAATAGATCCCTTGCATAAAGTAAATGCATAGGTTAGGACATTTGCTTACAACGTTCTTTGAGTAAAGTAAACACAAAGATAAGATACTTGCACAATTTACGAGTTTGTATAAGTTTAGAGAACTTTCATAATAAAGAAATGAAGTTCGAGAATTTGCAAAATAACCAAAGTGTGAGGTTCGGGGAACTTTCACAAAAACCAAAGTGTGAAGTTCGGGGAACTTTCACAATACTCAAAATGTGAAGTTCGGAGAACTTTCACAATACTCAAAATGTGAAGTTCGGGGAACTTTCACAATACAATAATAACCTGCTCAAAACAATATGAGAAGGATAGGAACTTGCACAAATAAGGTGAAGTTTAGAATCTCGCTTACTCGAGTAATTGAATAAAGTAGTGCAAGGATTTAAAATATTTGCACAATAAAAGTAGGGTTCGGATACTAGCTTACAATATCCGTTGAATAAAGTAATACAAGGGTCTAGGGTATTTGCATTCAATATCACAATTAAATGAAGTTAGAAAACTTGCATGTTTGCTCAGCTACAATTAATTCTAGCTTTAATTTAAATGGCATTGGAATGACCTAATAATAACAAGTCGATCTCTCCAATTAGTATATATAAACTAATATAAGTTCACACATACAAGAATCTAGTCGTTATATAAATCTATCACATAAGATCATGTTTCAATATCAAATATACCATTTATAGCATCATAATATGTTAACTGTTAAAATCCGACTTAAGCAAATTGTTCGGGTCTGAAAGTGTCCCGGCGTAACCCTAGCATGCAACTATTGCCATTAAACCAATACACATGCTTATAAAGTTTTTATCTAACTCAAGTTCGAAAGCTAACATGTTCATTCTATGTCTACCTCAAGACCACATGTTTTTATGTCGGGCATTCACATACTTTAAACAATATAAGTTCATGCTTCAAGATTTGGTTACTAAAGTCATGTTATCTCATAACAAGGTCAAACAATACTTAAGTAGTTATGCTTGTGCGTATACTACAAGTGTATACTTTAATCGTCATAACTCATGCCTTAGGAATCCACTTTCTATGAGTACATACATAGTTGAAATCTGTGTTTAATCAAGTGCGGTTCATGTTAATATGTCTATAGGCATAATGACATCCTAGTAAACATGCTTGCATGATCATAATACAATTCACATGGTAATCAATGCTAATTAGCTTCCACATTCTAAGTTTCTATTTGCAAAGTACACTAAGTCAAAAAGACAACACGGTACATGTAAAGTATCTCGTAACCGTTACTCACATGTATTAGAATGCATACAATAAGTTACATACATGTATTTAAGTGGTCACAATCTAAAAGACACAAGTCTTGGTTAAGTTCTCTTTTCAAAGTTCTTAAGTTTCACTTTTGAAAACGTCTTAACTTACGGTCAAGTATACTAGTATGTTCTATCACATTAGTCTTAGTTCTCATGTTTATATAGAACACATGATCATGATCATGAAATCAAAATTCATACATACTACGTATACGTCAAAGTTCATATTCAAAGCTTATGTTGATGTTAGTAACGTTCAATATTAAGGTCCACATGTTCAAGTTATATTATGATACCTATATACACAATGTAATACATCTCTCATGCATCTCTACATTATAATATCATGTCTGAAAAATCAGAATGTCGACATGTCAAAGTTTGTTTTCAAAACTTTTATTTTTGTTAGGAATGTGTACTAGTTAGGTTCGTACGTTCTCTTTACAACATAAAACATATATACATCAATTAACATGCATTTCATGCCTTCCTAGGTCATACTAACACGTCTCAAAAGTCAGAATATATCTGTGACATTTCTATACCAAAGTCCCCTTTTAAAACTCAACATTCATTTCGAAAACCATGAGTTGTTTCGTCGAAATGTATACCATCTTAGCTTGAACATGTTTATGTTAGGTTTATGTACCCATATATACGTATTACCCATGTTAACATGTTTGTTTAAATCAATGCAAGAAAACTATCACACAACAGCACTGATGCAGAAAATAAAAATCTGAATTGCAGGGCCTGCGCAGCTGCGCTGCAACCAGGCATAAACCCGGCGCAGCTGCGCCGGCTCCTGCTCCAACCCAGACTGAACTGCTTCGGCAGTTCCTGAAAATCCCAACTCATAAACTCTTACGAATTCATTCCAAACCAGTCACAGTATATAACTAACATGCTTACTAACTTACAAGCATACTTCATAACTCAATTAACATCTAACTTGCAAAAGTCAAGAACTGTGCTAATGAAGAACAAGAATAGAAATTTTACAGGAATTGAAAAGATGGAGTTATACCTCTGTTATTAGGGACTTGCTGCTATCTCTCACTCTCTCAATTCACAGACTCTCACTAGCAACTCTACTAATTCTATACTTGTATGGAAATCTCAGCAATTGTAATAGAGAAGGAAGAGAGTTAATTTATAGGAAATTTCAATATCCGGTTCTAGACATTGTTCCTCAAATCAAACTAATGGGAGATGCAATTAGCTAATGGTTATCAAATAGTGGGTGAGGAGTTGGTATAACTCATCATAATCTCCACTCCCCCATGATCATTGCTATAGCTGTGAGGAAATTGAGAAGAAATAGAGTAGGCTAGCTTCTTGCTTTCACGTGAAGAGAGAAATTGGGCTCATATTATGGGACAAAGTAATTCCAGCAATATAGCAAGTGGGTGTATAGTGTATGCTAACACTTGGTTATTAAATTTGTATACACAATTCATTTCATATAACACAGGTCACAATAATTTAAAGGGCATACAATATAATTCCTAATTACAAGGTATCAAGTAGTGCACATACATATAATCCATGTACATTATTTTAACACCGAATATAAAGCAAGTGGGTATTATTATAATAATAACTGTTATTATAATTATAATAACTTATTGAAAGTATTATCAATTAATAATGTTTATTGATATAAGGTAAGGTGATAGGGTATATATTAAGGTCACGTCATGTTACATAAGCAAAATATTATGTAACTTACACAATGAAATTAATCTTACTATATAGTTTATATGTATAATACATAGCCACATTAATATGTCCATTGTACTTTATATAATATATAAAGGTAGTTACCTTATACCAAAGGTTTAATATAACATATACTTGTATGTAACAATTAACCAAGTAAATATAATATTATTATATTTATTAATCTCTTACTCATTAATTATTATTTATTCATAATAATAATTAATCATCACATTCTCAATTAATTACTCATTATTATTTATCCATAATAATTATTAATCAACAACAATAATAATTTCATACGTTATCAATTAATTACTCTCAAATAATTAATTAACCACGATTAACTCTCTACACTATACTCAAGAAATATGAATATATAATTACTAACACTTTTATCAATATTCTGATATAAAGGTCTCAGGGTTAATCTACTAATTTAAATAATCATTAGTGATTCCCTTTAATAAAAATTCTAGCATTTATTAGCATAGGTTAAATCACATAAGCACATAACCGCATAAGGTTTAAATAAGTTTGAAAAATTAACTCTCAAAAATTTTAAATCACAGATAAAATTAATAAGAAGCTTAAAATTCCTGGTCGTTACAGCACAAGTAGTACTGGACTCAGTCATCAAGCTTCATGGGCCTCCAAAAACTATTATTTCTGACAGAGATAAAATATTTATAAGTAATTTTTGGAAGGAGTTATTCAATACCATGGGAACTCAAATTCACCTCAGCACAGCCTACCATCCACAGACTGATGGACAGACTGAGAGGGTAAACCAGTGTATAGAGATGTATCTTAGATGCATGTCCAATCAGAAACCTTCACAGTGGAGTAGATGGCTGGCCTTAGCAGAATGGTGGTATAACACCTCCTTTCATACGGCTACTGGGATGACACCATACAAGGCTTTATATGGAGTTGATCCTCCAATATTAAACTACCACCAAGGAGGAGACATCAGTAACAATGCTGAAGTAGAAAGCTTTGTGAAAGACAGGGAAGCAACTCAGCAACTGCTCAAAGAAAATTTGCATAAGGCCCAAGAAAGAATAAAAATGTATGCTGATAAGAAGAGGACTGAAAGAGAATTCTGTGAAGGGGATGAAGTATTTTTAAAATTGCAGCCCTATAGACAAATGTCATTAGCCCAAAGGAGAAACCTTAAACTAGCTGCAAGATACTATGGCCCTTACAAGGTGATTCAAAGGATTGGAAAGGTGGCCTACAGGCTGCAATTGCCTCAACATGCCAAAATACATAATACCTTTCATGTGTCACAGCTTAAGAAGAAAATTGGGAACAATAAAGTAATACAAATAGAATTGCCACACATCAATCAGGATGGAGAGCTGAAGCCCAAACCAGTGGCTGTTCTGGACAGGCGTTTGATCAAGAAGGGGCAAAAACCTGCAACTATGGTGTTAGTGCAATGGTCTCCTGGTGCTAATGAGGATTCCACTTGGGAAGAATGGACTAAAATTATGGAGCAATATCCAGACTTTGATCCTTGGGGACAAGGATCTTTTCAAGCAATGGGGTTTGTCAAGAAGAATGAGGATACTGGGACTCGAACTTAGAATAGAAAAGAGCCGTTAGAGTAGTTGTTTGAGAAACGCAGCATGGTTAGTCGTTTTGATATTCAATAAGTGTTAATGGAGTGATAGCACACGTGTCTTCTTTTAATTCAGTCAGGTTGTTAGTTGTTAGAGTCGGTCACTGCTTAGGGGTATTTGTATCAGCTAGTTGCTTTTTGGATGGGGATCAAAAATATGAATTAATTTTTTATTGTTATTTCCTTTCCTGTTATTTTCTTCTTCTTCAATATTGTGACATTTCATTATAATCACAATTAATTATGACAATTCTCGGTAACCAAATATTAATTCCACTATGTAACTTGTTATCAATTCTTATGCCGGAGACGGAGAGTAAGTCTAGCACGTACCGTTGGCGGCTCGAATCGTGGCAAAGGATTTAATTTCCTCTTAGTCAAATAATAATGATTCTCTACTTGTGGTGCCATGACGACGTCGTATATATCAGCTTGTGTAGTAACTACATTGCCATCTGAAGTTTGATACTTCACTTTGAATGCCTTTGTTTTAGATCATGTACTTCCATGGTGTAATCTGCCATTAATTGTGAGAATTAAAATGAGTGTGAGATACGTTTGAATGGGAGGGTACGTAGCTAATTCTAATGCATGATCATGGAGAAAAAAAATAAATATATATATATATATATAACTAGGTTTTTGCTAATTCTTTTTAGCTTACCTTTTTATCTATTTCCATTACTTTGCACTTTCACTTAGGATCTATAAGGAAATTAAGTTTCCATTACTTTTCACTTTCACTTGGGATATATAAGTGTTGGTTATTGGATCCAAGTTGGAGCGTTCATGGAGCGGTCGACCCGATGATGGATATCCACATGGTTCATTGTCTAGATACAATGAACATGTGGATTAATATATCTATTTATGTATAAGAGTTACATAACATATATATGGGAGTTACATATGTTGGAGTTACACATATTTAAATGGGAATTATATATACATATATTAATCCTTGTTTAATATATCTATAAGTTACACTCTTTCTCCTTATGTATATATATATATAGTGTTGATCTTTATGAGAAGATAACACACAAGAGATTACATGATATCATATAAGCCATTGAAAGTCTTTTGGAAAACTTGAAAGTTTTGTAGCTACACGAATTGTGGATGATATATTTGGTATTCGTTCTAACGTAGTCCAAATTATCGCTAAGTTCATAGTTCGTTGAATTCGTGATTCTAACCGTTCGAGTTTGTGGGCATACGCTTCAAGATGTAAATAAAAAATTAAAGTTTTTCGGTTCAAATCCGCTGCATGTGTGACGCCCCCAAAATAGGTTCAATACTCAACCCATTCTGAGTCGCCAAATACATGGTACAGAATCCAAATACAATCTTTTATAACATACGGTCGTGCAAAATACAACCACACAACTGTGAGTGTCAATACAAATATGTAGAAAATATATCCACTCAAACTAAGTCCTCATTACAATTATTCTCACACTATTTTATAAAAAAATAATGAGGACTACTACTGCTCTTAACTCTGACCATCACCCCGTTCCCCGACTAGTCCCTGCGACATTCTCATTTCCTAAAGAGAACAATGGAAGAAAAGAGTGAGCTCAACTAGCCTAATAAAGAATATTATGACTAAGATAATGATGAATAAATTATCGTTAGTCTTCAACAAATCAGATAAAATATTGTGGACAACAAGTTTTAGATCAACAACTGCAGCGAAAATAACAATTCATTAGAAGAGTTAAGTAGAAAATGATGTTTACTATCTTCTATGATTTAAAAGTCCATAATCAATATTTTATCCTTGTAACATCAATCAATATATATCTCGAATCAAATATTCATCTTCGCACTACGTGTGACGCCCCCAAAATAGGTTCAATACCAACCCATTCTGAGTCGCCAAATACATGATACAGAATTTCAAATACAAATATTTTATAACGAAAGGTCGTGAGAAATACGACCATACAACTATGAGTTTCAATGCAAATCGTATATAATACGAAATATAAACATTCAAATTCATTCCTTATTCATTACAATTATTATCCCACTATTTTATAGAATAGTGAGGACTTCTACAGATCTAATTCTGACCATCACACTGTTCCCCGACTAGTCCCCGCAACATTCTCATTTTCTGAAAAGGACAATAGATGAAAAGGGTGAGCTCAACTAGCCCAGTAAAGAATATTATGACTAAGATAATAAAGAAAATTTATCGTTAGTCTTCAACAAATCAGATAAAATATTATGGACAACAAGTTTTAGATCAACAACTGCAGCGGAAATAACAATTCATTAGAAGAATTAAGTATAGAATGAAGTCTACTATCTTCTATGATTTAAAAGTTCATCATCAATATTTTATCCCTGTAGGCTGTAACATCAATCAATATACATCACGAATCAAATATTCATCTTTGCACTACGGGCCAAAGATATCCATTTGTATCATCAGTTGGTAATGTTCATCTCAACACTTGTCCATCTTTGTACTATGGGCCAAAGATATTCATCAGGTAATCATTCATCTTTGCTCTACAGGCCAAAGATATTCAGTTATATCACCATTTAGGACTGAAGATGATGAAATACAATATAAAGAACGAATCCAGTGAGATAAAGGGCAAAGATTAGGGATTCGTAATTTAGTTTATTCAAGTTCAAAAATACTCCATAATAATCAATTGTGGAGCAAAATTCAAGAATAAAGATCAAAACTTGAATCCAATCAAAGATAGGAACCATAATAGATAACTTGGACAAAAAAAAGAAAATTTAATTTTTTTTGTGAATAGTGTCATATTCGTGAATAGTACCGTATACGTGAATAGTAACCCCGACATGAAAAGGTAAAAATTTTATAATAAAATTCATACCAATATTCCAATGAAATGATACTAGATGAAACGCAAAATTTAAAGAATTTCTGATCATTTCAGGAATTATAGAAGCAATACTTACCATAGTACGTTTTAATTTGGGTATATGAAATGAAATATTATCGCTTTCATAATATGGAATATGAAAGAAAATAATATTTCTTACGAGTATTGCAATAAAGTAATATCCTTTACCTTAGTAGAAACTGGATTTGACTGGAATATCGGATATTATTCTGAGAAAATCTTGTACAAAAAACTACACTCAAAGTATCTTTATACTCAAGAAAAAATACTAACAATACTATAGAATAAGAATTTCTGATATTGAAATGGTGTGTTTTAGGAAAGAGGGGTTACCCCCTATTTATAGTGCAACGGAAGGAGAAAAAGTTAAGCGTGTTGCGTGCTTAACCTGCCTAACTCCCTTTCTTTTTCTCTGCCTAATATCTCCCATTTCCTTTCTGCCTAACAATCCCTCATTTCCAATGTTGAGGCCCCACGCATGAGAAAACATAATTTGAAATGCTTTTGCAGACCATTTTCTCCACCAACCATTTCCACCAATCAAAACAATGCTACATTGCTTTTTGAAAACAAAGCATTCAAATACATTTTGGTTACTTCCGTCCTTTATCATCACATGTATATATATATATATATATATATATATATATATATATATATATATTATAATAATATTATTATTTAAACAATTATAATATATTATAATAATATATTTGAATGAATATTTTATCGGAGAAAATAATTGAAATTCCACAGAAAAATATGCCCAACTTTCAACAAATATTTTATTCTAAAAATTGTTTCATTTATATTAGAATTGAAATAAATATTTCCTTATCATATATATCAATAATTATTTATTCACAAATAATATTACAGAACTACAATATTGACAATCAGGTCGTTTCCAGGAAAGAGAGGACTTTTCGATAAGAATTTCTCCTTATTAGCGCGCAATTAGATTAACCTAACCCATTTTCTCGACAGAACTTCCTTAAAAATTGCCAATAATGTTATCTAATAATATTATTCAAATAATATGAATTATTGATTTGATAATTTTAAATATTGTGCAATGACAATTATTGAATCAATAAAATATTATGCAATTATCAATGTATCAATTATTGAATCAATAATATAAAATATTGAACAGTAATTACTATAACAATTATTGAGTTGTGACTTCTTACGTAAGAATCAATAATTAGAATTATTGTGCAATACCGTGTGTTACTGTGCAACACCGCGTATTACTGTATTTTAACCACCGGGTATTTCAACAGTTTTAACGGTAACAACCATGCCGTTATTAAAAACTTATTCTTCTCATTTCTTCATCCGACAGTTTTCCGTTATGGGGCCCACCAATGATTGCGCCGTCGTACGAATATTTTTCGACAAAAAGAATATTCTCCGACCAAACGAATATTCTCCGACACAATGAATATTTTATTACCACTTGCTAACTTTAAAAAATTTGCACATTTCTCCCATAACTTACCACATTTATCAAGACAACACCTTACTGTTTAAAATAATATATAAAGAAAATTAAATCTTTATTCATAAAATTTGGGGTCTTATACTACGGGCCAAAGATATTCATTTGTATCACCAGTGGTCATGTTCATCTCAACACATGTCCATCTTTGCACTACGGGTCAAATATATTCATCAGGTAATCATTCATCTTTGCACTACAGGCCAAAGATATTCATTAAGTAATCATTCATCTTTGCACTACAGGCCAAAGATATTCAGTTATATCACCATTTAGGACTGAGGATGATGAAAAATAATATAAATAACGAATTCAGTGACATAAAGGACAAAGCTTAGGGATTCGTAATTTAGTTTATTCAAGTTCAAAAATACTCCATAATAATCAGTTGTGGAAAAAAAAAATCAAGAATGAAGTTCAAAACTTGGATCCAATCAAAGATAATTTGGATTAAAAAAATAATATTTTTTTTACCGTGAATAGTAACTCGTGAATAATAACTAGTGAATAGTAACTTGTCATGAAAAGATGAAAATTTCATAAAAAGTTCATATCAATATTCCAGTTAAATGATATCAGATGAAACGCAAAACTCAAAGAATTTCTGATCATTTCAGGAATTATGGAAGCAATACTTACCGTAGTAAGTTTAAATTTAGGAATATGAAATGAAATATTATCACTTTCATAATATGGAATACGAAAGAAAATAATATTCATTATGAATATTGAAAAGAAATAACATCGTTTACGAGAAAAATAACATTCTTTACCTTAGTAAAATACTAGATCAGACTGAAAAATTGAATATTTTGTTGCGAAAAATCTTGCACCGTAATTCACACTCAAATTATCCTTATACTTACAAGAAATCGATCGATATTATAGAGAAAAAATTTTATGATTCTGGTGTGATTTTCATTTCTAACTAAGTACCCTATTTATAGGAAAATGCCAGAACACCAATTCTGACAATTTAAACTTACGGAGGCTTTCTTAGCACCCATCTTTGAAAAATGTGCACAGCACTTTTGAAATAATTCTCATCACATTTCACACCAACAAAGGACAAGAGTGGGGCCCACCCATTCTAGAAAATCCTCCACCAAAAATCAATTCAGATTCAATATTTCGAAACTTTAATAATTCATAATAAATAGACCTTTTATCAAAAAAAATATGAACCTTATGTCCATTCCATATAAAATTTAATTCTCTACAACTTTCTAGAAGAAAGTTTTTTCAAATTCTGAACGAAAAATGACCCTAGTTTACATACGGATGATTTTTCCACACTCACCACTCTTGAAAATCTTCAGCACACTCAGAATTTCAAAGAATCCACTTTTGAAATAATGAATTCCACCACATATTTATTATATATATATATATATATATATATTAAAACAATTATAATTATTAAAAGAATTCCAAATTTTATTTTCTCTCTTCCATCTCATTTTATTCATATATCGTGAATTTGTTGTAAAAAAAATGTCATCACTATTATATTATTATATTATCACATTATACATTTATAATATAATATTATAATAATATATTTGAATGAATTATTTTATCAGAACAGATAAAATATCCATTCTCAATAATTGTCACTTTTACTAAAAATTTCTCCGTTTAAATTCACATTGAATAAATATTTACTTATTATTTTTATCAATAATTATTATTCACAAATAATATTACAGAACCACAATAATAACAACCAGGTCGTTCCCAGAAAAGAGTGGGCTTTCCGATAAGGATTTCTCCTTACTAGCGCGCTATTAGATTAACTAACCCATTTCCTAGACATAACTTCCTAGACATTGCCAATAATATTGTCTAATAATATTATTCAAATAAAATAAATTATTGATTTGATAATGTAAAATACTATGCAGTGACAATTATTGAATCAATAATATAAAATATCAACGTAGCAATTATTGAACCAATAAAATATTATGCAATTATTGAATTCATAATATAAAATATTGAACAGTAATTACTGTGCAATACCGTGTGCTACTGTGTAACAACGCGTATTACTGTATTTTTATCACCGGGTATTTCAACAGTTTAACGGTAACAGTTATACCGTTATTTTATAAAAAGGTGATTTTTGTCGTTTTCTATATCCGATAGTTATTCCGTTGTGGGGCCCACAAATGGCTGCGCTGTCGTACAAATATTTTTCGACAATAAGAATATTCCACGACCAAACGAATATTCTCCGACAACAATGAATATTTTATAACCACTTACTTATTTTGAAATATTTGCACATTTTACCCATAACTATCACATTTATCAAATCAACACCTTATTATTTCAAAATAATATATAAAAAAATATTAAATCTTTATTCATAAAAGTTGGGGTCTTACAACATGTATGCTATATAATGTTACAATAAGGAAATTAAGTTTTCTTTAGAAACAATTTCATGTTACTAAAAAAATTAAGTTGAAATTTTTTTGTACCGCAGAAAGAGTTTTTTTTTATGATACTAATATAAAATGACGTACTCGAGTTTGTCATCATAATTTCATAATCATGCTTGCCACCTGATGTTACTTGGAACGTGTTTCATTTCAGTTCGTGAAATCGATTTGGATATGTGGTACGCTACACATGCTAAAATGCGATATGCTAAAATTTGCTATAAAATTAAGTTTAGAGTATTTTTGGTTGAATAAACAAGTTGAGTAAATAATTTAGTACAAATGTGATGTTTGCACATTCAATACTAAGTTAGAATATTATTTTTTGTGAAAGTAAAACAAAAGAAAATACTTTAGTATGCTAAACTTAGAGTATTGGTATCTAAGAGGAGTGGAGGACCATGTTCGAAAGGTTGACTTGACTGACTGCTACAGATATCTACCGGATGCTCATTCGAGGAGCTACTAATAAAAGACCACAGGTCCACAACAAACGCTAAAGACACTAATGGCATACTTGAAATTTGAAACTTTAGAGGGAACAAAGAATACTGTATAATCAATCTATAAACTTATTACAACTGTGTTAGTATATTATTATTATTTTTTTTACCAACCTAGTGAACTAAAAAATTTACCGACGGAGTAAGTGAGTAACCATCAAATTTAATTCCGACCAAAAAAAAAATTACAGCAGTGATTGTAGGTGGGACTTGGTTTACCGGAGGATATTATAAAATAGCATTTAAAGTTTAAATTTTCAGAAAGAAAAACAAAACGCAATAACAGAACTTCAATACTCGAAATGGCCGCCGCGAGGGCTTATCTCCGACGGCAAAACAAGAAGTGCAACAACTAATCGGCGCTAAATTATGGAATTCCGCACAGAGCTTACTCATCACTGGGAGCTTCATAATCGGGTTAAGAGCTCCCGCTCAGGATGCGACTCGATGCCGGACATGTCCACGTACGTTTTCCAAAGTCAATTTCATCCACCATTTTGTATTGTTTTTTTGTGATAGTGTACCAATTTGTGGAATTACTTTACAGTCCTGCCTCTCTCTTTTCTTTACTGTTAGTGTTCTCTCCAATTTCAAATTAAAAGAGTATATATATTGCTAAATTATAAATACCCTTATCATCATTATTACCATATACCCCCACGACTTGTGTTGAGATGTGTGTGTCACTGGACCCATCTTTGCCAGTCCAAAATCGGAAAGCTTGGCATTAAATTCCTGACATTTATTCCGAAACTTAAGATATCAAACTAGTAGCGAACTATAATAACTAATGAGTCAGCTTTTTGGAACCGGAAAATTGGATGGGTCTAATTTTATCTTTTTTATTCTTAAAAAATTTATAATATTTATTTTAACTTATATTTTTATAGAATTTAGTGATTTAGATATAATTTAAATATATATAAAAAATAAGATTGTACAGTGCTTTTTACATGTATACAAATTAAAATTTTGAATTAAAATAAATATTATAAATTTTTTGATAGCTAAAAGAAAAACAAAAAAAAAAGACCGGTCCAATTTTCCGATTCCAAAAAGCTGGCTGCGTAAACTTATTCCTAACGTATTGATTATAATAGATTCAACTGTATAATATTTCAAAATTACTCAACATACCCCATCCAGCAATATGTCAGAGGTCTTAAAAAGCTGCGGAGAATGACTTTCGCCTCGGCTTCGTGAAAGAAAGCAAGGCATCTACCTGCTCCTATCAATACTTTAAGCCGTGCAAACCAGCAACCAGGGAGGTTATATTACTGGATCCGGTTAACATGAAGTGAATTTTATGTAAGTTCACTTCAATCTCAATACCGTGCTGCGAGAGGATGATCTCTTCGCGTGCGTGCCAACACTTTATTGAGCATGAAGTGAACTTCATGTTAACCACTACCGATACTACTGCTCTCTCTCTCTCTCTCTCTCTGCAAATATAGTATATGGATCACATAGTTACTTCACTAACATTTGCTGAAACTATTAAGTACTAATTGTTTTTCCTATTTTTTAAGCTTATCATAAATTTAGCAATTCTCAATAATATAAAAATATACCTTCTAAAAAATTGTTACAAACTGTTATTAAAAGAAGTCAAGGAGGGAGGCGGCGGCTACGCCAGTCACGCCGAGCCGGAGGTGGGATACGAGGAAATAGTTGATGGGAAAAATGTAGAATTGTCCCGGCAAGTGATGCCAACGTGAGCGAAAAGGTAAATGCGGATGGGGTGAATAAAGGAATTAGTGATAAGGTCGGAGAGAGAGAAAATTAGATGCGTGCGAGCCAAGAGCGTGATATTGGGGTCTTGGTGTAAACAAAGGAGAATATGGGAAATACTGAGCCAAAGTAATGTGATGGGTATGGATGGATGAAACTATAAGGAAAATAATGGACCTTTGTAAGGTTAATGACAGTAATTTGGGACGCTGAGCTCCGAAAGCTTGTGTGCAAAGCCGCTCCATGCAGCCAAGCCAGAGAGGACGGAGTAGAGGGAGGAGGAGGTGGTGGTTGAAGGAAGTGGGGTGAGCTTTTATTTTATTTCATTCGCCATTAATTTCATGCCTATTCTCTTTACAAACAAGAATAATCTTTACTACACAGAAAATAGCAACTACCGGGGATACAAATCAGTTACTGAATCCTCATATAAGGAGAAATTAGCAGATTCTTCTTTTTCTGGATCAATGCTACTGTGCATAAAAAATCCAGGCTCTGAAGGTAATGCGAGAGTGAGAGAAAAGCTATTGAGCATAAGAGCAACTGAAGCCATGGTAGGTCTGTCAGCTGCATTTTCTTGTACACATAGCAACCCAATGTGGATACATCTCATCATTTCGCGTAATGAACCTGAACTGCTTCTTAATGTTGGATCTATCACATTTGAAGCACCTCCTGCTCGCCAATTTTTCCATGCCTGAAATGATACTACTACCTATAAGCTTTCATGACTTGAGAATAATGTGGCTAGTAATAAAGCTTATGCATGTTTGAACTTACATAGCTTGCAAGGTCCTCTGCATTCTCCCCATTTCGGAAAAAATTGTGCTTCTGACCACTTACTATTTCCAGGACTAATATGCCAAAGCTAAACACATCGGACTTAACTGAGAACGCCCCATGCATTGCGTACTCTGGTGCCATATATCCACTGCAATGGTTACATCTCTGTTAATTGTCAAACTTGAGCTAGCCAACATAAAACCACTTTTATCTAAATGTTTTCAGTATAAATGAAATAAATATTGAGAATTCTCAAGGTGCAAGACTTACTAGGTTCCCACAATTCTACTTGTATTGCCTCGGGTTTCATCTAGGTCGAACAACCTTGCCATGCCTACATCTGCAATTTTGGGATTCATCTCTGCATCTAACAGAACATTGCTAGCTTTTAGATCACGATGAATAATCCGTCGCCTAGAATCTTCATGAAGGTAAAGAAGTCCCCTAGCAACGCCTCCTATGATTTTGTATCGTCTTTCCCAATCCAAATATGAACTCTTTACTGAATCTACAAGAAAGATCAACCATATTGCATGCTTCAAAGCTCAATTGTATTATAAACTTCCAAGAAAAATAACAGCTATCTCCGTTTCAAAATATAAGATCACTTGCCTTTGTATGTTACAAAGGCAAATTATACAAAAACAATTAATATTATATTTTGTAACGGAGGGAGTATTTAATATTTATTACAAAATCTCAGCTTCAAACATTTTACGAACATTCTTATACTTAAATACTCATGGAAATCAAAAGAGATCATCCACAAAGTAGAGCAGAATTATATACTCTACCAAATATATATACACAGAAGACAGAATCCTTATTTTAATAGAAGGTATATTCATGTATTTGAATTTTTATTCATATATATGATGGTCATTTCACTAATGTAAAGAGCACTATATATATATGGAGTTTTTAGAAGTATTGCTTACTGTAGAGGTGATTATCTAAGCTTCCATTCTGCATGTATTCATAAACAAGGAGGAGTTCCTTGTCTTCCTGGCAATATCCCAAGAGCTTAACAAGATTGGGATGACTATAATTTCCCAAGAATTTTATCTCCGTCTGCACCAACAACTTCAAAAACAAATCTTAGCAAAATTAAGTAGTCTAAGAGATTCTATAACTAACTATCACATGTTAAATGTCTCAGTAATACACATTACTGAACATTTTTCAAATTCTTTTGAGGATATACTCTACTTCATTTCAGATTGGTTTTCACTCTTCTCTCATATGTTCCTCCTTCAAGAATGCATATTGGATGATTCTTTAATATAGCAGCATTGTTGAAATTCATGTGCTCATTTTCTATATGCAACAATTTCTCAATTTCTATCTCTCTAAAATGCTGAAATTTCTCGGCACGTTAATCTCCAATGTGCTAATTTCATAGTATTTTTTTTGCAAAAACTCTCAACTTCAAAAGTCCAATTTAGATGCTCAAAGATCGATAGACATATATATATAGAGAGAGAGTTCCTTTCTCCCAAAGAAATTTGTTCTTTGTCTGAATATATACTCCATAATAAACTGAGTAAGAAAATATTAGAGTGCTGAAAGTTGCGTAATATAGTTGCTGTGTTCAAACTAGTCTTTATAGCACTTGTACGATTATTTTTTTAACAAAGAAAGAATAGATGTAAAAGTTAATGAACTTTCCGCCCATAAAAAAGTTTCATGGAGGCTCAAACATCAAAACTGAGTTATTTCTAGGGAAACGAAATTTTCAACCGAGTTCGAATAATTTGTTGATGTTAGTAGAAAGTCCATATTTATCTCTATTTAGAGATTTAAAAAAATAGATAATATGAAAGGAAATTTACCTGCCAATGTTCAAATATTTGCATGCTCTTAACGGCAATGGCCATTCCAACACCAAACTCTGATGGGGCGTAGGTTTTCTCATGGACCCAACCTTCGTAAACTCTTCCCAACCCTCCCTTGCCCAACCTCATATCTGGTCTAAAGTGTCTTGTTGCTTTCCTCAACTCAGCTAATGTGAACATTTTCAAATTTGGGGCCATAATCCTGTTATTGTTGGTTCTTCTGATCCTTGAAGGCTTTGCATCACTATGTCCTGAAAAAGGGAAGGACAATCTAGGTAAAATGATTTCATGATTATATGAAAAACTACCACAAACATACCAATGAAAACATATAGAACTCCAAACCCTCGTCCAAAGACGATTTCAGAGTCATTCGACTCTGCAAAGCCAACTAAAAACTTATTTAAAAGGTTCTTGATAGAGAATGAGGAAAATACTCTAGCACAATTTCCCAAAACCAAAAATGGTTTGATTTATGGATGTAATTTTGTTCAGTTCTATAGTTCCGGTTAGGTGTTGGTTCATATCAAAAAGCAGAAAGTGATTTCAAGCTTTATGCAATTTATACATTTAGTCTCAACGTCTTAAGATACTAAATGAGTAATTCATATGTTGTCCCATTAAGAAGAGACTTTCTGAGAAATAGATTCATCTCATAAACCAATATATACCCTATATCACTATATTATTGTGAAGGGCCCAACAACTCCAAAATTTCCTTGGTTTCTTATCCTCTATTATTTTCGCCGATTCTAGAACCTCAATTGTTAAAATATTTAAGCTTCTCAATGGTACGATGGTACCACTCGATAATTGACCCAACGTAGGGATATATTTCTCTAATTCTCTTTTACATTTTTACAGTGGAATATATATATATATATACTCACACACGTTGGTATATGAAGAGTATTACCAGAAAACATCCGAGCTTTGCCGAAAAGAAACAGGCCAATCTTTTCCATAAATGTTACCCTGGCAGGAGACTGAACATCATGATGCCCTCCATAAGCGTCATTTATTACTCCCTCTTCCAAAGAATCATTTTTATTCTCTTGGTTGTGGTTAGGATTCTTCACCTCAACCATTGGAGAACGTAAATTTCCTTGGTTCCCCCCAACCATAGAGGAATCCACATGCTCTTGATTGTATTTCGTAATCTTCTCCCCCAACTCAGAAGAATTAGCATTCACATTCACTTGGTCACAATTAGTAATTGGCGTCTCAACTAAAGTATAAATTGTGCCGCTCTCTTGCAAGGCCAATGCCGACTCTAGACCAACCACAACCTCAGCCATAGTTGGACGGTGTTTCGGTGAATTGTACAAACATTGGATCGCAACTCTCACAAATGCCTCTAGGGAATTGGGCAAGATTTTCCCCTTGATACTGGGATCAATTATCTGGTCTAGGAGTCCTTCTTTGAAGCAGTGTTGCGCCCATCCAGTTAAACCTCGTTGCTCTTCATCCAGACTGTTTTCCACTGCCCGTCTTCCACACAAGGCTTCAAATAACACAACACCCAAGCTATACACATCAGATTTCCTAGTCAGTCTGTGAGTTGCGAAATAGTATGGATCCAGATACCCGGGTGTGCCTTTAACATGGGTGCTTACATATGTAGAAAATGGCTGATTTGATGGACCAACTTTGGACAATCCGAAGTCTGAAATCTTGGCTGCCATATTTTCATCCAATAGAATGTTTGAACTCTTCACATCACGGTGTATCACTCTGTGCTGAACACTTGTACCTGTGTGAAGGTAGTCCAGTCCACGTGCAGCCCCAATGCAAATCTTGAGGCGTTGCTCCCATGATAGAGGAGGCGTAGAAGTATCACCTTTCCTAACCCTCTTATGCAGATGATCAGCGAGGGTTCCACACGGCATATATTCATAAACAAGGATCATCTCATGACAATCGTCGCAGTAACCAACGAGAGAGACTAAATGGCTGTGTTGAAACTTGGAAAGCATCTCAATCTCTGTAAGAAATTCTTTGAGTCCTTGCTTCGACCCGGATTTCAACCGTTTAATAGCAACTGTAGTAGCTCCAAAATCAATGATCCCTTTGTAAACCTTACCAAACCCGCCCTGTCCAATGACCAATTCATGGTGAAAGTCGAAAGTGGCCCACTGGATATCACGAAGTGAAAAGCGTCGACATAATTTTTGTAAAGACAATGATAACTGGTTGGTTTGCTCAGTAAATTTTGCTTCTTGGAGTTGTTGAAGCTTGTAAACCAAAATATTCAATAGAGTGATCAGAATTATCGCTCCATTCGAATTTTGAGTCATTGGAACGGATGTTGAAGGGGGACTAGGAACTGGGAAGATTGTTGTCAAACAAGAAAGTAATTGTCGGAAATATTATTAACAGGGAGGCAAGGTAGTAGTTTATAGCAAGAACTAACTCAGATCAAAAAGAAAGTAACATAAATCCCAATTTAGAATATAGAAGAACATATTCTCAAAAAGAATTCAAGATCCACAAACATGAAACCAAATTTTGCTTGGTGCAATCTAATGCCAAAATTACGCGGAGTTGACTTGACTTACTGCTCGATGTTCATTCGAGGAACTACTACTAAAAGACCACAGGTCCACAACCAACGCTAGAGACACTAATGGCATACTTGAAATTTAAAACTTTAGAGGAAAAAAAGAATACTGTATAATCAATCTATAAACTTTTTACAACTTTGTTGGTAAAATTTTTATTTTATTTGTTTTTACCAACCAAGTGAACTTAAAAACTTTACCAACGGAGTAACCATCAAATTCAATTCCGACAAAAAATAAATAACAGGATTTAATGTTTAAATTTTCGGAAAGAAAAACAAAACAAAACGCACTAACAGAACTTCAATACCCGAAATTGCCGCGGCGAGGGCTTGTCTCCGACGGCAAAACAAGAAGTGCAACAACTAATCGGCGATAAATTATGGAATTCCGCACAGAGCCTACTCATCACTGGGAGCTTCATAATCGGGTTAAGAGCTCCGCTCAGGATGCGACTCGATGCCGGACATGTTCACGTACGTTATCCAAAGTCAATTTCATTCACCATTTTGTATTGTGTTTTTGTGAGTGTACCAATTGTTGGAATAATACGAATAAAATATGAATTCAACTATAAAATAAAAGAAGGACAGAAATATAATTTATCGATTTTTAGCGAATAATGTTAAGCAGAGACGTGCAATGCACTGTCTTAAATAGAAATTTTGCGGAGAACTTTTCTCGGTGTTAAGGTTACTGATGAAATTCTACTCCAAGATTCAACGGCTCTTCACCCAACTAATCAACACTTGAAATAGTTGAATGACCCAAGAATAATTTTTAATTTTCCTTACTCAAACTTATGATTGTACCACACATATAGATATAACCATTTATGTATATTATATAATTATACCGAATGAAAATGCTAAATGTGTATATATATAAAAGTGGGCAGCAACTTTTTTAGAAATGAAATCACCAACTGTGATTGTGACAGAATATATAATATATAATTATGTGGACGCCTTTTTAGAATGTGGGTGGCAATCACTTTTCTTATGCTGCGTTTGGATTGAAGGAATGAAATAGAGATTGGAATGATTCATTCTATTTTAGTTGGAATGAATTATTCTATACTCTCCCTTCCCCAAGACCATCGTGACTCAATGATAAAAAAAAAACTATTCATAAAGCTTTGGACATAAAATCTTGGGCAAGAATGTTAATTTTCAGTCGAAATAGCAAAAAAAAGGATGGTTCAATTCATTACAATCGCAACCAAACATAAATTTTTTTATTCTATAAGAATGAGTCATTTCATTTCTACTTTTATTCTTTCAATCCAAACGCAGCATTAGTACGAGAACTGAAGCAATATATATATAAATAGATACGTTCAGGTAGGAAAAAGTTGATTGAATAACAAAGTGAGCTCAACCTTTTTATAGAAAAGAATTGCAACGGTAATATATATCCAACGGTAATAAAGCTTTAATAAGAATTGCAACGTTAATATATAACTAACGGTAATAAAGCTTTAATATATAGAACTGTTACAATATCTCTTATAAATAAATTAATTATGACTAATTTAATTTACACATTAAACTCTTTTAATGGTAACATTGCCAAATAAATATGTATATGTTGTAAAAGATTACTAAAATAAAGAACAAAGATAATTAGAGGAAGAGATAAAATATTCTTATTTCATACAAGTTGTAGTCATTTGTGTGTATCTCATGCTCCTATTTATAGGCACATGCACATAAACACTTGGAGGTTACAAAACTTAAAAGATCATAATCAACACTTAAAAGACATGGGAGTTTCAAATATTAAAGGACATATGAGTTACAAAGATTAAAGGACATGGTAATAAAGAATGGAGGAATAAACCTAGACATCCATATATGTTATAATTTTATAACACTCCCCCTTGAATGTCTATTGTACAACAATACGCATTAAAAGCTGCCTCATTAAAAACCTTACCAGAAAAAATCCAATGGAAAAAAACCTTGGTTAAGGAAAAAAGAGTGCAGCGCGTATTTGCTCTCCCTCATGAATTATCCTTAAGTCCTTCAGCTGTCGCATTCCAATATTGCGACGCAATCCTTCAAACGTTATAGTTGGTAATGCTTTGGTGAACAAATCTGCTAGATTGTCTTTTGATCGAATTTGTTGAACATCAATGTCACCACACTTATCAAGGTCATGTGTGAAAAAGAATTTCGGTGAGATGTGCTTTGTTCTATCTCCTTTGATGTGTCCTCCTTTTAATTGAGCTATACATGCAGCATTGTCTTCATACAGAATGGTTGGAGTTCCTTTGCTAGAGGATAAATCGCATGTTTCACGAATATGTTGAGTCATTGATCTCAACCATACACATTCACGACTTGCTTCATGGATTGAAAGTATTCCAGCATGATTAGATGAAGTGGCAACTAATGTTTGCTTTGTAGATCTCCATGATATAACAGTATCACCACACATAAAGAGATAACCTGTTTGAGATCAACCTTTATGTGGATCACATAAATATCATGCATCAGCATATCCAACTAATTTATGATTATCATTATTTGAATAAAATAAGCCCATATCCATAGTTCCTCGTAGGTAACGAAAAATATGTTTAACCCTATTCCAATGTCTCCGGGTAGAAGAAGAGCTATATCTTGCTAACAAATTCACAGAGAATGCTATATCAGGTCGTGTATTATTAGTAAGATACATTAATGCACCAATTGCACTGAGCTGTGGTACTTCAGGACCAAATATTTCTTCATTATCCTCACGAGACCTAAAAGGATCCTTTTTCACATCAAGTGATCTAACAACCATTAGGGTACTCAATGAATGTGCTTTATCCATATAAAATCTTTTAAGAACCTTCTCTGTGTAAGTTGGCTGATGAATGAGAATTCCATCTTCTAAATGCTCGATCTGCAAGCAGAGATAAAATTTTGTTTTTCCTAAATCTTTCATCTCAAATTCTTTCTTTAAATAATTCATTGTCTTTGGTATCTCTACATGAGTTCCAATAATATTTAAATCATCAACATACACAGCAATGATAGCAAAACCAAATTTCGACTTCTTTATAAAAATACATGGGCATATAGGATTATTATTATATCCTTCTTTCAATAAATATTCACTAAGACGATTGTACCACATGCGTCTTGATTGCTTTAACCCATATAGGGACCTTTGCAACTTAATTGAGTACACTTCCCGGGGATTTAATTTATATGCTTCAGGCATTTTAAATCCTTCAGGGATTTTCATATAAACATCATTATCAATTGACCCATATAAATAGGCTGTAACAACATCCATTAGACACATATCTAATTTTTCATGAGTTGCCAGGCTAATAAGATACCACAATGTAATTGCATTTACCACAGGAGAATATGTTTCATCGTAATCAATGCCAGGTCATTGTGAAAACCCTTGTGCCACAAGTTGTGCCTAATATCTTACGATTTCATTTTTCTCATTTCTTTTTTGCACAAAGACCCATTTGTATTCAATTGGCTTTACATCTTCGGGTGTTTGGACTACAGGTCCAAAAACTTCACGTTTTGCAAGTGAATTTAATTCTGCCTGGATTGCTTCTTTCCATTTTTGCCAATTATTTCTGTGTCTACATTCTTCGACAGAATTAGGCTCAAAATCCTCGTTTTCATTAATGATATCAAGTGATATATTATATGAAAAAATATTGTCAACAACTATCTCACTTCGATTCCATCTTTTCTTTGTAGAGACATAACTTATCGAGATCTCATCATTTTTATTATTTTCAGGTACCTGAACCTCTTCTGGGGTTTTATAATTAGCTATGTCTATATCCTCGTGAATATTTTCCTTGTCAATAACGCCAACTTGTTTATTTACTTCTTTTCTTTTCCGAGGATTTATGTCTTTTGAACCGATTGGTCTACCACGCTTCTGGCGTGCCTTTGACTCATTTGCTATAATTTTTGCGGATTGTTCTACTGGGACTTCAATTCGAGCTGGAGCATTTACAGCTGGTATATGAGATTTGGTTACTCTTTTTGAGTCAGTGAATACATTTAGTAGCTGATTTGCTATATCTTGCAAATAAAGTATCTTTTGAACTTCTTGTTCACATTGTTTTGTACGAGGATCAAAATTCAATAATGACAATGCATTCCAAGTTATATCTTTATCCAGCTGTTTAATTTCTCCCCCTAATGCTGGGAATATAGTCTCATCAAAATGACAGTCGACAAATCGTGCCGTAAATGAATCACCTGTTAAGGGTTCAAGATATTTAATTATTGATGGGGACTCAAACCCAACATATATTCCCAGCCTCCTTTGAGGACCCATCTTTGTACGTTGTGGAGGATAAATTGGAACATATAATGCACAACCAAATATTCTTAGATGGGAAATATCTGGCTCATGACCGAAAACTAATTGTAATGGGGAGAATTTATGATATGATATTGGCCTAATGTGAATAAGTGATACTGTATGTAAAATAGCGTGCCCCCAAACAGAGACAGGAAGTTTTGTTCTCATGAGCAATTGTCTTGCAATTAACTGGAGGCGTTTAATAAATGATTCAGCAAGACCATTTTGAGTATGAACATAGGCAACAGGATGTTCATTATTTATCCCAAGTGACATGCAATAATCATTAAATATTTGGGATGTGAATTCACTAGCATTGTCAAGACGAATAGTCTTGATTGTATGATCCAAAAATTATGCTCGTAATCTAATAATTTGAGCAAGTAATCTCGCAAACGCCAGGTTTCGAGTTGATAATAAACACACATGTGACCATCTTGTAGATGCATCTATTAAAACCATAAAATATCTAAATGGTCCACTTGGTGGGTGAATAGTGTGACGCCCCCAAAATAGGTTCAATACTCAACCCATTCTGAGTCGCCAAATACATGGTACAGAATCCAAATACAATCTTTCATATCAAACGGTCGTGCAAAATACGATCACACAACTGTGAGTGTCAATACAGACATGTAGAAAATATAAACATTCAAACTAAGTCCTCATTACATTTATTATTACACTATTTTTAAAAAAAAAATATAGTGAGGACTTCTACAGCTCTAACTCGGACCATCACTCCATTCCCCGACTAGTACCCGCGATATTCTCATTTTCTGAAGAGAACAATGGAAGAAAAAGGTGGGCTCAACTAGCCCAGTAAAGAATATTATGACTAAGATAATTAAAAATAAATTATCGTTAGCCTTCAATAAATCAGATAAAATATTATAGACAACAAGTTTTAGATCAATATTCGCAGCGAAAATAATAATTCATTAGAAGAGTTAAGTAGAGAATGATGTCTACAATCTTCTTTGATTTAAAAGTCCATCATCAATATTTTATTCCTGTAACATCAATCAATATACATCTCGAATCAAATATTCATCTTTTGCATTACGGACCAAAGATATTCATTTGTATCACCAGTTGGTCATGTTCATCTCAACATCTGTCCATCTTTGCACTACGGGCCAAAGATATTCATTAGGTAATCATTCATTTTTGCACTACAGGCCAAAGATATTCATCAAGTAATCATTCATCTTTGCACTACAGGCCAAAGATATTCAGTTATATCACCATTTAGGACTGAGGATGATGAAAAACAATATGAATAACGAATCCAGTGAGATAAAAGATAAATATTAGAGAATTTATCCCAAGTTCAAGAATGAAGATCAAAATCTAGATCCAATCAAAGATGATTTAGAAGAAAAAAAATATTTTTTTTACCGTGAATAGTAACTCAACATGAAAAAGATAAAAATTTCACAAGAAAGTTCAGACCAATATTCCAGTGAAATGATATTAGATGAAGCGCAAAACTCAAGGAATTTCTGATCATTTCAGGAATTATAGAAGCAATACTTACCATAGTAAGTTTAGAGTTAGGAATCTGAAATGAAACAATATACGAAACTGCAATTGAATTTTCACCCGTCAGGCGGTAGTTCGCTCAAACAGATTATTTTCATAATTTAATAATAATTGAATACGAAGGGTTATTCACCAGGCATACGGTAGTCCACGTAGACAGGTTATTCCCACAGAATAATAAAGAATGGAATAACAACAGGATTTCACCATGCATGCGGTAGTCCGCGTAGACAGGTTATTCTAACAGAAAAATAAAAAATGGAATAACAACCCTTACGAGTATTGAAAGAAAATAACTCTCTTTATGAATACGAAAGAAATAATACCCCTTACCTTAAAAATTTGAAGACTGCACTAGTGTAATAGCAGAATACTCTTCTTCTTTCTCTTTTATTCTCTCTATACTTTCTCTCTCTATAGCTTTAGTGAATTGGTGAGAAATAATGAAGAAATGAGCTTTTATTTATAGGCTCGGCAGAGTAAGAGTAAAATAGTATTTTCACCATAATTTATGACATTATCGCTTACATCATCGATCCTATGACATCATTGCTTACCTCATCGCTCCGATGACATCTTTGCTTACCTCATTGTTCCGATGACATCATCATTTGTATCATAAGAGTTCAAATTCAATTTGCACTCTTCACCTCGTTTAACTTTTATACCATGAATTTATTATAATAATGTTACCATTCTAATTATAAAAATCATACTATTATATAATCACATTATACTACTATAATGTAATATTATAATAACATATTTGAATGAATTATTTTATCAGAAAAGATAAAATACCAACTTTCAACCAATGTCACATGCTAAAAATTCCTCCGTTAAAAATCCACATTGAATAAATATTTCCTTATCATATATATTAATTATTCACAAATAATATTACAGAACTATAATATTGACAACCAGGTCGTTCCAAGGAAAGAAGAGGCCTTTCGATAAGGATTTCTCCTTACTAGCGCGCAATTAATCAACCCCTTTTCTAGATAGAACTTCCTTAGACATTGTCAATATTGCTATCTAATAATATTATTCAAATAATATGAATTATTGATTTAATAATTTGAAATACTGTGCAATGACAATTATTGAATCACTAATATAAAATAGCAAAGTAGCACTTATTGATATAAAATATCAACGTAGCAAATATTGAACCAATAAAATATTATGTAATTATTGAATCAATAATATAAAATATTAAACAGTAATTACTGTAACAATAATTGAGTAAGTGCCTTCCTACGTAAGAATCAATAATTTAAAATACTGTGCAATACCGTGTGCTACTGTGCAACACCGCGTATTACTGTATTTTAACCACCAAATATTTTAACAGTACTAACAGTAACAACTACGCAGTTATTTTATAAAAAGGTTATTTCTGTCGCTTTCTATATCTGACATTCATTCCGTTATGGGGTCCACCAATGACTGCGCCGTCATACGAATATTCTCCGACAAAAAAAATATTCCTCGACTACACAAATAGTCCTCGACACAACGAATATTTTATAACCACTTGCTTACTTTGTGAACTTTGCACATCTCACCCATAACTTATCACATTTATCAAATCAACACTTTACTATTTCAAAATAATATATATAAAAAATTAAATCTTATTCATAAAATTTGGGGTCTTACAACCTCCCCTCTTTATGAAATTTCATCCTCGAAATTGAAGTACGTACCTGGTATATCGAAAAGGTGAGGATACCTCGCTTTCATTTCTGATTCTAACTCCCAGGTCATTTCCTCAATTTCATGGTTTCTCCATAAAACTTTGACTTGTGGTATAACCTTTGAGCGTAGGACATGTTTCTTCTTATCCAAGATCTTGATGGGTACATCCTCGTACGTAAAATCTTTGGCTATCTCGTCTGGTTCTAACTCAATAATGTGGTTTGGGTCTTTCACATATTTACGTAGCATGGATATGTGAAAAACGTTATGAACACGAGACATGCTTGGAGGTAAAGCGAGTCTGTAGGCCACATTTCCTACTCGGTCAAAAATCTCAAATGGACCAATAAATCGTGGATTGAGCTTTCCTCTCTTCCCGAATCTTGTAACTCCTTTCCACGGAGCAATACGTAACAATACATTATCCCCAACAATAAATTTCACTTCCTTTCGATGAAGGTCAGCATAACTCTTTTGTTGATCTTGTGCTGTTTGTATACGTTGCCAGATTATTTGAATCTTTTCCGTAGTCATATGTACTAACTCCTGTCCCAACAATGTTGCTTCCCCCACCTCATCCCAGCATACTGGAGAACGACATTTTCGTTCATACAACGCCTCGAATGGAACCATGCCTATACTTGCCTGATAACTGTTGTTGTAGGAGAATTTCACAAATGGTAGGTACTTATCCCAACTCCCTTTGAAGTCTAGAACACAGAGTCTCAATAGATCTTCTAGAGTTTGGATAGTCCTTTCCGATTGCCCGTCCGTTTGTGGATGATATGGCGAGCTGAATCGTAAATCCGTGCCCATAGCTTTCTGCAAGCTGACCCAAAATCGTGAAGTGAATCTTGGATCACGATCCGAAACTATGGATACTGGCATGCCATGCAATCTCACAATCTCATTCACGTACATACGAGCAAGACGTTCAAGGGAATAAGTCTCCCGTATCGGTAAGAAATGAGCAGACTTGGTAATCTATCAACAATAACCCAAATCGCATCTATGCCTTGATAAACCTTGGGAAGACCCGTAACGAAATCCATGGTAATATGTTCCCACTTCTATTTTGGAATCTCAAGTGGTTGCAATGGACCCTTTGGCACTTGATGCTTCGCCTTGACACGTTGACACGTTAAACACCTCAAGATAAACTCCGCGATCTCTATCTTCATATTGCTCCACCAAAATGTATGTCGAAGATCACGATACATTTTGGTACTCCCAGGATGGATTGCAAACGGTGTGTTGTGTGCCTCCATCATGATTCTATACTTTAAATCAGAATCGTTAGGAACACAAAGTCTGGAGTTGACTCGAAGTATTCCTTCTTCATCTATTCATGCTTCTGGAATAGTATTTTCTTGCACCTTCTTCCTCATATTCATCAGCTCCGGGTCTGTAGCTTGAGCAGCTTTGACTTTATCAATTAAAGCTGGTTCTACGCGTATACTTGACATCATCGCATGGGTCTTCGAAGTCTTGAACTCTATCTCCATCCTTTGTAAGTCACACCAAATAGGCATTGACAGTATCGCATTCGTTCCCGCATATGATCTTCTACTCAACGCGTCAGCTACCACGTTCGCTTTACCAGGATGGTATTGGATGGTATGGTCGTAATCTTTCAATAGCTCAAGCCAACGTCGTTGCCGCATGTTAAGTTCCTTCTGGGTGAAGAAATACTTGAGGCTCTTATAATCCGTATAGATCTCCACTTTCTCCCCATACAGGTAGTGTCTCCAGATCTTCAAAGCGAAAATGATTGCTGTCAACTCTAGATCATGAGTAGGATAATTTCTCTCATATTCCTTGAGTTATCGCGAAGCATAGGTTATGACTTTTCCATGTTGCATGAAAACACATCCTAACCCTTTGCCTGAAGCATCGCTGTAAATGACAAAACCATCTGAACCAGATGGTATCGTCAGAACAGGTGCCGAAATGAGTCTCCTCTAGAGCTCTTGAAAGCTCTTCTCGCATTCCTCGTCCCATACGAATTTTGTATCTTTTCGAGTCAGCTGAGTTAATGGAGTAGCGATGTGAGAAAATCCTTCCACGAATCTCCGATAATAACCAGCTAAGCCCAGAAAGCTACGTACTTCGGTCACCGACTTCGGTTGTTCCCAACTTTGTACTGCTTCAATCTTCGTCGGGTCAACAGATACTCCACGTTTTGATACCACGTGCCCAAGGAATGCTACCTCCTCAAGCCAGAACTCGCATTTCTTCAGCTTGGCATATAGCTTATTTTCACGAAGCCTTTGAAGTACCAGTTTCAAGTGGTGCTCATAATCTTCACGGCTTTTGGAATAGATGAGGATGTCATCAATAAAGACAACCACGAACTGATCCAAATATTCCTTGAATACACGGTTCATCATATCCATAAAAGCAGCAAGAGCATTAGTCATTCCAAAAGACATGACTAAGAATTCATAATGCCCGTATCGAGTTCTGAAAGCAGTCTTCGGAATATCCTCAGTTTTAATCTTCAGATGATGATATCCAGAACGAAGATCGATCTTTGAAAAGAATTGTGCACCTTGCAACTGGTCGAACAGGTCATCAATACGAGGTAACGGATACCTATTCTTGATGGTGACATGGTTCAACTCCCGATAGTCAATACAAAGTCGCATACTCCCGTCTTTCTTCTTTACGAATAAAATAGGAGCACCCCAAGGAAATGTACTAGGACGTATAAAATCGATGTCTAACAACTCCTGTAGTTGGACCTTTAACTGCTGAAGTTCTATAGGAGCCATTCGATATGGGGTTTTAGAAATAGATTTTGTACCGGGTTCAAGTTCAATAAAGAATTCAACTTCACGTTCCGGGGGTAGACCGAGAAGTTCTTCGGGAAATACATCAGGAAACTCATTAACAACAGAAATATTATTCAAACCTGACGTATTCTGGTTTAGATTGGTGACATGGGCTAAGAAAGCTTGACATCCGTTTTTCAATAAACGAATAGCTTTATGACTTGAAATAACATTGATTGATTTTAGTGGTTTGGTTGTTTGAATTTGCACAATAGGTTGGTTAGGAATATGAGAACTAACAGCCTTACGAAAATAATCAATTTTGGCATGATAAGTGGTCAACCAGTCAATTCCTAAAATTACATCAAATGCAAGTATTTTCAAAGATATAAGATCAACAGGTAGGGTGAGGGTACCAATTTGAATCAAGCAAGATTTATAAACTGTAGATGTAACGAAGGTTTCTCCCAACGGAGTTTCAACAGATAAGTCAAAGTCTAATTTATCAGGAGTCAAGTTCAAACGTTGAGCACAAGCAGGTGAAATAAAAGAATGGGTAGCACCGGTATCTAATAAGGTGTAAACTTCGCAAGAGTTTATTATCAGCTTACCCGTGATCACCTCGTTTAGGTTCCTTTTTTGTTGGGTAGTCACGACAAAAGCTCTTCCAGGAACCACTGACTTTGACTTGTCAAGAACTGCCTTAAGAATCTCCACCCCCGCTGGACTTGGTTTCGTTACAGGACACACTCGAGCTATGTGCCCTTCCTTTCCATAGTTATAACACACCTTGGATTGTTGTGTGCAGTTGGGACTGATGTGTCCCTCTTGCCCGCATTTATAGCATACGACCGGCGATCGTTCTCCTCCTCTAGAAACAGTTGATGTTGGTGCTGCTGTCGATGTTTTCACGTTCTCATTGTTGTACCTTCTCTTCTTGAAATCTCCCCCCGACTCACTTCTTCTATTATCATGGCCACGATTACCACCGGAGTGTTTATCGCTTTTGTCATGATACTTTCCTCCCTGCTGGTTGTCATTGTTCCGATGACTGCTGCCACCGGTACGACCTTGGTTGTTGTCCCTTGGTTGAACATAATAATTATCTCGTTCTAATAACTGGGCCCTGTTCACTACATCCGAATATAGAGAAAATTTGTGAGAAATGAGGTATTGAAGAATCTCGGGTTTCAAACCTCTTAGAAACATCCGCGTCATACGTTCCTCATTCTCCACCAAATGAGGTGCAAACCGGGATAACTCCGCGAACTTAGCCTTGTACTGGGACACAGTCATGTTGTTTTGTTCCAGTCTGATAAACTCTACCTCTTTCATGTGACTAATACTTTCTGGAAAGTACTTGTCATTGAACAGTTTCTGGAACGCCCCCCAAGACATCTTGAGTGCGGCAGGCTGGGTACGCTTCACAGATTCCCACCAGTAATCTGCCTCTCCACGGAACATAAACGTGGCGAATGGAACCTTCTGTTCCTCCATGCATCCCAAGACATCAAATATCTTGATAATTTTCTTAATCTAATTTCTGCCTTGATTGGATCTGGCTTTTCTTGAAACTCTGGTGGTCCTAACTCTTTAAACTGCGTGGCAGTGACAAGCTGCGAGTTGTTATTTTCACCTGTATTATGAACACGAGTCTCCCTCGTCTGGTTTTGTATGAACTGCAAAAAGCTTCTAAACATCCCATCGTTCATCGTTTAATCGGTGGTGTCGTTTCCAGAAGGAATATTGCGTTCTTGTTGCACGTTCTCCTGGTTGGTGATTAAAGGTGTCTCAACGGTCTCATTCACTCCATTGTTTAGATTTTCAGCTGTCATTCTCAAATAATACTGCCATAAAATAAGGATTAATCAAACAAATTAACATATCACATATTAACCCTATGTTCCAAACGACCAATTAAATATCAAATAAGCTTAGGTAGGACACACACTAGCGAAGCATTTACTCGTCTCTCCCCTCCTAGTTCTATTCCCATATCTCCGTCAGAGATCATATCCCTAAGCTCTGATACCAACTGTGACGCCCCCAAAATAGGTTCAATACTCAACCCATTCTGAGTCGCCAAATACATGGTACAGAATCCAAATACAATCTTTCATATCAAACGGTCGTGCAAAATACGACCACACAACTGTGAGTGTCAATACAGACATGTAAAAAATATAAACATTCAAACGAAGTCCTCATTACATTTATTATCACACTATTTTTTAAAAAAAAAATAGTAAGGACTTCTACAGCTCTAAGTCGGACCATCACTCCATTCTCCGACTAGTACCCGCGATATTCTCATTTTCTGAAGAGAACAATGGAAGAAAAGGGTGAGCTCAACTAACCCAGTAAAGAATATTATGACTAAGATAATGAAAAATAAATTATCGCTAGCCTTCAATAAATCAGATAAAATATTATGGACAACAAGTTTTAGATTAATATTCGGAGCGAAAATAACAATTCATTAGAAGAGTTAAGTAGAGAATGATGTCTACTATCTTCTTTGATTTAAAAGTCCATAATCAATATTTTATCCCTGTAACATCAATCAATATACATCTCGAATCAAATATTCATCTTTTGCACTACGGACCAAAGATATTCATTTGTATCACCAGTTGGTCATGTTTATCTCAACACCTGTCCATCTTTGCACTACGGGCCAAAGATATTCATCAGATAATCATTCATTTTTGCACTACAGGCCAAAGATATTCATCAAGTAATCATTCATCTTTGCACTACAGGTCAAAAATATTCAGTTATATCACCATTTAGGACTGAGGATGATGAAAAATAATACGAATAACGAATCCAGTGAGATAAAGGACATATATTAGAGAATTTATCCAGAGTTCAAGAATGAAAATCAAAACCTAGATCCAATCAAAGATGATTTGAAAGAAAAAAATATTTTTTTACCGTAACAAGTACCCCGTAAATAGTAACTCAACATGAAAAAGATAAAAATTTCACAAGAAAGTTCAGACCAATATTCCAGTGAAATGATATTAGATGAAGCGCAAAACTCAAGGAATTTCTGATTATTTCAGAAATTATAGAAGCAATACTTACCGTAATAAGTTTAGAGTTAGGAATCTGAAATGAAACAATATACGAAACTGCAATTGAATTTTCACCCGTCAGGTGGTAGTCCGCTCAGACAGATTATTTTCATAATTTAATAACAACTGAATACGAAAGGGTTATTCACCAGGCATGCGGTAGTCCGCATAGACAGGTTATTCCCACAGAATAATAAATAATAGAATAACAACAGAATTTCACCATACATGCGGTAGTCCGCGTAGACAGGTTATTCCAACAGAATAATAAAGAATGGAATAACAACCCTTACGAGTATTGAAAGAAAATAACTCTCTTCATGAATACGATAGAAATAATACCGCTTACCTTAAAATTTTGGAGATTACACTAGTGTAATAGCAGGATACTCTTCTTCTTTCTCTCTTATTCTCTCTATACTTTATCTCTCTATACTTTATCTCTCTATAGCTTTAGTGAATTGGTGAGAAATAATAAAGAAATGAGCTTCTATTTATAGGCTCGGCAGAGTAAGGATAAAATAGTCTTTTCACCATAATTTATGACATCATCGATCCTATGACATCATTGCTTACCTCATCGCTCCGATGACATCTTTGCTTACCTCATTGCTCCGATGACATCATCGTTTGTATCATAAGAGTTCAAATTCAATTTGCACTCTTCACCTCGTTTAACTTTTATACCATGAATTTACTATAATAATGTTACCATTCTAATTATAAAAATCATACTATTATATAATCACATCATACTACTATAATGTAATATTATAATAACATATATGAATGAATTATTTTATCAGAAAAGATAAAATACCAACTTTCAACCAATGTCACATGCTAAAAATTCCTCCGTTAAAAATCCACATTGAATAAATATTTCCTTATCATATATATTAATTATTCACAAATAATATTACAGAACTACAATATTGACAAACAGGTCGTTCCAAGAAACGAGGGGGCCTTCCGATAAGAATTTTTTCTTACTGGCGCGCAATTAATCAACCTTTTTCCTAGACAGAACTTCCTTAGACATTTCCAATAATCCTATCTAATAATGTTATTCAAATATATGAATTATTGATTTAATAATTTGAAATACTGTGCAATAACAATTATTGAATCACTAATATAAAATAGCAAAGTAGCACTTATTGATATAAAATATCAACGTAGCAAATATTTAACCAATAAAATATTATGCAATTATTGAATCAATAATATAAAATATTGAACAATAATTATTGTAGCAATAATTGAGTAAGTGCCTTCCTACGTAAGAATCAATAATTCGAAATACTGTGCAATACCGTGTGCTACTGTGTAACACCGCGTATTACTGTATTTTAACTACCGGATATTTCAACAGTACTAACGGTAACAACTACGCAGTTATTTTATAAAAAAGTTATTTATGTCACTTTCTATATCCGACATTCATTCCGTTGTGGGGTCCACCAATGACTGCGCCGTCATACGAATATTTTCCGACAAAAAGAATATTCCTCGACCACACGAATATTCTCCGACACAACGAATATTTTATAACCACTTGCTTACTTTGTGAACTTTGCACATCTCACCCATAACTTATCACATTTATCAAATCAACATCTTACTATTTCAAAATAATATATAAAAAAATTAAATCTTATTCATAAAATTTAGGGTCTTACAAATAGGCCCACAAATATCTCCTTGAATACGTTCTAGAAATCTTGGGGATTCAATCCCAACTTTAACTGGTGATGGTCTAATGACCAATTTGCCTTGAGAACAAGCAGCACACGAGAATTCCTTAAATTGAAGAATCTTCTGGTTCTTTAATGGATGGCCATGTGAATTCTCAATAATTCTTCGCATCATTATTGATCCAGGATAGCCCAACCGGTCATGCCAAATAATAAAATTATTTGGTTTATTGAACTTCTGGTTCATTATTGCATTGACTTCAATTGTACTAATACTTGTATAGTACAAACCTGAAGATAAAACGGGTAATTTTTCTAATATTTGTTTTCTAGTAGAGACATTTGATATGATGTAAAGATATTCTATACCATTGTCATTGGTTGTCTCAATATGGTACCCGTTAAGTCGTATATCTTTAAAACTTAGCAGATTCCTCCTTGATTTAGTGGAAAATAAGGCATTATCAATAATAAATTTTGTTCCACTAGGAAGCATTATATGGCTCTTCCAGAGCCTTTAATCAAGTCTGCTGAATCTGATATTGTATTCACTTTTGCTTTCATCATTCTTAGATTTGAAAAATATTGCTTATGTCTGAGAATAGTATGTGTCGTTGCACTATCTGCTAAGCATATATCTCCACCACTGATATTAGACTTATTTATAGCATGACGTAAATTCATATTTTTTTCATAAAAAGGAATAAATATATAATAAGTTCATAATAAAACATAATATTAATAACACAATCCATTACATTAAATAAACCAACATAAAATGAAGAAAATAAAATGCATAAAATAAATATACTTAAAAAGGATTAACATAATTTTGAACTAATTATTTTCATTACAAGAAATATTAACTTGCTCATTATTTTGCTTAAAGAAATCTGCAACGTCAAGGTGTGTCATATCCAAAAGATCAAAATAAATATCATCCTTATCTTGATGTGGATGAGAAAATTTTATTTCTATGTTCTTCTCTTTTCCTTTCAATGAGGACTGATATAAATCAACAAGATGTTTGGCTGTACGACAGGTACGAGACTAATATTCTTTCATTCCACACCGATAACAGATATTTTCTTCCTTCTTAGTATCTCTGTTATTTATATTCTTTCCCCTTTCTTGTTTCTCCTCATTCTTTGAAGGCTTAGTATCATGGTTGCGGTAATTAAACCGTTCTCACCCATGGCCACGTCCATGACCTCTATTATGGCCACGGCCACGGCCACGACCACAACCATAATTATTGTTATATCTCATAGCATTCACTTCAGGGAATGGAGCTGAACCAGTTGGTCGTGATTCATTTCATTAAAAGTTCATTACTTTGTTCAGCCACAATGAGACATGAAATCAGTTCAGAATATTTCTTAAAACCTCGTTCTCTATATTGCTGATGCAGGAGCACATTCGAGGCATGAAAAGTAGAGAATGTTTTTTCTAACATATCTCCATCAGTGATACTATCTCCAAATAATTTCAATTTAGAACTGATTTTAAACATGACAGAATTATATTCACTTACTGATTTAAAATCCTGCAATCGTAAATGTATCCAATCATAACGGATTTTTGGGAGAATAACTGTCTTTTGATGATCATATCTTTCTTTCAAATTTTTTCAAAGAATGAGAGGATCTTTTATTGTGAGATACGCTAACTTCAACTCCTCATGGAGATGATGGCGTAAGAAAATCATGGCCTTTGCCTTGTTTTGACTTAGATGTTTTATTACCATCTTTAATGGTGTCTCCAAGACCCATGGCATCAAGATGAATTTCGGCATCAAGGATCTATGACAAATAATTCTTACCCGTAATATCAAGTGTCACGAACTCAAGTTTGGCAAGATTTGTCATTGTAACTTCATAAAAAAAATATCAAAAACATTGGAAATTTAATTTATTATAATAAATATTGAATAAACATTCGATCAAATTTAATACATTGTTTTAAAATATTAATTTGTCAAACATCTTTGTTATCCAATAATTAAGTTTGTTCACTAAACAAATAATAGTATATTTTTAATATTAAAACATATAACATGCAACTATATATATTTCAGTCAAATTATCCAATTGCATCTTCAGGAAAAATTTACTATTATGGGCAACATTCATTAAACTTAGCATAAGGATACATAAATCAATTACTAAGATTATGATCCCAATCCGAACTTGGGTATTCAAATTTATTGAATAGAAATATTATGTTAAATTTGTTGAAAAAAAATTATGTTGCCGAGGGTAAGACCCACTAATATAAAACAGTATACCAAAAAGTTTAATTTTATTTTTTGGAAAATGTTGTACCAATTTAGAAATCATTGTTCAAAAACTTGTTTGATTATAAATCTAACACAAGAAGTAACATCAAAAATAGATACATTAGCGCTAAGTACTCGATAAAAAAAAACAAATAAACAATAATTTCAGACTAAACCAAAGCTATAAAGTAGATCAAGATAATAAAACAGAGTATACAATAATTATATAGAAGGGAGCTTAGAATAATTAGTTGGTCAAATTAAAATATTAATTTGTAAAACATATTTTCTAGAGAAAAAGAAAATGTAAGCGTCAAGTGCATATCAGTGCATCGTTTCTATTGAAAGATGCTAATTTATTATCATACTGATTTCAACATGCATGAGAAAATTTTATTTATTGATGTGGTGGTGTTTTCTTTCACATAACATAAGCCTTTGACCATTGTTATGCATGCAAATGTTAAAATATTCATGCAAGTTGGCAAGCAATATACATGCTTTTCAACAATATAACCAAACTGTGATAGCAATGTAAATTAATAAGCTTTTCAACAATATATATATATATATATATATATATTATAGATAGAGTTATACCTCCTTTTTTTCAACCAGATATGATTATCTTCAAGATCATGAAAGTGATGAGCAATTCGTGTTGATAACGTGTTGTAAAATATTACTAAAATAAAGAACAAAGATGATTAGAGGAAGAGAGAAAATATTCTTATTTCATATAAGTTGTAGTCTTTTGTGTGTATCTCATGCTCCTATTTATAGGCACATGAACATAAACACTTGAAAATTACAAAATTTAAAAGATCATAATCAACACTTAAAAGACACGGGGGTTTCAAATATTAAAGGACATAGGAATTACAAAGATTAAAGGACATGGTAAAAAGAAGGGAGGAATGAACCTAGACATCCATATATGTTATAATTTTATAGCAATATATATTTATTTTTAATTTAACTTTGTAATATATTATTTAACATAAAATACAACAATCCCCCACATATTACAAAGTACAAATAAAATAACTTGAGTAAGGAATATAAGAGTGCAGTGCGTTAACACTGGTGTCTTTTGGACTATTAACCAATGTATAGAGTGAATAGGATTTGATTCACAGGAATTTGGTGAAGTAAAAATTTCTATGAACCTTCTTTCTTATTATGAATCAGTAATCATATTACTCACACTACAAACTTTAATTGAAGTTGTTCTACGCAATTTGGCACATTTTGGCCTTGCGCTATACCTGAAATTCATGAGCGCTTTAGAAAACCTGTCTTGTTTTCATAAGAGGCAGCCCCACCTCTACACTCAAATAGGTGTTTCCATCAAATGTGTTCTACAGTTAAACACATCACCCAACAGGACTATGAAAATCATTAAGAGTATATAACTCATCCTTTAACACTGTAGAATTACACTATCCTACATCATAGGGATGAACTCAAATTTGTATAAGATGGATAGTGTCTCAACCAATCAACCAATGACTTGTTGTTACCCATATAAACCTACTTCCTGGGATTACCATTCATATTAGGTTGGGTTACCATTACTGTTGATTTTTGTAATAGACAGTAGTCCCATCCCTCTCGATGTATTGCTCACTAGCCTCTTGCTTAGTGACTTTGTCAGAGGATCCGCGATATTTAAATCTGACCTAACAAAGTTAAGGGATATAATCCCGTCACACAACAAATGTCTTACAATATTATGTCTTAGGCGTATATGTCTACTCTTGCCATTATATAGCTATTATTCTTAGCTCTGCCTATAGCAGCTTGACAATCACAATGTAGATATACAGATGGAACTGGTCTCGTCCACAAGGAAATATTTTTCAAAAGATTTCTGAGCCACTTTGCTTCAGAACCTGCCTTCTCTAAGGCAATAAACTCAGACTCCATAGTAGAGCTAGCTATACAAGTCTGTTTAGTATACTTCAAAGAAACTGCTCCTCCTCATAAGGTAAATATGTAGCCACTTGTGGATTTGATTTCATCTGAATCAGAGATCTAGTTGGCATCACTATAGCCCTCAAGAACTGCAGGATTACCGCAGTAATATAAATCAAATCTAATAGTACTTCGCAGATACTTGAGTATTCTACATAAAGCAGTCCAATGATCCTTATTAGAATTATGAGTGTATCTGCTTAGTCTATTAACTGCATATAATATATCAGGTCTTGTGCAATTCGTAAGATACATTAAGTAACCTATGATTTGGGCATACTCAGATTGAGACACACTTGGTCCCTCATATTTTTTTAAATGCAAACAAGAGTCGTACGGAGTACTAACAGGATTAACATTATAATGCCCAAACATTTTAAGCATTTTCTCCACATAATTATTTTGAGAAATCATATACCCATTACAAACTTTTCTCAAATTAATACTAAGAATAACATTTGCTTTCCCCAAGTCTTTCATATCAAATTTAGCAGATAACATATTTTTAGTCTCATATATAACATCAATATTAATACCAAAAATAAGCAAGTCATCCACATAAAGACATACAATAACACCAGAATTCTCATCATTAAACTTGGTATATATACATCTATCTCCGTCATTTATTATATATCCATTAGAAGTCATCACACTATCAAATTTGTCGTTCCATTGTTTAAGAGCTTGTTTAAGACCATATAAAGATTTAACTAATTTACAAACTTTATGCTTATTACCTAGGGAAATAAATCACTCAGGTTGGTTTATATAAATCTCCTCTTCTAAATCTCCATTAAGAAACGCAGTCTTAACATCCATTTGATGAATTATTAAATTTTTAATAGCAGCTAGTGCAATTAAGACTCTAATGGATGATGTTCTTGCAACTGGTGAATAGGTCTCAAAAAAGTCTTGGTCTTGAGTTTGTTTATAACCTTTAGCAACAAGTCTAGCTTTAAACTTATCAATTGAACCGTCAGGTTTTGACTTCCTTTTAAAAATCCATTTACAACCAATAGTTTTAGAATCAGGAGGAAGATCTACTAATTCCCAAGTGTGATTCGCCATAATAGACTCAATCTCACTATTAATGGCTTCTCTCCAAAAAAGAGCATCGGAAGAAGAGACAACATCTTTAAACGTTAATGGGTCATTATCCAACAAAAACGTAAAAAAGTCATCTCCCTTAGTGGGTTTTCTAGTACGTTTACTCCTCCTTGGTTCAATTTCAGATTCCTCAATTGGAACTGTAGAAGAGCTCGTGGGAAGCTCTGCTACTGGTCGATCCATTTTAGATTTCAAAGAAAAAATATTTTCAAAGAAATCAACATTTTTTGACTCAATGATTGTATTATGATCTAATACATCACTTTTTAAAACGAGAAATCTATAAGCAGCAATGTTCAGCATAACCAATAAACAAGCAATCAACAGTTTTAGAACCAAATTTTCTTTTCTTAGGGTCAGGTAACATTACCTTAGGAAGACACCTCCACACTTTAAGGTATTTCAAGTTAGGTAAATGGTTTTTCCAAAGCTCATAAGGTATTTTTTTCAATTTTCTTATAAATGATTCTATTTTGCAAGTGACAAGCAGAAAGAAGAGCCTCCCCCCCCCCCCCCCCCCCCCCCCCCCCACCCCCCACCCCCCACAAAGTTGGTGGAGCCCCAAAACTTACTAATATAGCATTCATTATTTCTTTTAGTGTTCTATTTTTTCTTTCGGCTACCCCATTAGATTCTGGAGAATAGGGAGGTGTGACCTCATGTATAATACCTTGTTCTTCGCAATATTTACTAAGAGGTCCAGAGTCGTACTCTCCACCTCTATCGGATCTGAGTCTTTTAATCTTCTTATCTAATTTATTTTCAACTTCGGCCTTATAAATTAAAAACTTATCTTCAGTTTCACTTTTATTTCTGAGAAGGTAATCTTTAGTATATCTAGAATAATCATCTATAAAGGTCACATAATAATTTTTTCCACCTCTAGAAGTATTTCTAGACATATCACCTAAGTCTGAATGAATTAAACCGAGAGGTTCAAATTCTCTAACAAGTACCGGTTTACAAGTCTTTTTAGTAGTTTTAGCTTCCACGCACACTTGACATTTCATGGTATTTGAAACTTTAACATCTTTTAAAATTTTCAAATCTTTCATCATTTTTATATAAGAATAATTCACATGGCTTAATCTAGCATGCCAAATATCATCACATTCAATCAAGTAAGCAAAAGAAGTACTAGCATTATTATTCATGAGTTCAAGTACATTCAAATGAAATAAACAAGTATTAAGATATCCTTTTCTCACAAACACCCCATTTTTGGTTAACACGACCTTATCAAATTCAAACATAACCTTAACCCCAACCTTCCCAAGTATCCCAACAGATACGAGATTGTAGCGAATCTCAGGAATATGAAGAACATCGGTAAGAGAAAGGATCTTCCTAGAAGTCAATTTTATATTTACTTTTCCTTTATCCATCACAGGTGCAGGCCTTGAGTCGCCCATGTAAACATGTTCATCTTTTTTCTCAAGGGGAGTGTAAGAGATGAATGCACCACGATTCGCACAAATGTGCTTGGTAGCACCAGAATCCATTACCCATGCCTCTTTGTCAGTCCCCATGTTCACCTCGGAGACAATCGCTACAACAGTATTGTCTGCCTCAGCTAAGTTAGCTCTTGGAGGAACAGACTGGTTGTTTCCTTTTTTGAACTTGCATTGGACAGCATAATGACCTGGCCTTCCACACACGAAACAATCACCTTTGGGTTTTGAAGTTTTGTGTTTGAATTGATTTGGTTTTGTCTTCGGACCAGTGTTATACTTTTGCCCATATTTAGGATGTTTGTTGAACGGGTTGCGAGGTTTGCGGTCATCAACCAAATTTGCCTTGGAAGACATTTCCTTGGCTTTGGCAGTTTTATCTAAATTTTTGTTCTTTTTCTCAATATGAATATGAACAATTAACTCCTCTAAAGTCATGTCTTTCCTCTTATGTTTCATAGTGTTCTTGTAATCTTTCCAAGAATCAAGCAATTTCTCTATAAGGGAGCCAACAATAAAAGGAGCAGGTAAAGTCATGCCTTCATTACTAAGTTCGGCTACGACAAGATGAAAAACATGAATTTGGGAAGAGACATCTTTATAATCAGTCATGCAAAAATTAAAAAAATTACCAATTGCATACTTCTTGACACCAACATCTTCCACAACATATTTCAAAACTAAAGCATCCCAAATTTCAGCAGCATGTTTATAGAGACAATAGATATCAAAAAGTTCGTTGAACAAAGAGTTGAGAATGATAGCCTTGCAAATTTTATCAGCTGAAGTCCAAGTACTAATAGAAGATTAATATTCTTTCTTTTGTTCATCGGTAGCATCCTTAGGTTCAAGTGGTTTTGGTTTGTTTAAAACATGGTCAACTTTAGCAATGATTCATAATCAAAAGTAATTTGATTTGCCATCGTTTAAAATTGGATCCATTAAAAGACTCAACTTTGGTCAAATCATGGACAGACTTAGTGGTGGTGTTGTAAGACCCCAACTTTTATGAATAAAGATTTAGTTTTCTTTATATATTATTTCGAAATAGTAAGGTGTTGATTTGATAAATATGAAAGTTATGGGTGAAATGTGCAAACATTTTTAAAATGAGCAAGTGGTTATAAAATATTCTTGTTGTCGGGGAATATTCGTTTGGTCGTGGAATATTCTTGTTGTCGGGGAATATTCGTACGACGGCGCAGCTATTTGTGGGCCCCCACAACGGAATAACTGTCGGATATAGAAAGCGACAGAAATAACTTTTTTTACAAAATAACGGCGTGGTTGTTACCGTTAGTACTGTTGAAATACCCGGTGGTTAAAATACAGTGATACACGGTGTTGCATAGTAGCACACGGTATTGCACAGTATTTCGAATTATTGAGTCTTACGTGAGAAGCCATTACTCAATTATTGTTACAGTAATTACTGTTCAATATTTTATATTATTGACTCAATAATTGCTACGTTGATATTTTATATTATTGACTCAATAATTGCTGCATTGATATTTTATTGACTCAATAATTGTTACGTTGCCATTTTATATGATTGATTCAATAATGACTACAGTTGATATTTTGTAGTATTGATTCAATAATTGTTGTTGCACAGTATTTCACGTTATCAACTCAATAATTCATATTATTTGAATAATATTATTAGATAGCATTATTGACAATGTCTAAGAAAGTTCTGTCTAGGAGGGGTTATTTAATTGCGCGCCAGTAAGGAGAAGTCCTTATCGGAAGGCCCCCTATGTCCTGGGAACGACCTGGTTGTTAATATTGTAGTTCTATAATATTATTTGTGAATAATTAATTATTGATTTATATGATAAGGAAATATTTATTTTGTGGATATTAAAGAAGGAATTAGTGCTGATGTGTTTTTATCAGTATTTTGGTGTGAAAAATCATCTGTTTATGGATTTCGGATAATTTATGTTTGGAATTTGGAAAAACTTCCTTCTGCAAAGTTGTAGAGAATTAAATTTCCTATGAAAGGACATAGAATTTGTATTTTTCTGACGAAGGGGCTATTTGTTATGAATTATTGAAGTTTCGGAAAATATATATATTATAAAGGGTGGGACCCACTTTTGGTTGGAAAAAAATGGCTGATGGCTTTTTGGTAGCAGCCGGCGGCTGGAGGTTTTAAAAAAATAATATTATTATTTTATTATTTTAGTCTCCTTTGGCATCCTAAGTTTTTCCTATAAATAGGGTGCTTAGGTTAGAATTGAAAATCACACCAGAATCAGAAGTTTTCTCTCTCTATAATATCGAGCGTATTTTTGTGAGTATTTCAATACTTTGAGTATTACTATTCAGTACAAGCTTTCGTCGGTATTATATTCGATATTCCAGTCAGAGATACTGTTCTTTTGAGGTAAGGGATGTTATTTCTTTCGTAAATGATGTTATTCTTTTCAATATCATTATACAGAAATATTGTCATGGATTTTATGTTGAAATTCTTATTTTTTCCGTCGGGGTTACTATTCACGTATACGGCACTATTCACGGGAAAATTTATTTTTCTTCTATTTGTCCAAATTGTCTGTTAAGGTTACTATCTTTGATTGTATCCAAGTTTTGGGCTTTATTCTTGAATTTTGCTCCACAAAGTATTATTATGGATTATTCTTGAATTTGGATAAACTAAATGACGAATCCCTAATCTTTGTCTTTTATCTCACTGGATTTGTTCTTTAAAATGTTTTTCATCATCCTCAGTCCTAAAAGGTGATGTAACTGAATATCTTTGGCCTGTAGAGCAAAGATGAATGATTACCTGATGAATATCTTTGGCCTGTAGTGCAAAGATGACAGGTATTGAGATGAACATGACCACTGATGATACAAATGAATATCTTTGGCCTGTAATGCAAAGATGAATATTTGATGAGATGGATATTGATTGATGTTACAGGGATAAAATATTGATGATGAACGATTATTTCCGCTGCGAATATTGATCTAAAACATGTTGTCAATAATATTTTATCTGAACTGTTGAAGGCTAACGATAATTTATTTTTCATTATCTTAGTCATAATATTCTTTACTGAGCTAGTTGAACTCACCCTTTTCATCTGTTGTCCTCTTCAGGAAATGAGAATGTTGCGGGGACTAGTCGGGGAACGGAGTGATGGTCCGAGTTAGAGCAGTAGTAGTCCTCACTATTTCTGATAAATAGTGTGATAATAATTGTAATGAGGACTTAGTTTGAATCTTAATATTTTCTACATATTTGTATTGAGACTCACAGTTGTGTGGTCGTATTTTGCACGACCGTATGATATAAAGTTTGTATTTGAATTCTGTACCATGTATTTGGCGACTCAGAATGGGTTGGGTTGAATGGACCTATTCTGGGGGCGTCACAGTAAGCATAGCAGAATCCATAGATATTTCTACTTAAGATTGTTGGAATAATACGAATAAAATATGGATTCAACTATAAAATAAAAGAAGGCAGAAATAAAACTTATCGATTTTTAGCGAATAATGTTGAGCAGAGACGTGCAGTGCACTGTCCTTAAGTAGAAATTTCGCGGAGAATTTTTCTCGGTACTAAGGTCACTGACGAAATCCTACTCCAGAATTCAACGGCTCTTCACCCAACTAATCAGCACTTGAAATAATTGAATGTCCCAGGAATAACTTTTAATTTTTTTTACTCAAACTTATGATTGTATCACACATATAGATATAATCAGTTATGTATATTATATAATTATACCGAATGAAAATGCTAAATGTGTATATATATAAAAGTGGGCAGCAACCTTTTTAGAAATGAAGGATCACCAACTGTCATTGTGACAGAATATATAATATATAATTATGTGGACACCTTTTTAGAATGTGGGTGGCAACCACTTTTCTTAGTATGAGAACTGAAGCAATATATATATATATATATATATATATATATATATATAGATACGTTCCGGTAGGAAAAAGTTGATTGAATAACAAAGTGAGCTCAACCTTTTTATAGAAAAGAATTGCAACGGTAATATATATCCAACGGTAATAAAGTTTTAATAAGAATTGCAACAGTAATATATACCCAACGGTAATAAAGTTTTAATATATAGAACTGTTACAATATCTCTTATAAATAAATTAATTATGACTAATTTAATTTACACATTAAACTCTTTTAATGGTAACATCACCAAATAAATATGTATATATTTATTTTTAATTTAACTTTGTAATATATTATTTAACATAAAATACAACACCAATTTGTGGAATTACTTTACAGTCCTGCTTCACCCTTTTCTTTTACTGTTACTGTTCTCTCCAATTTCAAACTAAAAGGGTATATATATTGCTAAAAAATTGTTCCAAACTGTTTTTAAAAGAAGTCAAGGAGGGAGGCGGCGGCTACGCCAGTCACGCCGAGCCGGAGGTGGGATACGAGGAAATAGTTGATGGGAAAATGTAGAATTGTTCCGGGTGAACAAAGGAATTAGTGATGAGGTCCGGGGGAGAGAAAATTAGATACGTGCGAGCCAAGCGCGTGATATTGGGGTCTAGGTGTAAACAGAGGAGAATATGGGAAATATTGAGCCAAAGTAATGTGATTGGTAGGTATGGATGAAACTAGAAGGAAAATAAGAGCAATGCTGCAATCACATAATTTGGGTCCATAAAGCTCACATACACACACATGCATATTTGCTGGTCTGCATGCATGTCACGCAGAATCCACAGTATGCATGTGTGTATGTGAACATTATGTGACTCAAAATTATGTGATAATAACATTATTTGAAAAATAATAGACCTTTGTAAGGTTAGTGACAGTAATTTGGGACGCTGAGCTCCGAAAGCTTGTGTGCAAAGTGGCTACATGCCGAGAGCCAAGCCAGAGGATGGAGTAGTCTGGTGATTTTGGCGAAAGCCATGGCTAGTGAGCCGGCGGCTAGCTCGGTGTCGCGGAGGTGGCCGAGGAAAATCATGAAGAGAATAGAACGGACGTAGAGGATTAGGGTTTGTGATTTTGTTGATGATAGTGATTATGATCAGTGACGACAGTGATTGTGGGACTAGTGTTTGGATTACACAGTGAATTTGATTTTAATTCTCACGTTTGGGACTACTGAATTAAGAAGAGATGCGAGCACTCAATTTTTTCTCACACTATATTTTCTCTTGGTAATGCAAGCAAGCAACGCATAGATTGATTCCTAATTAAAGCGGAGCAGAGGAGGACAGGTATTACTTAATAGAGGGAGGAGGAGGAGGAGGAGGAGGAGGAGGTGGTTGAAGGAAGTGGGGTGAGCTTTTATTTTATTTAATTCGCCATTAATTTCAATCCTATTCTCTTTACACACAAGAATAATCTTTTACTACACAGAAAATAGCAACTACCGGGGATACAAATCAGTTGCTGAATCCTCATATAAGGAGAAAATAGCAGATTCTTCTTTTTCTGGATCAATGCTACTGCGCATAAAAAATCCAGGCTCTGAAGGTAATGCGAGAGTGAGAGAAAAGCTATTGAACATAAGAGCAACTGAAGCCATGGCAGGTCCGTCAGCTGCATTTTCTTGTACACATAGCAACCCAATGTGGATACATCTCATCATTTCGCCTAATGAACCTGAACTGCTATTTAATGTTGGATCCATCACATTTGAAGCACCTCCTGCTCGCCAATTTTTCAATGCCTGAAATGATACTACTACGTATAAGCTTTCATGACTTGAGAATAATGTGGCTAGTGATAAAGTTTATGCATGTTTGAACTTACATAGCTTGCAAGGTCCTCTTTAATCTCCCCATTTCGGAAAAAATTGTTCTTCTGACCACTTACTATTTCCAGAACTAATATGCCAAAGCTAAACACATCGGACTTAACTGAGAACTCCCCATGCATTGCGCACTCCGGTGCCATATATCCACTGCAATGGTTACATCTCTGTTAATTGTCAAACTCGAGCTAGCCAACATAAAACCACTTTTATCCAAATGTTTTCAGTATAAATGAAATAAATATTGAGAATTCTCAAGCGCACTAGTCACTAGTTGTATAAAATGGTGCAACACTTACTAGGTTCCCACAATTCTAGTTGTATTGCCTTGGGTTTCATCTATGTTGAACAACCTTGCCATGCTTAAATTTGCAATTTTTGGATTCATCTCTGCATCTAACAGAACATTGCTAGCTTTTAGATTACGATGAATAACCTGTAGCCTAGAATCTTCATGAAGGTAAAGAAGTCCCCTAGCAACGCCTCCTATGATTTTGTATCGTCTTTCCCAATCCAAATATGAACTCTTTACTGAATCTACAAGAAAGATAAATCATATTGCATGCTTCAAAGCTCAATTGTATTATAAACTTCCAAGAAAAATAACTGCTATCTCCATTTAAAAATATAAGATCACTTGCCTTTGTATCTTACAAAGGAAAATTATAACAAAAAGCAATTAATATTATATTTTGGAACAGAGGGAGTATTTAATATTTATTACAAAATCTCAGCTTTAAACATTTTACGAACATTCTTATACTTAAATACTCATGAAAATCAAAACAGATCATCCACAAAGAACTGCAGAGTTATGTACTCTACCAAATATATATATACAGAAGACAGAATCCTTATTTTTTAGAAGGTATATTCATGTATTTGAATTTTTATTCATATATATGATGGTCATTTCACTAATGTAAAGAGCACTATATATATATCGAGTTTTTAGAAGTATTGCTTACTGTAGAGGTGTTTATCTAAGCTTCCCTTCTGCATGTATTCATAAACAAGGAGGAGTTCCTTGTCATCCTGGCAATATCCCAACAGCTTAACGAGATTGGGATGACTATAATTTCCCAAGAATTTTATCTCCCTCTGCACCAACAACTCAAAAAAATATCTCAGCAAAATCGAGTAGTCTAAGAGATTCTATAACTAACTATAACGTGTTAAATGTCTCGGTAATACACATTACTGAACATTCTTCAAATTCTTTTGAGGATATACTCTACTTCATTTCAGATTGGCTTTCACTCCTCTCATATGTTCCTCCTTCAAGAATGCATATTGGATGATTCTTTTATATAACAGCATTGTTGAAATTCATGTGCTCATTTTCTATATGCAACAATTTCTCTCTCTTAAATGCTGAAATTTCTCGGCACGTTAAGCTCAGATGTGCGAATTTCATAGTATTTTTTGCAAACACTCGCAACTTCAAAAGTCCAATTTAGATGCACAAAGATCGATAGACATCTATATAGAGAGAGTTTCTTTCTCCCAAAGAAATTTGTTCTTTGTCTGAATATATACTCCATAATAAATTGAGTAAGAAAATATTAGAATGCTAAAAGTTACGTAATATAGTTGATGTGTTCAAACTAGTCTTTATAGCACTCGTACAATTATTTTTTAAACAAAGAAAGAACAGATGTAAAAGTTCCTGAACTTTTTGCCCATAAAAAAGTTTCATGGAGGCTCAAACATCATAGCTGAGTTACTTCTAAGGAAACGTAATTTTTGACTGAGTCCGAATAATTTGTTGATGTTAGTAGAAAGTCCATATTTATCTCTATTTAGAGATTTAAAAAAATAGGTAATATGAAAGGAAAATTACCTTCCACTCTTCAAATCTTTGCATGCTCTTAGTCTTAACGGCAATGGCCATTCCAACACCAAACTTTGATGGGACGTAGGTTTTCTCATGGACCCAACCTTCGTAAACTCTTCCAAACCCTCCCTTGCCCAACCTCATATATGGTCTAAAGTGTCCTGTTGCTTTCCTCAACTCATCTAATGTGAACATTTTCAAATTTGGGTCCTTGAAGGCTTTGCATCACTATGTCCTGAAAAAGGGAAGGACAATCTAGGTAACATGATTATATGATAAACTACCACAAACATACCAATGAAAACATATAGAAGAGAGATTTTGTTTGAAATGCACGGCAGATGTTTATCCGAAGCATGTATCCATTTTGTTAACAATGTCAACTCTGTAATGATATTCACAGAAAAGACCTGGTTTTTTAGCTTAGTTATAATAGTGTAAAAAAATTGTTAATAAAGCCTTAAAGCAACAGTCCAACTATATAAAGGATCTGCTTTGAATAGAATAAAATTTGTGTGAAGGAGGTCAACTCAAAAATGAAGGGATCAAAGAACAATTTCCAAATTATACAGAACACTGAGAATAGATAGAATTAGCAAGATCTAAGGAATCAATTAGGAAAACTACCATGCTATGGAAACAGAGCAAAAAACAGAAAAACTAGAATACCCCAGTTGGTTTCGGGAACTTGCAATAACTTTCCACTAAGAAGTTCGTGAAACAATAACCAAGAAATATTAGAGAAATATTCTACAATAACCTTCTGATTCTACAAGCATGGCAGCAGGATCGCTACTATAATTTTAAGAAGCTGGAGATGGATGCATGACTACTGCAAAGATAACTAGCTTTTCAGATTGGAGCACAAAAAGCACCATGACTAGTTGCAATGCACCATATTAGTGAAGCTTCAGTAACAATTTCAACTTATGTTTTAAGAACTGGCACTGTAGGATTTAATAAGCATGCTATTTCATATATTTACACATAACAGGAAAGACAAAGGCTTACCTCTTGTAGCGTGAAAACCTTTGACGCGGAAAATTTCCAGCAATTCCCAATTCTCTATAACCCAGCGATGTCTCTGAACTACGGTATGAGAACAGAACATTATATCACAGTTCGTAGCAATTGGGTTTGGTCTCTGCTATTGGGATAACTTTCTGTATTTTGGTATTTGGCCAACTGAAGAATGATCATGATTATTACGTTGAAGTGAGGAGACGTGAGTATTTAATAGTCGAAGTGGTTGAACTCACTTCCCTATTAAAACCTCCAACTCCCATCACGTAACGCATATAATATTAACGTCCTCTTGACTTGGTCAGTTGGGTTATCTGATATAACCAAATGGGTCGAACCCTCCATGGGCGCCCCATTTGGATACCCAAATTCCAACATCTCCCACTCGCCCATGGCGGGGATAACATAATCTTTATATCTGCCAAAACCAGCTCAAACCAAAACATACAAACCTCTAACTGTCGAACCGTGCGACCGCTGAGTTGACCTGAAATGCGGGAACTCTATATCAAACCCGTTAAGGCCAACATAGAGACATCTACCCTTTTAAAGAAAAACAATACGGAAGCTCTCACGTCAAACTTAATTAGTTCACGTAGAGGCTACATTCCATAAACTCAGAGTACCCCAGACACATTTGAATTTTCACTAGGTTAAGTATCTCTAATCCCTTAGAGAGCCTTACTTAAGCACCTTTGGGCCCAAGTCCATTTCGTATCTCACTTATTACTATATCGCTATCAAAGCACTATAGTTGTTGACAATAAGTGCAGAACGAGGTGAAATCAAATTGTCTTCCCTTTGCCCTAATACTACAAAAAATGAATCATCTGCTTTCCCAGAATCGGTCCTTATAGTCTCATCAATCCTGACCTTAGGTATCAAAACCAAAGTAGCAACATTAATCTATGTCTTTGCAGTATAGTCAAAGATCACAAAAAGCACTTTATGTAGAAACAAAAACTTGTCCCACAGGACTCACACGGTGAGGAAACAGGGATTCATTCTCTCACCTCCCTTATGTGGACGCTGAGCACATGTAACTCGCTCACAACATGCTATTCTATAGCCTTGTTGTGCAGACCTTTGAACATTTCAAATTGCTCGCTTATCTAAGCGCCACATTTGATACTTCGCGTCCGGTTATCATGTCACGGCAGACAATCTCATCTACATGAGCATATGTCCAATGGTCATGTCGTACGGATCTTAGCTCAGTCGGTTCATAAGCGCCTAACTCGAATTTTCAGGTTGCTCTGGCTATCAGTACAAGTTAATATAGATGGTGGGGCATACTATATTCGGTTAATCCAAGTTAACCTCATCTTGGCTCATGCCAAGGCGACTTCATGCTCCATTTTGCTCGCTACTAAGCGCCAATTGATTGCTATTTAAAGCATCAATAGCTCGCTACTCAAAGCGCCAATAAATAAACTGTCTCAACCTTGCTAGCTTTTCAAAGCGCCAAAGGTGATTGTTCGTGTGAGTGAGCCAATCAACTTGTTGACATATATTTAGTGTGTGCATATCTAATATACATAATAAACTGTGTAAACATCTAAAATTTATCATATGCGCTAAAAGAACACAATCATAAGTCGAAACAAATGAATCTCGCATAAATGATAAATAGTCTCGAAATAATAATTTATATCTTTAATATAAGCCAAATGATGAGTGATATACTAGGAAAAAGGAAAATACATCAAACCCTACGAAGCCCTAATGAACTAACATGCCTACAAAAGGCATCTTTAGAAATCGGCTTCGTCAAAGGATCAGCTACCATAAGTCCAGTGGGCATGTATTTCAATATCACTTCATTATTTGCTATGTTCTCTCTGATGAAGTTCATCCTCAAGTCAATGTGCTTCGTCCTGCCGTGATACTTGGGGTTCTTAGTGTAATCTAGGGCCGCCGTGCTATCACAGAAAACAGTCACAGGATCCGAAGCATGAAAGACGACTCCAAGATCCTCGAAGAATCTCCTCAGCCACATGGCTTCCTGAATAGCTGACGTACAAGCCACAAACTTCAACTCTATTGTAGAAAGAGCAACACAAGTCTGTTTCTTGCTACACCAAGTGATGGCACCACCATGTAGCAAGAATACATATCCTGAGGTCGACTTGCGCATCCCCTGGTTACCTCCCCAACTGGCATCGGAGTAACCAATCAAGCGCAGGTCCGGTCCTCCATAGCACAACATTTAGTCCAAAGTACCCTTCAAATATCGCAAGATCCTCTTGATTGCCTTCCAATGAGCAATCCCAGGGTTTGATTGTTACCAACCGAGATAACAGACTGCATATGCTATATCATGCCGAGTACACACAACTGCATATATTAGCTTTACTATAGCATTAGCATACGGGTAATGGGACATCTTAATTTCTTCGGGAGAAGTAGGGCATTGCTCGGGTCCAATAACGTCGCTTTTAGCGATAGGAGTGTCTATGGGTTTGCAGTTGTTCATTTGGAATTGCTCAAGAACCTTCTTAAGGTAAGTCCGTTGAGACAAACAAAGAAGCTTTCTTGAGCGATGTCTGTAGATCTTAACTCCGAAAACATAAGCCGCTTCCCCCATGTCCTTCATCTCAAAGTTAGAGGACAGCCACCCTTTGGTGGCGACAATCATCTCCTTATCGTTCCCAGCTAAAAGGATGTCATCGACATACATAGATAAGATAAAGAATTTATCTTTGAACCGTTTGATATATACACAATGGTCTTCCTCGATCATCGTAAACCCATCACTAATGATGGCTCAATGGAATCTCAGATACCATTGTCTGGACGCCTATTTCAAACCATAGATAGAACGTTTGAGCTTGCATACTTTGCGCTCTTGTCCTTCCATGACAAAACCATCTGGCTGATCCATGTATATCTCCTCAGCTAAATCTCCATTGAGAAAAGTTGTCTTAACGTCCATTTGATATAACTCCAAATCCAAATGTGCGACAATCGCTAGGATGAGGCGAATTGAGGCAAACCTCACAACTGGTGAGAAAGTTTCCTCGTAATCAATTCCCTCTTGCTGGGTGTAGCCCTTGGTTACAAGACAAGCTTTGTACTTTTCAATGGAACCATCCGCCTTGCGTTTGACTTTAAGAACCCATTTGTTCCCAATAGCCTTTCGCCCTGGTGGAAGGTCAACTAAGTCCCAGACTTGATTAGTTCTCATGAACTCCATTTCTTCTTCCATTGCAATCATCCACTTATCTTTTATATCAGATGATAAAGCAACTCGATAAGATCGAGGTTCCTCATCGTCCTGCGCATCAGCCACAAAGGCATTCCCTTCAATCTCAAAGAGACGACGTGGAATGTTACCCCTTTGACTTCTACGCATTTGAGGAACAAGAGACTCTTCATTTAATGGATGAAAACTACTCGAAGGCATGTCACTCCCACTTTCTACAGGAACCTGAGGATTAACCTCTTCGGTCTCTACTGTACGAGTTGGGGCGCCTAAATCTTCATCCATCTCATAAAAGTTCATCTCCTTGCTCACATCACCTCTATTAGGGAAATCCATCTCAAGGAAATCCGCATCTCGTAACTCTATATCAGATATAGTCCCATCAGGTTGCTCTCTAACAAACACATAGCCTTTGGAGTGTTAAGAATATCTTACAAAGATACACTTCTTACCCCTCGGGCCTAACTTCCCATGCTGATGAGAACACGTAAGCAGCTGATCCCCAAGGCCGCATTCCGCCCAATTCGGGCTTTCTGCCGGTCCACATTTCATATGGGGTGGACTAAACTGATTTCGAAGGCACACGATTAAGTATATATGTCGCAGTCAACAATGCATCACCCCAATAGGAGATAGGCAAATTTACTTGCGCCATCAAAACCCAAATATAAATTCAAGTATCCACGTCTATGAGGATTGAAAAAACCATAGCAGTCTGGTACAAAATACAACTAATCGATTATAGCACTTATATCCTGAGATGGAATCAACTAAATAGGAAATCAATTACTAAAACTTTCAAAACCGTTAAAAAATCGCCACTTTCGTTCTTTTCTTAATAATCAACTTTATTTCTTCTCAAATTAAAGAGACATAAACTTCATTCAAATCTTATTTTAACTTAAGATCAACTCTCCTAATAAAACACAATAGGTCCAAAAACAGAAAAGTCTAGTACAGCTAATATTATCCCAAAAAAGAGCATCACCAACAAAATAAAAATTGAAAATCCAAATCGATCAAATTGAATGATTTTAATAAAAAGAAGAAAATCCATTAGATCTATAACCGATTTCGTACATAAAACACAGAAACTAAAATCAAATCAATACATCATAAGCTTATCGAACAAAACAGATTCAGATAAACATACAACTAAAACAGAAATAATTACACACAAAAAAACAAATAATTTGAAAGAGCGAAAAGAGATTAGGTTTGATAGACACCTTAGATGAGAGATAAGGGTTGGAGAGAGAGAAAGATTGAATTAATATCTATTTTTTGTTTTTAGTTAGGTGTCTCGCCATAGCATAAATCTTTTCAATTATGGTGTATTTCAAATCAAGTGTATTTTAATATGGTGTTCTAAAATCTAAAATAAGTTAACATATCTAGTTTAATATGGTGTTAACTCAGCTTATATACCTCAAGAGCCCAACTCTTAGTCCTAAACCAAATATCTGAATTAACATTTGAACCAAGTAATAACAAATGCCATCAAAACCCAAATATAAATTCAAGTATCCACGTCTATGAGGATTGGAAAAACCATAGCAGTTTGATACAAAATACAACTAATCGATTATAGCTCTTATATTCTGAGATGGAATCAACTAAATTGGAAATCAATTACTAAAACTTTCAAAACCGTTAAAAAATCGCCACTTTCGTTCTTTTCTTAATAATCAACTTTATTTCTTCTCAAATTAAAGAGACATAAACTTCATTCAAATCTTATTTTAACTTAAGAACAACTCTCCTAATAAAACACAATAGGTCCAAAAAAAGAATAGTCTAGTACAACTAATATTATCCCAAAAAAGAGCATCACCAACAAAACAAAAATTGAAAATCCAAATCGATCAAATTGAAAGATTTTAATAAAAAGAAGAAAATCCATTAGATCTATAACCAATTTCGTACATAAAACACAAACTAAAATCAAATCAATACATCATAAGCTTATCGAACAAAACAGATTCAGATAAACATAGAACTAAAACAGAAACAATTACACACAAAAAAAAAACAAATAATTTGAAAGAGAGAAGAGATTAGGTTTGATAGACACCTTAGATGAGAGATAAGAGTTGGAGAGAGAGAGAGAGACTGAATTAATATCAATTTTTTGTTTTTAGTTAGGTGTCTCGTCATAGCATAAATCTTTTCAACTATGGTGTATTTCAAATCAAGTGTATTTCAATATGGTGTTCTAAAATCTAAAATAAGTTAACATATCTAGTTCAATATGGTGTTTACTCAGCTTATATACCTCAAGAGCCCAACTCTTACTCCTAAATCAAATATCTGAATTAACATTTGAACCAAGTAATAACAAATGCCATCAAAACCCAAATATAAATTCAAGTATTCACGTCTATGAAGATTGGAAAAACCATAGCATTCTGATACAAAATACAGCTAATCGATTATAGCACTTATATTCTGAGATGGAATAAACTAAATCGGAAATCAATTACTAAAACTTTCAAAACCGTTAAAAAATCGTCACTTCCGTTCTTTTCTTAATAATCAACTTTATTTCTTCTCAAATTAGAGAGGCATAAACTTCATTCAAATCTTATTTTAACTTAAGATCAACTCTCCCAATAAAACACAATAAGTCCAAAAACAAAAAAGTCTAGTACAACTAATATTATCCCAAAAAAGAGCATCACCAACAAAACAAAAATTGAAAATCCAAATCGATCAACTTGAATGATTTTAATAAAAAGAAGAAAATCCATTAGATCTATAACCGATTTTGTACATAAAACACAGAAACTAAAATCAAATGGATACATCATAAGCTTATCGAATAAAACAGATTCAGATAAACATAGAACTAAAACAGAAACAATTACACAAAAAAACAAATAATTTGAAAGAGAGAAAAGAGATTAGGTTTGATAGACACATTAGATGAGAGATAAGGGTTGGAGAGAGAGAAAGATTGAATTAATATCTATTTTTTGTTTTTAGTTAGGTGTCTCGCCATAGCATAAATCTTTTCAACTATGGTGTATTTCAAATCAAGTGTATTTTAATATGGTGTTCTAAAATCTAAAATAAGTTAACATATCTAGTTCAATATAATGTTAACTCAGCTTATATACCTCAAGAGCTCAACTCTTAGTCCTAAATCAAATATCTGAATTAACATTTGAACCAAGTAATAACAAATGCTATCAAAACCCAAATATAAATTCAAGTATCCACGTCTATGAAGATTGGAAAAACCATAGCAGTCCGATACAAAATACAACTAATCAATTATAGCAATTATATCCTGAGATAAGATTTTTCTAAGTAGTTTTTTTTTACATAAAAGAGTAAAAAGGTAGTTTTTGTAACTTTGGTTGTATTACAGGAGACAAATTTTAAATATTAAAAAAATAAATAATTTTTTTGATTCTACATACTACTTTTCAAACGCATAAAGTACTGTTTCCATGTATTTCTCTAGTGCTGTTACTTCCAGAACAAATTTGCCGATCCAGCCCAACTCTTAGTTATTCCTCTCTCTCCAGCCTCTATTCTCTCAAAAGCCCAAAGTGCTTCACCCTCCATTCTCTCTCACTCTCCTCCCTCAATTGACACTACTCTCTATAACTCTGCATTCATTTCTCTCAGGTTCAATGCATTGTGGCTGCTCACTCCTTGGATTAAAATCTAGAAATGTCATATGCCAATCATCTTTCAAGGCGCATCAAATACAAAATCTCTCTTCTCCGAACTCTCTCTATATGCAAAAATAAATCTTCTTCTAGACAACATTTTAATTATCTCAATCTTCTTTAGAAGTTTTTGTTTCTTCCATTCACCATTGATATTTATCCTTAACGTTTGAAATCATTTATAAATTTATATTTATCCCTTAATACTTTTTTCATATGTATATTTATCTTTTAAAATTGAGCTCTATAAATAATTTGCGAGACATACTTTAGATAGTCTTCTACAACTTCTAAGCAAAAAATAGAAAATTAAAAAAGTATCAGCCGAGTTTCCAAAATCTTGGCGGATTGGTTTGGTTTCGTTGCTCACTGATCCGATAGCAAGTTGTAATTTCAAGAATTACCAGTGTAAATAGCTTTGATGGCTTCTGGAGGAGCAACAGCTCCCCTTGCTTCAGTTTCTACAGCTCTGACTGCTTTCTTCACCAAATCCGAGATATCCTTGGAGCCAACTCTGCATTCTTGGAAGCAGTCATCATTATCATCTCTTTCCACAACAAAACTATCAGCACTAATCATCCCCAAACATTTCTTTACATCTGGTACCCTTAGCAATGCACGGGCTATTAAATAAATTTTGATAACCCATACAATGCACGGGCTAGTTTGACCAATGGATTTAATAATTTGTCCAATATTCATGTCAAAAAAGAACTCAAGTACGTACACAATTCATGTAAATTAGTTGAATTACCGTAATATAAAATTAAGAGATTTACCTTTCTTTCAATATGCACCCCTTATTCACCTGTTCACCCCATTCGAAGAAGGAAAGTCGTGGTGGTAAAACAAATTCTGTACAAAACATCATAAAAAATCAAACATTAGTAAATCAAGAAAACAAAAAACACATAGTACATTCCTAATGGAAAAAACTACCTAAAAATATATACAACTCACACCACCCACCCAATAAGCATAAGACTATAGAATAGTGAAGACTTGATAAAATAAATCAATGATTAATTTAATAGGATATATATAAATGAAGCTAATATTTAATTATATGCATGAGGGATCCGAAATCTAACTGTTAAAAGTCTATCACCCAAATCCATAATATTTACCATACACCTATATCTGCTTCACATCCCCAATCCAATACATTTAATAGTTAGTTTAATCTATAATATTTACCATACACCTATATCTGCTTTCGCATCCCCAATCCAATATATTCAAGAGTTAATTTATTTTCTTACACAATCATTCAATGTGTGCACATCACTATTATTTAATTTTACCAAAGATAAATTTTAAACAACATCACAACATACAATTTACCTCATTGATAGCGAGCATTTGACCATTTGTTTCTTCACCTTCTTTAGCTTCGTCACAAAGTACTATTCATCAAAAGAATATTAAAAAACGTTGGTAAATATATATAACACAATCACAATATACCAATAAGTACATATAAATATATGTGCTCAATTAATTATAATTATAAACGCATGGTTAAAAGATTTACTTATAATTTATACACTTATAAGGCAATGCTTGCACCATAACTTGGATTTTACGCAAGCTTGGTTTGTGACCTAAAACTTTATCCCGTAAATCATGAAAAGTTCGTAGGTGTACAGCTGGAGAGCTCTTTTAACAACCTGGAAACAACATAGTATCTCAACAGGAGAAAAAAATTCAGTTTCGTTCCGAGAAAAAGAAGTAAACTTTGGAAAGTTTATGTACATAATATGGCTATAGACTTGCTTATATAATTGCACATATTTTTTAGAGAATGATAGAAGAGCCCATACATGCACCTTTTGGCATAGTGAAACTGTGTCTACCCATCTTAGACTCTCTCCATCCTACAACCATAATTGAAGGGAAGGTATTATTACATGAGAATTGCAGTTCAAACCAAACAGTATTGACACCCAGATAATTGAATACACTCAAAATCTGTTTAGTAATGCCCAAGTTAACTCAGGACAAAAATCAGGATAAAAAGTGGCAAGGATGACAAAATCTTTTGCACTTTTAGATATTTTAAAGGTTCAATGCCTATATATACATATATATATATATATATACACACATACATATTTTCGTAGTACCGAAGGCACGGGTTAACCCTAGTACATATATATCATCCGCAGTTCATTTTCACAACATCTCTAGGCTCTATCCCAACATTATTCTATAATAACCATATCAGAATTAGGAGGTATAAAAGAAGCTGAACATGAAGGAAATATAATAGCAGAAAATGTTACATGAGGTAGAAATAGTAATTCCATGTTTCATTTGAACAGAAGTATATTGGTAAATTTGAGAGCTTCAAACATTTTGGCATGTAGTTTGCAATAATATCTAAATAAAAATTAAAGATGAATTTAACTCTTTTTTGCGGAATTTCATCACATAGTATGAATCTAAACTTGCTAACCTATAATTAATGAACAATATTTCTGCACAACGTGTTCTAGGTGTAAAAAAATTGACTCGAGTGCAGATTATTTGCCTCAGCTGAATGTAATTATGACTTCAAACCCGTCAAAACATAATAAACGAATAAATTGCTAAATGGTACAGCAGAGGAACTAACTCTTTTGAGGTTAGGCTCGCCTTATAGATTTTCAGGACTGTCATACTTGTAGTGAAGGATTTCAATCACTTGATAATTACTTTGGCCAATATATTCATAAACTGAGTACCAAAATGAAATTACCGTCCATGATTATAAAATTATTGCCGCAAAAGTATTGTGTGCAGATAATCAATTAAGTGCAACTCAGCATGTTTTTTAGATTGTTTGAACATGTATAGCATAAAAGAGTAAATTATCCACACGCACACAACAAAAGAAGAAGAAGAAGAAGAAGACTCCATTTCTGAGTATCCCTGCCCTGTAATTTGCATGGAAGCTTTATGATCATGTGTTAGCTACTAATAGATCAATCAAAGGTTTAAAGAATTACATTTTTCAAGAAGGTAACACCCTGTGATTGAAAAATGAATAAAAGACACCCAAAAATATTTTAAAAAATGGGGGCATTTCTAAGCCTGTTTGCATAGCATTTCTAACTCGGTTATACATTTTATTTAAAGAAAACTTATGATACATGTGCGTTGGCAATGGACAATATTTTCTGTTCTCTGATTTAGGGAATATATATGAAAATGTCCCAATCTCGAAATGTGTACAAACATACACACTCACGCATCCAAGTTACTATTTTCAGATCAGAACTGAATCAAATTTTTTGTGGAACAGAGCTGGTATACACCATGACAGTCAAATAGACATATATTTGTTCTCAACTAAAATAAGAGATAAATAAATAAAACAGACATATATGTGACATCTCATACAACAACAATTTCAAATTTATTTAGTCAGTTTACTAACACACTTTGAAACTCGCTAACAAATGAACAAACAGTTGGTGATCCAGTTAAATAAATAATTAGTATTATAATCAAGATCAGAAAGCCATTCTACAAATTATTGAACGAAAGCTAACAAAGATTGCATAGTATGAGAGCTTAGAGATGAATTCAGGGACACCAAAAGCACGGGATAAGACCACCTTTATTGGGAACTCAAATATGTCAATTACCTGCTGCCCATAGTGGCGACTAAATTGCTTATACTGATTGTCCACAGACAGTTGAACCACAATAGAACAATTAAAGAAAGAAATAAGGGGATGCCAACTTTTTCCCACAGATCAACGAAAACCAAGTAAGTAAATAAATTACTTACCAGCTTAAGAAGATGGGTATGTTCTTTAATAGGTCTAGAGCCTCCTCTAACACTGAGAAAATACATATCAACAGTATTTCACTCACGCCCACCACCGCAACAACTACGGCAGCTCACACTCCCAATGCCGCCGCACGCTCCTCCTCTCGGTCATCACCCCCTAACTCATTCGCCTCTGACCCAATTTTCTCTGCATTCCTCTCCCCGGACTTCGACTCCACCCTCTTCTCCTCCGCTGCCCTCGCTTCCGGCTTCGACACACTGACCACCTCTCCCAACTCTCTTCCATCCACCACGCCGAATCCTCCCTCTCCCACCTCTGCTCCTTTCTCTCCACACTACAATCGTCCCTCCACCACCTTCGGTCCGAGATCATCGATATCGTCCCTCCACCGCCAGTCCGCTCCAAAACAGTCCAGCTCTCCAAGATCTATATCTAGATATGGAGCATCCCTTTCTTCTTTCCGACCAGCCTTGCTCTCCTATTTGGGCCTTTTCCGATGATAACGATGCCGAAAATGTAGCCAGACCTTTTCGTTTTTCCGATTACCCTAAGCTTATCCACCTTGTGAGTTAGCTGTGGCTGCTTTTAATTTCATTCATATATCTGGAGAGAGAGAAAAGGAACGGATGAAGATAGGGCAGAGACCTTGCTTTCATATTCCTTAATGGTTTGATATTCCTTAATGCTTAATAGGCTGAGCGGATTTGAAGGGTTAGATTTATCCCAATTTTTTGACGGTTTTAATAGGATGAGCCGGAAAAATTTTGTTTTCAAAATCAGTTGTCTTTTGTTAGATAGATTTATGTTAACTTATTTTAGATTTTAGAACACCATATTGAAATACACTTGATTTGAAATATACAATAGTTAAAAAGATTTATGTTATGGCAAGACACCTAACTAAAAACAAAAAATAAATATAAAGTGTATTTATGCTATGGCGAGTCATATAACTAAATGATTCATTTTATTTTTTGTAGTCTTGGGATGATATTTCTATTGAATGGAAACGTGTTCATTCAACAAGAAGTCGAGGATGGAGAAAAGTCGTGTATTTTATAATTCTTAAATCGTATTCAAGTAATCAAGTGTCAATTGTGCCTTTCTTGCGATACTACTAACATTTTGCTTTCTCTTATAAATAAAAGATTTTTGATACAAACAATATTTGGTGGTCGTGGACGTTGCCGATGGTTAGTCTTTCTTTTCAAAGGTTTATGTACCGAAGACATGATAGAGCTTGACAGATCTACAAGGAAAATGTTGTTATATGTATTTTTAAGAACATAGTTTATTAAAAGTGGTAATATTTTTTGGTAGATAATTGAAAAAAAGATTGTTGTAAAATCATTTTTTTGGGTACATTTGGATGCGGTTGATAATGGTTGATCAGGCATTCAGAGCTTTGTTTGTTTATTTGACATGATTAATGCAATTTCTAGAATGTCCAAGTTCTCTTTTTGATAAAAGGTATGCAGGTTTGTATGGAGCAGTAAATATCTTATTTTCCGTAAACTAATTTGCTAACTTTATTGGTTATGGTTTGCTAAAGTGTATCCGTTTTCATTTGTTTTGTTTTTGGCTAAATTATTAAAAGTAAACCAGAGCTTTGATATGTCTAACTGTGTTGTGATTTCTTCTTTTATATCTATTTAGGTTGCTTCTGGGAGCATGTATTCATGCTTTGAAATTGAATTTGGAGCAGAACTTTTCTTAGTTTTGAATTCGGATTTCAGTTGAGGTGTGAGGGCATGGTTTTGTATCTACATGTTGTTTTCATGCTTCTGGTGGTTTGTTTTCTCATGGGTAGGTTTAGATCTCAGCTAAATTTTCTCAATAGTGTCGGCGACAAGAGACTATATATTCATATTGGTGCTGTCAATTTAATGTTTTAGGTAAATAATGAGCATGTAAAGAATTTTGATGGACAAGTAAATAATAAGCATGTAGATATTGGAGCTGTCAATTTAATGTTTTAGGTAAATAATGAGCATGTAGCGAATTTTGATGGACAAGTAAATAATGAGCATGTAGATACAATTTGTGGTAAAATTCTTGACTTCTTTACTTTTTGGGTGAGATGTTTATCTTGATTAGAAATTTTCTTATTTACAACAAAATAATTATGACATTTTCTAATTTTTATCAAATATATACTCTTTTCATATTGTCAACTCAAAATTTTTATTTAGATTCATCTTTAAGTATTAAATAATTATACGAATATTCGTAGTGCCGGAGGCACGGGTTAACCCTAGTATATATATAGAGAGAGAGAGAGAGAGCCCGGATCTTACACGAACCCATATAGCGGGTTTCAGAACGGACTCAAAAAAAAGAAGGCATAGTCTAGCCCTGCTGCCAAAATAAGCGAGTCATTTTGCCTTTTATTTTTTTAAATCATTTGCCCCATTCTCCTCTTTCTTTCCAGTTTCAGGTGTTCTAGAGAGAATAGAGAGACGAAGTTGAGTTGAAGGGAGAAGAAATATTTAGAGAGAGAAACAGTTGCTCCGCTTGCTCCGCCTTTGCGATTCTCTTTTTGCTGTCAATTTTTTCGATTTGCTTCTTTTTGTTGAAATCACGGGTAAGATTCCCAAATTATGTACCCTAATTTTTTTAAAATTTGCTTCTGTGATTGAGTTCGTTTCTGGTGAATCTGGATAATTATTCTTCTTCATTTTTCACTCTCCTAATCTGCTATTTTTTCGTTGTTGGGTTTATCTTGGGATGTCATCAGCAGCGTCCGACAGCTTGCTATTTTTTCGTTGTTGGTGAAATCTGTGCACGATTAAGGCCAACCGTTGACATCTCTGTTACCCCAGATGCAGATTTTGTTCGTCCAGAATTGCGCCAATGTAGCAGTTAGGTTGTGAGAAGGCTACTTTTATTGCAAAAGAAAAAAAAATGAGGTTGAGACGCCTAATGAAGGATGGATTGTTGTTTAGAAATACGTGTACGTACTCTCTGAGCCATATTTTTGTAGTGCTGCAAGTCTGCTAAAACTCTATTTAAAATTTGATTGGTCTTACATTTTGACTTCTAATATATTCTTTTAGCAATAGCTATTATGTAAGGATACCTCCATGCTGAAGATGGTTGCTCTTATGCTGAATCTGGTTGCTCCTATGCTGAATGTGGTTGCTCTTATATTGTTATAAGTAGTTAATGACATCAAGGTTAATATTGTCTTTTCTTCTCTTGTAATGAGGCTAATATAGCCTTTTCCCTTAACAATTTTTGTCATACGAATTGTGTGGCTGAGTCATGTGAGAGCTAAGCAATATATATTGCCAGATTATAATTTTTAAGGACATTGAATGATAATGAATTGTTTTTCTCTCTTATTTTTCTGAATCTCTCTACTTCTCCCTCAATATTCTCTCTCCCCCTTTCTGAATCTTCTCCCAAAAATTACTATTTCCATAGATTTGAGCTGAACTTGAGCTCTGTAATAGATTTGATAAGCCAAATCATTACAATTGGTATCAAAGCCTCTAACGATTCCAACTATGGCCAACAACACACAGAGAATCACTAATTTGGAAGGTTTTGCCAGTGAACAAGCTGACTCCATCCAGAGGTTGCAGACCCAGTTGAACGATTCTTTCAGCGGCTTGAAGTTGGATTTCGAGGAGATATTGAATCAGAAGATGGAGCAAATGATGAAAGGAATAGAAGCTCTCCTTGCTGTGAGGGAGCCTCAACCAAAGGACATACCAGATCAGTTTTGTGCTACTATGGCGGCGGTCATACAAGAGGATATGCAACAAGCTCGTGACACTCCTACAAAGCCTACTGATAATCGATTGAAGAGTCATGCTCATCCAAAATCAGATCGTAGAGTGCTTATTTGTGGCTATACGGAAGAGGATGACTACGTAGTAACTAAAATCGTGGAGTCAAAATATGATTTAGATGATGAGGTTGTGGATTGTGAAGAGGAAGAGTTCCACCAAACTCAATTGCAGATTCAACAAATTGATTCAGTTGTCGTGGATGATGGGGATCTGGAATTTAAGGAGGAATTGCTAGCAAAAGTTGAAGACCCAATCTCACTCGTCAATGACGTTTGCGCTGAATCAATTCAGGATAAGGTAAAGTATCTTTTCGAAACTGACTTCTCTTATCTTAGCTTAGCCAACAACACTGTGATAGGAGTATTTGAAAAGAAATTTCATGTTGCAAGTAACGTGTTCGACGAAAATCCAGAACAAAAGGGATATATTATCTCCATTGACCCGGATCCACCAGATGACTATGATAGTGATACTAAAGGAATGGTTATCGATGAGAGCCATTTTAGACTGCATGTTAACTCACTGCAAATTACTTTCATTTCTAGTGTTGAAATAATGAAGCATGTAGATGACAAAAATGGGACAATCTTGAATAAAGCATGTTGTTCTAATTTGAATGGGTCTTCATCTACTGCTTTTACTGAGACTGATGAAGTTAAAGGAATGGCAATGTGTTTGAGGATGTCGCTTCCAATAGATGATTTCTCATCTCCTAAAGTGGTAGCCAGCACAGTAGAAAGGGTGTTATGTGCAAATAAAAAATTGATTTGTTTTGAGGGGAAGGTGTTAGATGAAACTCCTGAACGAGATGGATACATTCCTACACTTAACCCTGAGCCACCTGATGATTATGATCAATTCAATGGACATGTTCTGACCATTAGCTTTCAAATGTATGGTTACCAAGTGATCCAAAAGGCTATAGAAGTTGTCAATCTGGACCAGCAACCTAAAATGGTTGTAGAACTTGATGGCCGTGTTACGCATTGTGTAGTTGATCAGAACGAGAATCATGTTACTCCGCAGTGCATTAAATGTATACCTGAATATGTTATTCCGTTTATTGTATCTTCAATTTATGATCAAGTTGTGACAATGTCTACCTAGCCGTTTGGTTGTTTTGTCATACAGAGAGTTCTGGAGCACTGCAGTGAACCGAAAACCCAACAGATAGTGATGGATGAGATTTTGCGGTCTGTTTGCATGTTAGCCAATATTATATTGATTGTTATTGGGTTTCTGTGTGTATTTTAGTATCATAGGCGAAAACAAAAAATTGGGATCACATCTGATGGTAATGGTACTTCTGATGATAGGCTTAGTGCTAACGAGACCGAGGTGGTTTAGCATGGGGTGGTGAATATGCAGTTACCAAACCAGTGGTTATGGGACATGGTGGATGAGTTTATGTATCAGTTTCAGTCCTTTTGTCAATACAGGGCAAAGATGAAGAGCAAGATTGAACAAAAGATTGCACTTCTTAAGCAGTTTGATCAGGCTTGGAATGTGTATGGAGGGCTCAACTTCTTGCAAGCACTAGTGGAGAAATCTATGATTATTCAGATTCTAAAGCAGGAGACAGAAAGGCTTGAGCAGTTTCCAGCCACTAATGGATATGATTATAGTGGTGGAAGTAATGTTTTGAAGGTTTTGGGTTATTTCAGTATGGTTGGCTTGCTAAGAGCCCATTGTTTATTAGGTGATTATCACACTGGCCTGAAGTGTTTACTTCCAATTGACATAAGTCAACAGGATGCTTACACCAGTGTAATTGGCAGCCACATAGCCACCATATATCATTATGGGTTTGCCAATCTTATGCTACAGAGGTATGTGGAGGCCATAAGAGAATTCAATAAAATTCTCTTGTATATCTACAAGACTAAACAATATCACCAGAAATCTCCACAGTATGAGTAGATTTTAAAGAAGAATGAGCAGATGTATGCTTTGATGGCAATTTCACTCTTCCTTTGTCCCCAAGTGAAGCTGGTTGAGGAGACTGTGAACTCTCAGTTGCGCGAGAAGTATGGCAAGAAAATGTTGAGAATGCAGAGATATAAGGATCAGGCGTTTGCGCTCTATGATGAGCTCTTCTCATATGCATGTCCCAAGTTTGTTACTCCATATGTTCCTAGTTATGAAGAGCCTTTTGTAAATTACAACCAGGATGCATATAGATTTCAGTTGAAGCTTTTCCTTTATGAAGTGATGCAATAACAATTATTAACTGGTGTTTCAAGGACTCAATCACACATGTGGTTACAAGCAGGGTTTGTTCTCGCTACCGGTGTCAACTGTGGTTATGTGCTAGGATACTCCACTGCGGTCATGGTGGGATTTATATATGGTAGCAGAGATTATCCATTTTGGAGGGAAGGATTTAAGATTCTAAATTCTGCAAAATGTACAGATTTTGTGTGGGGAGCTCAAGGATGTGATGCTATAGTGGGAGTTCAACGGCTCAAGAAAGTAGGACTGATGGATTTAATAAATTTCATTGGGAATTGTAGGCAATGGTTTCAGTGGTTAATTATGTTGGCTGTAAAAATTTTGGTGTTTGATCCGGGAGGAATGGAATGCATTTTGAGGCTGCAACCACCCAATACAATATCAATGGGTTGGTTCTCTGGAATGCTTATTAATAACATGTCCCAAATGCTTTCGGAAGGTTTCAAGGATCAGATTTTTGCTATTTTTCAGTTGCTACCACCCAAAATTCAGGAAAAGACTGGCTCACACGGCTCCAGTTCACTTAATCTTCCTTATTTGGATGCCCAGGGTCAATTTTTGGTAGAACCATTTGCTATATTGGATAAAAAGATGATTAAGAAAAAAAAAGTTGAAGTTTAAGTCAATGGTCCAACACTCTACCATCTGAAGCTATTTGGGAAGATTGGGACAAGTTTCACAAGCAATTTCCTCAATTCCAACCTTAAGGACAAGGTTGTTCTTATGGAGGGTGGACTGTAAGGATACCTCCATGCTGAATGTGGTTGCTCCTATGCTGAATGTGGTTGCTCTTATACTGTTATAAGTAGTTAATGCCATCAAGGTTAATATTGTCTTTTCTTTTCTTGTAATGAGGCTAATATAGCCTTTTCCCTTAATAATTCTTGTCATACGAATTGTGTGGCTGAGTCATTTGAGAGCTAAGCAATATATATTGCCAGATTGTAATTGTTAAGGACATTAAATGATAATGAATTGTTTCTCTCTTATTTTTTTGAATCTCTCTACTTCTCCCTTAATATTCTCTCTCCCCCTTTCTGAATCTTCTCCCAAATATTACTATTTCCATATATTTGAGCTGAACTTGAGCTCTGTAATAGATTTGATAAGCCAAATCATTACATATTACTATGATTATTGAAGTCTTCCTGACTTCAATTATTTTTTAGTAATATTTAACCATTGCTAGACAGGTTCTATAGAACAACTCTGTTTTGTAGTTTTCAAGTAACGAATCATGTGTTGTGTCCTAATTTGTTCTGTACTTCGTAGATGTGATTCTGCTAATCATCAGTTTAACCAATTTTTGGTTTCTAGTGTGTGGACCACTGTGGTGCTAATATGGCTAATGGCTAGAGCATTTGGGAAGTGTATCAAAAACTAAAGCAAGCATACTGTTAAACAAAGGGATGAATGCGTATTTGTAAGCAAAGCAGAGCATACCATACATTATTACTTGCTGAAACTGTAAAAAATGATACATAAACAAATTGATACATAACAGAATATTAACAAATTATACACACTTCAAACTACATGAACTTACATGTTAAGTTCAATTTATACACACAATGCAACAACAAATCCTTCTTTGTGCAGTTGGGTACGAAGCTTCGATGGCAATGCCACAGAGGCCTTCCTTTTCAGCAATATCTCGCTTCATCATTATATACCCATTCATACCCCATCCTGTGCCCCATGAATTTTTCACGAGCCAGTACTTAGTCCCATCACTACTAGCACCATAGCCAACTGCTGTAACACCATGGTCAAGCGTTGTGCCACACGTCCCACTAAAGACGCTGCTTGAGTAGAACTGAAAGTCATATCCATCTGCCTCTATAGCAACTGAAACTGGTTGGTGTGCGACAGCCAATAACAGCGCCGTGTACGACCTTAAATCTTTAGATATTTTCACTTTTATTAAGTTTGTCTAATGTTGTCATATACAGTGCTGAATTACAAGATCTTAATGTCTATATGTACTTGCGAACTGATTCTTGGAAAATTTTCTTCTCTCTAATGTTTTACAGATAAAATACTCAGTAAGATGGGTGAAGGTTAGCTGTCAAGTGTCTGCTCTCTACAAACTCTTATATTTTTGCCATTCTTCTTCTGTCATCACATCAAATTTATAGTGCTGTTGGCACATTTGGTCAAGTATTGGAGTGTTGGGATCGTCAAACACGAGAATATGTGGCAATACAGTGCTGATGCTTGCTATTTGCTGCTGATGTCTGCTACTGTTGCTTGTGTGCTACGATTGAAGAGATTTGTCATTGTAGATTGAATTTGTGTATTAAGATGAATATGATACAATTTGTGTATTGGGATGAATACAATATTATAAATGCATTTTGTTATGGGTTGTAGACATAAATGTGCTTCATTTATTTTATTCTCTGTTTGTAAGGTTGTTTACATTGTGATTTTGTTGCACATGAACTTTGAGAATTAGCTCAGTTGTCATTATCAAATAGAAAAACTATCCTACTTTTAATTGTCGTAAATTTTACAAGTTCTACTCAGTTTTCCTCCACCTGCCTTGTATGAAAAATAACAATATCTTGAGGAATTGTTAATATTAATTAGAACAATAATTAGAACAAGCACGCAAGAAAATTTTTAATATTAATGCAATAGTACAAATTTGCTGATATGTTGAAATTTAATAACCATGCCAAATGGTATTCCATCTGTCTTCTTGATGCAATGTTGAAAAACCTAAAAACCATAAAATAATCTATCTAAACCCATATAAAGTAGAGCATTATCTTCTTTCTTGATGCAAGGATGTCTATGATACATGTGGCACTGACCCAGACCCAAGTTTATGCAATTTTCTCCACTAACCAGCAACGTTATAGATAAAATCTGAAAATGCCACACTTTATCCCATTACAGCTCAGTTTTGCTTACATTTCTAAAATTTTACCATACTTTTTAAACATAGGCAACATTCTGCATATTAGTTCAGCTAGAATTTGCTCCCAACAAGTAATTTGAACAGTGTCGGTCAAGGAAAAACGAAAAAGAAAGAAAACTAAAGGCAATTCATGGCTTTCATACATTGAAATCAATGACACCAGTGGTATAATACCATCTCTAACACCAAACATTATCTAATCAACATAGGAGCATTTAATTACAATAATGTGAAGCTGGATGTTACATCCAAATACAGAAATACATCAAATTACATCCAAAATCAGTCACATTACATGGAATTACATCCAAATACATTCAAATTAATCTAAGACAAACCACACTAATTAGAGTTTTCAAATCTACCATAGTCTAATACAACCACTGTAAAACAAGCCCAACATGGCAACCTTAACCAAATATATGAAAGGCAAAATTTCATCCATCATTTCCATGTAAAAGTTATAGTGATATTCCTGAAATGAAAAACAAAATGTTAGTTGAAAACTCTATAATTAAAATATCCTTTATAAGAGAATTTTTACAATCACCTAGAGATGAATAACTATCATTATCTACACTTGGGTTGGGAATTGCGTCGTCATGACAAGGTGAATACCTGCAACAAAAAAGACATATCATAAATTATTTAGATACAACTTCAAAACTATGAAAATGAATGAAAATTTACAAATGTCTTACTGATTTGTAAGCATGGGACAGTTTCTTTTGTCGTGTGTTTGGCCAACCAAACCACACCCATTACATTTTCTAGCTTTAAATTTTTTTAGTCTCCCTAATGATTTCTCTTTCCCTCCCTTAAGCCTTTTGCCACAACCCTTTGCATGCACTTGACTCGGTTCGTTGTAGTAGTTGTAACCCCCACTCCCTGAAGCAACTACACTTGGAATTTGACTTTTTTCTACAGTATCAACAAAACTTGTACCACAACTAAGCATTTGATTAATTTTATCATGTGCACCACTCAAAGCATCAGTATAGACCTTAGTTGCTTCTTTGCTAGTAAGGGCCTTGTCAACCATATCCGAGGCTAGTTGCATTAATTGACTCCGCTTCAGTAGATATGACCTATTATCAGTTATCTCAATGCCACTACCATCAACGACTACCCCATATTTGACTATTTTGTCCATCTACTCAAAATGTATTGACTTGGCAATCTTTCATAATCATGCATTTTATGCAAATATCCCAACACGTGTTGTAAGACCCCAACTTTTATGAATAAAGATTTAATTTTCTTTATATATTATTTCAAAACAGTAAGGTGTTGTTTTGATAAATATGAAAAATTATGGGTGAAATGTGCAAATATTTTAAAATAAGCAAGTGGTTATAAAATATTCTTGTTGTCGGAAAATATTCGTTTGGTCGTGGAATATTCTTGTTGTCGGGGAATATTCGTACGACGGCGCAGCTATTTGTGGGTCCCACAACGGAATAACTGTTGGATATAGAAAGCGACAGAAATAACCTTTTTATAAATAACGGCGTAGTTGTTACCGTTAGTACTGTTGAAATACCCGGTTGTTAAAATACAGTAATACGCGGTATTGCACAGTAGCACACGGTATTGCACAGTATTTCGAATTATTGAGTCTTACGGGAGAAGGCACTTACTCAATTATTGTTACAGTAATTACTGTTCAATATTTTATATTATTGATTCAATAATTGCATGATATTTTGTTGATTCAATAATTGCTACGTTGATATTTTATTGACTCAATAATTGCTACGTTGCTATTTTATATGATTGATTCAATAATGGCTACAGTTGATATTTTGTATTATTGATTCAATAATTGTCACTGCACAGTATTTCACATTATCAACTCAATAATTCATATTATTTGAATAATATTATTAGATAGCATTATTGACAATGTCTAAGGAAGTTCTGTCTAGGAGGAGGGGTTATTTAATTGCGCGCCAGTAAGGAAAAGTCCTTATCGGAAGGCCCCCTCTTTCCTGGGAATGACCTGGTTGTCAATATTGTAGTTCTGTAATATTATTTGTGAATAATTAATTATTGATTTATATGATAATGAAATATTTATTTTGTGGATATAAAAGAAGGAATTAGTGCTGATGTGTTTTCTATCAGTATTTTGATGGGGAAAATCATCCATTTATGAATTTCGGATAATTTATGTTTGGAATTTGGAAAAACTTCCTTCTACAAAGTTGTAGAGAATTAAATTTCCTATAGAAAGACATAGAATTTGTATTTTTCTGACAAAAGGGCTATTTATTATGAATTATTGAAGTTTCGGAAAATAAATATTTTTTTAATGGGTGGGCCCCACTTTTGTTGAAAAATTCTGATGTTTTGATAGCCGCCAGGCGGCGGAAAATTTTTAAAAAATAATATTATTTTATTAATTTAGTCTACTTTGGCATCCTAAGCTTTTCCTATAAATAGGGTGCTTAGGTTAGAATTGAAAATCACACCAGAATTAGCAGTTTTCTCTCTCTATAATATCAAGCGTATTTTTGTGAGTATTTAGATACTTTGAGTATTACTATTCAGTGCAAGTTTCCTTCGATATTATATCCGATATTCCAGCTAGAGGTACTATTCTTTTGAGGTAAGGGATGTTATTTTCTTTCGTAAATGATGTTATTCTTTTTAATATCATTATACCGAAATATTATCATGAATTTTATTATAAAATTCTTACTTTTTTCCATCGGAGTTACTATTCACGTATACGGCACTATTCACGAAAAAAATTAAATTTTTCTCTATTTGTCCAAATTGTATGTTATGGTTACTATCTTTGATTGGATCTAAGTTTTGAGCTTTATTCTTGAATTTTTCTCCACAAAGTATTATTATGGAATATTCTTGAACTTGAATAAACTAAAATATGAATACTTAATCTTATCCTTTATTTCACTGGATTCGTTATTTATATTATTTTCATCATCCTCAGTCCTAAGTAGTGTTATAATTGAATATCTTTGGCCTGTAGAGCAAAGATGAATGATTACCTGATGAATATCTTTGGCCGTAATGCAAAGATGACAGGTGTTGAGATGAACATGACCACTGATGATACAAATGAATAACTTTGGCCTGTAGTGCAAAGATGAATATTTGATTTAAGATGTATATTGATTGATGTTACAGGGATAAAATATTGATGATGAACGGTTATTTTCGCTGCGAATATTGATCTAAACTTGTTGTCAATAATATTTTATCTGAATTGTTGAAGACTAACGATAATTTATTTTTCATTATCTTAGTCATAATATTCTTTACTGGGCTAGTTGAGCTCACCCTTTTCATCTGTTGTCCTCTTCAGGAAATGAGAATGTTGCAGGAACTAGTCGGGGGACAGAGTGATGGTCCGAGTTAGAGCAGTAGTAGTCCTCACTATTTTTAATAAATAGTGTGATAATAATTGTAATGAGGACTTAGTTTGAATATTAATATTTTCTACATATTTGTATTGACATTCACAGTTGTGTGGTCGTATTTTGCACGACCGTGTGATATAAAAGTTTGTATTTGAATTCTGTACCACGTATTTGGTGACTCAGAATGGGTTGGGTTGACTGGACCTATTATGGGGGCGTCACACGTGTCTACAAGGGATTCCCATGTTCTCAAATTTTTTGCAAGTACATGACGCAAAATCCAATACCTTGTCATAATGAATGTGTCGCAATGGATAATTACTTCCACTTTTTCTTGCAATGTTGTACACACAATGATCTTTATCCTCATTTATAAGCTCAAATTTAAATGCCAATCTTTCCCACATCTCATCCTGAAATTTAAAAAATATTTCATGTGTATAGATATCAACCATATGCACCAAAAACTCGTGTAGCATTTTCATTTTAGGCTTCATGTCCTTGTGATCCGCCAATAATTCTTCATGACGTTGACGCACAAGTCCCCTACCAAACTGAATCATAAAATCCACCAATGAATTATTTTTTGAAACATATTTTTTGAAGAATGAGTGAGAGCTTTCGGCTCGTTGGCTACTTGACATTCTAGCTGAGAAAACATGATTCATATATGTCGGCACCCATTTAGCACGAATTTGATACATTGATTGTAGCCATTTATTGTCATTTAACCCACTTTTCTCAACCAGCTCTATCCATTTCAAATCGAACTCTTAATCTCTGATTTCCAAATGCAATTTGAAAACTCCTTATAGTAAGCACTGTATTTAACTGAATCTATCTTCTCAGAAAATTTAGTTAAAATGTGGCAACTACAATATCTATGAAATATTGTTGGTAGAGTTTGTGAAATTGCATTTGTCATAGCTGGATCTTGATTAGTAATGATCATCTTAGGGGCATCACCTGACATAGCTTCCAAAAATTGGATGAAAAGCCAAACAAATGAATCTATAATCTCATTACTCAAGAATGCACATGCAAATATTATTGTTTGACCATGATTATTAACCCCCATTAGTGGCGCAAAAATTAATCCATACCGATTAGTGTTATACGTAGTATCAAACATCACTACATCACCATAAAAATTGTAAGCCCGTATAGAGGTTGAATCAGCCCAAAACAATGAGTAATCATGTTTTCATCATTTGACTCAATTTTGAAATAAAATGATGGATTCTTTCCTTGTTCACCTATTAAAAACTCGTGCAACATATGTCCATCATGTCCTTTCATCTCATTGAGCTTATCTCTTTCAAGATTATACAAATCTCTTTGCGTACAACCAATATTCTCAAACCCCCCCGCTTGCACTCCAAGTAAATTGAATTGTTGATGCGATGGTATATTTACCATCTGAAGCTGTTGAGTCAGGGCCTTTTGGGCAGTCGATATATTGCGGTGAGATCGCAAAAAATGTGTTTTTCGTGGAGTTGTTAATGGGTGACAATGACCTTCAACAAATATACTAACAACATAAAAGTCTGAAGGTGACATCACAATAGCAAGTTTTGCTTTACAACCCTCTTTAATTGATCCACTGCGCCTTGTTGTCTCAATGTTTGCTACTGTTGTAGCCTTCCCCTGTTTCCAACAAACAAACTCTTTCCTTATGATCTCACTGCTTCCCCGTCTCTTCTTTTCAGACCAATTCCGAACACTAAAGCTAGAGATTTTCGCATATGCATTGTAGAAACTAAAAGCATCATCTATTGTTTGAAATTCTTGACCTATTTTTGGTTTCAGCTCTGGTGCTACTTGAGGATTATACATCATATCTGAAAAATTAGGATCTGAATCAACACATTGTTCCTCATTTAGCCCACTTTCTAATTCAAAGTCTACATTCCCCCTTCTTCCCACTCTAAATTTTCGCCCATCCCCTACTCTGCTTCCACGTTATTCATTTTGATTAAATCTATAATGATCAAATTTGGTAATTAACTTTTCAGAATATGCTCTCCCTTATTTCTTTGGCAGACTTCACAAGACTGAATTAACTTAGTTATGTCTTGTCTCAATGTAGGCCAATAAAACAATAATTCAGCTCTCCTGATAGATGCTTGTATGCCAGAATGTCCACCCTCAGGGCTGGCATGAATTTGGTTCATAACCTTGTGCCTGAGACTGCCAGAACTTCCTAAGTAAAGCTTATCATCCCTTCTGAGAATCCCATCATGAATTCTGTAATTGGGAAGGCTGATGGGATCTATCACTAATTGGGACATTATTTCTTTTGCTTCAGAATCATCTGTTAGACTGTCACTAACCTCCAAACTCCAGCTGGGCATTGCAGTCTGCACTACAGCACAACCATACCTTCCCTCTTCCTCCATTTGTCTGGATAATGCATCTGCTACCAGGTTTTCTTTTCCCTTTTTATACTGAATAACATAGTCAAAGCCCAACATTTTTGAAACCCATTTCTGCTGAACCAATGTAGTTAACTTCTGCTCCAGAAAGTATTTGAGAGCTTCATGGTCAGTTTTAATAATGAACTGTTGCCCCAACAAATAAGTTCTCCACTTTTGTACTGCCATGATAATAGCAAGCAACTCTTTTTCATAGGTTGATAACCCCAAATGTTTTGTACACAGGGCTTTACTTAGAAATGCTATAGGTTGACCCTCTTGCATTAGGACAGCCCCTATCCCATTATGACTGGCATCTGTTTCCACAACGAAGGGTTTAGAAAAATTAGGAAGTGCTAGGACTGGGGTAGTAGAGAGCATCATTTTTAGCCTCTGAAATGCCACTTCAGCTTCATCATTCCACTGGAAGGCCCCTTTCTTTAACAGATTAGTCAAAGGCTTGCTGATAATTCCATAATGTCTAACAAACCTCCTGTAATATCCAGTCAACCCCATAAAACCTCTTAAGGACTTAAGTGAGTGTGGAGAAGGCCACTGAAGCATGGCTTCCACTTTACTGCTATCTGCTGCCACTCCCTTATCATTAATTACATGTCCCAAGTATTCCACTTTAGGTTGTGCAAATGCACATTTAGATCTTTTAACAAATAATTGATTTTGCCTCATCACCTCAAACACCTGCTGCAGGTGATGTTTGTGCTCATCCAGTGTAGGGCTGTACACTAGTATGTCATCAAAAAATACTAAAACAAATTTTCTTAAGTAAGGTGCAAATACCTCATTCATTAAGCATTGAAAAGAAGCTGGTGCATTTGTCAGCCCAAAAGGCATCTCCAGAAATTCGTAGTGCCCCGTGTGAGTTTTGAATGCTGTCTTGCAAGTATCCTCAGCCTTAACTCTTATTTGATGGTATCCACTCCTTAAATCCAACTTGGTATACACCTTGCTTCCCTTAAGTTCATCCAATAACTCCTCTATTATGGGAATAGGGAATTTATTCTTTACTGTCATGTTATTTAATGCCCTGTAATCGACACAAAACCTCCATGAATTATCCTTCTTCTTGACCAGCAAAACTGGAGATGTATAGGGAGAAGTACTATGCTTAATGATTCCATTGTCAAGCATTTCTCTGATCATCTTTTCAATCTCTGCCTTTTGTATATATGGATATCTATAAGGAGTCGAATTAACAGGTTGACATCCTGGTATAATTGGAATGCTATGATCTTGTTGTCTGATAGGTGGCAATCCTTTAGGCTCTCTAAATATGTCTTCATAATCCTCCACTAAGTGTTTGATAACCTCTGGCATCTGTTCAGTATTTCCATGTGTTTGTTCCACTGCTGTTAGTTGAACTAAGAAATAGGATTCCTCCTTTGGTTGCCAATGAAACTTGTCAGCAACTTGCACAGAGAAAAACTGATTTGTCTCTCCTTGTTCCTCCAATGTTACTTTCTTTCCCTTCCAATGTATTCCCACCTCTTTTTTGTCAAAATACAAGCTGATAGGGCTTACTGTTTTCATCCATTGAACTCCAAGGACAGCATCAATCCTTTTAGAGGAATAACATACATGTCAGTCTGAAATTCCCTTTGTGCTAAACTCCACTTGAATTGACTAATTTTCCTGTTGCAATGAATGGACTCCCCATTGGCTACTGTAACCTTTATGGGGGAGCAGGGTTCAGTTACTAGTTGCAGTTTTTTAACCAGAGACTGTGACAAAAAGTTATGTGTTGACCCACTATCAAGCAGCATCTGAATTGTTTTCTTCTTAATGGTTCCCAGCAATTTGATGGTATGCACCCCTTTTGTACCTGAAATGGCATGTATAGAGACCCCACATTGCTCCTCCACTTGTAGGGTTTCTCCTTCTTCTCCCTGTATAATAACAGCCAAATCATGCTCCTGATCATCAGTTATGGGTTCCTCCTCTTCTTCTGTGATCATCAAGTAAATATGCTTCTGTTTACACTTGTGCCCTAGTGAATATACTTCATCACAATAGTAACATAATCCTTTTTCCCTTCTTGAAGCCATTTCAGCAGTGGTTAGCCTCTTAATAGGAAATGATCTCTGTCCCAGCCCAGACTTTGATGTTGAGTTATTCTCCTTGCCAATTGTACCTTCCTGCTTAGCCTTGTTCACCTGTTGGTTCCCCATATGTCTGTAGGATCCTTGAGCCCTCTTATCCAAAGCTTCTATATAGGCTTCTTGTTTCCTTGCTTGATCAATTGCTTCCCTCACTGTTTGAGGTTTCATGAGGTATAGGGCATTTGCAATTTCTTCTCTTAATCCACCCAGGAAACTTTCTACAAAATATCCTTCTGAACAACCTTTGTTGTACACCATCATCTCAGGTCTTAGTTCTTCAAATTTCTTAATGTAATCATCTACTCTTCCTCTCTGAACCAGCTTATTAAACTGTCCAGTTATATTTTCATGACCACCTTTAGCAATCCTATTGCAAATAAGGAATATAAATTCATCCCAAACTAACCACGATTTCTCCTCTTGCAGGGTTTGATACCACACATCTGCCTCCCCTTCCAGATAAAGTGCAGCATATAGAACTTTTGATCGAGAATCCAGCTGTGGATGGAACTGAAAGAATTTATCACATTTCTTTACCCACCCTCTGGGGTCCCTTCCTTCAAAATGTGGGAAGTCCATCTTGGGCATGGGAAATGGCAGAGATGAATTAAGGACTGGTCTGTTTGGTGGAGTATCTGTAATCTGATTCCAGGTTTGATGTCCATAATTGAGAGTTCCAGTTTGGAATAGATTGGATTGGGGTGGGTTGGTTTGAGGTGATGTATTTGAATTAAATGGAGTGTTGTAGTGATTGTGGTTAGGGTTAAGGTTGGGATTAATATTTGGCATGGTGGAATGAGTGGTATAGGTATGGTTAATGTTCTGAGTATAGGGGAAAACAGTGGTGTATGGTGAGGCAGAAAAATTAGGATGACCATATTGGAAATTTGTGGAATGTGGTAGTGAAAGTTGGTTCTGATTATTCCATTGTAGGTTTTGGAAGGTGGATGGATAGGGATTTGGGCTGGAGGATGTTGTTATCAAGTTAGCTGAGAAGCTAGGAATGGAATTGGTAGGGTTTAAGGTTCCTTCAGGTCCTGAATACCAGCCGAGCAGTATTGGTTTAGAGTTTGAAGTTTTGGTTACATAAGGAATAACTTGGGATTCTATTCCAGCTGACATAGTGGTAGGAAATGAATTGGGTACAGAGAATATAGGGGTTGGGTTTGAGGGACTAACACTTGATTTAGTTCCTGGACTGAAAATTGGTGGAGGTAGGTTGGTCATGGGTAACATGGTGGTGGGCAGAAGGGTGGTAGCTGTTCCAAACTGTAGTGGGGGTATGGAATTAATGACTGGAGCAGTGGTTGATAGTATCTCAGTCGTAGCAGGTGGTATAGATGTATCAGTGGCTGTAGTTACCTCAGCTGTAATCGACTTAGCCTTCTCTGTTCTGTGGAAGGCTTCAATAGCCTCCATCACCTTCTGTGTAATCTCCTCACTGGTCGCCTGGAGTTTCAGATTGATTTGTGAAATCTGATCTCCCATTGAGGTCGTCAATTGCTCGTGATTCTTCGCCATGGATTCCTGTAACTGATCCATCCTACTCTCCATTGCCTTCAATTCCTTTTCATGTTTCTGTAAACTTGCTTTACCCGAAGCTTCTGCCATGGTTGGCCCAGGAGAGGCTTTGATACCACTTGTCACAATATTAAAGAAGAAGAAAATAACAGGAAAGGAAATAACAATAAAAAATTAATTCATATTTCCGATCCCCATCCAAAAAGCAGCTAGCTGATACAAATACCCCTAAGCAGTGACCGACTCTAACAACTAACAACCTGACTGAATTAAAAGAATACACGTGTGCTATCACACCATTAACACTTATTGAATACCAAAACGACTAACCATGCTGCGTTTCTCAAACAACTACTCTAACAGCTCTTTTCTATTCTAAGTTCGAGTCCCAGTATCCTCATTCTTCTTGACATATCTCTTCTAACTCATAGATAAACACTTCCCAAAGATGTGCTGTCAAATAAACAAAGGCCGGTGAAAGCGAAATTAATAACAAATCATGAATCCTAATTTCATTTCTCTGCATATGATATTTTAAAGCACCAAGAATCAGACCACCTTATTATTCTAGTTTAAAGCAGCAGCGATGGTTGGGTCTTGGGAATTTTCTAGTTTTATTATCTGTATCTAGGCAACGGTGAATCTGTATCTTGTACATTCTTCTTGTACTTTTTTTGGCAAAATTAATATCCATGCTTGTACTTACTGAAAAAAATCCATGCTTATTGGCTTGCAGAAAACAAGAGAAGACCGCAGCTTACAAGTGTAATAGCAGCTTCCTCTGGTGGGATGAAAGCTGATGAAGTTGCACAAAAATCTTTTAAAGTCTGGGAGTTTTATTGTGCCTGCCTTGCAACTTTGAAGGATTCATGCTGTCAATAGTTACTGCTGGTCTATCTCCTCATAGATCATTCCTAATGGCATTTATATATTGAGGTGGCTGTGCTGGCATATTACGTGTTGCAGCCCTTTGTTTTCAGTGGAATTGGTATGGAAGCATAGAGAAGTGGCAGGCACAAAAGAAATAGCAAGTATTTTTGAAGTAGACCACCCTTCCAAAAGTGCACCATTTTTGTAGTTGTGTTGATTTGTTTTCGAGTTGCAGTTGTTTCCTGTGCGGTAGTTTCTAAATAAAATAGTGAAAGGTGTTTGCTGCATGCATAATAATCTGACTCTCCTTTTTCCTTTTTTATTGATTATTATTATTATTATATTCAGGTTTGGTCTTTTGGCGCTTCACATGGGGTATGCAGTATCTGTGGTTCGTCTCTCGTTTCCAGGATCACCTTTGGTGGAATTCAACATCCCCTTGAAAAGATGATTGCGGTTGAATTTTGGATTTCAAGGCAGCTTTAGGCATCAAATTGTGGAGCTGGGGCAGTTTCTCTAACTCTCATGTTTGCAGCTTCTACATTCATGGGATAAATGACTTGATGAATCATTGATTATGTCAATTGTTTGGGTTTTAAACTGTCTTTTAGTCTTTAAATAACATAAAAAGTTGCAGTATTCAACTTGGCTTCCTGGAATTCTGACTCGTTAAAATTGGTTAGGCTATCTTTCAAATTTAACGACCCAGGTAGGTTTGGCCCATGACTGGATCAAATTCTTAATATTAAATAAATAAAAAAACAAAAGGGAAAAATTCAATTAGAATGTGTTTTGAATTTGAAAGATAGCCTAACCAATTTTCTGTGGATTAGTGTTTGTATTCAGCAACTGTGTGGAAGTGTAGTTGATGGGTACATGAAATAATCCACATTCGACCCAAACTATCTTTTGAATCTCAATCGACTAATTAACTGAGTTAACTCGGTCAATTGGAAAACTCACGCTAGTTCAATCCACAAAACCGTCGGTGTCTGTTCAGATTTCTTCTTCTTCTTCTAACCGTCGCTGAGTTTCCGCGACAGAAAAAGAGAATGAACTGCGACCGAGAGAGAGAGAGAGAGATTGACTACGATTGGTCGGAGATTGGCTCAAATCATGAGATAAATAGAGATAAAACACCAACTATATATGCTTCTCAATTATTCCCTCTTTTATTTTGGGGAATTGCTTTGGGATTTGAGATGCGTGTTTTGAAATTATTTGAGTTGCCCTTTTTTCTGTTTTGTTGTTTTAATCTCCTTATACCACTATCGGATTGCTCGGGGATGGCTCAAAAATAATCAATGTTTGTCAATTATTTCATCTTTTCTGATTATTAACCGAAGCATTTCTGAGAAATTTCAATCTTTGATGTGTTTAATTTGGTCCATTGAAGCCTTATTTGAAGGGGTTCCTCCTCTTCTAAAGCTTATGCAAAAATGCAGTGTTGGAATGGTGGGGTTTGATTTAGCAAATCTCTATTGAAGTAACTGGGGTTTAAAAGCCTAGTTTGTCTCTTATTTAAACAATTATGTTTACCTTTGCTTAAAAAAGATAAGCAAATCAGGATCTAATTAAGGTTGATGGGCTTACCATGTAGTCAAAAGCCATTTACAGATTTGTAATACATGAATGGATAATAGTTTGGATTCACTCATTGTGGAAAATTTGAATACTAAACATATTGGCAAAAGATTTTATATTCTATATGAAAATTGTATGGGCTTATGTTTAAGGGTGGAAAGAATTATGAAATTGTACTGATTAAAAGTTCAGAATACATGTGTATTATTGTTTAGTGGAATATAACATGTTCTTTTATTGGAGAAACATAAGGGTTTACTTTCTTGCATATTAAACTTGATGATGTTAGACTCATCTTTTGAACATTTGAATAATGTTTACTGAATTTGTCATGCACTGAGAGAGCATAATACAAATTTTCGTAAGTTTAGAGTTCTAACTATCGTAATTCTTTTTAATTGTTTGCTTCATGTATAATAATAAGAACTATATTTTGTCTAGGATTGTATAATTTGACTACATCACCTGTTTGTTATGTTGTCTATGGCCTTTTTGATATATGTGTGTGTGTGTGTGTGTGTGAATTTATATTGACATATTGATTTGGGTGGTAAAGTACCTCCTACGCTACTTAGAATCGATCAATAGCATAAGTTAGTCTACTACTACACAGTGACTGGTGCACTACTTAAATTTTCGGAAAGATTGTGGCCAGCTATCTGTTTGCATATTATACCCTAGGAATAGTTTTTAAGAATTTGGATGAAATGAATTGTTTTCCTTGCAATTGGAGGAGATTTTCTAACCACCAATTGTGTAGTAAGGAGGAGAAATACCCCCCCCCCCCATACAGGGGTTGGTCTTTGAATTCCTTGTCAGCTTTTATTTTAGTAGTGAGCAGGCTTCTCCAAAATACTAGAATCCCAAGGATAAAATTAGTACTTCCCCTTTACTGCTGCTGCAGATTGATATGCTTCATTGAAATATTGAATTATTTTCTGTACTATGGCTCAATCTGATTGCAGTTGGTCACATAGTTCCTATTTGTGATTGATTTGCATCTCAGGTGAGTATAATTTTTCCTTATGGTCAACTTGGCTGGCTCCATTGAATATATATGGCTGTAATAATGGGCATTCAAGGGAAGATATGTGAGTGCATTTCATCCAGTTGTACCTTATGGTATTTCTTTTGATATTAACGACAACACACACACACATAGATTGATAAAAGAAGATTCAACGATTACTTCCTTAAGTATGGCTTAACGGAAGATAACTGTAATTTTAGTAACGCAACTGCTCGTACTTCTCTCAATCCCAGGACATGGTAATTGTAAATTTTCATCAAGGTAATTTTCACAGTTCAATTACAAATGTATTTTATATATGTTTTCTTTTGTTGTGTTTTGGCTCTATTTGGTTCCTAAGTGAATTAGAAGTAAAAAGTGTACCACGCATATGATTAGTATGATTTGTTTCTTTGTTTCAAAAAAAGGTCTTGGGTCTTGCCCTATATCTTTTGATATATTTGTCTTGCACTATTTGATGCATTGTTTTATTTCATAGGTATGAAAAACTCAATTCCAAGAAATAAATTTAAAAGAAGACCACAAGATCAAAGACAACTTAAATCTTTGAAAGATATAATATTGTATTTTTACGTGGTGTTTAAATTTCAGGATGTAAATTGGGCTGTGTTGTGATTTTGTAAACACATTTGGCCATTCTCTGTGTTGTAATTCTCCTAGGTAACTTCTTTTGAACAAATTAACTACATTTATAAGCCTTTTTTAGGGAAGATACTCCTTGCTCCTTGGTAAGGATGAGTTTGAAGACTGATATATACATTCTCTTAATCTTTTTGCTGTAACTATTAAGGTAATAAATCTATTAATTTTATGCTACGTAATTCAACAAATTTACATGAATTGTGTACTTCAAATTCTTTTTTTACATGAATGTCAGACAAATTATTAAATCTATTATACAAAATAGCCCGTACATTGCATGGGCTATCACCTAGTTTAAATAAATCCATCGATCATGGAATCTCTTCCATGAAATGAAAGCATAATTGTTTCTTATATTTGAATCTAAGCAATAATTTGAAGAAAACATTTCAAGAAATACAGAGAAAGGAAATTTGTATTCATTCAGTGAAAGACTAGTAGTAGTCTTTCACAAGCTGGTTACAACTATTTTAAAGACTGTCAACATAAAAGTACATCCAAGCCTTTAATACAAAACCAAAAAAATGTGATACCGTACAATCCCTTAGCCCTCTATTTTGTTTTTGTAGAGCATACAAATTGATCACCTCTCATGGTGATGGTGCTAATGTTTCTAAGGTCTCCAAGACTTGTACCATCGATGGCCGATTTTTAGGGTAAGGGTCAAGACATTTAAGAATTAGTGAAGATACAACTGATAGCATTGCACCCTTTGGGAACTCATCCGCCAGTGATGGATCTAATATCTTCCTAACCATTCTCTTATCGGCTAGGAAAGGCTTAGCCCAATCTACCAAATTTTGCATCTCTTTGGGCTGGTTACGATCCAACACCCTCCTGCCTGCAAGAAGTTCCAGGAAAACCACCCCAAAACAAAAGACGTCGCTCTTCACACCCAAATGACCTGCCCCAGTTGAAGTTATTCAAGTATCATGACATTTACTCCTTATTTAAGTATCATGACATTTACAACTTTTTTAAACCACAGATGGTTAAAAGGTGGCTTTTTAACCACAGGTGGTGAAATGTACAAACATGTAAAGCATAAGTGGTAAATTACATTATACCCAAATTTAAGAGGTAATGTATACAATACAGAACCACATATACAATTCTTATTCGGTAATATTACAATCTCTTCCTTTTTTTAATTTTCTTTGAACCTGGTGTCATATATTGGTTGAAGTATAAATAACAATGCACCACCCATGTCTATCAGTTTCTAGAGTTTATTTACGACGTGATTCACAAATCAGTAGATCAGATTACTAAACCTGATGTACAAAATTTTGGAGAAAAAGAAGTAGAAGATATATGAATGGATTAATGATATAAAATATCAATGGGAGTAATACTTTCTCTTAAACTTAGGTTCCTAAGAGGAAATAATTATACAGAAGTCTCCGCCAGTCTTTAGGGTTTTGTATTTTAATAATCTGCAGAATTATATCCCGCCAGCTTAATCCGTACTTATTATCAGCTTCATTAAAAAAAAGTAATTAGGAGTTGGAATAAAGCATATCGGTTGCAATTTTATTTACCAAATCACAAGTCAACTAAGTATTAGTCAAACCTATGTTTTAACTAGCTTGGTTCCAAGGTTTGGCATTTAGACCTTCTTGATACTTCATCAGTTATGAAGTATATATGATTATGTTGATACGAACAAACAAATGAAGAAACAAGGAAACTTACCAGTGGCCACATACTCGGGAGCAGCATAACCATAGGTGCCCATGACTCGTGTTGAGACGTGTGTGTCACTGTTTACTGGACCCATCTTTGCCAGTCCAAGATCGGAAAGCTTAGCATTAAATTCCTGACATTTATTCCGAAACATGAAGATATCAAACTAGTAGCGAACTATAATAACTTATTGATCATAATAGATTCAACTATATAATATTTCAAAATTACTCAACATACCCCATCCAGCAATATATCAGAGGTCTTAAAGTTGCGGAGAATGACTTGCTCCTCTGCTTCGTGAAAGAAAGCAAGGCATCTACCTGCTCCTATCAATACTTTCAGCCGTAAAGACCAGGGAAGTGATACTGCTCTCTCTGCAAATATAGTATATGCATCACATAGTTACTTCACTAATATTTGCTGAAACTATTCAACTACTAACTGCTTTTCCTATTTTTAAAGCTTATCACAAATTTAGCGATTCTCAATAATATAAAAATATACCTTCTCAAAAATTGTTCCAAACTGTTATCCTCATTATTTGGACATTTCACTAATGTAAAGAGCACTATATATATGGAGTGTTTAGAAGTATTGCTTACTGTAGAGGTGATTCTCTAAGCTTCCCTCCCTCATGAATTCATAAACAAGGAGGAGTTCCTCGTCTTCCTGACAATATCCCAAGAGCTTAACAAGATTGGGATGACTATAATTTCTCAAGAATTTTATCTCCGTCTGCACCAACAACTTCAAAAACCAATCTCAGCAAAATTAAATAGTCTAAGAGATTCTATAACTAACCATCACGTGTTAAATGTCTCAGTAGTACACATTTCTGAACATTCTTCAAATTCTTTTGAGGATATACTCTACTTCATTTCAGATTGGTTTTCACTCTTCTCTCATATGGTCCTCCCTCAAGAATGCATATTGGATCATTCTTTTATATAACAGCAATGTTGAAATTCATGTGTTCTTTTTCTATATGCAACAATCTGCTCTCTCTCCCTCTCTCTCTGTGAAATGCTGAAAGTTCTCGGCACATTAAGCTCCAATGCGCTAATTTCATAGTATTTTTCGCGACCACTCGCAACTTCAAAAGTCCAATTTAGATGCACAAAGATCGATAGATATATATATAGAGAGAGAGAGAGACAAAAAGTTTCTTTCTCCCAAAGAAATTTGTTCTTTTCTGAATATATACTTCAAAATAAACTGAGTAAGAAAATAATAGAATGTTGAAAGTTACGTAATATAGTTGATGTGTTGTACGAATATTTTTTAAACAAAGACATAACATATGTAAAAGTTAATGGACTTTCCGCCCATAAAAAAGTTTCATGGAGGCTCAAACATCAAAATTGAGTTATTTCTAAGGAAACGTACTGAGCTAGAATCATTTGTTGATGTTAGTAGAAAGTCCATATTTATCTCTATTTAGAGATTTAAATATGAAAGGAAAATTACCTGCCACTCTTCAAATCCTTGCATGCTAATTGAACGGAGTCTCTTAACGGCAATGGCCATTCCAACACCAAACTTTGATGAGGCGTAAGTTTTCTCATGGACCCAACCTTTGTAAACCATTCCAAACCCTCCCTCGCCCAACATCATATCTGATCTAAAGCCTCTTGTTGCTTTCCTCAACTCAGCTAATGTGAACATTTTCAAATTTTGGGCCATAATTCGCCCCCTTGCCTCCTGGATAACACCTTCATCTTTGACCACAGACGTGTTTGCAATCCTGTTATTGTTGCTTCTTCCGTTCCTTGAAGGCTTTGCATCACTATGTCCTGAAAAAGGGATGGACAATCTAGGTAGTATAATTATATGAAAAACTACCACAAACATACCAATGAAAACATATAGAAGAAGACTTGTGATTTTGCTTGAAATGCGCAGCAGAAGTTCATCCGAAGAATGTATCCATTTTGTTAACAATGTCAACTCTGTAATGATATTCACGGAAAAGGCCTTCTGGTTTTCTAGCTAGGCTGCAAGGCGAAGCTCGACTTGGGACAGAGTTGCTAAGACGAGCGCCTTGGCAGCTCAGCGTCTCCAGGCGTTGCATAGGCGACGCCTGGAGACGCCGCCGAGTTGCCAAGGCGCTCCTTAAGCCATCTGTCCATTTTCTAAGTTCCGACCCATTAACCCATGGACCCATGACCCATCGAAATTAAAAAGGAGAAAAAGAGAAAGGAAACCCTTATCGCGATCGACTTACCTTCGAACCTCGACCTCAGTCGACTCAGTCTCGACAGACCGCATCGCGAACTCGCGACCTTCGAACCTTCATCGCGATTCTCCTCCGACTGCTTCGAACCTCTCGATCTCCGACTACTCCGATTCTCCTCATCGCGAATCCTCGCGACTGCTCGACGTGGTGCTCGACTTCTTCTCGGCTCTTGCTCGACTTCTTCTCTGTCTGCGCGGCATAGTTACAGGTTTGTTTCTTCTTTGTTTGTACTCTGTATTTCTTCATCTGCTCGGCTTATGTATATTGTATTATGTTACTTATGAGGGTGATGTCACTTATTATGCTTGGGATAGTGTTTGAATGGTACGTCACTTATGTTATTTATTAGTGTTAACTGTTAATTTATTACTATACTAATCTATTATATATTTATATGTAAATTATGTATACTGTTATGTTAATGTCAGTATGTCACTTATTCTGCATGTACTAATATAGTTATTTATTAGTGTTAACTTATTACTATACTAATCTAAAATATGATGTCAAGTGTTATTTATTACTGTTACTTTAATATCAAGTGTTTTGTTTTGTTATTGCTAAGTATTTACATAATTATGCCTTTAATGTTATTCCATAGTGTTATGTTTTGAGTTTTAATGTATATGAAATTTTATTGTCAATATACTTGTTAAGTAAAATAAATAATATATAAATTGCACATTGTAAACGACTTGTCGCCTTACCGACGCCTAGGCGTTCAGGCAGTCGGCTACCGCCATGACTCGCCGTGGCGCCGTGACAACTATAGTAATAGTCCAGTTATATAAAGGATCTGCTTGAATAGAATAAAATTTGTGTGAAGGAGGTTAACTCAAAAATGAAGGGGTCAAAGAACAACTTTCCAAATTATACAGAACACTGAGAATAGATAGAATGAGCAAAATCTAAGGAATCAACTAGGAAAACTACTATGCTATGGAAACAGAGCAAAAACAGAAAAACTAAAATACCCCAGTTGGTTTTGAGAACTTACAATAACTTTCCACTCAGAAGATTGTGAAACAAGTGGCAAGAAGAAAATCAGAGGAATAAAATCAAAATCAACGGAACAGGGTCATTAAGAAGGGAATCAAAGCTTAATTAGAAAAATATTCTGCAATCACCTTTCTGATTCTAAAGCTATTGAAGCATGGCAGCAGGATCGCTACCATAAATTATGTCCTTAAGACAATTATGCCCTCCTTACAATGCTTAGAGTTTAAGAACACTTGTCTTCTAAGATACAATGACAACATATGCTATAGCAGCACTCCAAATAGCATACACAACGAACCAAAAAAAATGTTCTAGACTCTCTTTCAATATAAACTATAAACTGATTATGAAATTAAGAAGAAGACTTAGAATGCTTAATGCATGCATGAATTGAATGATTGAAAAGGATGCACCCCTATCTATTTATAGGAGGTTTAGTGCCCCATCAGAAGGAACACAACCCATTGAAAAGACACATTTAAGCCAAAAACGAAGTAGTTTTAGGCTTAGCATAACAAAAACGATGTAATTTAGGATTTAGCAGAAAAAGGCGTGTCCGTTCAGGCAAAGATGACGTAATTTTAGGGCGTCCGTTCAGGCAGATAGCGCTTCCCAATACAACGCAGTATTGACGTGTCCGTTCGGCAGATAACGCTTTCCAAAATAACACAGTTTTGATAATAAATAACATTTATCAAAACGACACAGTTTTGATAATAAAACTAAAATAAAATAAAGAAAAAATTTAAATAAATTTTGTCCAAAAAAATATATACAAGGACCCAGACCCACGAGCCTCGAGCCGGGCTCGGCCAGGTCGGTCGGCGGCGCGTGGGTTCAAACCAAGCCTTGACTAGGACACAAAAGTGGGGTGCCCCTTGGGGCCCAAACCCAAGAGTAACTTTAATGTATATAAACTAATTAATACTTTAGTTCTTAACCGATGTGGGACTTGGGTTCCCACAAATATTTATTATCATTTTTAAGGGTGATCTTTGGGAGTTAATTTCTCATTCATTACTTTATGAATTTAAATTTCCAAATACTTAATTTAACTTGCTCATGGAGTATAACACATTGATATGTGGAATCATTTCAAATAATTAATGACACCCACTTCAATTTAGGCTCAAATTCTAACAATCCCCCACATGAATGATATTGACTGCCAGCCTAATGCAAATGTTATGCAGACTCTGAGAAAGATACAAAATTGGAAATCATCTGTATAGAGAGGTGGCTTTTGACTTTGAACCTTCCCTTGTGAAAGAATATTGGGTTTATTGGTTGTCCAATGAACGTGATTTCTTAAACTGTCCAACCGTTTAAGTAAATCGAGACAACAATAATTCACACAGAATCTTTCCAGACATTTGTTTCTCATGATTTTGTTTATTTCGACCCGAACAATCCCGAATTTATGAGTGTTTTAGAGAAGTATAGTCTTATCCTTCTCATATAATTAGCCCAGTTCACACTGTGATTCTTAATAAGAGTATCCTGTCATACTCCACTTGTTTATCAAAATTTAAGAATCATTAAAAGCATAGCTTATCCTAAAACTGTTGCAGGTTTCACTATCTCGTATCATAGGAACGAATAGAAGAAATTAACTTCTTCATAGTGATTTGGTTGAATCGTTCACAATTTAGTTGTCCTTTTGAACCTAGATCTTGGAATCTCCAGTCAATTAGATTGCGTTTCCATCATGACGATCCTTGTTTAGAGGCTTTAAACCCATTTTCCTCGATGTTATTTTTACTTACTCTCTAGTCAAACCTTTAGTTAACGGATCCACTATATTCTTTTTTCGACTTTATGTACTCAATAGACATAATGTGATTAAAGAGCAATTGTTTTATAGTATTGTGTCTACGACGAATATGTCTAGACTTACCATTATACATGTGACTATGTGCCCTTCCAATTGCTGATAGACTATCACAATGGGTACAAACAGTCGGCACAGGTTTAGGCCACATAGGAATATCTTCTAAAAAGTGACGAAGTCACTCAGCTTCTTCTCCAGCCTTATCCAATGCAATAAACTCCGATTCTATCGTTGATCGAGCAATACATGTTTGTTTAGAAGATTTCCATCATACTGCTCTTCCACCTAGTGTAAACACAAAACCACTTGTGGATTTAGAGTCTATTGTATCTGATATCCAGTTCGCATCACAGTATCCTTCAAGTACTACTGGATATCTTGAGTAGTGCAGTTCAAAATTTTAAATGTATTTTAAATACCTTAAAGCTCTTATAATCGCTTTACAGTGATCTTGTCCTCGATTACTCGTAAATCTACTCAATTTATTGACAGCATATACTATGTCAGAACGTGTACAATTCATTACGTACATAAGACTTCCAATTATTTGTGCATACTCAGGTTGTGATATGCTCTATCCTTTATTTTTAGACAAATGTAGATTTATATCAACCGGTGTTCTCACAGGATTGCAATCGTATTAATTGAATTTTCTGAGTATTTTTTCAATATAGTGTGATTGTGATAACACTAACCCATCCGATGTTTTAGAAATTTTAATTCCTAATATTACATCGGCAACACCCATGTCTTTCATGTCAAACATATTATTTAACATTCTTTTAGTAGTTTTAATGATTTCATTATTATTACTCATAGCATATCATCTACATAAAGACAAATAATGACATATCCTTTCTCAATGTCCTTGACATACACACATTTGTCACACTCATTTATCTTGAAATCATTTGACAACATTGCACTGCCAAATTTTTCATGTCATTGTTTGGGTGCTTGTTTTAATCTATAAAATGATTGCACAAGCCGACAAACTTTCTTTTCTTGTCCTAAAGCAATAAACCCTTCTGGTTATTCCATACAGATTTCTTCTTCTAAATCTCCATTTAAGAAAGTTGTTTTCACATCCATTTGATGTATCTCTAAATCATATATAGTTGCAATGCCTATTAACATCCTAATTGAGGATATTCTTGTCACAAGAGAATAAATAATAAAATAATCCAAACCCACCTTTTGTCTATATCCTTTGATTACAAGTCTTGTTTTATATTTATCTATATATCCATTTGTTTTCATTTTCTTCTTGAATATCAACTTGTATTCAAGAGGTTTAGAGCTAGGTGGAAGATCTACTAATTCCCACATATGATTATGTAATATGAATTATACTTTACTATTTATAGTCTCTTTCCAATATGGAGTTCAGGGACTCGACACCGCTTCTCTATAAATTTGAGGCTCATTTTCTAACAAATAAGTTAGAAAATCCGGATCAAAAGATTTTGATATTCTAGCACGTTTACTCTTGTTCCTTTTTATTAGAAAATATTGTTTCAAAGAATTCAGCATCTTTTGACTAAATAATAATATTTTCATGTATTTCCTCTATTTTTGAATTATTATCCAAAAATCTATATGTACTGTTATTATTAGCATAACCAATTAATAGACAATTTATTATTTTCGGTCCTATTTTCACCTTTTTAGGTGGAGGAACCAATATTTTTGTTACACACCCCCACACTTTTAAGTGTTTATAAGACGGCTTACGTCATTTTCATAATTCATAGGGTGAATCATTAGACTTCTATAATTCCGGTTAGGTCTTGTCTCATATCAGAAAGTTTAAAAGCTATATGCAATTTATACATTTAGTCTTAAGGTCTTAAGATACTAAATGAGTAATTCATCTTTTGTCCCATTAACAAGAGGCTTTCTGAGAAATAGATTCATCTCATAAACCTAAAAGTAGTATGCACACAAGCCAATCATGTTTGATGATAAAACATATACTTTGTAACAATCTTATTCCTTTATTAATAAAAGCATTATTTAATTAAAGGCATTTATTTATCTACATGGTGTTGTTTTTATAATATGTGATAAACACATAGTTTTAAGTAATGCTTTTAGAATCATGATGATGATCATGCTAATGAGATCTAAATTCTTAGATAGCTTAAAAACTAAAATAGTTCCCAATCGATGGATTACTAAAAAGGGAGTTAGTAAATCCGGATAGATTGATACATATGTTGCATACTCATTGGATGAGGATTATTGATCTCATGATCATTTGTGTGGAGACACTAAAGCAAGTATATAGGTGCTTATTGGAGAATAAGTATACTGAACGTAACTCGCTAAAGAATACCAAATGGAGTTTTACTCGCTTGTCAATAGGAATTCTTAATGTGATAGTACTACAAGTGATCCTCGGACTTGAGATCATCATAGTATCTTGTGTGTAATGAATTATACTTTGATTTATTCCTTAAGACCCTTAGGGTATATCAAAGGGTATGCTTGGGTGTAATAAGTTACATATGGATATAATGAATGATCAATAAAGAATCTACCACTTCTAGTAAAAGAAGAGATATGTCTTATGTGATTCGATAAATGACAACCCAGGAATCCTTGGCCAGGGTAGAATGAAATTAAAAAGTTGTTTCTAATTTACATTATTTGGAGTTGTACATTTTGGAATCGAAATACATATAATTAAATAAAATAAAACTTGACAGTAATTCCACGTCTTATATTTAATTGGGACATTGTATAGTAGAAGAATTGAATTGTACGGTAACTATTTACTCACAGGTTCTTTTATGATTAATATTGAAATCTATATTATCTGAAAAGTCGTTGATCGCTAGGGAGTCTTATCCCTATTGTAGAATAAATATTATTTATTTAAATAGATTCTTAGTTTAATTTATTTATTTAAATAAGATTATAATTGTTCTAATTGATTTATTCACAACCGGTTTAATATGGAGAACCTAAAGAGTCACACCATAAAAGGAAGAATAATTATTTAAGAAAGTAATGACATAATCGTAATAATATGTTAAGTGTAATTAATTTAATCTATGGTGATAGAATAAATTAAATAGCTTAATATTTAATATTTAATATTTTAGAAATATTAAATATAAATTAATAAGAGGAGTCTTATTAATATTATTACAATTATTATTATTTTAATTTCTAAAGAAGTTTAGGAATTAATTTAATATTAGTACTCTCATTTATTCCTAATAAGATTAGGAGTCAAATTAATTAAAGGAGTTTAATTAATTATTCCCAATGTGTTGAGAAACCTAATTAATTAAAAGATTTTAATTATTTAAATGAAACTCTATTTCTAATTGGATTAGAAGGGTTGACAAATATTTATATAAGAGAAGTCTTATGTTAGATATCGGTTGATGCAATTCCAATTATTGGAGAGTACTCCTTTTCTATAAAGAATAGAAATTAGGGTTTAGTCAAACACCCTCCTTCTTGAACAATTCCTCTTCCTTGGTGGATCACCTCTAGAGGCCAAACACTTGGGTGGCTAACGTTGATCAAAGAAAGAAATCAACCCGGTGGATTCAAGCAGAATGCAAAAAGGATATGGAATTGAACTCGTACCTGAGGAAACTAGAATCTTCAAGGGTATAAATCTAATCTCTATCTATTTCGTTTTAATTAATAACTGTGTATAAATGATGATCCGGGTAATTGGTTTGTAGAAATTTTTTTAAACACTGATTTTCCACGCTTTCGTTGTTTATATGTAATTTGTTGCATGCTCATGATTATTACAAACCTAACAAAACCAATATATATCCTTTATCACTATATTATTGTCAAGGGCCCAACCACTCCAAAATTTCCATGGTTTCTTGTCCTCTATTCTTTTTCGCTGATTCTAGAAACTCAATTGTTAAAATATTTAAGCTTCTCAATGGTACAATGGTACCACTCGATATTTGAAACAACTTAGGGAACCAAGGAAGAGTTTTACCAGAAAACATCCGAGCTTTACCAAAAAGAAACAGGCCGATTTTTTCTGTAAATGTCATCTTGACAGGAGACTGCTCATCGAGATGCCCTCCATCAGCGTCATTTATTACTCCCTCTTCCAAAGAACAATTTTTATTCTCTTGGTTGTGATTAGCATTCTCCACCTCAACCATTGGAGAACTTAAATTTCCTTGGTTCCCCCCAACCATAGAGGAATCCAAGCGCTCTTGATTGTATTTCGTAATCTGCTCCTCCAACTTAGAAGAATTAGCCTTCACATTCACTTGATCACAATTAGTAATTGGCGTCTCAACTAAAGTATAAATTGTGCCGCTCTCTTGCAAGGCCAATGCCGACTCTAGACCAACCACAACCTCAGCCATAGTTGGACGGTGTTTCGGTGAATTGTGTAAACATTGGATCGCAACTCTCACAAATGCCTCTAGGGAATTGGGCAAGATTTTCCCCTTGATACTGGGATCAATTATCTGGTCCAGGAGTCCTTCTTTGAAGCAGTGTTGCGCCCATCCAGCTAAACCTCGTTGCTCTTCATCCAGACTGTTTTCCACTGCCCGTCTTCCACACAAGGCTTCAAATAACACAACACCCAAGCTATACACATCAGATTTCCTAGTCAGTCTGTGAGTTGCGAAATAGTATGGATCCAGATACCCGGGTGTGCCTTTAACATGGGTGCTTACATATGTAGAAAATGGCTGATTTGATGGACCAACTTTGGACAATCCGAAGTCTGAAATCTTGGCTGCCATATTTTCATCCAACAGAATGTTTGAACTCTTCACATCGCGGTGTATCACTCTGTGCTGAACACTTGTACCTGTGTGAAGGTAGTCCAGTCCACGTGCAGCCCCAATGCAAATCTTGAGGCGTTGCTCCCATGATAGAGGAGTCATAGAAGTATCACCTTTCCTAACCCTCTTATGCAGATGATCAGCGAGGGTTCCACACGGCATATATTCATAAACAAGGATCATCTCATGACAATCGTCGCAGTAACCAACGAGAGAGACTAAATGGCTGTGTTGAAACTTGGAAAGCATCTCAATCTCTGTAAGAAATTCTTTGGGTCCTTGCTTCGACCCGGATTTCAACCGTTTAATAGCAACTGTAGTAGCTCCAAAATCAATGATCCCTTTGTAAACCTTCCCAAACCCGCCCTGTCCAATGACCAATTCATCGTGAAAGTCGAAAGTGGCCCACTGGATATCACGAAGTGAAAAGCGTCGACATAATTTTTGTAAAGACAAAGATAACTGGTTGGTTTGCTCAGTAAATTTTGCTTCTTGGAGTTGTTGAAGCTTATAAACCAAAATATTCAATAGAGTGATCAGAATTATCACTCCATTCGAATTTTGAGTCATTGGAACTGATGTTGAAGCCGGACTAGGAACTGGGAAGATTGTTGTCAAACAAGAAAGTAATTGTCGGAAATATTATAAACACGGAGGCAAGGTAGTAGTTTATAGCAAGAACTAACTCAGATCAAAAAGAAAGTAAAATAAATCCCAATTTAGAATATAGAAGAACATATTCTCAAAAAGAATTCAAGATCCACAAACATGAAACCAAATTTTGATTGGTGCAATCTAATGCCAACATTACGCGGAGTTGACTTGACTTGCTAACCTTTGTTAGTAAATTTTTTATTTTATTTTTATTTTACCAACCAAGTGAACTAAAAAACTTTACCGACGGAGTAACCATCAAATTCAATTCCGACCAAAAATAAATTACAGCAGTAATTGTAGGTGGGACTTGGCTTGGCCTACCGGAGGATATATAAAATAGCATTTAAAGTTCAAATTTTCAGAAAGAAAAACAAAACTTCAATACCCGAAATTGCCGCGGCGAGGGCTTATCTCCGACGGCAAAACAAGAACTACAACAACTAATCGGCGATAAATTATGGAATTTATTACTCCCTCTTCCAAAGAATCATTTTTAACAGGTATTAATATTCAGTCTTCTTGGAGTTGTTGAAGCTTGTAAACCAAAATATTCAATAGAGTGATCAGAATTATCGCTCCATTCGAATTTTGAGTCATTGGAACGGATGTTGAAGGGGGACTAGGAACTGAGAAGATTGTTGTCAAACAAGAAAGTAATTGTCGGAAATATTATTAACAGGGAGGCAAGGTAGTAGTTTATAGCAAGAACTAACTCAAATCAAAAAGAAAGTAACATAAATCCCAATTTAGAATATAGAAGAACATATTCTCAAAAAGAATTCAAGATCCACAAACATGAAACCAAATTTTGCTTGGTGCAATCTAATGCCAAAATTAAGCGGAATTGACTTACTGCTCGATGTTCATTCGAGGAACTACTACTAAAAGACCACAGGTCCACAACCAACGCTAGAGACACTAATGGCATACTTGAAATTTAAAACTTTAGAGGAAAAAAAGAATACTGTATAATCAATCTATCAACTTTTTACAACTTTGTTGGTAAATTTTTTTTTTTTTTTTTTACCAACCAAGTGAACTAAAAAACTTGGATTAGGATCCTCCAATTTCATTTCACTCCATTTTCATCAAGTTCACCAAATATGTTAGTAATAATTTTATTAGCAATGATCCAAATATGTTAGTAGATAGTTAATAATATTAAGATCAATCCTAAAAAAAAATTAATAATCCGACACTTTTTTATCGTTAAAAGTCTAAAAAGAAAAAGTTTACTAATTTAAGGGTGAAAATTCTTTTAAACTTTTAATAGTGAAAAAGTGTAGGATTACTATTTTTTTTTATAATTGATCTTAATGCCATTAATTATCTATTAATATATTTGGAACATTACTAACAAAATCATTACTAACATATTTGGTGAACTTGATGAAAATAGAGGGAAATGGAAATGAAAATGGAGAGGATCCTATTCCAAAAAATTTTACCAACGGAGTAACCATCAAATTCAATTCCGACAAAGTATAAATAACAGGATTTAATGTTTAAATTTTCGGAAAGAAAAACAAAACAAAACGCCATAACAGAACTTCAATACCCGAAATTGCCGCGGCGAGGGCTTATCTCCGACGGCAAAACAACAAACTAATCAGCGATAATTTTGGAATTCCGCACAGAGCTTACTCATCACCGGGAGCTTCATAATAGGGTTAAGAGCTCCGCTCAGGATGCGACTACATGCCGGACATGTCAACGTTTTCCAAAGTCAATTTCATCCACCAATTTGTATTGTGTTTTTGTGATAATGTACCAATTTGTGGAATTACTTTACAGTCGTCCTGCCTCGGTCTTTTCTTTTGATGTGTAGAGTCCGTTCGGCAACTACTTATTTTAAAATGATTATAAATTGATTTATAAGTTATTTTAAGTTGTGAGTTATAAATAAAAACGTTCGGTATTAATTTGATTTATAAGTTAGAAATTAAGTTCAAACAAATTATAAAAGTGTTTGACTTGTAATGATTTATAAGTTAAAATGAAATGTAAAGATTACTAAAAAGTACATTAATAAAAAAATAGACAAAATAGATATTATATTTGATCAAACTAACTTATTTTAAAATAAATATTTATTTATTTATTTATTTTTGTTGACTTAAAAATTAGCTTATAAATAAAAAAATAAGTCATTGTCAAATAAAAGAATAATGACAAATGACTTATTCACTGTCAAAAAGGCTCCTTGGTGTTCTCCAATTTCAAACTAAGAGATTATATTGCTAAATTATAAATACCCTTATCATCATTATTATGATATAAAATAGTGGTGTTTGGTTAAAATTTTATGACATATATATATATATATATATATATATATATATATATATATATATATATATATATATATATATATTGTTAACGTCAAGATCTCGTTACGCGCCTCAATTATAAAAAGCGCACCTAACTCTGCACAATGAACACGTCAACACGGATCTCGATGGTTTGGGCCGCCGGAGATTGCTACGGTGTGAGAATAAGTACAGGTCGGAAAAAGGGTTAACAATGGAGGTTTGTGTGCTCTAGTGTCTGGAGAGAAAAAAATGTTACGTTACCTCTCTTGTGTAATGCTCTGTACTCATATATTATCTCACCAACTTGCATGTTTTCCCCCGATGCTTACGTCAGCTAGCTGCATGCAGGCTTTATCATACTTTGCTCTCCACTAAGTCAACATTATGTCAACTCCTCATTAATGAAGGAGTCTTAAAACAGCTTAGCCCATCTAATCAATCAGCCGCCTGCTAAATCCCTTTTTAGCTAACCCTTCTCTAATAAGCTATTCACCCATTAACTGCCACCTGTCCTCCACTACCACCTCCAGCCCAAGCCTTATGTTAATAAGCAATTAGATAATAGCCCAATACTCCAAGAATAAAATTGGGTATGACTCGATTGGTCCAATTAATTCTGACCCAAACAGCCCAAAAGGTTACGGCCCTACATTACCCCATAGTCTTTTATTAAACAGAGTGTTTGATGAAAGAGTATATGAGTCCGGCCCAACCACCAAAAAGAATCCAAACAGACTTGACAAAGCTCACTCAACAGAAGGCCCATGTCCGGATACAGATCCCCCAAATTCAGAAACATACGCATACCTTTCAAATTCAAAAAAGCAATCGACGTCTTCTTTAATTCCAAGAACGGACGCCTGCCCTTTCCATCATTACCTTCATTTAATGTGCAGCCTTTGGGTTTCGAGAATTACCAAAAAGACTCCACTATATAACCCCCAAACTCCCAACTTGGATAGCTTTACCTGTTTATTTGAATCTCAAGATTTTCTAGCTTTCTTCTTCCTTCAGTTTTCCCTTTCTGCAAATCGTCATTAATGGCTGCGCAGAACCCCGATAACTCCATCCCATCCTCTAAAACTCCTCTAGCTTCTGTTCACAAACCCTAAGTCAAAACCCCCATTCAGCAAGAATCCATCATCTGATATTCCCAAAGAAACCCCTCTGAAACCCCCTTTCGACTTTACTGATGCCAAGCGATTCGCTCATGCCAATACCCCTTCTAGAATTGCCGAAATAGAGATTCTAACCATCCGAGACCGATACCAGATTCCACCCAACTATCAGTTGCGAGCCCCTTCCCCAACTGACCGCATGTATCATCGTCCCGATGGTTATGTTGCCATGCCCGTTACTCTTCTGGAGAAGGGACTCCGCTTTTCTCTTCATGCCTTCGTTCTGAATATGCTAGGATTTCTGGGAGTTGGGCTGGCCCAACTGGTCCCCAACTCTTACATTTATATCCTTGCATTCGTGGCTTGGTGCTTCGAGCAGAGCATCCCACCATCCATCGATTTCTTCTTTTCCCTTTTTGTGGTGGGCCAGTCCAGAGAGAAAAGTTTTAAGGGGCTAAGCAAATCGTCCAGCGTCAAGTTCAAAAGAAGGTCCTTGATAGATACCCCCTCAAGCAACCGAGGGTGGCATAAGGAATGGATCTTTATCAACGGACCGAACATTTCTTCCATCCTTGACTGGACCACTATCCCTATACTTTCTCTAGACTTCGGAGACCTCACATAAGAGCGGGGGAACGAAATGGTGAAGCTGCTGAACAAACTTCCTCTGAAGGAATGGAACTTTGGACTCCTCGGTAAACAGGCTTGGTTGTATGACCACAAGCGTAAGTTTTGAACTCACCCTTTGTGTAAATTTTTTCAAATTTCCTTCAATAATTGTTCTGAAGTATTACTTTCTGTTTTCTGCAGTATCTTTGATTAAGCCTACTTCTATTGATCGAATGGATTTAGAGAAATTCCTTGCTTCCAAATCGAACCCAGCCTCTACCGAAGCACAGGACATTGAGACCCAAGCTTCCGAATACCAGCCCACAGAACTCCCTGCTGCTGAAGTACAGAATGTCGATGTTCCAACAAATGAAACCCCAACTACTGACCCTCCAACAACTGAACCAACTCCATCTGAAAGAGCAAGCCGACCCCAAAAGAAGAAACATGCTGCCAAGAAGCCAAAATCCACTCCCACTCCTGTTCTCACTGAAAGTCTTCTCGATATGCCCATTGAGCAACGCACCAAAATTCTCCATACCAAAAAACGAAAAGCCAGGGCAAAAATTATCCCCCTCACCACCGAAGAGTTAAGAATACCCGCTTCTTCCTCCAGTCAGCCTCTTCCTAAATCAGCCGACACTGATGAATTTGAGGCCGAACAAAGCTCCCCTCTCATCCGAAAAAGAAGAACCATTTCAGATGATCAACCCCCTTCACCTCCCCCTAGACAACCGACACCTCCCCCAAAACAAGCAACACCCTCCTCACCCCCACTATCTTCTTTCTTTGGACCACCCCCTAGTGCGGTCCACTCTCCATCTTTATGGCCAGATCAGAGGGAAGATTTTCCTCTTCATCTTTACAATTCTTTGATTCTTGACACGGATGACCACCGTTTCGGTAATAGCTCCATTTTCGACTTGATGGAGGAGGGTCTGATTAACCAAGCCAGAGTATGTAGTTCGTTTATTTAACTATTCTTCTTTGGGTATAAATATCTCCCTATAATTCCTTCTTGACTTTGAACAATTTTAGGCAAATGGAGTCTTCGGGAGTCTCTACTAAAAATACAAAGAGGTTGAAGCTGATGAAGAGGCGGCCCGAAAAGAAAATGTCATTCTAAAATCTGCATTAGCGAGGGAGAGGAGCGAATATGAGAACCTCCGCTTCAATTGTAAGGGTCTTCAAGGTGATCTTGCCAGAATGAAAGAGCAGTTGGTCGCGTCTGAAGCTTCGCAACACGCAACTATACAACGGAATGAAGAACTTCAGCGTTCCAATGAACAGTTGTCTCATAATAATCGAAGCCTGACCCAAGCTGTATCAGAAGCTAAGAAATTCGAAGAACGTCATCTTGATCTTTGACGAAAAGTTGAAAGAGAGCTTCGTGACCTAAAGTTGGCTGGCCCACCCCTTACTGAAGAGCTTCGGAAGGAAATTCAAACCGAATACCGCAAGTCTCCCGTTTTAAATAAGGCAATAGTTGAAATGTACACCGAAGGCTATGAGGCGGCCCGAAACAAAGACAAGGCGAAATTGGCTGCCGCTTCACTCAACCCAACTCTCCTCGATTCTTCCGAAGATGAAGACGAAGAGTGATGCCGAAGGCCATCTATCTCTTTCTTATTTTAATGTTTATGTTTTTATGAACTTTTTGATAACTTTAATTTATTATTGTAACTTTCGTTTCTCCGTTTAATGATATATATCTTATCTCTTATTACTCCTTTTCAATTTAAGTTATATTGTTATTCAAACAACATGTGATTTAACTTCAACACTTCGAACAAAGTCAAGTAATAATATAAGACGAGACTTACTCATTACCGAAGAATGCCATATACCATTGTTAGAATGAATAAATCACCGAGCTCTCAATGAGAATATTTGTTCCGAGGAACTAATAATATCATCCAGCCTTATAACAATTAGGTAAATCCGTTCTCTCCGGGAGCCGAACAGGTTCAACCCAAAAAATATTTCGCTTCGCTACAAGGAGTCGAAGGGATCCAACCTTATAACTGGTGACCACGTTCTCTCCGAGAGCCGAACGGGTTAGACCATCAATAAATCGCTTCGCTACGAGGAGACGAAGGAATCCAACCTTATACCAAGTTGGCAACCTCGTTCTCTCCAAGAGCCAAACAGGTTCAACCCAAAAAATATTTCGCTTCGTTACGAGGAGTCGATGGAATCCAACATCATAACTGGTGACCACGTTCTGTCCGAGAGCCGAATGGGTTGGACCATCAATAGTTCGCTTCGCTACGAGGAGACGAAAGAATCCAATCTTATACCAAGCTGGCAATCTCGTTCTCTCTGAGAGCCGAACAGGTTCAACCCAAAAAATATTCTGCTTCGCTACGAGGAGTCGAAGGGATCCAACCTTATAACTGGTAACCACGTTCTCTCCGAGAGCCGAACGGGTTGGACCATCAATAGTTCGCTTCGCTACGAGGAGACGAAGGAATCCAACCTTATACCAAGATGGCAACATCGTTCTCTCCGAGAGCCGAATAGGTTCAACCCAAAAAATATTCCGCTTCGCTACGAGGAGTCGAAGGGATCCAACCTTATAACTGGTGACCACGTTCTCTCCGAGAGCCGAACGGGTTGGACCATCAATAGTTCGCTTCGCTACGAGGAGACGAAGGAATCCAACCTTATACCAATCTGGCAACCTCGTTCTCTTTGAGAGCCGAACAGGTTCAACCCAAAAAATATTCCGCTTCGCTACGAGGAGTCGAAGGGATCCAACCTTATAATTATCAGGAAGAAAGGCCATCATTGGAGAAAAAAGTCATTTTTTTTGATAATTGTCTTAGTAATTACAGACTTCCGGGCTTTGACACTGGCTCTACTGAAAATATTTGCGGAGCCTTCCAGCATGTTAAGTATTCTTAATCTCAAACCCATCTAAGGCTCGCAACCGGTAAGTTTCGGGCTTTGGTAAGCTAACGACTTCATAAGGGCCCTCCCAATTTGGCATGAGTTTACCCATATTCTGAGGTGTAGAAGCCTCTACCTCCCGAAGAACAAAATCCCCAACTTCGAATCTCTGAATTTTTACCCCTTTGTTGTAGTACTTAGCCACACGACGTTGATATGTAGCTAATTTTACCAAGGCTGCCTCCCTGACTTCTTCGAGCAGAACTAGGTTGGCTTTGAGTCCCTCCTCGTTGTATAATTCTTTAAATTAACTGACACGAAGACTTGTAGACCCAATTTTCACCAGAACTAGAGCATCAGAACCGTATGCCAGTCGAAATGACGAGTCTCCCATCGTAGTTCTTGGCGTAGTCCGATAGGCCCATAACACGCTGAGTAATTCTTCAGGCTATCTTCCTTTGGAGTCATCCAGCCTTTTTTTGATCCCATTCAAGAGTATTCTGTTAGTCACCTCAACTTGTGGATGACCAACCGAAGTCTTCCGATACTGAATTCCTAACTCCTTCAAGAATGCCTCAAATTTTGATCCCACAAACTGGCGTCCATTATGTGACGCCCCCAAAATAGGTTCAATACTCCACCCATTTTGAGTCGTCAAATACACTCAATAAAATTCCAAATACAATCTTTCATATCACACGGTCGTGCAAAATACGACCACACAACTGTGAGTGTCAATACAGACATGTAGAAAATATTAACAATCAAACTAAGTCCTCATTACATTTATTATCACACTATTTTAAATAAAACAAATAGTGAGGACTTCTACAGCTCTAACTCGGACCATCACTCCATTCCCCGACTAGTACCCGCAATATTCTCATTTTCTGAAGAGAACAATGGAAGAAAATGGTGAGCTCAACTAGCCCAGTAAAGAATATTATGACTAAGATAATGAAAAAAAATTATCGTTAGTCTTTAATAAATCAGATAAAATATCATGGACAACAAGTTTTAGATCAATATTCGCAGCGAAAATAACAATTCATTAGAAGAGTTAAGTAGATAATGATGTCTACTATCTTCTTTGATTTAAAAGTCCATCATCAATATTTTATCCCTGTAACATCAATCAATATACATCTCGAATCAAATATCCATCTTTGCACTACGGGCCAAATATATTCATTTATATCATCAGTTTGTCATGTTCATCTCAACACCTGTCTATCTTTGCACTACGGGCCAAAGATATTCACCAGGTAATCATTCATCTTTGCACTACAGGCCAAAGATATTCATCACGTAATTATTCATCTTTGCACTACATGCCAAAGATATTTAGTTATATCACCATTTAGAACTGAGAATGATGAAAAATAATACGAATAACGGATCCAGTGAGATAAAGGACAAATATTAGAGAATTTATCTAGAGTTCAAGAATGAAGATCAAAACCTGGATCCAATCAAAGATGATTTGGAAGAAGATTTTTTTTTTTACCGTGAATAGTAACTTGACATGAAAAGATAAAAAAATTCACAAGAAAGTTCAAACCAATATTCCAGTGAAATAATATTAGATGAAGCGCAAAACTCAAGTAATATCTGATCATTTCAGGAATTATAGAAGCAATACTTACCGTAGTAAGTTTAGAGTTAAGAATCTGAAATGAAACAATATACGAAACTGCAATTGAATTTTCACCCGTCTGACGGTAGTCCGCTCAGACAGATTATTTTCACAATTTAATAACAACTGAATACGAAGGGTTATTCACCCGTCTGGCGGTAGTCCGCTCAAACAGATTATTTTTACAATTTAATAACAACTGAATACGAAGATTCATCCATCTGGCGGTAGTCCGCTAAGACAGATTATTCCAACAGAATAATAAGGAATTGAATAACAACCCTTACGAGTATTGAAAGAAAATAACTCTCTTCATGAATACGAAAGAAATAATACCCTTTACCTTAAAATTTTGGAGACTGCACTAGTGTGATAGCAGAATACTCTTCTTCTTTTTCTCTTATTCTCTCTATACTTTCTCTCTCTATAGTTTAGTGAATTGGTGAGAAATAATGAAGAAATGAGCTTCTATTTATAAGCTCGGCAGAGTAAGGGTAAAATAGTCTTTTCGTCATAATTTATGACATCATTGCTTACATCATCGCTCCGATGACATCTTTGCTTACCTCATCGCTCCGATGACATCATTATTTGCATCATCGCTCCGATGACATCATTCTTTGCATCATAAGAGTTCAAATTCAATTTGCACTCTTCCACCTCGTTTAACTTTTATACCATGAATTTACTATAATAATGTTACCATTCAAATTATAAAAATCATACTATTATATAATCACATTATACTACTATAATGTAATATTATAATAATATATTTGAATGAATTATTTTATTGGACAAGATAAAACACCAACTTTCAACAAATGTCACATGTTAAAAATTCCTCCGTCTAAATCCACATTGAATAAATATTTTCTTATCATATATATCAAAAATTAATTATTCACAAATAATATTACAGAACTACAATATTGACAACCAAGTCGTTCCCAGGAAAGAGGGGGCCTTCCGATAAGGATTTCTCCTTATTGGCGCGCAATTAATCAACCCCTTTACTAGACAGAACTTTCTTAGACATTGCCAATAATGCTATCTAATAATATTATTCAAATAATAAGAATTATTGATTTGATAATTTAAAATAATGTGCAATGATAATTATTGGATCAATAATATAAAATAGCAAAGTAGCACTTATTGATATAAAATATCAACGTGGCAAATATTGAATCAATAAAATATTATGCAATTATTGAATCAATAATATAAAATATTGAACAGTAATTACTGTAACAATAATTGAGTAAGTGCCTTCCTACGTAAGAATCAATAATTCAAAATACTGTGCAATACCGTGTGCTACTGTGCAACATCACGTATTATTGTATTTTAACTACTGGGTATTTTAACAGTACTAACAGTAACAGCTTTGCCGTTATTTTTATAAAAAAGTTACTTCTGTCGCTTTCTATATCCGACATTTATTCCGTTGTGGGGTCCACCAATGACTGCGCCGTCGTACGAATATTCTCCGATAAAAAGAATATTCCTCGACCAAACGAATATTCCCCGACACAATTTTATAACCACTTGCTTACTTTGTAAACTTTGCACATTTCACCCATAACTTATCACATTTATCAAATCAACACCTTACTATTTCCAAATAATATATCAAGAAAATTAAATCTTATTCATAAAATTTGGGGTCTTACAATTATCTGAAATTACCACCATAGGAATGCCAAATCGGAATACTACTGACTCCTTCAGAAACTTCAAGCATTCTTGCTCTGTGATCAACCGAAGCGGCTTCGCCTCTACCCACTTAGTCATATAATCAATCGCCACTATAACAAAACTGATCTGACCTTTCGCTTTTGGGAGTGGACCCAGTATATCTACCCCCCAGACAGCAAAAAGTATAGGAGATAAAACCGAGTATAGCTCTTCTGGTGGCTGATGTGGGATCAGACTATTTAGTTGGCACTTCTGGCACTTCTTTATATAATCGGTAGACTTTTTAAAAATGGTTGGCCAATAATACCCCTGACAAAGCACTTTATATACTAGTGACTTTGCGGCCATATGATCACCGCAAATACCTTCATGAACCTCCCGAAAGGCATATTCAGCTTCAGACGGAACCAAACATTTCAGCAATAGGGAGGAATAAGCCCTTCGATACAGATCTCCATCAATAAGCACGAAATTTGCACTTTTGTACTTCATTTTTTTGGCTTATATTTGATCCGAAGGTAGTACGCCATCTGCCAAATAGTTTATGTATGGTGTCATCCAACAATTAGATCATTCGACTCACATTACCTCTTCGTGCTGTATGCTGGGTTGCTTCAAAACCTCCAAGTAAATTGATCCATCAAAAGCATTCGATTCAGTTGTAGCCAGCTTCGACAATGCATCAGCGTTTGAATTATCAGTTCGACCAACACCTTGAAATTCGCACGAGCCGAAATACTGAAGTCGATCTTTCAATTCTGCAAGATACTTGACCATTTTAGAGCCTCGAGCTTCATATTCCCCCGAAACTTGTTTGATGACCAGTTGAGAATCACTGTAAATAATCAACTTCTGAACATCCAGACTCTTGGCCAGACGCAACCCTGCTAGCACTGCCTCATATTCAGCCTCATTATTCGTTGCCTTGAATTCAAATCTGATAGCTTACTGCACTTTGAATCCCTCCGGACTTGTTAGAATGATCCCAACACCACTAAGGTCCGAAGTGGAAGATCCATCAATATGTAATATCCAAGAATCGTGCACTTGCTAAAGTGTAGCCACCATTTCTGTAGATCCTTCCACTTCGTTCAGACTCCTATCAACTTCGGAAAACGAGCATTCTACCACAAAATCGACCAAGGCTTGACCTTTAATAGCTGTCCGTGGATAGTATTCTATAAAAAACTGAGATAGTTCAATCGTCCACGCAGCAAGTCTCCCCGAAACCTCTGGCTTCCCCAACACCTTCTTCAGTGGTTGATCTGTGTATACCACTATTACCCGACCTTGGAAGTACTGCCGAAGCTTTCTACTGGCAATGATCAAAGCAAAAGAAAACTTTTCAAGGTTTGGATACCTTGTTTCTGCGTCCCTAAGGGCATGGTTCACATAGTAAATCGGGTGCTGCTTACCCCCAACTTCACGCACCAAAACCGCTCCTATTGCCAATGAACTTGCAGCTAGATACAAATATAAAGGTTCAGCAGGAACTGGCTTCACCAACAAGGGTGCCGAAAATAAATACCTCATTATTCCTTGGAAAGCTTCCTCGCACTCCGAATATAAGACCCCGAATTTTATGAATAAAGATTTGATTTTCTTTATATTTTATTTCGAAATAGTAAGGTGTTGATTTGATAAATGTGAAAAGTTATGGGTGAAATGTGCAAATATTTTAAAATGAGCAAGTGGTTATAAAATATTCATTGTTGTCGGGGAATATTCGTTTGGTCGTGGAATATTCTTGTTGTCGGGGAATATTCGTATGACGGCGCAGCTATTTGTGGGCTTCACAACGGAATAACTGTCGGATATAGAAAGCGACAGAAATAACCTTTTTATAAATAATGGTAAAATTGTTACGGTTAAACTGTTAAAATACCCGGTGATAAAAATATAGTAATACGCGTTGTTGCATAGTAGCACACGGTATTGCACAGTATTTTGAATTATTGGTTCTTACGTAAGAAGTCACTTACTCAATAATTGTTACAGTAATTACTGTTCAATATTTTATATTATTCATTCAATAATTGCATGATATTTTATTGGTTCAATAATTGCTACGTTGATATTTTATATCAATAATTGCTACGTTGCTATTTTATATGATTGATTCAATAATTGCTACCGTTGATATTTTGTATTATTGATTCAATAATTGTCATTGCACAGTATTTCACATTATCAACTCAATAATTCATATTATTTGAATAATATTATTAGATAGCATTATTGACAATGTTTAAGGAAGTTTTGTCTAGGAGGGGTTATTTTATTGCGCGCCAATAAGGAAAAATCCTTATCGGAAGGCCCCCTCTTTCTTGGGAACGACCTGGTTATCAATATTGTAGTTCTGTACTATTATTTGTGAATAATTAATTATTAATTTATATGATAAAGAAATATTTATTTTGTGGATATAAAAGAAAGAATTAGTGCTAAGGAATTTTTATCAGTATTTTGTTGTGGAAAATTACCTGTTTGTGGATTTCGGCCATTTTCGATTGGGAATTTGGAAAAACTTCCTTCTGCAAAGTTGTAGAGAATTAAATTTCCTATGAAAAGAATATAGAATTCGTATTTTTCTGATAAAGGGCTATTTATTATGAATTATTGGAGTTTCAAAAATAAATATTTTTTTAAATAAAATGGTGGGCCCTACTTTTGTCATTTGCTTGTTGAATGTTGAATTTTTTTTCTCACGAGGTGTGCTGGAGAAGCCGCCGGTGCAAAAGTCTACTTTTGCATCTTAAGCTTTTTCTATAAATAGGGTGCTTAGGTTAGAATTGAAAATCACACCAGAATCAAAAGTTTTCTCTCTCTATAATATCGAGCATATTTTTGTGAGTATTTAGATACTTTGAGTGTTGCTATTCAATGCAAGTTTTCTTTAGCCTTATATCCAATATTTCAGTCAGAAGTACTATTCTTTTGAGGTAAGGGATGTTATTTTCTTTCGTAAATGATGTTATTCTTTTCAATATCATTATACCAAAATATTGGCATGGATTTTATTACGAAATTCTTACTTTTTCCGTCGGAGTTACTATTCACATATACGACACTATTCACGTATACGGCACTATTCACGGAAAAATTAAATTTTCTTCTATTTGTCCAAGTTGCTTGTTAAGCTTGCTATCTTTGATTAGATCTAAGTTTTGAGCTTTATTCTTGAATTTTGCTCCATAATTGATTATTACGAAGTATCTTTGAATTGGATAAACTAAAATACGAATCCTTAATCTTTGTCCTTTATCTCACTGGATTCGTTTTTTAAAATATTTTTCATCATCTTCAGTCCTAAAAGGTGATATAACTGAATATCTTTGGCCTATAAAGCAAAGATGAATGATGACCTGATGAATATCTTTGGCCGTAGTGCAAAGATGACAGGTGTTGAGATGAACATAACCCACTGGTGATACAAATGAATATCTTTGGCCCGTAGTGCAAAGATGAATATTTGATTCGAGATGTATATTGATTGATGTTATAGGGATAAAATATTGACGATGGACTTTTAAATCATAAAAGATAGTAGACTTCATTCTCTACTTAATTCTTTTAATGAATTATTTTTTTCGCTGCGAATACTGATCTAAAATTTATTGTCAATAATATTTTATCTGAATTGTTGAAGACTAATGATAATTTATTTTCCATTATCTTAGTCATAATATTATTTACTGGGCTAGTTGAGCTCTCCCTTTTCATCTATTGTCCTCTTCTGGAAATGAAAATGTCGCAGGAACTAGTCGGGGGACAGAGTGATGGTCCGAGTTAGAGCAGTAGTAGTCCTCACTATTTCTGATAAATAGTGTGATAATAATTGTAATGAGAACTTAGTTTGAATGTTAATATTTTCTACATATTTGTATTGACACTCACAGTTGTGTAGCCGTATTTTGCACGATCGTGTGATACAAAAGTTTGTATTTGAATTCTGTACCATGTATTTGGCGACTCAGAATGGGGTGGGTTGACTGGACCTATTCTGGGGCGTCACAGTTGGTATCAGAGCTTAGGGATATGATCTCTAGCGGAGATCGGAGAATAGAACTAGGAGGGGAGAGACGAGTAAATCCTTCACTAGTATGTCCTACCTAAGCTTATGTGGTATTTAATTGGTCAGTCGGAGCAAAGGATTAATATGTGATATATTAATTTATTTAATTAACCCTTGTTTTATGGCAGTATTTGAGAATGGTAGCTGAGAATGTTAACAATGAAGTGAATGAGACCGTGGAGACACCTTTAATCACCAACCAGGAGAACGTGCAACAGGAAGGCAATGTTCATCCTGAAAATAACGCCGATCAGACGATAAACAATGAGGTGTTTAGAAGTTTTTTTGCAGTTCATGCAAAACCAGACGAGGGAGACTCATGTGCAAAATACAGGTGGAGATAATAACAACTCGCGGCTTGTCACTGCCAAGCAGTTCAAAGAATTAGGACCATTAGAGTTTTTGGGAAAGTCGGATCCGATCAAGGCGGAGACGTGGGTTAAGCAAATTACCAAGATATTTGATGTCTTGGGATGTACGGAGGAACAAAAGGTTCCATTTGCCACCTTTATGTTCCGTGGAGAGGCAGATTACTGGTGGGAGTCTGTGAAACATACCCAGGCTGCCGCACTCAAGATGTCTTGGGAAGCGTTCCAAAAACTGTTCAATGACAAGTACTTTCCTAAAAGTATTCGTCATATGAAGGAGGTAGCGTTTATTAGACTGGAACAAAACAACATGACCGTGTCCCAGTACGAGGCTAAGTTTGCGGAGTTATCCAGGTTTGCACGTCATTTGGTAGAGAATGAGGAACGTATGACGCGGATGTTCCTGAGAGGTTTGAAACCCGAAATACGTCAATACCTCATTTCTCACAAATTTTTTCTATATTCGGATGTAGTGAACAGGGCCCAGTTATTAGAACGAGATAGTGATTATAATCAACCAAGGGACAACAACCAAGGTCGTATCGGTGGCAGCAGTCATCGGAGCAATGAGAACCAGCGGGGAGGAAAGTATGACAGAAGCGGTAACCACTCCGGTGGTAATAGTGGCCATGATAGTAGAAAAAGCGAATCGGGGGGAGATTTCAAGAAGAGAAGGTATAACAACGAGAACGTGAAGACGTCAACATCAGCACCAGCATCAACTGTTTCTAGGGGAGGATAACGACCACCGGCCGTATGCTATAAATGCGGGAAAGAGGGACACATCAGCCCAAACTGCCCACAACAATTCAAAGCATGCTATAACTGTGGAAAATAAGGACATATAGCTCGAGATTGTCCTATAGCGAAACCAAGTCTAGCGGGGATGGTGACTCCAAAGGCGATTTTGGACAAGTCAAAGTCGGTGATTCATGGAAGAGCGTTTGTCGTGACATCCCAAAATGCGAGGAACCTACACGAGGTGATTACGGGTAAGCTAATCATAAACTCTTGCGAAGTTTACACCTTGTTAGATACCGGTGCTACCCATTCTTTTATTTCACCTGCTTGAGCTCAATGTTTGAACTTGACTTCTGATAAATTAGACTTTGACTTATCTGTTGAAACTCCGTGGGAAGAAACCTTTGTTACATCCACAGTTTACAAATCTTGCTTGATTCATATTGGTACCCTTACCTTACCTGTTGATCTTATATCTTTGAAAATACTTGCATTTGACGTAATTTTAGGAATTGACTGGTTAATCACTTACCATGCCAAAATTGATTATTTTCGTAAGGTTGTTAGTTTTCATATTCCTAATCAACTTGTTGTGCGAATCCAAACCACTAAACCACTAAAATCAGTCAATATCATTTCAAGTCACAAAGCTATTCGTTTATTGAAAAACGGATGTCAAGCTTTCTTAGCTCATGTCACTGATCTAAACCAGAATACGTCAGATTTGAATGATATTTCTGTTGTTAATGAGTTTCCTAATGTATTTCCCGAAGAACTTTCCGGTCTACCCCCAGAACGTGAAGTTGAATTCTTTATTGACCTTGAACTCGGTACAAAACCCATTTCTAAAACCCCATATCGAATGACTCCTATTGAACTTCAGGAGTTAAAGGTCCAATTACAGGAATTGTTAGACATCGATTTTATTCGTCCTAGTACGTCTCCTTGGAGTGCTCCTGTTTTATTCGTAAAGAAGAAAGACGGGAGTATGCGACTTTGTATTGACTATCGGGAGTTGAACCATGTCACCATTAAGAATAGGTATCCGTTACCTCGTATTGATGATCTGTTCGACCAGTTGCAAGGAGCACAATTCTTTTCAAAGATCGATCTTCGTTCTGGATATCATCAGCTGAAGATTAAAACTGAGGATATTCCGAAGACTACCTTCAGAACTCGGTATGGGCATTATGTTTTCTTAGTCACGTCTTTTGGATTGATTAATGCTGCTGCTGTTTTCATGGATATGATGAACCGTGTATTTAAGAAATATTTAGATCAGTTCGTTGTTGTCTTTATTGATGACATCCTCATCTATTCTAAAAGCCGTGAAGACCATGGGCACCACTTGAAGTTGGTACTTCAAAAGTTTCGTGAGAACAAACTATATGTCAAGCTGAAGAAGTGAGAGTTTTGGCTTGAGGAAGTAGCATTCCTTGGGCAAGTGGTATTGAAACGTGCAGTATCTGTTGACCCGACGAAGATTGAAGTAATACAAAGTTGGGAGCAACCTAAGTCGGTGACCGAAGTACGAAGCTTTCTGGGCTTAGCTGGTTATTATCGGAGGTTCATAGAGGGATTTTCTCGAATCGCTACTCCATTTACTCAGTTGACTCGGAAAGATACAAAATTCGTTTGGAGCGAGGAATGCGAGAAGAACTTCCAAGAGCTCAAGATAAGACTTATATCGGCACCTGTTCTGACAATACCATTTGGTTCAGATGGATTTGTTATCTACAGCGATGCTTCGGGCAAAGGGTTAGGATGTGTTCTCATGCAACATGGAAAAGTCATAGCTTATGCCTCGCGACAACTCAAAGAATATGAGAGGAATTATCCTACTTATGATCTAGAGTTGGCAATAGTCGTTTTCGCGTTGAAGATCTGGAGACATTATCTGTACAGGGAGAAAGTGGAGATTTATACGGATCATAAGAGCCTTAAATATTTTTTCACTCAAAAGGAACTCAACATGCGGCAACGACATTGGCTTGAGCTGTTGAAAGATTACGATCATACAATCCAATACCATCTTGAAAAAGCGAACGTGGTAGCTGACGCATTAAGTAGAAGATCATATGCGGGAACGAGTGCGATGATGTCAAGTATACGCGTAGAACCAGCTTTGATTGATAAAGTTAAAGCTGCTCAAGCTACGGATTCGGAGCTGATGAAGATGAAGAAGAAGGTGCAAGAAGGTGTCATTCCAGAAGCAAGAATCGATGAAGAGGCAATACTTTGAGTCAACTCCAGACTTTGTATTCCTAACAATTCCGACTTGAAGCATAGAATTATGATGGAGGCACACAACACACCGTTTGTAATCCATTCTGGGAGTACCAAAATGTATCGTGATCTTCGACATATATTTTGGTGGAGCAATATGAAAAGAGAGATCGTTGAGTTTATTTCGATATGTTTAACTTGTCAACGTGTAAAGGCGGAGCATCAAGTGCCGAAGGGTCCATTGCAACCACTGGAGATTTCGAAATGAAAATGGGAACACATTACGATGGATTTCGTTACGGGTCTTCCCAAGGTTTCTCAAGGCATAGATGCGATTTGGGTTGTTGTTGATAGATTAACCAAGTCTGCTCATTTCTTGCCGATACGAGAGACTTATTCCCTTGAACGTCTTGCTCATACGTACGTGAATGAGATTGTGAGATTGTATGGCATGCCAGTATCCATAGTTTCGGATCGTGACCCCAGATTTACTTCACGATTTTGGATCAGTTGCAAAAAGCTATGGGCACGGATTTACGATTCAGTTCGGCTTATTATCCTCAAACAGACGGACAATCAGAAAAAATTATTCAAACTCTTGAAGATCTATTGAGACTCTGTGTTCTAGACTTCAAAGGGAGTTGGGATAAGTAATTACCATTGGTGGAATTCTCCTACAATAACAATTATCAAGCAAGTATAGGCGTAGCTCCATTCGAAGCGTTGTATGGACGAAAGTGTCATTCTCCAGTATGCTGGGATGAGGTGGGTGAAATAACATTGTTGGGACCGGAGTTAGTACGTATGACTACGAAAAAGATCCAAATGATCCGGCAACGGATACAAACAGCACAAGATCGAAAAAATAGTTATGCGGATCTTCATCGAAAGAACGTGGAATTTAATGTTGGGGATCATGTATTGTTACGTGTTGCTCCATGGAAAGGAGTTACGAGATTCGGGAAGAGAGAAAAGCTCAACCTACGATTCATTGGTCTATTTGAGATCCTTGACCGAGTAGGAAATGTGGCTTATAGACTTGTTTTACCTCCAAGCATGTCTCGTGTTCATAATATTTTTCACATATCCGTACTTCGCAAATATGTGAAAGACCCTAACCACATTATTGAGTTAGAACCAGACGAGATAGCCGAAGATTTAACGTACGAGGAGGTGCCTGTCAAGATCTTGGATAGGAAGGAGCATGTCCTATGCTCGAAAATTATACCTCAAGTTAAAGTTTTGTGGAGAAACTATGAAATTGAGGAAGACCTGGGAGTTGGAATCGGAAATGAAAGCGAGTTATCCTCACCTTTTCGACATACCAGGTACGTACGTCAATTTCGAGGACGAAATTTTATAAGGAGGGGAGGATGTAAGACCCCGAATTTTATGAATAAAGATTTAATTTTTTTTATATTTTATTTCGAAATAGTAAGGTATTGATTTAATAAATATGAAAAGTTATGGGTGAAATGTGCAAATATTTCAAAATGAGTAAGTGGTTATAAAATATTCATTGTTGTCGAGGAATATTCGTTTGGTCGTGGAATATTCTTGTTGTTGGGGAATATTCGTACGACGGCGCAGCTATTTGTGGGCCCCACAACGGAATAACTGTCGGATATAAAAAGCGACAGAAATAACCTTTTTATAAATAACGGTAAAACTGTTACGGTAAAACTGTTGAAATACCCGGTGATAAAAATACAGTAATACGCGTTGTTGCACAGTAGCACACGGTATTGCACAGTATTTTGAATTATTGGTTCTTACGTAAGAAGTCATTTACTCAATAATTATTACAGTAATTACTGTTCAATATTTTATATTATTCATTCAATAATTGCATGATATTTTATTGGTTCAATAATTGCTACGTTAATATTTTATATCAATAATTACTACGTTGCTATTTTATATGATTGATTCAATAATTGCTATCGTTGATATTTTGTATTATTGATTCAATAATTGTCACTGCACAGTATTTCACGTTATCAACTCAATAATTTATATTATTTGAATAATATTATTAGATAGCATTATTGACAATGTCTAATGAAGTTTTGTCTAGAAGGGGTTATTTAATTGCGCGCCAGTAAGGAGAAATCCTTATCGGAAGGCCCCCTCTTTCTTGGGAACGACCTGGTTATCAATATTGTAGTTCTGTAATATTATTTGTAAATAATTAATTATTAATTTATATGATAAGAAAATATTTATTTTATGAATATAAAAGAAAGAATTAGTGCTAAGGTGTTTTTATCAGTATTTTGTTGTGGAAAATCATCCGTTTGTGGATTTCGGCCATTTTTGGTTAGGAATTTGGAAAAACTTCCTTCTGCAAAGTTGTAGAGAATTAAATTTTCTATAAAAAGAATATAGAATTCGTATTTTTCTGATAAAGGGCTATTTATTATGAATTATTGGAGTTTCAAAAATAAATATTTTTTTAAAATAAAATAGTGGGCCCCACTTTTGTCATTTGCTTATTGAATGTTGAATTTTTTTTCTCACGAGGTGTGCTAGAGAAGCCGTCGGCGCAAAAGTCTACTTTGGCATCCTAAGCCTTTTCTATAAATAGGGTGCTTAGGTTATAATTGAAAATCACACCAGAATCAGAAGTTTTCTCTCTCTATAATATCGAGCGTATTTTTGTGAGTATTTAGATACTTTGAGTGTTGTTATTCAGTGCAAGTTTTCTTCAGCCTTATATCCAATATTCCAGTCAGAAGTACTATTCTTTTGAGGTAAGAGATGTTATTTTCTTTCATAAATGATGTTATTCTTTTCAATATCATACCAAAATATTGGCATGGGTTTTATTATGAAATTCTTACTTTTTTCGTCAGAGTTACTATTCACGTATACGGCACTATTCATGTATACGACACTATTCACGGGAAAATTAAATTTTCTTCTATTTGTCCAAGTTGTTTGTTAAGGTTCCTATCTTTGATTAGATCTAAGTTTTGAGCTTTATTCTTGAATTTTGCTCCACAATTGATTATTACAAAGTATCTTTGAATTGGATAAACTAAAATACGAATCCTTAATCTTTGTCCTTTATCTCATTGGATTCATTTTTTAAAATATTTTTCATCATCTTCAGTCCTAAAAGGTGATATAACTGAATATCTTTGGCCTGTAAAGCAAAGATGAATGATGACCTGATGAATATCTTTGGCCGTAGTGCAAAGATGACAGGTGTTGAGATGAACATAACCCACTGGTGATACAAATGAATATCTTTGGACCGTAGTGCAAAGATGAATATTTGATTCGAGATGTATATTGATTGATGTTATAGGGATAAAATATTGACGATGAACTTTTAAATCATAGAAGATAGTAGACTTCATTCTCTACTTAACTCTTCTAATGAATTATTTTTTCCGCTGCGAATATTGATCTAAAACTTGTTGTCAATAATATTTTATCTGAATTGTTGAAGACTAATGATAATTTATTTTCCATTATCTTAGTCATAATATTCTTTACCGGGCTAGTTGAGCTCTCCCTTTTCATCTATTGTCCTCTTCAGGTAATGAGAATGTCGCAGGAACTAGTCGGGGGACAGAGTGATGGTCCGAGTTAGAGCAGTAGTAGTCCTCACTATTTCTGATAAATAGTGTGATAATAATTGTAATGAGGACTTAGTTTGAATGTTAATATTTTTTACATATTTGTATTGACACTCACAGTTGTGTGGTCGTATTTTGCACGACCGTGTGATACAAAAGTTTGTATTTGAATTCTGTACCATGTATTTGGCGACTCATAATGGGTTGGGTTGACTGGACCTATTCTGGGGCGTCACACTGAAGTCCACTGGAACGTCTTCGCATTCTTCGACCCTTTCAATGTGTTAAAGAATGGCAAGCACCTTTCTGTCGATTTAGACATGAACCTCCACAACGATGCTATTCTACCAGTCAAACGTTGGACGTCCTTGTACGAATGTGGGGATTTCATGTCCAAAATAGCCTGGATTTTCTCAGGATTAGCTTTGATATCCCTCTTGCTGACTAAATATCCCAAAAACTTGCCTGCCCCAGCCCGAAAGTGCATTTAGTCGAATTCAGCTTCAAATCATAATGGCGAATTGTCTGAAAACACTCCTCTAGATCGTCCAGATGACCACGAACTGACATGCTCTTAACAATTATATCATCAACATAGACCTCCATATTCTTTCTGAGCTGCTTTGTGAAGACTCGATTCATCATTCTCTGATACGTAGCTCCTGCATTTATCAAACCGAACGTCATTTTTTTGTAGGCGTATACCGACCGATGAGTAATGAAAGTTGTCTTTGGAATATCCTCCTTGCACATAGAAATTTGATGATATCCTGAAAAAGCATCCATGAAGCTCAGCAAGGCATACCCAGAAGTTGCATCAATAAGTTGGTCAATATGAGGCAGAGGATAGAAGTACTTCGGACACGCTTTATTCAGATCAGTATAGTCTATACAAACTCGCCATTTTCCATTATGCTTTTGTACTAGAACCACATTTTCCATCCACTCCGGATAATCAATCTCGAAGATAAAATCTGCAGCCAGCAACTTGGCGACCTCTTCATTAATTATTTTCTACCTCTCTGGTACGAAAAATCATCTTCTTCTGCCGAACTGGTTTCTTAGCTGGATCTACTTGCAATCTGTGCTCAGCCACTTTTCGACTAACCCCAAGCATGTCACTAGGAACCCAAGCAAAGACATCGGTATAACACCGAAGCAACTCCATCAGATTTGTTCAAAAAGGCTCTGGCAATCCCGAATCGATTTTCACAGTTTTCTCTTTCTTTTCTGGAATTAACTCGATCTCTTCGGTCTCCCCCGCGGGCATGACTAATGGTTCCGTTCCACTTTCTGTAAATGGTTCCATTTCAATGGCCATGGTATGTTTCTGCTTGCTGACTCCTACTCCCGAAGTGATCAGAGCATTTCGATAACACCTTCTCACCAAGTCCAGATCTCCTGCGACTTCGCCAACTCCATGGGGCGTAGGAAACTTAATTTTAAAGTGGGGAATTGAAGTAACTGCCTGCAAAGCTGTTAAAGTAGGTCTCTTCAAAATGGCATTATAAGCTGAATCTACATGTACGACGTAAAATTTACACATAATTTGAATCTGTTGGGGAACCATTTCGAAGACAACTGGCAGTTCAATGGTCCCTGCTACTTTGACTGGATCGTTGCTGAAACCATATAAAGGGACCTCCTGCCCAATTTCCATCTTCTGACCATCCAGAGGCATCCGGTGATAAGCATGAGCATATAGAATATCCACTGAAGAGCCATTGTCGATCATCATCCTTTTCATATCCACCGAACCAACTTGTACAGTGATCACCAAGGCTCCTTCATGTGGTTCGATAGGTTCCGAAGGGAAATCTTCATCCATGAAAGAGATCACGAAACCCAGGTACGCCCTTTCAGCCTTCGGAGGTTTATCTGCCAGAGTTATCACCGAGTCCAGGTATCCTCGCCTTTTCTTCCTTGCAACCTTGCTCATGTTACCCCCGGAGATTACATCTACAACATTCTTTGCCGCCTGGTTCTGTACTGGTTGAACCGGCTGGGCGACTTTTACTAACTCCCTATTCCTCGGCTGGTCCCTCTGCTGTTCTCGCCCTGTACATACTATACCAGAGTACCATTTTGAACTTATTTCTCAATGAACTCCTTTAGATTCCAGCAAGAATTAGTGTCATGCCCAACTACCTGATGATAATCATAATATCTAGCAGGGTCTCTTGATCCTGGCCTAGGATTATTCCGGGGTCGTTCGAAGTACAGCTGGTTCTTTATCTGCTCCAGAATAGTAGCCCGATCTGTATTGAGCTGAGTATACACTTTGTTTACCTTCTGACTCGGGACGGGAGGATGATCTCCTCTAGGTGCCCAATTATTACTATACCTTTTCTGATTTTCGTCAGATCGGTCATTATTGCCGTCACTCTTCCTCTGACTACCCTCAGTTGATTCCTTCCCCTTCTCCTTTGCTTTCTCCGAAGACTGCTGTTTCAAACTAGCCATGGCCTCTTCTACCATGATGAAGCCTTCGGCTTTCTCAAATGCTTCGGCCAAGCTCTTCGGATGCTTAAACATCAATTTCTTCACCAACTTCTCAGACTTCACTAGGTCCAAACCATTCTGAAATAATCCTACGGCCTGAAGATCGTTAAGATCTGATACTTGTCCTACCGCTTCTCTGAACCTTTTCACATATTGGCCCAGAGTCTCGCTGGGATACTGCCTAACCTGCGCCAGTGACCCTGTGGGCCTTCCCCTTCTTGTGTTGCTTCCAAACTGGGCATGGAACTTGTCACACAATTCGACCCAGGATGAAATTGAGTATGAAGCCAAAGTTCCCATCCATTGCCTTACATCCTTCCTCAACGTCATTCCAAAGGTTTGACATTTGGCTGCGTTCGAGTAGTCGTAATAATCCATCAACCTTTCAAATGCCTGACTATGATCGTATGGGTCTCCTGAACCATCATAACTTTCCATGTGGGGAAGCTTCTTGCTAGGATCCGCCTTCTCCTTTAGAATTTCAGAAGAGAAAGGAGAAGCCTTCTTGCCCGGAGTCTCCTTCACCTGTTGAACTTCCGCCAACTGTTTTTGAAGCTCCTTCATCTCTGCAGCCAAGAGCTTAAGTCCTTCTGGCTTCGGCTTCGGCGAAACTTCCCTCTTCGGAGAGCATTTCTTTTTCTGTTCAGTTCGATCGAGGCGAAAATCCATAGGGTGGTGTACCTTTTTTATATTCTTTGGGGAATGACCACCTGATACGCTTCGGCTACTATCCTTTTCACTGTACTGAGAATAATATCCAATACGAGGTACTTTCATGGAGGGTTCGGGAGTGCGGCTTCTTGGTCTGCTTTGTCTTCTGTCGTTACCCTCGTCCCGAGAACCCTTATGGTGAGAGGCCTTCTTCGGATCTTCAGAAACATAAAGTCTTTCTCCGCTTCGGACAGGAGAACAGCTTCGCAGTCAATTTTTCGAACGTCTAGAATATTCATCATCCTTCATCCGCCTACCCATAGATCTACCCGACTCTTCAGGTTGAGTATGACTGGATGCCCCACCCTCCATCTCGGCCATAAGAACCATCTGCTTTGCAATCTCCTCCCTTTGTCGCAGAAGTGCCTTCAAAGCCATATCGGTCTCCTATGCCATTTTAGCCAGAGTAGACGCCTTGTCTAACTGTCCTTCTTGGTGTTGGGTTCTAGGCAGTGTGCCTTCTACCCTTTTTCGATCTTTAACCGATCCTTTATCAGGAGTAGTGAACAACTTCCTTTTAACACCACCATGATCTTTTACACGCAACTTCTCTGGAACATCTTGTGATCCAAGCCTTTCATGAACACTTTTTGAAGGACCCAGCCTATCTTTTACAGAAACCCTCGGTTGAGAAGAACTTGCTGTTGTCGGTTGTCCTTCGGCTGTAACCGTAGTACTTTTTGTCATAACTTCCGATGTAAGACGTTCAATAAGTTGTGATTGAAAATCAGAAACACTAAAGAGTCCTCATTCTAGCGCCAATGTTAAAGCCAAGATCTCGCCACGCGCCTCAATCACAAAAAGCACACATAACCCTGCACAATGAACACGTCAGTACCGGATCTCGACGGCTTGGGCCGCTGGGGATCTCTCCGGTGTGAGAATAAGTACAGGCCGGAAAAAGGGTTAATAATGGAGGTTTGTGTGCTCTAGGGTCTGGAGAGAAAAAATGTTACGTTACCTCTCTTGTGTAATGCTCTGTACTCATATATTATCTCACCAACTTGCATGTTTTTCCCCGATGATTACGTCAGCTAGCTGCATGCAGGTTTTATTATACTTTGCTCTCCATTAAGTCAACATTATGTTGACTCCTCATTAATGAAGGAGGCTTAAAACAGCTTAGCCCATCTAATCAATCAGCCGCCTGCTAAACCCCTTTTTAGCTAACCCTTCTCTAATAAGCTATTCACCCACAAACAGCCACCTGTCCTCCACTACCACCTCCAGCCCAAGCCTTATGTTAATAAGCAATTAGATAATAGCCCAATACTCTAAGAATAAAATCGGGTATGACCCGATTAGTCCAATTAATTCTGACCCAAACGGCCCAAAAGGTTACGGCCCAACATATATATATATATATATGTATATATATATATATTATGTGTTCTGTGAACTGGTTTAATATTTTATCGATACTACCTGTTGGACTTTCTCTACCTATTAAATAAATAAAAATAAAACAAAAAGGGAAAATTCAGTTAAAATGTGTTTTGAATTAGAAAGATAGCCTAACCAATTTTTTGTGAAAAATATTGAGGTTAATTTTGTCTATAAATTTTTAGTCTCAAATGATGGGGATTATAATACTTGGTTGAACATGGTATTAAATAGTCCCCCATATTAAATCATTTTATAATCCCTGGACTAATAGTCCCAAGTCTAAATTTTAAAAAAAAACAAGACACTTGAGACCTAAGTGTAATATTTGCAAACAAACATATCCCTAGTTTTTTCATTGGTATTATATTAATATATTTCAGTTTTTTGTTTGGAGCTTATCTAGGAAAATATCTCTTAGGCTATGTTTGTTTGTAAGGATTATAATCCCGGGATTATAATCCATGGAATTATAATTTCAAAACTATTAATCCTAGGATTAAATAATCCTAGTCACATGTTTATTTTTTATGGGATTATTCATGGGATAACTTAAAATAATCGCATGTTATGTTTGTTTTTTCCAGCATTAATTAAAGGATTGAATTAAAAAATATTGTTTAGACTATTATACCCTTACCAATAATAACATATTTTAAACTATAATTTAAACTTATTTATACATAAAAAAATATGAACAATTAATTAAAAACTTTTAAATAAGTTGTTATATTATTCAGTAAATATTATTTTTTTGTGGGTGTGGGGGTGGGGCGGGGGTGTATACATAATTAGTAAATATTATTTTTTTTGTGTGTGGGGGGGGGGGGGGGGGGGGGGGGGGGAGTGGGGGGGGGGGTATACATAATCAGTAAATATTATTTTTTTTAGAGGGTGGGGCGGGGGGTCTAAATTGTCAAGTCTATTATCGGTGTAAGTTTTAAATTACACATCAAATAATTAAATTGCGTGTATTAGATTACTAGTACATAATCTTTGTACCAGTAAGTTTTAAGTTGCCGGTTATTAATAACAGAAATTGCAGGATATGATGGTCATTTTTGAAAAAGATTGAGGTTAATTTTGTCTAGCAATTTTTAATCCCAAATGGTAGGGATTATAATACCAGGTAGAACATGCTATTAAATAATCCTTCATCTTAAGTTATTTTATAATCCTAGGACTAATAGTCCCCTTCTCAAATTTAAAAACAAACAAAACACTTAGGATTAATAGTCCTATCTCAAGTGTAATCCTTGTAAACAAACATAGTCTTGGACCATGTTTGTTTGTAAGGATTATAATCTATAGAATTATAATCCAGGACTATTAATCCTAGGATTAAATAATCCTAGTCACATGTTTGTTTTTTACGGGATTATTCAGGGGATAACTTAAAATAATCCCATGTTATGTTTGTTTTTTTCAGGATTAATTAAAGGATTGGATTAAAAAATATTGTTTGGACTATTATACCCTTACTAATAATAACATATTTTAAACTATAATTTAAACTTATTTATACATCAAAAAATAATAAAAAATTAATTAAAAACTTTTAAACAAGTAGTTATATTATTCAGTAAATATTATTTTTTTTGAGAAGGGGGTAGTGGGGTTGGGTAGGTGGGTGGAGTGGGGTAGGGTGCGTGGGTGGGGTACGTGGGGGTGCATGGGATGCGTGGAGTGGGTGGGTGGGTGGGTGGGTGGGTGGGGTGGGGTGGGGTGGGGTAGCGTGGTGTAGTGTGGGGTGTATATATAATCAGTAAATATTATTTTTTTAATTTTTGTGGGGTGGGGTGGGTGTGGGTGGGTGGGTGGGGTGCGGGGTAGGGTGGGGGTGTATATATAATCAATAAATATTATTTTTTTAATTTTTGTGAGGTGGGGTGGGGTGGGGTGGGGTGGCGTGGGTGGGGTGGGTCAGGGTGGGAGGGTGGGGTGGGTGGGGTGGGGTGGGGTGGGGTGGGGGTGTATATATAATCAATAAATATTATTTTTTTTAATTTTTGTGGGGTGGGGTGGGGTAGGGTGGGGGTGTATATATAATTAATAAATATTATTTTTTTAATTTTTGTGGTGTGGGGTGGGGTGGGGTGGGGTGGTGGGGTGGGTGGCGTGGGGGTGGGGGGTAGGGTGGGGGTGTACATATATTCAATAAATATTATTTTTTTAAATTTTTTTTGTGATAATCAATCATAACTAAGACGTTCAATCTAATTTAAGGATACGTTAGTCATATTAGAAAAGACAAAGGTTAATTTTGTCCACAAATTTTTAATCCCTCCTCATGGGATTATAATACCATGTTAGACATGGTATTAAATAATCCCTCATTCTAAATCATTTTGTTATCCCGAAATTAATAGTCCGGAGTCTAATTTAAAAAACAAACAGTAGATTAAGAATTATTAATCCAATACCAAGGGTTATCCTACTAAACAAACATTGCCTTGGTGTATTACTTGTGACGTGCCCTTTCATCCTTTCATTAATGGCATTCCAATAGAAGGCGAATGAGTGACAGACCCCTTATTATATTCAGGTTTTCACATGGGGTATTGCAGTATCTGTGGTTCAACATCCCCTTGAAAAGATGATTGGGGTTGAATCTCAATCGTTGTTTAGGGAAGGGAACACCGATTTTCTTCCTCCTGGCAGCCTCATTGATGAGCCATGAAATCAATGTAAATCCATCATGGAATCTCTCCATGAAATGAAAGCATAACTGTTTCTTATATTTGAATCTAAGCAATACTACATTTCAAGAAATACAGAAGAAAAAAAAAAAGAGAGAAGGAAATTTGTATATTCATTACGACTGTTGATTTTAAAGACCATGTCATGTCAACATAATAGTACATCCAAGCCTTTAATACATAACCAAAAAAATGTGATACCACACAATCCCCTTTGCCCTCTATTTTGTTCGTCCAGCATACAAATTCACCCCTCATGGGGATGGCGATGGTACTAATGTTTCTAAGGTCTCCAAGACTTGTACCATCGATGGCCGATTTTTAGGGTAACGGTCAAGACATTTAAGAATTAGTGAAGATACAACTGATAGCGTTGCACCCTTTGGAAACTCATCCGCCAGTGATGGATCTAATATCCTCCTCACCTTTCTCTTATCGGCTAGGTAAGGCTTAGCCCAATCTACCAACTTTTGCTTCCAACTGGGCTGGTTACGATCAAACACCCTCCTGCCGGTAAGAAGTTGCAGGAAAACCACTCCAAAACAATAGACGTCGCTCTTCACACCCAAATGACCTGACCCAAATAAAGTTTTGTAAGTATCATGATTTTTACAAGTCAACTAAGTATTAGTCAAACCTATGTTTTAACTAGCTTGGTTCCAAGGTTTGGCATTTAGACCTTCTTGATACTTCATCAGTTATGAAGTATATATGATTATGTTGATACGAACAAACAAATGAAGAAACAAGGAAACTTACCAGTGGCCACATACTCGGGAGCAGCATAACCATAGGTGCTCTTGCTCATGATACGTGCATTGGGTTTCGTAGAATCATAGACGATGTCAATGATACTTGTTGAGACGTGTGTGTCATTATTTACTGGACCCATCTTTGCCAGTCTAAGATCGGAAAGCTTAGCATTAAATTCCTGACATTTATTCCAAAACATGAAGATATCAAACTAGTAGCGAACTATAATAACTTATCGATCATAATAGAATCAACTATATAATATTTCAAAATAACTCAACATACCCCATCCAGCAATATATCAGAGGTCTTAAATCTGCGTAGAATGACTTGCTCATCTGCTTCGTGAAAGAAAGCAATGCATCTACCTGCTCCTATTAATACTTTCAGCCGTACAGACCAGCGAAGTGATACTGCTCTATCTGCAAATATAGTATATGCATCACATAGTTACTTCACTAACATTTGCTGTAACTATTCAAGTACTAATTGCTTTTCCAATTTTATAAGCTTATCATAAATTTAGCAATTCTCAATAATATAAAAATATACCTTCTAAAAAATTGTTCCAAACTGTTATCCTCATTATTTGGTCATTTCACTAATGTAAAGAGCACTATATATATATATATATGGAGTTTTTAGAAGTATTGCTTACTGTAGAGGTGATTATCTAAGCTTCCTCTCTGCATGTATTCATAAACAAGGAGGAGTTCCTCGTCTTCCCGGCAATATCCCAAGAGCTTAACAAGATTGAGATGACTATAATTTCCCAAGAATTTTATCTCCGTCTGCAGCACCAACTTCAAAAACAAATCTTAGCAAAAGTAAGTAGTCTAAGAGATTCTATAACTAACTATCACGTGTTAAATTTCTCGGTAATACACATTTCTGAACATTCTTCAAATTATTTTGAGGATATACTCTACTTCATTTCAGATTGGTTTTCACTCCTCTCATATGTTCCTCCTTCAAGAATGCATATTGGATGATTCTTTTATATAACAGCATTGTTGAAACTCATGTGCTCATTTTCTATAGGCAACAATTTCTCTCTCTCTAAAATGCTGAAATTTCACGGCACGTTAAGCTTCGATATGCTAATTTCATAGTATTTTTTGCAAGCACTCGCAACTTCAAAAGTCCAATTTAGATGCACAAAGATCGATAGACATATATATATATAGAGAGAGTTTCTTTGTATGAATATATACTCCATAACAAACTGAGTAAGAAAATATTAGAATGCTGAAAGTACTGTAATATAGTTGATGTGTTCAAACTAGTCTTTATACCACCTGTACGAATATTTTTTAAACAAAGAAAGAACAGATGTAAAAGTTAATGGACTTTCCGCCGATAAAAAAGTTTCTTGGAGGCTAAAACATCAAAACTGAGTTACTTCTAAGAACGTAATTTTCAACTGAGTCGGAATAATTTGTTGATATTAGTAGAAAGTCCATATTTATCTCTATTTAGAGATTTAAACAAATAGGTAATATGAAAGGAAAATTACCTGCCACTCTTCAAATCCTTCTTCAAATTCTTGCATGCTTTTTTGATGTAGTTTCTTAACGGCAATGGCCATTCCAAGACCAAACTCTGATGGGGCGTAGGTTTTCTCATGGACCCAACCTTTGTAAACCTTTCCAAACCCTTCCTCGCCCAACCTCATATCTGGTCTAAAGTCTCTTGTTGCATTCCTCAACTCAGCTAATGTGAACATTTTCAAATTTGGGGCCATAATTCGCCCCCTGACCTCCTGGATAACACCTTCACCTTTGACCACCGCCATGTCGTTAGGGATCCTGTTATTGTTGCTTCTTCGCTCCCTTGCCTCCTGGGAAACACCTTCACCATTGACCACTGACATGTTTGCAATCCTGTTATTGTTGCTTCTTTTGTTCCTTGAAGGCTTTGCATCACTATGTCCTAAAAAAGGGAAGGACAATCTAGGTAACATGATTATATAAAAAACTACCACAAACATACCAATGAAAATATATAGAAGAAGACTGATGATTTTGTTTGAAATACGCGGAAGAAGTTCATCCGAAGCATGTATCCATTTTGTTAACAATGTCAACTCTGTAATGATATTCACGGAAAATACCTTTTGGTTTTCTAGCTTAGTTATAACGGTGTAAGAAAATTGTTAATAATGCCTTAAAGGAACAGTCCAGCTATATAAAGGATCTGCTTGAATAGAATAAAATTTGTGTGAAGGAGGTCAACTCAAAAATGAAAGAACTTTCCAAATTATACAGAACACTAAGAATAGATAGAATGAGCAAAATCTAAGAAATAAACTTAGGAAAACTACTATGCTAAGGCTAAATTAACAGGGTCGTTAAGAAGGGAATCAAAGCTTAATTAGAGAAATATTATGCAATCACCTTTTTGATTCTAAAGCTATTGAAGCATGGCAGCATGGCAATATGATCACTACCATAAATTTAAGAAGCTGGAGTTGGATGCAAGACTACTACAAAAATAACTAGCTTTTCAGATTGAAGCACAAAAAGCACGTGGTCCAGATGGACTGCTCTGTTAATCTTACCATGACTAGTTGCAATGCAGCATATTAGTCAAACTTCAGTAACAATTTCACCTTATGTTCTAAGAACTGGCACATTCATCTACAAGTAAACTACACCGATTCTACCTTTATACCTCAGAACCCCAAACTCTCGTCAAAAGACAATTTCAGAGTCATTCGACTCTACAAAGCCAACTACAAACTAATTTAAAAGGTTCTTGATAGAGAATGAAGAAAATACTCTAGCACAATTTCCCAAAACCAAAAATGGTTTGATTTATGGATGTAATTTTGTTCAGTTCTATAGTTCCGGTGTCGGCTCATATCAGTGAGCGAAAAGTGGTTTCCAGCTTTATGCAATTTATACATTTAGTCTTAAGATACTAAATGAGTAATTCATCTTTTGACCCATTAAGAAAAGGCTTTCTGATAAACAGATTCATCTCATAAACCAATATATACCCTATATCACTATATTATTGTTAAGGGCCCAACCACTCCAAAATTTCATTGGTTTCTTATCTTCTATTCTTTTTGCTGATTCTAGAAACTCAGTTTTTAAAATATTTAAGTTTCTCAATGGTACGATGGTACCACTCGATAATTGACTCAACTTCGAGATATATTGCGCTTTTACCTTTTTAGAGTGGAATATATATATATACACGCGCGCGCACACGTTGGTATATGAAGAGTTTTACCTGAAATCATCCGAGCTTTGCCGAAAAGAAACAGGCCGATCTTTTCTGTAAATGTCATCTTGGCAGGAGACTGCTCATCGTGATGCCCTCCATCAGTGTCATTTTTATTCTCTTGGTCGTGATTAGCATTCTCCACCTCAACCATTGGAGAATGTAAATTTCCTTGGTTCCCCCCAACTATAGAGGAATCCACATGCTCTTGATTGTATTTCGTAATATGCTCCTCCAACTTAGAAGAACTAGCATTCACATTCACTTGGTCACAATTAGTAATTGGCGTTTCAACTAAAGTATAAATTGTGCCGCTCTCTTGCAAGGCCAATGCTGACTCTATACCAACCACAACCTCAGCCATAGTTGGACGGTGTTTGGGTGCATTGTGCAAACATTGGATCGCAACTCTCACAAAAGCCACTAGGCAACTGGGCAAGATTGTCCCCTTGATACTGGGATCAATTATCTGGTCCAAGAGTCCTTCTTTGAAGCAGTGTTGCGCCCATCCAGCTAAACCTCGTTGCTCTTCATCCAGACTGTTTTCCACTGCCCGTCTTCCACACAAGGCTTCAAATAACACAACACCGAAGGCATACACATCAGATTTCCTAGTCAGCCTCTGAGTTGCGAAATAGTATGGATCCAGATACCCGAATGTGCCTTTAACATGGGTGCTTACATATGTAGAAAATGGCTGATTTGATGGACCAATTTTGGACAATCCGAAGTCTGAAATCTTGGCTGCCATATTTTCATCCAGTAGAATGTTTGAACTCTTCACATCACGGTGTATCACTCTGTGCTGAACACTTGTACCCGTGTGAAGGTAGTCCAGTCCACGTGCAGCCCCAATGCAAATCTTGAGGCGTTGCTCCCATGATAAAGGAGGTGACGAAGTATCACCTTTCCTAACCCTTTTATGCAGATGATCAGCGAGGGTTCCACACGGCATATATTCATAAACAAGGATCATCTCATGACAATCGTCGCAGTAACCAACAAGAGAGACTAAATGGCTGTGTTGAAACTTGGAAAGCATCTCAATCTCTGTAAGAAATTCCTTGGATCCTTGCTTCGACCTGGATTCCAACCGTTTAATAGCAACTGTAGTAGCTCCAAAATCAAGGATCCCTCTGTAAACCTTCCCAAACCCGCCCTGTCCAATGACCAATTCATCTTGAAAGTTGAATGTGGCCCACTGGATATCACGAAGTGAAAAGCGTCGACATAATTTTTGGAAAGACAATGATAACTGGTTGGTTTGCTCAGTAAATTTTGCTTCTTGGAGTTGTTGAAGCTTATAAACCAAAATATTCAATAGAGTGATCAGAATTATCACTCCATTCGAATTTTGAGTCATTGGAACGGATGTTGAAGGCGGACTAGGAACTGGGAAGATTGTTGTCAAACAAGAAAGTAATTGTCGGAAATATTATTAACAGGGAGGCAAGGTAGTAGTTTATAGCAAGAACTAACTCAGATCAAAAAGAAAGTAACATAAATCCCAATTTAGAATATAGAAGAACATATTCTCAAAAAGATTTCAAGATCCACAAACATGAAACCAAATTTTGCTTGGTGCAATCTAATGCCAACATTACGCGGAGTTGACTTGACTTACTGCTCGATGTTCATTCGAGGAACTACTAATAAAAGACCACCACAACCAACGCTAGAGAAACTAATGGCATACTTTTTTCTTTTTTTTTTTTTTTTGAGGAAAAATTGAATTTCATTACCGGAGATCAAAGCTTAAAGCATTACAAATAAAAAAAGGAAGGGGAATATAGCCCCATTCCTAGACATCAGATATAAAATTCGAAGCACTAACTAAGAAATGTGCAACAGAATTCGCTGAGCTCCTAACAAAATAGATACTAATGGCATACTTGAAATTTAAAACTTCAGAGGGAAAAAAAGAATACTGTATAATCAGTCTATCAACTTTTTACAACTTTGTTGGTAAATTTTTTATTTTTTATTTTTTATTTTTTTTTACCAACCAAGTGAACTAAAAAACTTTACCAACGGAGTAACCATCAAATTCAATTCCGACAAAAAATAAATAACAGGATTTAAAGTTTAAATTTTCGGAAAGAAAAACAAAACAAAACGCAATAACAGAACTTCAATACCCGAAATTGCCGCGGCGAGGGCTTATCTCCGACGGCAAAACAAGAAGTGCTACAACTAATCGGCGATAAATTATGAAATTCCGCACAGAGCTTACTCATCACTGGGAGCTTCATAATCGGGTTAAGAGCTCCGCTCAGGATGCGACCTTACTGTTTAGTGTGCTCTCCAAATTCAAACTAAAAGATTATATTGTTAAATTATAAATACCCTTTATCATCTTACTTAAAAAAAGAAAAAAGAAGTCTTGTTTCATTATTCATTAAGTCTACACGGACAGGAATTTCCGACCGTGGATCCCCTAGCCCACTTTTCTTTAATCAACAAACAAGTTTTCTTCCAAATTTTGTACAGTTTTTGTACAATAATTTTTATACTTTTAATACAATAATTTTTATACTTTTTGTATAATAATTTTTTTGTACAATATTTTTTTATAATTTTTGTACAATTATTTTTTTATACTTTTTCTACAATAATTTTTTTGTACAATATTTTTTTATAATTTTTGTACAGTTATTTTTTTATACAGTTTTTGTACAATAATTTTTTATACTTTTTGTACGCTAATTTTTATACTTTTTGCACAATATTTTTTTATAATTTTTGTATAATTATTTTTTTATACAGTTTTTGTACAATAATTTTTATACTTTTTGTATATTTTTTTTCTTTAATTTTTTTTTGTACAGTATATAAATTCGTAGGTCAAAGTATACTAACTATTTCATTTATCAAATATTCCAAATGATGTAACTTGCTGATGAAATCAACAAATAAAAATTACATCATTTGGATGTGTACAAATAGTATAAAAATTATTGTGCAAAAACTCTGCAAAAAAATTATTATAAAAATATTATACACAAAAATTATTGTACAAAAAGTATAAAAATTATTGTACAAAAAGTTTAAAAACTATTACACAAAATCTGTACAAAATTTGGAACAAATCAGTATAGAATTATTGCTTGTTTGTTGATTGGTGGAAAGTGGGCTAGGGACCCACGGTCGAAATTTTCGGTCGGAAATTCCTGTCCATGTAGGACGACTCTTGATTATTATGTGTTTAAAACGAGATCAACTGCAATTAAAAACTGTTTTAATTAAAAGAAATTCAATATGAAAACTAATATTTTTACATGAATTTTTAATATTTTTATATGTAAATCGTCATTATAGATCTTATAACGATATTTTCACCGTCGCTATACATTTATATCGATACTTTTTATAGTAAAAATATCAAAAAATTATGTGAAAATATCAATTTCGTTCAATTAACATACCAGATAGGCTATTCCAGCCATTATCATGCATTGTTTTTTTTAATCACTTTAGATGCTCAACTCTACTAATAAAAAAAATATTTCCAATTAATAATATCAAAAAGTGTTTGACATCATTTTTATTTATAAGTCAAAAATTACGTTAAAATAAGTTGTGAATGTGTTTGTCTAAAATAACTTATAAATTAAATAAATTGTAAAGAAAACTAAAATAAGGGTAAAACAGTTATTACATTTGGTCAAATATATGTATTTTAAAATAAATAAAAAATTATTACTTCTCAAAAATAACTTATAAATTAATTTATAAATTACAAAATAAGTCACACGAACACCCAAATAGTAAAAAAAGTATTTCCTTTGATCAACTTGCCCTAAAAGGCTCGAGAATATGGGATTGATTCCTTCGTTATAGATATTTTTAACGACCGACACAATTATTTATTACTTTTTTTTATTTTATATTACATAATTATTATTAATTTTTTAAAATTAATTTGATATATTTTTAAATTTAAAATTATTATGAGATAAATTTATTAAAATAATTATTTTTACAATAAATAATACTTTTTAAATAATTTATAATATTTAGTATTGTATTGACTAAAATAAAAAGAATTTATATCTCTTTAAAAATATCTTAAAAAGGCCGCATAACCGTAAACCCTCCTAAAAATGCTTTCTAGATCTAATTTAGTTTAACTCAAATTATTTATATGTGTCCAATTTATTTATAATATTTATTTTACCTCAAATTTTTATAGAATGCAGTGATTTAAGTATAATTTGAATACATATAAAAAACAGATTATACAGTTTGTACAATCTTATTTTTTATATTTATTTAAATCATACATAAATTACTATCATACCTAAATTACTAAATTCTATAAAAATTTGAGTTAAAAAAAATATTATAATTTTTTTGAGAATCAAAAGAAAAAAAAATTATAAAGCTAGACCGGTCTCTAATTCCCGATCCTTAGAATTTTTGTCCTTAAAATGCTTTCTAGATCCAAATTTTGGGTATTTCGTATTTAATTTGTTAAACATAATATTTGTATGATTATTCTTAGTTAATTAAATATAATATTTGTACGACTAAATATGTACGGTAGAATTTAGATAGATGTACTGGAAATGGAAGACAAGCAACAAGAAAGCGCTGTCGTATTTTTGGTTTTGTGCCACGTTTCATAAATTGCCACCTACCACTATATATAGCTTGAGTTCACATCTTGTTCATAAATTAGCCGACTACTTCTTTTGATCCAAATTTCAATACTCCAACTGCATCCATGGCTTGCTCCCAAAGTTATTTCTTTCTCTCTCTTCTTCTTTTCTTCACTCTCTGCATCAATCACACTGCCATGTGCGATGGTATGTATTTTCTTGATTATACACCTTTCATTTCTTGATTTCAGGTGACTTTTTCTTATATTTTTTTAATTTGTTTGATCACTTGTTTGTACTCTTATTATGTTTTTGTGTTCATATGTTCTGATCAAGTGTTTTGCTTCATGGGCTTTGGTGTATTGCTCATTTCAAGCTGCCAATAGTATCACAGTTGGGATTAAGATCTAGTTTCTTTTTTTTATTACCTTTATAGTAGTACTTCATTATGCAGTTTTGTAGATGGGGTTTTCAGTTAATGAATGGGTGATCTGAGTATGGAATTCCTTGAGCTGGTGGGTATGTTAAAATTGGATGGGGATTTTGTTTTTTAAGCTTGGATCTGCCTGTTTCTTCTTTCCCAGATGCTCTCTATCTCCTTATTTTTTTCCTAATTTCGGGTAAATTGGGTTTGATGGAATGTGATTTGAGTGTGTGCCTACTACTGCCTGTGAGATTAATTACTAAATTTAGGCTGCCAAACTCTACTAAATATTTGCATTTTAGATTCGCAGGGGGGGTATATATTTCGTGCTAGTAATATCCAAATGCAATTAATAATGCATTTTATGCTCTTTATGACCAATTAAACTAATGAAATCAAGGATATTAGTCGTCAAAGTAATCCGTTGCCATGGGTGAATTTGAGGATCTCAATGCAAGGGGAAAACTAAATATTATGGCATTTGATTTTCAACAATATTTGTTGGAGAAGGGTTTCATGATCCTGGGTGGAGGTTCTTTGACTACTTCATTTTGTACCACGTTCTTTGATAATTCTAGTTATAGGGTGAATGATTAGTTTGAATTCATTTCAAAAAGATTGACCATGTCTTACCTTTTCGGAACTTTTATAGTTTCTGAAGACATGAGCTGCCTCTTTATTGAAGTATGTATGGTATGGTATGGTATATAATTGTACACATATTTTTCCTTGGAAATGTAAATTTGGTTCTCCTCATAAAGTAAAGATAATTCAATTGCATAGCACACAGAAAAGGGTGTATAATTTCATCCATTGCATAATCTCAAATCAGGACAAATACTACTATTTTACCAACCATTCTTTTATTATGTATTTGCATTAATTTTGTTCTTCATCATTCTCAATCAGATGAGGAAGAAAATCTTCTTCGAGGCATCAACAACTATAGGGCAACTCTAAATTTGTCGGCTCTAACGGAGAATGATAAAGCAGAGTGCCTCGCTGACGAAATAGCAGATGAGTTCAAAAATAAACCCTGTACAAACACCACAGGTGCCAACACAGTACCAGGAACCGAGCCTCAGTTCTCAGATTACCCAAACCTTCTAGCCAAATGCAAGTTAAATGTGACCACAACAAGGGATGGGGCCATATTGCCTGCTTGTGTTCCCAACCTTGTTCAGGATGTTGTCCTCACCAACTATACACAATCTCAATACGCGGGTTCTCTCAATGACTCGAAGTACACTGGAATTGGGATTGGCTCCGACGATAACTGGATTGTCGTCATTTTGACCACAAACACGTCTACTGGGGGCTTTGCTGTTGGTTCTTCCGATTCAGACAATTTCGGTTCCAAGCTTAGTCCAGTTCACCCTATGCTGTTCTTATTGATGGGGCTTCTCTTCTTGATGGGAGCCAATTAAGCAAGTGCATTTTCAAACTCTTTTATGCTGGACTTGTATGGTCTTGTTATATGGAGTTGTTGATACTATTCTAGTGGAGGCCAAATAACTCAGTTACCGGGATATGCTCTCACGAAAATAGTTGAAACTCAAAGCTGTCTGTGCCTACCTTGGTGCAATATAGATTTATATCCATAAGTAGCTGAATTTCGTACGGATTTTGTTTCATTTTATAGCAGTTATCTTTTTGAATTTGATGTATGGAGGTGAAACCTGGAGTAAATAATATCGATCTTGGAGTATGGAATTATATGTCAAATCTTATTTATAATACTTAAGAGTAGCTGAATTGGCTGTGTTGAAACTTGGAAAGCATCTCAATCACTGTAAGAAATTCCTTGGATCCTTGTTTGGACATGGATTTCAACCGTTTAATAGCAACTGTACTAACTCCAAAATCATAGATCCCTTTGTAAATCTATTGGAATTCATAGTGAAAGTTGGACGTGGCCAACTGGATATCGCGAAAGTTTGATTCGAGCTCGATTCGAAATATAAACGATTTAAATATAAGAAAATTTTAAAATTTAATAAATTATTCGAACTTTTTCAAGTTGTAATTTTCTATTGATACTAGAATCATATTCGCTAAAAAAATTCAAATTGCTCGGGTTCAATTCGAGATCGTACTTGACTCGGTAGTTAAACGAGCATCAATCAAACTTTATTTCATACTCAATAAATTTTATGAATTAAATTTGAGCAACTCAATACTCGGCTCGAGGTTCATTAATGTTAGATATTCTCAAATTTGAAAAGTATATAATAAATATATTATATGCTGCAATTAAAATCAACAGATGTATTAGTTCAATTGGTTTGGTTTGAAAGATTATAACTACTTGAACAAGAGAGATCTATTCGGACAAGAGATGTATTGATTCGGGGCTAAGAAGCAATTGAATCAATACAATAGTTCGGAATGAAACAATTGCATCGATGCAATGGTTCAAATTAATAAGACCATTGGATGAATTATTACATTGATTCAACATATCCTTTCAAAAGAACATATCTCTAATATTTAAATATATTTTTAAATGGATGTATCTCTTCAAAAGGATATGTATTTCTTTAGAATGGTACTTGGAAACTATAAATAGATTATAAATTGACTCAAGTTTGGTACTTAAAATCATTCCAAATTCTTCTCAAATTCTTAGAAAAATATAAATTCTAATATTTTTCTTGCTATAATTTTCTTCTCTCTCATTGCATTTGATTTGTTTCTACAACAAATTATAGTACAAAGTAAAATATGGGTCTGTCTTATCTTGAGAGACTAATTCAGGACAAATATAGTTTTAAGGAAAGAGTTATTAACTATTCGATTATTCTACATCAAATTACGAAGCGGGTTGCAGCAATTAACTGGTTGGTTTGCTGAGTAAATTTTGCTTCTTGAAGTTGTTGAAGCTTATAAACCAAAATATTCAATAGAGTGATCAGAATTATCACTCCATCCGAATTTGAGTCATTCAATAGAGTAATAATTTATATTTAAAATTAATTTTTAATTATACATAGATATTAATTAGCCTAATCAGCGAGTCCGCCTCATATTTATATGTCTTTGCATATAAACGTATCCATTTTCAAAAAGAAAAACAGAGACAGCTGCGGCGATTAATAAAGCAGGCGTCTTTCTTTATGCCGTAAAAGATAATAAGAAGAAAAAAACAGAGACTATTCGCATACATACTAATCAACATTTTAATAATCAATCGTTTTTTATGCTCCGTTTATCCGTATAGTTTAATATATTTTAATTTAATCTTTAGTCGTAATAACTTGTTCCACCACCGCTTAACTGCATAAGCACATATTAAATCATGTACTCGATTTTCAAATCTTTGTCATAAGAGGAAAAAAAAACAGAGACTGTTAAAAGTTCGAGAAGATGGGAGTGATTCGTTCATTACGGATATATTTAACATCCATAACAGCGACATAATTATGTATTTGTATGGCTTAAATATGTACGGAAGAATGGAGAATAGATGTATAGAAGATGGAACAAAAACAACAAGGCGCTGTCGTATTATTGGGAGTATTGCGCCACGTTTCATAAATTGCCTACCACTATATATAGCTTAGTTGAGTTCTCATCTTTTTCATAAATTAGCCCAGTACGTTTCTTCACCCAAATTTCAATCCTCCAACTGTTCATCCATGGGTTGCTCCCATGCTTATTTCTTTCTGCATTCTCTGCATCAATCATACCGCCATGTGCGATGGTATGTGTTTTCTTGATTATACACCTTTCATTTCTTGATTTCACCCGACTTTTTCTATCCGTCTTATAATTTCTTTTTTGATCTCTAGTTTGTACTCTTATTATATTTTTGTGTTCATATGTTCTGATCAAGTGTTTTGCTTCATGGGTCTTGGCGTATTGCTCATTTCAAGCTGCAAATCATATCACAGTTGGGGTTATGATCTGGGTTTTAGTACTTCATTATGTGGTTTTGTGGGTTTGTGTGTGCCTACTGCCTATGACATTAATTACTAAATTTTGTTCTTCATCATTCTCAATCAGACGAGGAAGAAACTCTTATTCGGGGCATCAACAGCTATAGGGCAAATATAAATTTGCCAGCTCTAACAGAGAATGATAAAGCAGAGTGCCTCGCTGAAGAAATTGCAGACCAGTTCAAAAATCAACCCTGCACAAACACCACAGTTGCCAACACAGTACCAGGAACCGAGCCTCAGTTCTCTGACTACCCAAACCTTGAAGCCAAATGCAAGTTAAATGTGAGCACAACAAGGGATGGGGTCCTATTGCCTGCTTGTGTTCCCAACCTTGTTCCAGGTGTTGTCCTCACCAACTATACACAATCTAAATACTCGGGTTCTCTCAAAGTACACTGGAATTGGGATTGGCTCCGATGATAACTGGATTGTTGTCATTTTGACCACAAAAACGTCTACTGAGGGATTTGCTGTTGGTTCTTCCGATTCAGAGAATTTAGATTCCAAGCTTAGCCCAGTTCACCCTATGCTGTTCTTATTGATGGGACTTCTCTTCTTGATGGGAACCAATTAACCAAGTGCATTCAAACTCTTTTACGTTGGACTTGTATGGTCTTGTTATATGTTACATGGAGTTGTTGATACTATTCTAGTGGAGTTGTTACATTTTCAGTCTCCATTTCTGAAAGTTAGAATTGCAAACTGATTCAGGTCCCAAGTCTGAATCTAATTGAGGAGGCTCTATTAGTAGCAACGGAACCATATAGTAATATAAACTGTCAATCTACAAAACTGAATAAAAATTATGGTAATTAGATACTGTGAATGGACTGACTTGGACCTTACCAGGTTATCAAGTAGATACCAGCCAGATAACATTTTCAATTTGATGCAATCATGCAAAGAAAGGTCATTAGCAAAACATGTAGTTGATTACCCAAAAAACACACCAAACAACACACCAAACAACTAATTTACACTTGCCAATTAGGTTGAGAAATGCATTGTCCAAGCAATAAATGACATTGCCATAAATTTTAAGGGGGTCTCAAATTTTTTGTCTCTAAAAGTGTGTCAAGATCTCATGAAATTGGCTAGGCAATAAATTATTATTAAAATATTTTATGCCACATCATTTGAGACCACATTACTCGTACCTAAATGCACTTGCTCTAAAAGTAAAATTTACTTCAGTATATCTGGACTTATTTAAGAATGCCATTTTTAACACCTTTAGTTACCTGGAAATAGCATAATAACAACCAAATCACAAGACAAGTGCAAATGGAGTAAAGGAACTTTATAAGAAAAGAAGCTTCATCTCAAGTACTTGACAAAGATGTGTACCAGCCAAGGCCCAAAAACTGGTGTTTGTTTGACCCAGCAAACTCGGCATTATGAAAAAACAAAAGGAGAAGGGCGTGGGGTAGCTACAGGAGGGGAGGGGGTTTGGATGATAATGAATAATGTTTGGCCACAGCCTCCACTCACACTGTTGAAATTTGCCACAATATCATTCCACATTATGCAGATCTCCTAGAGCCTCCTTATTTACAAGGAAACCATGAAAGAAATCCACCATTATTTTCACAAATTTAAGAGCTCTTCAATCTGGTCCTGGTTACAAACAAAGACCTCCGAATTGCTAATAGCAGTACCCATGTGCTCTTTGTTATCTTCTCCTTTATCATTAAGAGCAATGCTGAGCTCAGCACTGTCTTCAGGATCTGGGCGTCCAAGCCTTTAAAGAATCCTAATAGGCCTTCCCTTTTCCATATGGCACAGAGAGCACCATACAATGTTTTATGGGATTTCATTTTAGCCTCGTCTTTTACGTCTTCTTTTGATTCAGCAGATTGAATCATCACCTTACACCTGTCCAAGTTTCACATATTTAAAAAAAAAAACATGTGAATTTCCCAAGGCATGTTCTATATTCGTATGCCAATATGTATAAATACCTCCAAAATTCAACATGTGAAAATAAAAGGGACTAACTCCCTTTTTATTATGTTCTTGAAACCACTTACGTGTCATGAAACACGGGGAACAACAAGTAACTTGATCAGAGAAAGGAAAAAGAAGAAATATTGACCTGATTGCAGGGTATGTTAAGCAGGTGGCAACACATTTTGAGACAGCACCCAACATAAAAGCAGAAAATGCAGAAAGAGCTTGTGGAGATGATTCTGCACCTTTATTATTGCTCTGCTGTCCCTTCAGTACTCTTAGTTTCAACTGATCAAACACAGTGTACTGCATGCAATAGAAAGTTCTGGTTAAAACTTGATTTAATCATCTTTTAGAAGCAAATCTAATTTCTTCCAGTTCTTAAGATTCAAAGCATAGTTATACAGGCTGAAAATTACCATCAAAATCTATATGTCGAAGTTCATTAAAACAACCACAAATAGAACCTTCATACAAGAAAGTATGATCAAGTACCTGGATGGATGGATTTGTTGTCAAAAGAAGAGATATGCCTAGACCATCAAATGCCTCCCTCCAACTGCCCTCTGAGAGGGTTTTCCACAGCCCTTTGGACTTCCCAAATTCACTTGTTTGCATCCTTGACGAAGCTGTATCCAGAGGCTGAAATGATAAACTCAGATTTAGCTAATTCAACTTCAGGAATAGTTAGTGAAGGCCACATGGAATAAAAACTACGAATTTTTTTAAACATGACTGACCTGGGTTATAATGACAGTACAAGCTCCAGCAGCAGCAGCAACAATCAAGTTAGCTTTTGTTCCCATAGATTTGGATCCACTTTTGACCAAGTAGAGCCTCTTAAAGAAGCTGTATCCATAGAAGTAGACAAACTGCGAGATAAAAGACTGCAGGTTTTTTGTCCCGAGACCTTGGTACAAAGAAAGAACTTGACCATTAGAAACTGCCTCCCATAGAACATCAGAAAGGTTCCTGGCATAAACCAAAGAGTGAATTAGATTACACACATCAAAAGCAAGTCCTGTTTTCACAATTTGCTTCACTTAAGGCACAATTGCAACATAGCCAATCGTGTAAACATTTGAAGCATTACTTGCCGAGAATCATTGCTAGGACTCCTTAGAAATCTATCCCATCCTTCCTTTTCGGCAAGAAGGGCTAATTACCCCTCGACCCTCACCCAACCTTCCATATATAAGTCCCAAAACAGTAGAAAGATTTCCAAGATCACCCCTCGGCCCTCACCTCACACCATACTTCTATAATAAAATGAATAACATTGGAGAATTCTTTTTCTCAAGCAACCGGAAGGCATGTAGTGGCTCTCAATCTAAATTCAACACATAAACGGAAACAAGAAAGGTAACTGATGCAGTAGAAAACATGTAGTTGACATCAAATCGTTGGGATTCGACACTAAATGAGTTGAGCTGAGCAGTGTTGGGAATGAGTTACACATAATCCTATTATCGCATAATAATTGACAGGAGAGTTAATTCAAAACCAGATCACTGGGAATTCTATAATGCACACACACTTACATAAAGCACAAAGCTTTCTATTAAGTCTAAAAATTAAAAATTACCAGCAGCAGCAACAACAAGAATGATTCTTTCACCAAAGATTTCAATCACTCCAGACCAACAACTTCGCAGAAGTCGCCAAGTATAATACATATTTCTTGTATTCAAAAAACACCCAACTTCATTTTAAAATTTTAACTGGTTACTCATAAAAAAAATAAAAAATAAAAATCCATCAACATTTTTATCATCATTCATCACCCACTTGTATATATGATTTTTTTAATTTAAAATAAAAATAAAAATAAAAAAAGCTCTCGTAGTTTACTGAGAAAGATGAGCATAAATTCTTAAACCAGATCCAAATCAACCCAATAATTCACATAAAAAGGTGAAAGAATTTGTCCAATATAATACATGATCAGGCATAAGAGGTAATTTATAAAGAAAGAAACCTGTATTTGACTTGGTGATTATCAGCCCCTCGAACTTCGGCTTGGTATTTGGTCTTGCAGGTATCTAAAGGGTATAATACGGTAGTGCTGACCAGAGCTCCGATTGCCCCCGACGTTGCCTCCGCCACCGATTCCATATCAAACGCCATAATCTCTCCCTCTTTCTTTTTCCTCCTAATCCTATGTACTAGTAAAATTCAACTAAATTCTATGTATCAAATCACTAAAATTCTAGAGCCGTGAAGAGACTACCAGCACAGTTTGGTTGATTGTAGGAGGAGGGGAATTTAATTGAAACCAATTTCTTCAGTTGTTTGATGACTTTTTGGGTAATTCCACGTACAGTGGAGTATTATATATATATATATATATATATATATCGTATGCATTGGGAGTCGGAAAACGTGAACAAATGGCCTTTTTTTTAATCTGTCCTAGTACTGGTTTGGGAACGGATCGGACGAGTCAGCCCGCCTCAGTTGACCCGTCAAACTATGGGAGCATAGGTGTTTTTCACGGGCAAGCTAAATATAACGATTTCCGTTAGTCGGTTGTTGGCGCTCCGACCATTTTTAAATCGTCCTACTCTTAAGTTTTACTCATGCATTCCATAATAATTGTCTTTTTAATTTTATGAACATAAATTAAAAAAGTTATTTAATATTATTATTTATTAATTAAAAAGAGAATTTCTTAACATGTGCCTTAAGAGCACATGCTAAGCACATAATTTAAGAGAATATTCTCTTGAATTGTGTGTATATTCTCTTGAATTTGGTGCAAATACATAAATCAAGAGAATATACACATAATTCAAGAGAATATTCTCTTGAACTGTGTGATTAGCATGTGCCCTTAGGGCACATGTTAAGAGGACCCAATTAAAATTTGTGTAAAATTCTATCACTACCCCTTTATGAGAAGTTGAAAACTATTAATACAAAAGAGAGAATTTTTTGAGACAATGAGAGAAGGTAGGGGTCATATAAGAAAGTAAATAATTTATTCTCCTAGAAAATTATAAACGATAAATAAATTGATTTTTTTTTTTTTTTTAAAACGACAGTTATTATAAAATGGAGGAAGTAATAAAGAACAATTTGAAATATAAAAATCAAGACGTTCAAATTAAAATGTAAATTTATATTTCTCCCGTTCTAAGATTTTTTTTTTTCAATATTTTTATTTTTTTGTACTTATATTTTAAAATAGAGAGTAACTATGGTTAAACATAGTATTCTTTTCTCAAAGTAAATGAGTCTATATCTCCTTACAATTAATATTGCTTTATCAATCTTTAAAAACACATAATTTTAAAATTATACGATAATTTATTTTTTGACGTAAATTTTAGTGATATTTTTGGAGAAATTATGTAGAAATAAGAGAAAATAAACAGATACATAGAAAAAGTAATTTTTTTTATTGAAATGGAATTAGGAGATAAAATTAATAAATTAATTAATTAACAACTTCAAGAAAATAGATAAACTTTCTCTTCCATCGTTATAAAATAGATAAAATAAATTAAGCTAATTTGAATTTACCTTTTATAGTTTGACAATTAAATTTTAAAAGCAAAAGGTTTATTTTTGAAAAACAGACCCCACAAACTTTTCCCTCTCTCTCTCCTCTTCACTAGTCAATTATCAGTGCTTACTCTCCAGTCTCCAGTCTCCAGTCTCCATCAAAAATGAGAACCAGAGGACCCTAATTACTACTGTAGATTTCCTTTTCCCCCAGCAGGCAAAAGTTTCCAACCAATTCATCGGCTCAGTCCGCCGGTCTCTGGTCTTCAAACCTTATAATGATGATGGCAGTAGTTTTGGAGGATTCGTCGATAAGATCGGCTCCAGCATCCGGAAATCGAGAATCGGGCTGTTTGCTAAGCCTACGGTTCCAGCACTGCCTCCTCCAGTTGCGAAGTCAGGTTCCGGCACGGCCAAAAGAGACGATGCTCCAGCGATCCGGTGGCGGAAAGGGGAATTGATTGGCTCCGGTGCTTTTGGCCGGGTTTATATGGGGATGAATCTTGATTCTGGAGAGCTCCTTGCTGTAAAACAGGTCAATTTTTGTAATTGGGTGTTTCTTTAGCTGATTTTCGTTTTGGGTTGTGTTAAAGCTTTGATTTTGATGTTGTTGGGTTGTGCAGGTTTCAATTGCTGCAAATACTGCTTCAAAGGAGAAAACACAGGTAGGGATTTTTGTTAGTCTCTACTACCATCTGTGTTCTCAATTCACTATGTATGACATTTAAACTTTTGAATGATTAAAAAAGGAATCTTTTTGGAAAATGAGTTTTATTTGGTTGCACCTAAACCATACTATGCAATTGGAATTGGTTGCCTGTTGCTATTCTAGCCAATTTGAACTTGCTTGGCATGCTGGTTCATTTTATCATACTTTTACATAGATCAGTTAGATAAAGTTTTAGTGCATGGTATTAATAATTTTATAACCTTTTGCTTTTAACTTATTCTCATAGTAACAAAATTTGACTCAATTAACATGTTGGTCTGTTGATAGGCTCACATTCGAGAGCTTGAGGAGGAAGTGAAGCTATTAAAGAATCTCTCACATCCAAACATTGTCGTGAGTATGTGTTGTTATTTTTTTTAATTGTGTGGAAGCAATATTATGTATCTGAGAATATTTTTATTTTCTAGAGATATTTGGGAACTGCAAGAGAGAAGGAATCATTGAATATTTTGTTGGAGTTTGTTCCGGGTGGATCAATATCGTCACTCCTTGGGAAATTTGGGTCTTTCCCCGAGCCTGTAAGTGATGCAATTTGTTCAATATATTGAAATTAAGTATTTAAGTAGTGAATTTGTAGAAGTTAAATAATGTTGGTGAATTGGCGTTTGTTTGGCTGCATATGACTATGTTTGTTGGTTGATAAATTTTGAGCTTGTTGCTGAGTCTGATATGAAGATCATGATATCCATGAAATAGCAGCTGTCCTAAACCTAGACTTCTAATATTATACATTAACATTATGCATTGTATCTCTATGCTATTACTCCCACCTTTATTTCATTTGCTAGGAACTCTTGACAGTTTCCTTGTAACTGTATGGTGAGCAGGTTTTGAAAATGTACACAAAACAGTTGTTGCTGGGCTTGGAATACCTTCACAAAAATGGTATCATGCACAGAGATATCAAGGAACTTTTGGCTTTCTGCAATTTTTAATTATCAGGCAAAAGGTTTCACCATGTTGATCCTCTCTCTATCTGTCATATATTTGTTTCTATCTATAATGCATATGCTTTATTCAGGGGGCAAATATTCTTGTTGATAATAAGGGGCGCATCAAACTTGCTGACTTTGGTGCATCTAAGAAAGTTGTCGAATTAGTATGAACTTGTTTGTTAAAGTTTCTTTTCATTTTATATTTCCTTACAAAATTTTTCCTTAGTTTCATGTGCGATATCATTTGCTGTTGAAATTGCATCATGACCATGGTTTATATGTTGCTACAGGCTACAATGACCGGTACCAAATCAATGAAGGGTACTCCATATTGGATGGCTCCTGAAGTTATTCTCCAAACTGGGCATAGCTTGTTAGTACTTTACTATTTTATACAACTCAATTCTTGTAGCAGACTAATTATAGTTTCTTTCCTAATGTGATACTTGCACATATATTGTAACTTGTTAGTACCTTTTTCTTGGGTCATGCTTTGATTAAAGTAAAAGAGAAAACATTCTTAATTCTTCTGGAGCCAAATCTGAAAATATTTTTATATAGAAACATTAAAGTCTTTTTTTTACCCCATAATTCATTGTAACAAAAACAGAAACAAACACTGTAACACAAAATGCGATGTGGCTTTAAGTATTGTCTGTTGAGATACTTATTTCCACTTTATGTTTTGTACTATGTATAAGTTATCCACTGCAGATCCTTGCAATTCTTCCCAAATAAGAAACTATGACTAAAGTTCATAGATATTTATGCGTGTGTATTATATGCAAATATTCTGCATTATGTTTTTTATTGTTAAAAAATGAACACTGAAGCGCTGTAGTGCAGAAAATATCATCTGTTGTTGAAGTAGACCTATGACTAATGTATTTCTACCGTGCATGTTTCATCTCTAGGCAACTCAAAAATGTGCATTATATGCTTTCTTTGTACCACTTCAGCATATTTGGTTACTTTCTAGTACATTATATGCTTTCTTTGTATTATCTTAGTGTGGGCTATGTCATTATCTGATGGATTTAATGTATTGTCGCGCTCCATGTTTTGCGATCAATTGATCTCATTACTTTCGATATATATTCCAGCTCTGCTGACATATGGAGTGTTGGATGCACTGTTATTGAGATGGCTACTGGAAAGCCTCCTTGGAACCAGCAATATCAAGAAGTACATGCAGGAAAAACCTTCTCTAAATAGATTATAGCCTTGTTAACGCATTTCATGTCTGATTGACATGAATTTTAGGAATTCGTATTATATCATCCCACTTGCTAGTGAACTAAGTATTATTTTTCCTTTCAGGTTGCCGCTCTCTTCCATATAGGGACAACTAAATCTCATCCGGCCATCCCAGATCATCTTTTCTGCTGAGGCTAAGGATTTTCTGTTAAAATGTTTACACAAGTATTCACAATTTTTTGTTTTCTAGTAGTGTTACACATTTTATTAAATTTAATAAACATCTGAATTGATGTGGATGTTGGACGAAATCCCTTAACTCAAAACTTTTCAAAGGTTTTCTTTCTTTCTTTATTTTCTATCTGCCTTTTGAATATAAAATTAAGTCATGCAACCTTCTTTTCCTTTTCTAAGAATTAGTTTTAGGGGTGTATTTGCCTTCAAACAAAAAAATTCTTGAAATAATTACTTACACGGGGTTTGTTTGCCTTTTAAGAATATAACTATTGAAATAATTACTTACAGGGGTCTGTTTGCTTTTAAAGAAAACGTCTCTACAAGGATCTGTTTATTTGAAAGTACTGAAAAAAGATATATACAGTGACTAACATGTTTGTAGCTAATGGCTGTCATCTAGTTCATTGTTACGCCTTCATTCTTTTCCCCATTAGAATAGTTACCAAGGTTGGTTTGAGATGTGGTGGGACTTGAATCATATATAAAGCTATGAAGAGATGCTCTATAATTGATTTTTTAACACTTTCTTTAACCAATGTGGTTTAGGGAACCAGACTTCAGGCCTACTGCATCAGATTTGTTGCAGGTACTTCCGAATTCCGTGCTGTTTTCACATACTAAGCACCAATGTTTGTTGTGTTTGGTAGATAGTTGCTAAGCTCTATGTTAGGATGCTTCATTCTTTTGCAACATTTCAAATGCAAAAGTCCTTTTTTTTTAATATTACTAATGTATTCTTGTATCTGCTCATTATCTGCAGCATCCTTTTGTTACTGGAGAATATCATTATCTGCAGCATCCTTTTGTTACTGGAGAATATCAGGAAGCCCAACCTCTCGCGCTTCAGTTCTGGTCTGTATAGCATTCTCAAAATTTCAAATCCGTAGCTTTACCTTCGGATTTCTTGTGTAAATCATAGTATTCTTGCAATCAGCAGGACAATTCTGGAAATCATATGGAAACATCTAGGTCGGGCATTACAAATTTGTAAGCTTTCATTTAATGACTTTTGATGTTCTTAAAATTTATCATCTGTTTGCTAAATTACTCATTTAAGAAGGTGTGTGGATGCTGCAGCCTGAACCCTAAAATCAGGCCAACTGGCACAGGTTTGAAGGAGGTTCATGATGTAGGCAGTGTGAGGTGCTCGACTATATATCCTGAAATTTTTTCCGGAAGAGGACCCATATGGGGATCTGGCAGTTACGATGATGATATGTGTCAGATAGACGATGAAGATGATTTAGTTACTGTGGCACCAGTGAAGTACAGTTCTTCTTTACTTTCTGCTGATTTCAATAAGGTAAGAAATTACCTTTATGTCCTTGCTTTGATATGATATTATCCTGTTCTTTATCCAATAACTAAGAGTTGCATTTATTGGACATGCAAGTTTGATGATAGTCCAGCATTGGAGAAAAGTGGCATGAAAATATTTTCAAGTGAAACTACAAATAATCCTGCTGAAAGCCCTGGAGAATCTGGTAATGGGGATAATGACTTCACATTCCCAAGTGGGCCTGAAACAGTAGAGGATGATGATGAAGTTACTGAATTGAAAATTTGAGCGTTCCTGGATGAAAAGGTGTTACTTTACTTGCGCTAAAATTTCTCCTTTTTCTTTTTCTTTCTGTGAACATATGATGAGAACGAGTCACCATTTATATTTATATTTGCATTGTGCTATATTATGGTAGAAGCCTTACCCGTTTCACTTTCTTTGAAAAACTTTTTCAGGCTTTTGATTTGAAGAAGCTGCAATCACCTCTATATGAAGAGTTCTATAACTCGCTGAACGCTTCCATTCCTTCAAGTGCTGTTGGGACTGAAGATAAAGAAAATATTTCTCATGATTTGAACTTACCTCCTAAAAGCAGGTCACCCAATCGGGCACCTGGCAGAAGACTTTCTCCTGCTGTAGATGCTGCCTATACTGCTAGCCCCAGGAGTTCTTCAAAATGTGTACCAAATGTTGGTAGTTTAGTTAATCAAACTCTGCAGGAAGTTAAGTCACCTTCACATGGTGAGATGAAGGAGGATCTTCTTGATTCTAGGCAAAAGCCAATTAGTCCAAGGTTTGTGAACTGTTATGTGATGTGCTTTTCAGCTTATGATATGACAATGAAATTTATGTTTTTCATTAATAACTTGAGAGTGAAAAATGTTTTCCTTAGCGCAAGCTTCTCTGAGAGACAAAGAGAATGGAAAGAAGAGCTTGAAAGGAAACGAGGTACGTGTTACCTACCAATTTGTGAGAATTGCAGATATATTATCAATTCCATGCCACATTTATGTAAATGTGCTTACTCCTGATGACCCCTCTAAGGTCTGTAGGCAACATCTTTGCAATCCCCACATGGGGCTAACAGCTTTTGTGACCTCCACTAGAGGTCTGCAGTTCACTGTAAGAGATAGTATGAAGCTCCTTTCACATGTTTCCTAAGAACCAAGAAACTTTTTTGTTTTTATTGATACGGTGTTTGTTTATAAGGACGTAGTAAAATCATGAGTTCACTTGAGTTGATTTTATTCTTTGGACACTAAAACTCACTGGATAAAATTAGGCAATTACTTGGTTTCTTGGCTGAATAGTTGCCTTTGGTCTGGGTTCTTCAGTACTCAAACATTTGAAATATCTCATTTAGAAAGTCTCTGACTTATTCTTTTCTTTTAATTTTTTTTTTGGGATTTAGACTACGAATAGATAGCTTCTTCATACTCTTGGTCAAGGTTATCATAAGTAGGACAGCAAAAGAGCCATGCTCAAGCCAAGTAATCAAGTTGTGTTTATGTAACAACCCGGGTCAAATTCCGAGTCCAGAACAAATCTCAAGTCAAATCCCAAGTCCGAATCGAATCAAATCCATCAAAATAAGGCCTTAAATCACTGGCTCAATAGTATCTTCTTGGGTCATCTTAGCCCATTACAGGCTCACCCAAAAGTCATTACTGAAGGTACTATTGGTAATAACTTATTTCCTGCAGACAAATTTTTTCTCTATTTTTCGATGTGGGATTGGGGTGTTATAGTTTAAGCTCGACTTGTTTTTAAATGAACTGAATCCAAGCCAAGCTTTCCTTGAAATTGAGCTGAGCTCAAGCTGTTCATGAGTTCTGTTTTTTTTTTTTTAATTATAAAGGTATAACTTGTTTGGTTTAATTCGTTTGGAGCGTTAGCTAGTGTTTGAACCTCCAAATGCACCACACGGGCGGTGAGTTTGTTGCATTTGTAAGTTAGGTTCAGAGAATGCACTTGTGAACAAACAAGATTCTCAAGTGGGTTTAGCCTCTAAATGGTAAAAGCGCAACAAATGCAGCAAACCAAACATGAAAACGACCTAAAGTTTAGATAACATCATATAAGAATATTATAAACTTGTAATAAAATTAGGGTAATGATATTTGCACTCCAAATTTCCCTATTTGCACTCCATTGTAGAATAAAATTTGCTCTATTTTCAAACTTAAAATGGAGTGAAAATGGAGAAATTTGGAGTCTGTTTATCACTTCCCTAAAATTAAATCATATAATTTCAAATCATTAATATACATGAAATTAATTAATTATAAGAGAATCGTGTTCTAGTAAGTATATTACTCCCTCCGTTTCAAAATATAAGATCATGATTGACTTTTTGAAATCAACTTAAGACATGTTCAAGTTCAAAATTAACATGGATTCCATTAACTTTAGTCAATACAATGACGACTATTGCAAACTAATCTAAAAAGTACTAGTTATTATTTCATAATTTTTAAAGAAGAATCATATCAATTTTGAGTTTAAAAATATTTTTGATTGACTTTCAAAATTCAATAATAATAATAATAATATCCACTAGTTATATGTGATGATATAAACAATTATCCTAAAATAATTTTAGGTTATGAGAATTTAAGTACTTTTTTCAACCACATTTAGACCAGTCACTGGATTAATGTTCCCTTTGAATATATGTATCCTAATTCTGGAATTGTGGAAATGAGGTTGTGCATGCATGGTGACTTGGTAGAGCAGGAAAGTGAAACACTGATTTATAGGCTCTTATGTTCATCAGTTGTACATGGAGGTTATTTGACTTTGATGATATGGATAAGGCTTTGGAACGAACAGTTCGTTTACGAACATATGTAGGGCCAAGTGTTGAAGGTTGTTGATTGGCCCAATTATTTACCATCATATATTCGTAATTAGTGTTTAATATTCTCATCCAATCAACAATCTTCAACACTTGGTCCTACATATGTTCGTAAACGAACTGTTCGTTCCAGAGTCCTATCCTTGATGATATATCTTTTCTTTCTAGATCTTAACAATTGAAACTACTCGTCTTTGCAGAGATGATGCGCCACGCAGGCGTAGTCAACATCATCTCCAACTGTAAGTCGGCAGACAGATCGGAGGAGCACAGACAGATTCTTTAAATTATGATTTCTGAGTGTCTGTATCATGTGTGTGCCATCTTTACCGAAAAGTTATGATTTCCCATCAAAATGTTGATGTACGTATGTACTAGTTCTAGTTTTGGTATATATATATATATATATATATATAAAAGGTGATTCTAGCAACCAACGTCTCAACCGTTGATCAATAACATAGAAGGTTGCGATCTATGTTATTGATCAACGATTAAAATGTTGGTTGCTGAATAGTGAATCTATCAACCGATTGTCATGGGTTGAAATCATATATATATATATATATATATATATATATTTATGTTAGAGAATCTTCAGCAGGCCGTAGAAATATAAATCCTAGACTATATTAATAATTCACGAATATATATTTTATAATTATTTAAATGAATTTATTTTTTAAAATTTTCATAATCATTAATCATGAAGATAAAATATAATGTCCCAAACACAATTTAAAATTTTCATGCATATAATGTCCCAAACACGAATTTTAAAATGAGCAATTAATATATTTGCAACTCCCTTTCAATTATTAGGCACAACAATTTCACAATTTCATGAAGATTAAATAATGCACAACATTAAAATAATAACATTTTCATCACATAATAATATATGTACCCAAACACATAACTCACTATATTTTGTCAAAATAAACATTCATAATTAAAAAAAAAACTCCATTACAATATATTATTCAAAACTATTTAACAATAAGTCAATAATCATAATAACTACATCACCACATAATTATATAATTGCTCAAATACATAAATTATATAAAAAAAATTAAAAATTCACATGCATATATATAAACATATTAATGGTTGATAATTTCTCCTAAAAGTTTAAACTTCTATTTTATATAAATTTATTTTTACAAAATAATTATAATATTTATATATTTATTTATTTAAAATTGAAAAAAATAGCTTACAAAATTGATACTTCAAGTTGACAAGTTGTAGGGAATCGGTTGAAAATCTCTTCTTCTTTCTTTCTATTTACTCTATATTGTTGCTTTAATGGAAGTTAAAACACATGATTGCTAAGGTTGCTAAGGGTTATTATGTTATGAGCGGTAGGGGAGAAGGAAAGAAAATGACTAAATAATAGTGAACCAGTTGCACAAAAGGCACTTAAAAGGAGGGGGAGAGAGGAGTTAATTCGCATGAGCCTGTTGCGGTCAAAGGATGAGCCTTGTACGGTCAAAGGCTGGTCAGTCTGCATTGGGGGCCTGCTGTCAGCAACATTTTTTTTTGCCATGCCGCATGAGGCTCATCCGGCAGGAACATGTTTTAGCTACCAAGATGTTTTCATATGGGTAGTGCTGCCGCATGAGGCTGCTGCGGCAGGCTGTCAATGCCTCACCAAAAATGCAGGTTTAGACTGTCAATGCTGCATCCTCCCCCCCCCCCCCCCCCCCCCCCGCTAACTTAAAAAACTGGACCCCCCCAACCCCCAAACCTAAACTCCCGCCAGCTAATGCAAACCCCCCCCCCCTGCTAATTATTATTTATTATATATCATAATTATTATTTATGATTTTTAATAATTATGATTAAAAAACTAATTATATTTAATAGTCTAAAATAAATATTTTTAAAAAATATTATTTTTAATATTCTAAAATAATTATTATATAATTATTATTATATTATATTATATAATTATTATATATTATATCATATAATTGAGTAGTAGACTATAATTATAGTAGTAGGAGCTTTGCTGCCGCATGAAGCTCCTTCGGCAGGTAGCTTTTTAGTCTTGATAAGGAACAGAAGGTCACACAGCAGGTAGTTACCAAATGGGGAGGAGCCCTTGCTGTGCAAAGGTATATTATAATTATAGTAGTAGGCTATATAGAACAATAGCTTTGCTGCCGCATGAAGCTCCTTCGACAGGCATAATTTTGCTATTTTGCATGGAGGGCAGTAGTGTAATTTTACAGCTGGTTTTTGGCATAGTACCTGCCGCTACAAACTGTAGCGGCAGGGGTAAAATTAACACCATCACAGCCGTTGCTCCTTCTAATCGATGGTTAAAAAGTTGGTTGCTGAACAGTTCTTTGGACAACCGGTTGCCATGGATGTTTACCCTATATATATATATATAGGGTGATTCTAGCAACCAACGTCTCAACCGTTGATCAATAACATAGAAGGTTGCGATCTATGTTATTGATCAACGGCTAAAATGTTGGTTGCTGAATAGTGACTCTATCAACCGATTGTCATGGGTTGAAACCATATATATATATATATATATATATATATATATATATATATATATATATATATATATATATATATATGTTAGAGAATCTCCAGCAGGCCGTAGAAATATAAATTCTAGATTATATTTAGTCTAGGACTTAGATTTCACTCCAGCAGAAGACTAAATATAGTCTATGTAATTTTTCGGTGAGCCAAAAAGACTATATCAAGGAACTAAAATTTGGTGGATTATAATTTTAAATATATTTAAATGAGAGTGTGGAAGAATGATTGGTGGACAATAATTCATTAAATATAATATAATTTTTTTATATTATAGTCTATGAAATAATTTATTTGCTGAAAAAATTAAAAAATTATCTTATAAATTAATGTCATATAGACTAAATATAATTTATAGCATAATCCATCTTTATTGGAGATGCTCTTAAAGAATAAATGTACCTCCCCCAGCTATGCGGTCACCAACAAAAGTAGAACCATTTGATTCGAAAAGAAATAAAAAAAAAAAGGGACCATTTTATCTTGTAAAATAGGGAGTACAATTATATATGTACCCCACGACCTTACTGTTAACCCAAAATTGGATGTAATGCCCATAGCCCACTAGATATCGATCTCTCACATTCATGCCATCTAATGACTATAAACATGTGAATAACGGGAGTGATTAGCATGAAGTTAATTTTGGTCAATTAATTAATATAGTATCGACACGCGGTTGAGAGGTGATCTCTCCCTCTACGTGTCAGCACTGTATTGGTCAATTGACCAACTTACTATGAAGTTAACTTCATGGTAACCGGATTCGTGAATAACCATGTAAATTGTACGACATCCGGGCCTATATGCGATAGTATTAGACCCATGGCCGGACCTACGTACACAAACCCATGGTATTGGGATATACTCCTCATTAATTCTCCTACATATATGAAAAACGTCTTATATTATATAAAAAAAATTCCTTTAAAAAGTCTTATATGACAAAACAATACATCAATACACACCCTACAATGGAGAAAGGGGAAAAATGGAAATAGAAAGATAGAATTGGAAAAATTAACATTTATCTCATTATATTTGTACTACTTTGTTCGATTAAGCTCATTGAATTTTTAATTTTTTCAATTAGCAAATTGAATTAACAAAAAATAATTAATTGGATGGTTCCGTTAAATTAATTGGATGACCGTTTATTTATTATCTATGTGGTTATGAGGGAAAAAATAAATAATCAAAAGAAATGACTAGGAAATCTAAAAAGAGACATCAGAAAAAACTTCACTGGCAAAAAAGTGATAATTGAGAAGAAGAAAAAAGAAAAAATATATTGAGTTGCTCAAATTTGATTTTCAAAATTTATCGAGTATAAAATAAGGTTTGATTGAAAATTGTTTAACTATCGAATTCAGTACCTCGAATCGAAGTCGAGCAGTTTGAGCGAATATAATCCGAGTATCAATAAAAAATTACAATTTGAAAATGTTCGAATAATTTATCGAATTTTAAAATTTGCTCATATTTGAATCATTTATATTTTAAGTCGGGCTCGAATCAAATTTTTAGTCGAACGAATACGAATCGAGTCCCAAGTATTTTGTTCATTTTACAGGATCACATTTACCACTTTCATCCATTACAAATATTCAAAAAGTGTTTAAATTTTTTAGAACTCACCAACCAGCATAGAAAATCTTTCACGTTGTATTTGTCATGAAACAAAGGGAATTTAATTGGATTTTGGTAATCTTTAGGAGCGGAAAAGTTCATCATTATGTAAGTAGTAGGTATGTACATTTCACAAAGCAATGCCCATGTTTGACTTCATAGTTCCATGTTCTACCTGCAACAATCATTCTTTCTCCAATCTCCTCTTTTTTTTTTCTTTGTTCATTTTCAACGCAATTATAAAAGTAGCCGACAAATAATTCTATATGCAATTAACCAGCAAATATTTATGTGCAATTACACCTTTTTTTTGTTGACTTTATCTGCATTGTGTATTACACATATGAGAAAGTCAACGCAATTTTTTTTTGTTAAAACTTTAATTTTAAAAATGTAAATTCTGGAAGTTGAAACTATAAACTTAGGGGCTGTTTGTTTAGGACTGAATATATCTGAATGGTTGAATCAGTCAACCATTAAATGCGTTAGTTTTGAAAAAAAAACGTCTGAATGGCTGAATCGGTCAGATGATTAAACTGAATGGCTAAGTCAAATTTTTTTGGCTCTGAAAAAATTTAAGAAATTTTTTTTAAAAAAATAACTATTATATTAAGTAATATTAAATAAATTTACAACAACTTTGAATTTTTTCAGAGGGGTAAAATAATAAAATTATGTCATTCAGATGTTTCAGACATATTAATTATCAAACAACTTTTTTCATTCAAATTCAAATTCAGATTCAGCTCATTCAGATTCAAATTCAGATCCATTCAATTTTTATCAAACACTCCCTTAATATAAATGTTGTGAAAATCCTAGGAGTTAATTGAACTAGTTATATTTTACATACCGACCGTAAGTCAAATTATAAAATCATTATTGACTTTTGAAAATTAATTTAAAATTTTTTCAAATCAAAAATTGTGACTATTCATTAAAAAAATTATGAAACAATTAAGCTTATATAATCAATAATACTTTTTAATAATTTATTATAATAATAAAAAAATCATGTTAATTTTGTGTTTTAAAATAACTTTAACTTTACAAAATCAACGACATTTAAACACACTTGAGCATAAAGAAGAAAAAATTGGACACATTTACTGTTTGTATATAATATATTAAGGCAGACCACATCAAATGAATACAAGAAATAGTGGTTGCCTTCCTGTAAGCAGCCAGAAGTTCATGAAATTTGGTTATTGAACCTCTATATATATATATATATATATATATATAGTCAAACGTTACTCTTTAAAAGTGTTTGTAACTTAAACTATACCATAAACATTTTCCAGTAATTAACGAAATTCAAATTTCTTAAAGTACTTTCTTTTACACTTATATGAGTAAAACTCAAAATAATAAAGAAAAGACGACTTATGTGTGTTGAGTTAGAAAAATGCTAAATGCAAAGTCCATTCTCATTACTCCCTTCGTTTCAAAATTAATTTGAGATATATTTTTCTTTTAGCTCGTTCCGAAATTAGTGATTTTTTTTCAATTAGACTGTAAAATGACATAATTTTTTTGTTGTCATTACTTATAATTTATGTAAATTGAATATTATATATCATGACATCACCATCAAGTTTCTAGTAAATGTTAGGAATATAAAATATGTTTGATTTTTTTTAAAAAAAAGTTGTAAAAATCGTTGTTTTAAACGTGCATGTTAGAATGAAAAAAAAAAGTATTTTGTATCTAAAAGAAATATGAGATTTGTTATATCAATTAGACGAATTCGGTAGCATTGCTCTTAAATTAAACCAAGATGCTAAAGACAAGAAAAATATTTGAACGAGGATGTAAGGGCGAAAAATTCTTATACCGGATAAGCGCAATTGTCAAGCACCGCTTAAAAGGTTCTCTATAGAGTGGACGTTTCATTTTACGTTAATTCATTACCAATGAAGTGTTGATCTGTGTAATTTATTAACTATTAGGTTGGGGCTATCTAACACTCCACTAACTCAAAAGATTGTTGATGGAAGACCAAACGTATATATATGTATATATAACAAATTATTGAGTTTATGAGTTTATCTATCTCTCTCTATATACTTTTTCTCTTCTTAAGGCAACAAATAGTGTGTTTCAAACAAAAAAGAAAAGAAAAGTTGTTAGCAAGTGCTTTATGGAAATCCAATCCTGAAACACCACTAATTAAAGCATAGAAACAGACCAGACAAACCACCAAAAAGAAAAAGGACAAATTAAAGGAAAAGAAAAAAGAAAAGAGAAAAGAGAAAAGGCGTTCCTTAATTAATTAGGAAATGTTTAAAACAATTAATACTGTATTTGTCAAACATTATTTAGTGGCAAAAAGATTGAGAAAAATAGCTTTTAGGGAGGCCTCAAAATACGTACGTCACACCTTTTAATTGCTTAATTGGGAAGGATGTTTATTCCTTTTCCTTGTTATATATATATATATATATATATATATATATATATATGATTCCAAAGAATCAATGAGATTTCACCCTTTAGAGATAGTATTGAACACTGGCTCATTAATGTTACAACTTACATTACATGCGCCCACAAACATACACACACGTCAAATTAAGTATATAGTAATAATATATACATATATGATATATGATGTAGAATAAGGCTCTGGAACGAACAGTTCGTTTACGAACATATATAGTGTTCAGTGTTGAAGGTTGTTGATTGGCTCAATTATATACCATCATATATTCGTAATTAGTGTGACGCCCCCAGAATAGGTCCATTCAACCCAACCCATTCTGAGTCGCCAAATACATGGTACAAAATTCAAATACAAACTTTATATCATACGGTCGTGCAAAATACGACCACACAACTGTGAGTGTCAATACAAATATGTAAAAAATATTAAGATTCAAACTAAGTCCTCATTACAATTATTATCACACTATTTATCAAAAATAGTGAGGACTACTACTGCTCTAACTCGGACCATCACTCTGTCCCCCGACTAGTTCCCGCAACATTCTCATTTCCTGAAGAGGACAACAGATGAAAAGGGTGAGCTCAACTAGCTCAGTAAAGAATATTATGACTAAGATAATGGAAAATAAATTATCGTTAGCCTTCAATAAATCAGATAAAATATAATGGACAACCAATCTTAGATCAATATTCGCAGCGGAAATAACAATTCATTAGAAGAGTTAAGCAGAGAATCAAGTCTACTATCTTCTATGATTTAAAAGTCCATCATCAATATTTTATTCCTGTAACATCAATCAATATACATCTCGAATCAAATATTCATCTTTACACTACAGGCCAAAGATATGCATTTGTATCATCAGTGGTCATATTCATCTCAACACCTGTCATCTTTGCACTACAGGCCAAAGATATTTATCAGGTAATCATTCATCTTTGCTCTACAGGCCAAAGATATTCATCAAGTAATCATTCATCTTTGCTCTACAGGCCAAAGATATTCAGTTACATCACCTTTTAGGACTGAGAATGATGAAAAATATTTTTAAAAAAAACGAATCCAGTGAGATAAAAGACAAAGACTAAGGATTCGTATTTTAGTATATCCAATTCAAAAATACCTCGTAATAATTAATTATGGAGCAAAATTCAAGAATAGAGCTCAAAACTTAGATACAATCAAAGATAGTAACCTTAACAAGCAATTTGGACAAATAGAAGAAAATTTAATTTTTCTGTGAATAGTGCCGTATACGTGAATAGTAACCCCGACGGAAAAAGTAAGAATTTCAATATAAAATTCATGACAATATTTCTGTATAATGATATTGAAAAAAATAACATCATTTACGAAAGAAATAACATCCCTTACCTCAAAAAGATAGTACCTCTGACTGGAATATCGGATATAATATCGAAGGAAACTTGCGCTGAATACTAATACTCAAAGTATTGAAATACTCACAAAAATACGCTCGATATTATAGAGAGAGAAAACTTTTAATTCTGGTGTGATTTTCAATTCTAACCTAAGCACCCTATTTATAGGAAAAGCTTAGGATGTCAAAGGAGACTAAAATAATAAAATAATATTATTTTTTAAAATTTTCCTCTGCAGCCGGCTGCTATCCAAACTCAGAATTTTTTTCAACAAAAGTGGGGCCCACCTTTTTATTAAAAAATATTTATTTTCCGAAACTTCAATAATTCATAACAAATAGCCCCTTTGTCAGAAAAATACAAATTCTATGTCTTTCCATAGGAAATTTAATTCTCTACAACTTTGCAGAAGGATGTTTTTCTAAATTCCAAACATAAATTATCCGAAATCCAAAAAACAGATGATTTCTCACACCAAAATATTGATAAAAACTTACCAGCGCCAATTCCTTCTTTAATATCCACAAAATAAATATTTCCTTATCATATAAATTAATAATTAATTATTCACAAATAATATTATAGAACTACAATATTAACAACCAGGTTGTTCCCAGGACAGAGGGGGCCTTCCGATAAGGACTTCTCCTTACTGGCGCGCAATTAAATAACCCCTCCTAGACAGAACTTCCTTAGACATTGTCAATAATGTTATCTAATAATATTATTCAAATAATATGAATTATTGAGTAGATAATGTGAAATACTGTGCAGTGACAATTATTGAATCAATACTACAAAATATCAACTGTAGCCATTATTGAATCAATCATATAAAATGGCAACGTAGCAATTATTGAGTCAATAAAATATCAATGTAACAATTATTGAGTCAATAATATAAAATATTGAACAGTAATTACTGTAACAATAATTGAGTAGGTTCCTTCTCACGTAAGACTCAATAATTCGAAATACTGTGCAATACCGTGTGCTACTGCGCAACACCGCGTACTGTATTTTAACCACCGGGTATTTCAACAGTACTAACGGTAACAACCACGCCGTTATCTTGTAAAAAAGTTATTTCTGTCGCTTTCTATATCCGACAGTTATTCCGTTGTGGGGGCCCACAAATAGCTGCGCCGTCGTACGAATATTCCCCGACAACAAGAATATTCCACGACCAAACGAATATTCCCCGACAACAAGAATATTTTATAACCACTTGCTCATTTTAAAAATATTTGCACATTTCACCCATAACTTTCATATTTATCAAATCAACACCTTACTATTTCGAAATAATATATAAAGAAACTAAATCTTTATTCATAAAAGTTGGGGTCTTACAACCTCCCCTCCTTATGAAATTTCGTCCTCGAAATTGACGTACGTACCTGGTATGTCGAAAAGGTGAGGATACCTCGCTTTCATTTCCGATTCCAACTCCTAGGTCATTTCCTCAATTGCATGGTTTCTCCACAAAACTTTAACTTGAGGTATAATTTTCGAGCGTAGGACATGCTCCTTCCTATCCAAGATCTTGACAGGTACCTCCTCGTACGTTAAATCTTCAGCTATCTCGTCTGGTTCTAACTCAATAATGCGGTTTGGATCCTTCACATATTTACGTAACACGGATATGTGAAACACGTTATGAACACGAGACATGCTTGGAGGTAAAGCGAGTCTATAAGCCACATTTCCTATTCGATCAAGAATCTCAAATGGACCAATGAATCGTGGGTTGAGCTTTCCTCTCTTCCCAAACCTCATAACTCCTTTCCACGGAGCAATACGTAACAATACATGGTCCCCAACGTTAAATTCCACGTCCTTTCGATGAAGATCCGCATAACTCTTTTGTCGATCTTGTGCTGTTTGTATACGTTGTCGGATTATTTGAATTTTTTCTGAAGTCATACGTACCAACTCCTGTCCCAACAATGTTGTTTCACCCACCTCGTTCCAACATACTGGAGAGCGACACTTTCTCCCATACAACGCTTCGAATGGAGCCACGCCTATACTTGCCTGATAACTGTTGTTGTAGGAGAATTCCACCAATGGTAAATACTTATCCCAACTCCCTTTGAAGTCTAGAACACAGAGTCTCAATAGATCTTCAAGAGTTTGGATAGTCCTTTCCGATTGTCCGTCTGTTTGAGGATGATAAGCCGAACTGAATCGTAAATCCGTACCCATAGCTTTCTGCAAACTGATCCAAAATCGTGAAGTAAATCTGGGATCACGATCCGAAACTATGGATACTGGCATGCCATGCAATCTCACTCTCATTCACATACATATGAACAAGACGTTCAAAGGAATAAGTCTCTCGTATCGGCAAGAAATGAGCAGACTTGGTTAATCTATCAACAATAACCCAAATCGCATCTAAGCCTTGAGAAACCTTGGGAAGACCCGTAACGAAATTCATCGTAATGTGTTCCCACTTCCATTTCGGAATCTCCAGTGGTTGCAATGGACCCTTCGGTACTTGATGCTCCGCCTTTACACGTTGACAAATTAAACATCTCGAGATGAACTCCGCGATCTCTCTCTTCATATTGCCCCACCAAAATGTATGTCGAAGATCACGATACATTTTAGTACTCCCAGGATGGATTGCAAACGGTGTGTTGTGTGCCTCCATCATGATTCTATACTTCAAGTCAGAATCGTTAGGAACACAAAGTCTGGAGTTGACTCGAAGTATTCCATCTTCATCGATTCTCGCTTCTGGAATTGCACCTTATTGCACCTTCTTCTTCATCTTCATCAGCTCCGCATTCGTAGCTTGAGCAGCTATAACTTTATCAATCAAAGTTGGTTCTACGCGTATACTTGACATCATCGCACTCGTTCCCACATATGATCTTCTACTCAACGCGTCAGCTACCATGTTCGCTTTTCCAGGATGGTATTGAATAGTATGATCGTAATCTTTCAACAGCTCAAGCCAACGTCGTTGCCGCATGTTGAGTTTCTTCTGAGTGAAGAAATATTTAAGGCTCTTATGATCCGTATAAATCTTCACTTTCTCTCCGTACAAGTAATGTCTCCAGATCTTCAACGCGAAAACGACTGCTGCCAACTCTAGATCATGAGTAGGATAATTCCTCTCATATTCTTTGAGTTGTCGCGAGGCATAGGCTATGACTTTCCCATATTGCATGAGAACACATCCTAACCCTTTGCCCGAAGCATCGCTGTAAATAACAAATCCATCCGAACCAGATGGTATTGTCAGAACAGGTGCCGAAATAAGTCTCCTCTTGAGCTCTTGGAAGCTCTTCTCGCATTCCTCTTTCCAAACGAATTACGTATCTTTCCGAGTCAACTGAGTTAATGGAGTAGCGATTCGAGAAAATTCCTCTACGAATCTCCGATAATAACCAGCTAAGCCCAGAAAGCTTCGTACTTCGGTCACCGACTTAGGTTGCTCCCAGCTTTGAATTGCTTCAATATTCGCCGGGTCAACAGATACTCCACGTTTCGATACCACGTGCCCAAGAAATGCTACTTCCTCAAGCCAGAACTCGTATTTCTTTAACTTGGCGTATAGCTTGTTCTCACGAAGCTTTTGAAGTACCAACTTCAAGTGGTGCTCATGATCTTCACGGCTTTTAGAATAGATGAGGATGTCATCAATAAAGACAACAACGAATTGATCTAAATACTCCTTAAATACACGGTTCATCATATCCATGAAAGCAGCAGGAGCATTAGTCAATCCAAAAGACATGACTAAGAACTCATAATGCCCGTACCGTGTTCTAAAAGCAGTCTTTGGAATATCCTCAGTTTTAATCTTCAACTGATGATATCCAGAACGAAGATCGATCTTTGAAAAGAATTGCGCTCCTTGCAACTGGTCGAACAGGTCATCAATACGAAGTAACGGATACCTATTCTTGATGGTGACATGGTTCAACTCCCGATAGTCAATACAAAGTCGCATACTCCCGTCTTTCTTCTTTACGAATAAAACAGGAGCACCCCAATGAGACGTACTAGGACGAATAAAACCGATATCTAACAACTCTTGTAATTGGATCTTTAACTCCTGAAGTTCAATAGGAGCCATTCGATATGGGGTTTTAGAAATGGACTTTGTATCGGGCTCAAGATCAATAAAGAATTCAACTTCACGTTCTGGGGATAGACCGGGAAGTTATTCGGGAAATACTTCAGGAAACTCATTAACAACGAAAATATCATTCAAATCTGAGGTATTCTGGTTTAGATCAGTGACATGAGCTAAGAAAGCTTGACATCCGTTTTTCAATAAACGAATAGCCTTGGGATTTGAAATGATATTGACTGATTTTAGTGGTTTGGTGGTTTGAATTCGTACAACAGGTTGATTAGGAATATGAAAACTAACAACCTTACGAAAATAATCAATTTTGGCATGGTAAGTGGTTAACCAGTCAATTCCTAAAATCACGTCAAATGCAAGTATTTTCAAAGATATAAGATCAACAGGTAAGGTAAGGGTACCAATCTGAATCAAGCAAGATTTGTAAACTGTAGATGTAACGAAGGTTTCTCCTAACGGAGTTTCAACAGATAAGTCAAAGTCTAATTTATCAGAAGTCAAGTTCAAACGTTGAGCATAAGCAGGTGAAATAAAGGAATGGGTAGCATCGGTATCTAACAAGGTATAAACTTCGCAAGAGTTTATGATCAGCTTACCCGTAATCACCTCGTGTGGATTCCTCTTGTTTTGGGCTGTCACGACAAACGCTCTTCCAGGAATTACCGACTTTGACTTGTCTGCAACCGCCTTTGGAATCACCACCCCCGCTGAACTTGGTTTCGCAGCAGGACAATCTCGAGCTATATATCCTTCTTTCCCGCATTTAAAGCATACGACCGGTGGTCGTTCTCCTCCCCTCGAAACAGTTGATGCTGGTGCTGATGTCGACTTCTTCACGTTCTCATTGTTATACCTTCTCTTCTTGAAATCTTCTCCCGATTCGCTTCTTCTACTATCATGGCCACGATAACCATCGGAGTGGTTACCGCTTCTGTCATACTTTTCTCCTGGCTGGTTGTCATTGCTCCGATGACTGCTGCCACTGTTACGACCTTGGTTGTGGTCCCTCGGTTGAACATAATCACTATCTCGTTCTAATAACTGGGCCCTATTTACTACATTCGAATATAAAGAAAATTTATGAGAAATGAGGTATTGACGTATTTCGGGTTTCAAACCTCTTAGAAACATCCGCGTCATACGTTCCTCATTCTCCACCAAATGAGGTGCAAACCTGGACAGCTCCGCGAACTTAGCCTCGTACTGGGATACCGTCATGTTGTTTTGTTCCAGTCGGATAAACTCTACTTCCTTCATATGACGAATACTTTCAGAAAAGTACTTGTCATTGAACAGTTTCTGGAACGCTTCCCAAGACATATTAAGTGCGGCAGGCTGGGTACGTTTCACAGATTCCCACCAGTAATCTGCCTCTCCACGGAACATAAACGTGGAGAATGGAACCTTCTGTTCCTCTGTACATCCCAAGACATCAAATATCTTGGTAATTTGTTTAATTCACGTCTTCGCCTTGATCGGATCTGGCTTTCTCAGAAACTCTGGTGGTCCCAATTCTTTGAACTGCTTAGCAGTGACAGCTCGCGTGTTGTTATTATCTCCACCTGTACATTGCACACGAGTCTCCCTCGTCTGATTTTGCATAAACTGCAAAAAACTTCTAAACATCTCATCGTTTATCGTCTGACCAGCGTTATTTTCAGGATGAACATTGCCTTCTTGTTGCACGTTCTCCTGGTTAACGATTAAAGGTGTCTCCACGGTTTCATTCACTTCGTTGTTAACATTCTCAGCTGTCATTCTCAAATACTGCCATAAAACAAGGGTTAATTAAACAAATTAACATATCACATATTAACCCTATGCTCCGACTGACCAATTAAATACCACATAAGCTTAGGTAGGACACACTAGCGAAGGATTTACTCGTCTCTCCCCTCCTAGTTCTATTCCCCGATCTCCGCCAGAGATCATATCCCTAAGCTCTGATACCAACTGTGACGCCCCCAGAATAGGTCCATTCAACCCAACCCATTCTGAGTCGCCAAATACATGGTACAGAATTCAAATACAAATTTTATATCATACGGTCGTGCAAAATACGACCACACAACTGTGAGTGTCAATACAAATATGTAGAAAATATTAAGATTCAAACTAAGTCCTCATTACAATTATTATCACACTATTTATCAAAAATAGTGAGGACTACTACTGCTCTAACTCGGACCATCACTCTGTCCCCCGACTAGTTTCCGTAACATTCTCATTTTCTAAAGAGGACAACAGATGAAAAGGGTGAGCTCAACTAGCTCAGTAAAGAATATTATGACTAAGATAATGGAAAATAAATTATCGTTAGCCTTCAATAAATCAGATAAAATATAATGGACAACCAATCTTAGATCAATATTCGCAGCGGAAATAACAATTCATTAGAAGAGTTAAGCAGAGAATCAAGTCTACTATCTTCTATGATTTAAAAGTCCATCATCAATATTTTATCCCTGTAACATCAATCAATATACATCTCGAATCAAATATTCATCTTTGCACTACAGGCCAAAGATATTCATTTGTATCATCAGTGGTCATATTCATCTCAACACCTGTCATCTTTGCACTACAGGCCAAAGATATTCATCAGGTAATCATTCATCTTTGCTCTACAGGCCAAAGATATTCAGTTACATCACCTTTTAGGACTGAGAATGATGAAAAATATTTTTAAAAAAAACGAATCCAGTGAGATAAAAGACAAAGACTAAGGATTTGTATTTTAGTATATCCAATTCAAAAATACCTCGTAATAATTAATTATGGAGCAAAATTCAAGAATAGAGCTCAAAACTTAGATACAATCAAAGATAGTAACCTTAACAAGCAATTTGGACAAATAGAAGAAAATTTAATTTTTCTGTGAATAGTGCCGTATACGTGAATAGTAACCCCGACGGAAAAAGTAAGAATTTCAATATAAAATTCATGACAATATTTCTGTATAATGATATTGAAAAAAATAACATCATTTACGAAAGAAATAACATCCCTTACCTCAAAAAGATAGTACCTCTGACTGAAATATCGGATATAATACCGAAGGAAACTTGCGCTGAATACTAATACTCAAAGTATTGAAATACTCACAAAAATACGCTCGATATTATAGAGAGAGAAAACTTCTGATTCTGGTGTGATTTTCAATTCTAACTTAAGCACCCTATTTATAGGAAAAGCTTAGGATGTCAAAGGAGACTAAAATAATAAAATAATATTATTTTTTAAAATTTTCCTCTGCCGCCGGATGCTATCCAAACTCAGAATTTTTTTCAACAAAAGTGGGGCCCACCTTTTTATTAAAAAATATTTATTTTCTGAAACTTCAATAATTCATAACAAATAGCCCCTTTGTCAGAAAAATACAAATTCTATGTCCTTCCATAGGAAATTTAATTCTCTACAACTTTGCAGAAGGATGTTTTTCCAAATTCCAAACATAAATTATCCGAAATCCAAAAAACAGATGATTTCTCACACCAAAATATTGATAAAAACTTACCAGCGCCAATTCCTTCTTTAATATCCACAAAATAAATATTTCCTTATCATATAAATTAATAATTAATTATTCACAAATAATATTATAGAACTACAATATTAACAACCAGGTCGTTCCCAGGACAGAGGGAGCCTTCCGATAAGGACTTCTCCTTACTGGCGCGCAATTAAATAACCCCTCCTAGACAGAACTTCCTTAGACATTGTCAATAATGTTATCTAATAATATTATTCAAATAATATGAATTATTGAGTAAATAATGTGAAATACTGTGCAGTGACAATTATTGAATCAATACTACAAAATATCAACTGTAGCCATTAATTATTGAATCAATCATATAAAATGGCAACGTAGCAATTATTGAGTCAATAAAATATCAATGTAACAATTATTGAGTCAATAATATAAAATATTGAACAGTAATTACTGTAACAATAATTGAGTAGGTTCCTTCTCACGTAAGACTCAATAATTCGAAATACTGTGCAATACCGTGTGCTACTGCGCAACACTGTTTAGGGTTTTCGGCACATAAACGCAGCGAAAATTAAAAATTTTCGAAACCCTAAAACAGGATCCATGCGAAAATATATTAATTCAGAGGTTAAGATATATTTTACCGATTATTCAAGCCTGAAAGGAGACGATGGAGATTCTGGAACTGCTTCGAATCCTCAACGCAATCCAACGGAACTGCGCCTCTACGGTATCCACATGAACGTCCCGCGAATCGTCACACGATCTGCAGCAAGGAAAGCTGCGGTACTAGCCGCCAAGGATCTGGACTTTTTTTGAAATTTTTCTCTCTAGTCTCTCTCTAAGAGCGGCTAGGGTTTTGATATCGATGATACCCTAAACGGCTGATATATCATATATATAGCAGTTAAAGGAATTAACCAAAACCTAATCCAATTAGAAATATAAAATCCGAATTTATATATATATATATATATTATATCTTAATTAAGTCTTACTTAACTAATATATATATATATATATATATATATATACAAATTATCCTATTAATTTAAATTCATAATTTAAATACTATCAATCATATTGATATATTTAAATCCATACAATTTAAATTAATTCCCTTTTAATTACGTTCTAAGTGTGTGACCCTATAGGTTATTATTATGTTGGCAATAATTTTAAAATCATATTATAAAATTATAAACAGTGAGCGGCATCTAGTAATGCATCACTGCTACCCAAATAATAATAAGATCGGTGATTCGATACAACCTTTTCGTGACCAATGTTTCAATGTAATTTAATCCTTTTAACCTTGACATCCTAGATTAAACTCGAGGCATAGAATGTGTCATCCTCTTCATAATTTAATCTGAGTTTTCTTGATCGATGAGTAGACTATATGAAACAAATCACTATTTGAGCATGGCCATGCATTTCATAGTCCTACTCAATCAAGAGGCCTATGGATATCACCCCTAATATATAGGAGGGTTAAATTCCATCTAGATCACTCATATTCCTCACACGATTCATGATATACCCAATAATCACCTTTATCGTCCACCTATTAAAGGTGGCCTTTGATGATATCAAAGTACATAAATTTTCGTGTAGTAATATAGTGATTTCAGGTCGGAGGATCATTACATCATTGTCACTATGAGAATTGCTTATGACACTTTGCATAATGCTCTACGTAGAATTCTCATGGTGGGTCTGCCCAGTACATTGTTCTCTAACATGTACCTATGCATTGACTCAATATCTCATATATTTATGACCAATGAGATTTGGCCATCAGTCAATCCACATACTAGTCTCAATGTATCATTGTTGTCCCATTAACAATGACACTCGACTAGGGACATTTAAGAGTAATGATACTAATTATAACTATATGATCTCATGTTCAAGTCACATACTTGAAGCCATATAATTTGTATCACTATTCTAAGGACTTTTATTATGTTAACATTTATATAACGCAGTTAATAAAACCATAATAAAATAATTCATTTATTCAATCAAATATAATATCAAAAAATGTTTAAATAATTACATCAAAGAATTAGCCTCTAGGGCATAAACTCTAACACACTGCGTACTGTATTTTAACTACCGGGTATTTCAACAGTACTAACGGTAACAACCACGCCGTTATCTTGTAAAAAAGTTATTTCTGTCGCTTTCTATATCCGACAGTTATTCCGTTGTGGGGGTCCACAAATAGCTGCGCCGTCGTACGAATATTCCCCGACAACAAGAATATTCCACGACCAAACGAATATTCCCCGACAACAAGAATATTTTATAACCACTTGCTCATTTTAAAAATGTTTGCACATTTCACCCATAACTTTCATATTTATCAAATCAACACCTTACTATTTCGAAATAATATATAAAGAAAATTAAATCTTTATTCATAAAAGTTGGGGTCTTACAATTAGTGTTAAATATTCTCATCCAATCAACAACCTTTAACACTGAGCCCTACATATGTTCGTAAACGAACTGTTCGTTCCAGCGCCTTATCCTATATATGTATATGTATATATGGGTGTGTGTATTATAGGCAAGTAAGTACATAGCTATAATGTTAGTGAGTTCAATTTCTTGACCTACAAAGAATATACTAACGTATATTCTTGACCCTAAAGAATATACTATTTCCAAAAAAAAAATTATAAAATTTATACTATATTTTAAAGATTTTTTACGCAATATTTAGTTTATTATTGATGGCTTGACAATAAAATTGTATTGTTATATTATCTCGTTATTTTAAATTAGAAGATTATTATTGACTTTTGACCATCAATATAATTAAGATATTTTTAAATTTAAAATTTAGATAATTCACTAAAAAGTATGAAATAATAAATTTTACAATAAGTAATTAATATTTTTTAGATAGTTTAAAATATCCATCATTGTAAGGATCATTAAAACTACAAGAATTTATGTCAATTATTAGTTAATTTAAAAATGTCTTAAGTTAACTTCAAAAAGTCAATAATAATCTTATATTTTGAAACAAATAATATACTTTAGAACATTATGTCATTTTATATTTTCATTAAACTCTTTTATGGAATGACTTTATAATTTCAATTTTTACATATATATGTATATGCTGTTGATCGAAGCCCACTTCAGTGTGATAACTTTACGCGACTTGGATATAATGTGGATGGGGATTCTAGTTTTGCTGTTTGCATATATGTAGATACATGTATATGTGCGTCACTAAGATGCCTTAACTCCATATTTGGATCCTTATCCCCATTGCCCATATATATATATATATATATATATATATATATATATATATATATATATATATATGTACACAATAATTTAGATGGTTTAAAACAACATTAGATATGGGGAAAAGAGAAAAAAATATTATTTTCACGTATATTTTTGATATTTTTACATGGTTCTTTCTCTTATGAAGGCAACTCACTGTATGTAAGAGAAAAATATATAAAAATATCAAAAATACATATAAAAATATCAGTTCTAAAAAAAACTCAAGGGAGAGATGAACAAATTGGTGGTACTATATATATATACTAGCTGTGTCCCGTGCCTCTGGCACTATATCGACGATGAAATTTATTCTAAATTTTGGACGGCCCAAATGATTTATTGAGTAAGCAAAAAAATCAAAATCATTTATATTTTATTAGATAGATATACGTACGTAGACTAGTCGGTTGTTAAAACCACCCATCCATATTAATTCAAAAACAGGGGGGCGTATGAGTAATTAAAATGGCGTTGAAAGTTCAAATGGTGTATGGGCGATCGACCGACCCAAATATATATGAAATATATATGGCCACATGCATATATTATATATATATATACCAGTAAGTCAGTCTTATATATATATACATATATATGCCCTGCGACTGTCTGTCTGGTAGCTTTTTAGTGGATAGGACTCGTGAGTTTATTTTAAATTGAGGGGAGACAAAGTGCATGTTGACAAACATTTTGATGCATGATGCATCATACACGAACCAACATTTTCTAGAAATGAATTGGTCCCATAATGTAATTAATTTGGTCCCATTTTGTGTACGGACACCATGATACAAATCTTAGTTTCATGTTAAATTTAGAATTTTAGATACCCTAGCTTAGGAGTCTTAATTAATCTCCATGTGTATGTATCTCTCCCCCATTCACTTTTTTTTTTTTTTGGGTACAAGAAAATGAGATGTAGGTAAGGTATTTCAAACTCTCGATAGGTACACTGCGCTAACAACAACTACACACATCTGAAACAATCTCCACTACACCCATGTTCGAGCCGAAGCTTAGGAATCTTCCGCGAATAGTGTGTAGGACGAAGTGTTATTACCAACTCATCCGTTGTGGGTGGGAATCGAATACAAGTATTAATTGAGCGAAAAATTCGACCCACTAACCACTAGATCAACTAATGGTTGACATCCCTCCCCCATTCACATGATCATGTGTAGTAATATACTACCAGAGCTACTTGTACATATAAAAATAAATCCTAATATCTAGATATACTATTCATCTGAATTCTCTAGTGAACTTGCATGATTAATTAATGGTGGTAAAAACATGTCTCCATATCTTTGACCTATCTACAATTACATGCACATATATGGACTTCCAAATTTCAATCCCAACTATCTCGCAGCCACCACTCTTTTTGAGTATGCATTAACAATAAATTAAGTCTTACTATGTCTTTCTTTTTTCGTTTTTTTTTTTTGTATTTAATGAGGGTAAAACTCGTAGTCAAAACCCTTTAAGTGTGTAGACTAACTATCGAGTGCACGCATGCAACCTAGTTAATTAAACACTCATCTAAACTATGTTTGGATGTTCCAAAATGAAATCATGGACTTAATTTCTAAACTTTTAAATCTATACATTTGTTAGTTTACTCTAACAAGGCACATACATATATATATATATATATATATATATATATATATATGTATATGTCTTATTCCAAATAAAGTAAAATCTTTAAAAATGTGTAAAATTTGAGAAAATATATAGAACACTTTTTGTAGAATGGATGTAGTGTTGTTTTTGAGGCCGCTTAGTTTTAATATTGGTTTTGACTTGTGCATCATAAAGACAAAATTCAAGGTATGTAATCTGTATAGGACCTGTTAAGAAGTATAAGTTAGCTAGGTTCCTGTCATGCTGCATGTGTATATATAGGATTTCTTAATTCTTTTAAGTTAATATATAGGAGTATTATTTTATTATTATGATATTGATTATTAAGACATATATATATATATATATATATATATATATATATGAGGCCGGATCAGGTCCGGACTCCCGGACCTGATTAAAATCCGGACCAATTTTTTTTTTTTTTTTTTTTTTGCTTTTTTTTTTAAAAATAACTAATAAAAAATGTATAATATTTTATGGAACTGGAATTTTTTCATAATACAGTGTTTTAGGTGTGATTTGGATACATATAACAACACAGGTTATACAGACTGTACAGACTTATTTTGTTATAAGTATCCAAATCACACCTAAAACACTGTATTATGAAAAAATTCCAGTTCCATAAAATATTATACATTTTTTATTAGTTATTTAAAAAAAAAAAAGCAAAAAAAAAAAAAAAAAAAAAGTTCCGGATTTGATCAGGTCCGGGAGTCCGGACCTGATCAATTTTGTATATATATATATATATATATATATATATATATATTGATACTACATGCCACCGACTACTTAGCGAAAATAATAAGAGCCAGATAATGTATGCTGCATCTTGAACCACTTCATCCAAGATATATAAAGTTTGTTGGTTATGTTTGTGTCGACAGTATTATGTTTGTCGGAGACTTTGGTACATTAGGTGGCAGCACTTATTTTGTATTCCGGTAACACAAGGATAGAGATTCTTGTGAATTAAATGAACTTAAAACGGATTACATAAATAAATAAATAAAAATTAATTAAATCTTCAGGTCCAGTAATATACTACTATATCTTACAACTAAAAGACCGACCAGTGAGCATATATCTCTCTTCCAAATTCCAATGTTTATAGATGGTACTGCATGCACTGGTGTTAAACTTGAAGAAGTAAATTTATTTTATTTTTCCAAACAAAATTAAATTTGATATAACCTCAAATGAGGTTTTTCGGCTTTAGGGAAAATACTTGTAATTCCCTGTGGCTCATGTTGGACAATTACAAGCCTATTGGATTTGAGAAGTGGTCAGACAATATCATTGTTCTTAGGCTGAACGTACTCAAATTGGAGAATCACGTAAATCTTTGTGTAATTTTTTTACTTTCGTGTGCGTGTATGTGATCCGATCATAACATATAACCTTCACCTAACACAAGCAGTAAAATATTACTCCAGTAGTTAAGTTCAAAACTCCATTTAGATTTACCCTTTAATATATATGTTCTGGGAACTTGTAGCTTAAACCCACATAGAGAGGCCATGTTCATGCCCATACAAGTACATAACGGTAATAACTACCAACTTGAGAATGGGGGAGAAATAGGGTAAAGGACAAATTAATTGTGGAATTTGAAAATATTGAAAAGATCCCAACAAATTAAAACTTTAAGAAGTAGCCACCCAAAAAGGCTCCCAATTACATAATAATCCATTATGGTCAGTACCATGTCCACCTTCCTTGCATCTGCTAGGCCTTTGAAACTTTTCCATTCCCATTTCAGCCTCAACATCTTTCCTATTCCCATCCATGACCTTGTTCATGGTTGCACCGCCATTTTCTCCTTCAACAACTTTCAAGCATGCACCACTTTCTTCTTCACAATCTTCTTCAAAGTCTCCTTCATCACATGAATTATTCTCTTCATTTCCAAATTCTCCAATATCATTATCATCATCTGAGGTAACTTTCTGGTCATACATAAACTCACAATTCTTTAAGAACCTTAGCTTCAACCGGCCATGGCTTCGTTCGGCTTCAAAACAAGTAGGCGCTGATGGCGCCTCGACGGCTTCAATGATTAGTCTTCCGCCTTGGCGGTGAGGCCTAACTTGAAGAGAATTTGAACCACTTATGGTTGTCAAGGGAGGAGGAAAACTGCGCGAATTCGACTTTTTTGCTGATGAAAATGGTCGTGGTTCCCTTGATGGCGATTTTTCCCGCCATGAATCCGTTGAAGAGAATGAGAAAATGCTGTTTTCACTAGTGTCACTGCCCGTCTCGCTTCCCAGATTTTCAGTGCATATTTCTAAGCTCTTTTGACTAAGCCTTAGTGAGGATGCAGGGGCGTAAGTGGTTTCAATATCCATTGCCCTTTTGGGATTTTGGGAGGGATTGGAGAGAGATTGGAGGAAATTCCAACCACCCAAATCGGGATTCATTGAGGTAATTTGATTGGTTGTGTTCTCATTATGGCAATTCTCAGTAACTTCCTTGGTATTATTTCTGCTGCCTAATAATAATATTCCTATGGATTTTGGTGCAGTCAATTTGAGCCTTAATGTGGTGGCCTCTTTGAGCTGGGGCTCAAGACATGACTGTAAACCTTGATATACTGTAGTTGACATGGCTATATATTGGAAAATGCTTAAGATTGTATGGAAATAAAGCTTCTTTAGAAGTAAAGGGTTTAAGATGAAACAGAGTAAAAGCAGAGGATTTGGACTAAAACTGAGAGAAGATGGTTTTGGTTTGAGAGAAATAGAGAGAGAGAGAAGGGTGGAGGAAATAAGGGAAGAGGTTGAACATGAGGGATAAGTGAGAGGGGAGGTGTGAATTTGTAGTACTCAAAAAGTGACATGGAGGTATAGAGAGTGGAGGGGTTGAAGAAGCTTTTTACACCACTTGTATTATGCAAATATTTATCCGCCACATGCCACCCAAAAATAAAAAAAGATGCACCTATTTCACATAAGGGTCTCATTTAAACCTTTTTTTTCTCGTTATTTTACAAAAATTTGAAATTTATAATTGACTTGAATTTGTTTGATTTTAATTAATACAAATTTTAATATGTAAACTACTTCAAAGGCAGTACCAAATACAAAATTGTTAATTTGAAATTTAAATACATTTAGAATTCACGAATTAACTAGGATTAAAGCCGATTGAGATTCTTTTTTTTTGTAACGAGAGTATTGTAAACTAAGATTTTATTTTATTTTTGCTAATTTCCGCACACGCACACCACACTCACACACCCAAAAAATCGAACTCTTGATCTCAAGATCAGGAACCATAAGGCAAAAGAAATTATTTTGAAGTAGGAAAAGCCAAATCTATCTTAGGATTATTTATGTTCTTGAAAGTTTAATCTCAATATTCTCCACCAGTTAAGGGACCTCTCAATATGGTTGTAAAATGAGTTTTTGATGTTGAGAATGGTATGTGCATGAAGTTGGTATTTGAGGTAACAAAAGATAAGTTTTAACAAGATTTATACCTCACAAAAAATAGTTAATTCTTTTATATATATATATATATATATATATATATATATACGGTCCGGATCTTAAGTTTACCATTTATCCAACATATCTTGTTTATCACTTTTTATTTATCCAACATATCTTGTTTATCACTTTTTAGCGATGGATCGGACGACGGTTCGGTCCGTCGCTATATATACAACCGTATGTATATATGATTCATGTGGAATATAAGAGCCAAATACAATATATTAATATTGATTGCATTCAATGAAAGGAACATCACAATTCACAGCCCACACATGTTGAAATTCCATCAACAGACAACAGCAAGTTCTCTACTTCAATAACATATTTTATTATTCCTGCAGTCCGCGGAATTGACAGAAACAGTCATCTCCTTATCATACTTTGAAAAATAATGAAGAAAAACTGATGACCAAGAAAAATCTTTTTCTGCTCGCAGCTAAACCGGGACTCTCTTTTTTCTGTTTTATTTTTTTGAAGTGTCAATTCTGCTATCAGAGTTATCAGCAAGTCATAATTTTTGGAGTCGACCTTTTGTAGGTAAAAATGAGCCAAGGCAGATTGAACTTGTTATTGGTCAAGCCTGATCCGAATTTTAATTCAAAATTGATCGTAAAGCTATTCAAAAAGTAATTTTGTATTTTCGGGTTGAATTATGATTTCTTATATTGTGTTATATATGGAACGAAAATGATCCTGAAATTGTAAGATGTACCGTGTACGTACGAATTTTCGTGAACTTTATTAGTCGCCCCAACATTTGGGCGAAACATGCAAATTTTACATCTTGTTTAATTATTTTCTTTTAATTTTCTATTTATTTTCGCTGTGTTATTATTCTTTAAATTGGACTTGATTCAAGTTTGTTATAAATCCATTTATTAGTAGTACTATTAATTGCTGGTAGTTTGTTTTTTTGTTTTTTGTTTTTTTATTGTTATCATCATTAATTCTGTTCTTGGTGTGACCTTCTAATCTTAGCCAAAGCTACCACACGATAATCACATAAACCGTACGGAATGCTTACGCTGATATATACTAAAACAGGCATCTCCATAATACTTACTATATATATATATATATATATATTAAACTTAAAAGCTAGCCCTTTAGGAAGGAAAAGGTGATGAATTAATCATCATCCACCAAGAAAACCCTTTATTTTGTTTGTCGGGTAGGTGTTAATTAACCTACAAGATTAATTAATTTTTTGGGATGAACTTTAATGTACATAAGCCATGTGATTAGACAACAAATGACCTACCCTAAAAATCTTTTAAAGCCTAAAAAGTTGGTGGTTAGAATGCAGTGGCGAACCGAACGTTTTTAAAAAGAGTCATCAAAATATATCAATAAAAAAAAATTATTTATAAAATTAATTATTGACGCTTGAAGTGCTTCTTTCGACTGTACGACTGAGAGGAGGCAACTGTATCCTACGACTCTGCATAATTTGAAAACGTATCAAAATTTTGGTCAAATATCACAATTTATGTAGAAATATTATTTTTTTTATTTCATATTGAAATACGTGAGATGGATTCATATAGAAATATTATTTTTTTATGTGAAAATATCAATTTTTTATATAGAACAAAGAAAATTAATCCAGAAAGAAATCAACAAAGAGGAGAGTTTCTGAAGTAAATTCATTATGTTTAAAAATATAAAATGTTTGTAGAAAATAATTTGGTAAATAAAGAATTTAATTTTTGTGATCATTCTTCAACATCAAGTAGCAACCTAGATTTGATTGTGTTTTAAGTTTTTTCATTTAAATTTCATTGTAAAATAAAATTTATTCTATTTTTTAATTTATGAAGTGCATGTAGAAAATTTTAGATTACTATTATAAACTACTATTATTATACATATATATATATATATATTGACTATTAATATATGTATGATATTGACTATTAATATATATATATTAATATATAGTGTGCGCAGAATTTTGGTAGCAGTCATATGACCCCCCTCTCCCCTGGTTCCGCCGATGTTAGAAGGTCGCCCCCCTCCCCTCCCCTCCCCTGGTTCCGCCGAAATAGAATGACTCATTGTCACACCAAGAGTTCTTACTGATCATTTTCAAGTATATAGAAAATGGTCACCACGTTCAGATTAAAAATTGGTTAAAAATGGAATTAATGTAGTTGTCTTAATTAAAGTACTGAGCATCACAGCATATTCCTCCTAGTACAGTAGTAACAGTAGCACTGTAAATTAATACTACTAGTTTAATTTCCTAGCTACATGGAGATATATCTAATGGATAATATATTCAATGCATGGCCATAAGGCCATTTATTATTTATGGACTAGTTTAATCTCTGTCATTATATATTCTTTTGGTTCTTTTGAACTTGGAGATATACTCTTATTATTTGGGTTTCATGGAATAAAACTTGTAATTTTCCTAGGGTTTTTTTTTGGGTGGTGGTTATGACTTTTCTTTTTTCTCATAATTTCTGAATGTGATAATTTAAAGTTTTCAACTTTAGTAATTAAGTTAAATAAAGAGAAAAGATTATACAAATCATTATCATTAAATGACTGTATAAATCAAACTTGCATGATAATCACCCAACTTGTATAGACCGATTATGCGAATAATATTCCATATGTTCCAAAAAAGTAAAGATTATTTTATAAAATACATAAATAAGTGATCTTATATTTTAAAGCGGACTATTTTATATATAAATAATGTTATTATCACATAAAGACCATCACATAAACATCACATAATGTTATGTGGCGATATGTGATTTGTTATTGAATTAAGTGGATCATGTTAACAACAAATCACATATTGTCACGTCAGCAGTATGTAATGTTTATGTAATAGTAACATTACTCTTTATATATATATATATATATATATATATATATATATATATATATATATATATATATATATACCTGAATGTCATTCTCCAGAAAACCTGGTACATGTTGCTTCAGTGTTCCTGATTTCCTTGTTTCTTCTATTTTTAACATATTATTTGTCAAAACTAACAATGACATACTCCTTCTGTTCTTAAAAGATTGTCGTTTAAAGTTAATGCACATAGATTAATGAATGTAATTAATACCTAGCAAAAATACTATACTATCCTTATTAATTGTCTCAACCAATTATTTTCTTCCCAATGTTTCTTATTCAATTAAACCAATTACTTCTTATTCAACCAATTACTACTTGGATTATAGCATTGAATTGAATAAGAATCATTGGGAAGGAAAGAAAGCTTTAAATAGAAAAAAGTTTTAAATAAAGGTAAAGTAGGGAAAAAATAGTTAATGTGTATTGATAAACTCAAAACAAAAAAATTTTTAGAACAAAAATTACTTTCTAAAACAACAATCTTTTAGGAACGGAGGGAGTAACATTTTGAAACACACAAGTATTCAAGCATGGTAGTGAGTATCTTTTAGGTCAAAGTGGGACGGAGTCATAGGTCGGCTTTTGAGGCTGTAGCATGGCCCATAATTATTTTTTTTTACTAGATATACTATATAATTATGTAGCCTAAAGTAAATAAGTTGGAATAGCCTTAGTCAGCTCAATTCAAATACACAATTTTGGCATTATAATATTTTTGGCATGTCCAGCCCAGATATACAATTTTGACATTATAATATTCTTAACTCGCCCCAATTTTTATTTCTAGTTCCGTCCCCGTTGACAAACAAACAAAGTCAATAATTCATGGCGCCAACTAAAAGATTAAATCCAGTTGCTGTACATAAATATATAAGTATATAACATACCTATCCTGTATGTCGTTCTAAAAAACAATGCTAATATTTGAAAATTATTATTGTAACAACTTGATCTCTTTGGCTGCCTGCCTCTATCCTTCCCATGAATTCCTTTCTGATAAGATCGCGCCTAATTACATTATATCCTTAGGACTAGAATTTTATTTTATTTTTTACTATAAAATCATCGATATATTGTAACTATTTAATTAGTTATATATCAAAAAGAAATTGAAGTACTATATATGAAAAAGTATTTGAAGTTAATATTTATGTATATATAAACTAATATAAAGGCTTTTCTAGAAGAAACATGCAAAACAAAAATAGAGCCAATTAAGTGTTAAGCTTGCGTAATAACGACAAGCATAGTATTTAAGTAAAAAAAACATCAAATATTATATAAATTAAGAAAGCTCGATGATCTGACAAGCTCTCTAATTTATTTAGATAATTAAGCTCATTACAGTTAATGCGGTACTAAAAGGAGCTTAGCAACCCTTGATGACTCTAAACGACCATGTTTTATTCCGATTTGAAATAAAGTACAAAGGCTTCTTAATTACAAAAGACTAATGAATACTATATTAAGAAAGATGATAAAATGACAAATTTGTTTAATTGCATAGTTTTCTACTCATGACTAGTGATACTCTGATGAATACAAAGAGTATTATAGACAAATTATTATAAAAAAAGATTATTTAAAATAACTAGACATTTAATATTTGAGACTATCTAAAATAGTACTCCATAAAGACTTTTATTCTGGGACGGAGAGAGTAATTAATTGATCATTAAGCTACGTTTATATGCACTTTATACAAAAAGAAAATAAAAGCATTCATTGAGCTAGTTTTGCATCATAAACCATCAGTTTTTGCACTTGATAAAGTTTTAATTAAGCTAATTAAGATTAAATCATACTAGGCTCCCACTTAGAGAGAGAGAAAGGGAATCATTTGCATTAGAGTCCATCCATCTATATATTTTAAATATTAAACTAAGAATACGTCATGCTTTTTTGACCTCAAGCGAGAACTAACTAAAGATAGACTATATTTTGATATTTTTCCGTTTCTTTTATTTTTTTAAAAGTTTGTTTTTTTAATAGACTTGAGATTAAGAATTAAAGACTAGAATTAATCCGGTTCATTCATGAGTACACAAAAACGTACTACTCCACTATAAACTAATCAAAGCACATTCCTCCCTACCTTTGTGGCCACCGGCCCACCGCCATGAATGTTAGTGCCACCTTTCTGTCTCCATATTAGTAAATACAGTAGTAATTATTTTCTTTATAAAATTAGGTAGGGCAATTACATGCATGAAAACCATGCAAACTTGTCATGCAACTAGTGGTCATTTAGGCTTAGGTGCTAATTTACGTAAGAGTCAAGTGTATGCCTAGCTAGCTCGATCCAGCCGGTGAAAAAAGTTAATTAGGCTGTTTAATTATAATCAACGGCGTGTTAACATCGATCAACGTCTGAGGTTAGCTTTATATATGTATCGACAGATAATGCTTAGGTAATCGGACCAAATATAATCTCAACTGCCAATTAGCATGATTAATTGATTATGATCATCGGCAAATTAAATTGTGTCATTTTCATGCTATATTTTCCATTTAATTTGGGATGCAAGTGGATTTTTTTTTCTGGTACAAATTAATTCGAGGAATAAATTGTACGTACTAGTTAGTTTGTTCTTAAAGTTAGAGAGATTGACAAATAGAATATTAAGAGCATTCACAACAGTTTTCTTATCTCCATTCCTATTTTGCAGTCTATTGGGTTATTTTGCAAAATAAGAATTCAATTTTTTCACTATATTGATTCTTTAAATAATGAAATTTGAAACTTAAAAGTTAAAATTTAAAAGTTCTAATAGTCAAAACATCAAATTAATAATAATCTTATAATTTATAAAAGAGAGTATAATTTATCAATTGTATTTCACTGTAAAATAATTTTTATTTTAAATTTGAAATAATTTATGGAGCGAGTATTGAATGGATTGTAGATGCAAATGTACATAAGATCAATATTAACTTTTAAAAAGTTAATTTGTGATATTTTTAAATTTAAATTTAATATGATTCATTTAAATTAATTTTGAAAATAATAAATTTTATAATTAATAGTACTTTTATAATATTTATAATTATATTGACATAAATTAAATAAATTTATATCAATTTTAAATTTAAATATGTTTGAAATTAATTTTTTAAAAATAAGTCAATATTAATTTTATAATTTGAAAATGAAGTAATAAAAAAATGTCAAGATGTGTATGATTGATGAGTTGTCCACTTAAATGAGGGTGTGAAATGTCATTTTGTATATATATAGAATGGTCTTTTGACTTCTCATAGGCTCATACTTGGGAGTAAAATCCTATATAAGGATTAAAATAGAGAGTCAATTAAGGATAAAAAAACTGTTGGATAATAATTTATTGATGTATTCTTCAAAATTGAAGATAGAGAATTAATTAAAAAAACTGTTGTGAATGCTCTAATCGAATATAGAATTTAGCATAGCAGATAAGTATATGACCTATATATATATATATATTTATATAATGATAATAAAGAGAGGGAACTGATATTTTTATATAAAAAAATTGATATTTTCAGATGATCCCTCCCGTATAAATAGTGAGTGAGTCTCACCTCCATGTGAAAATATCAGTTTCTTACATAGATACATGTTATAAAAGTTTTTTGAAAAAATAAGATGCTAATTATTCCGCATTTCCGCTGTTGCGATATTTTTATATAGAAAATGTGTGATAAAAGTTTAGAAACCAGCTTCCTAATTGGTAGAGTGACGAATTTCAAAACTTTTGATTTAATTATTTCTTAGGCTATGAAAATCGAAATATATATATATATATATATATATATATATATATATATATATATATATAGGGTCAGTCTCTCCAGCGAACCATAAAGAGCGAACTAATGACGAATTGACTATAGCGACGGTTTTTTTTGTCGCTATAACATAAAAACCCGGCTTTCTATGTTATAGCGACAAAAAAAACCGTCGCTATAGCCAGTTCGTCATTAGTTCGCTTCCTATGGTTCGCTAGAGAGACGGATCCTATATATATATATATATATATATATATTAGCTAGTGTTTTTTTTCAAGCTAGGGGCCGGATAACTTGCTGTGCGTCTTTCTTGAACCTTTCTTGATCATAACATGCCAAAAAGATTTGAATCCTAGGCCTCTGTATCAATAAAAGTGAGTCATACCGACGATAATCTTCACGAATTTAAATATCAATTAGATGTGAATTAATTTTAGAATAATGCTAGATATCTCAATTTTTTTTATATCTCAAATGGGTCTCAAATGGCATGACATTCAATATTTTAATAATAATTTATTACATAATCAATCACATAATATCTACCTAATAGGTCTTCAAATCTGGTAGTTTTATTTTGATGATAACAAATTAAGTAAATAGGTCAAAAGGGTAGAATCTTTTTCATAGGATTATAATATTAAATTGATTTTAATTATCTTATTTATTTTGACCAAAAATATTTATTTTCAAAACTTCATTTGAATTTATTTTCCGACCTTGATAAATCTAATATTAAGTGTTAACGAAATGAATTCATAAAGTAACATTTTCTAAGGCAAGGATATTCTTACTATCATGCTTATTACTGTCTAACACTGGAAGGACATACCCTAGCTGTATGTTGTGAACCAGATAAATATATGTGCATTGTGTGATTGAATTTTTACTATCATGCTTATTATTGTCTAACACTGCATGTTAATCTACTAAAAAGACCAAAGTTAATTTTTTAAACGGTGATAATCTATTCAACCCCCTCCTCTTCTAGATTATTATCGAACTTTCACTACTTAATTAATATTATGATGATACAAAATTTGAGTTAAAAATTTAAGACCCCTATGCTGCGTTTGGATTGAAGGAATAAAAGTAGGAATGAAATGACTCATTCATATGGAATAAAAAAAATTATGTTTGGTTGCGATTGGAATGAATTGAACCATCCTTTTTTTTTTGCTATTTTCGACTGAAATTTAACATTATTGACCAAGATTTAATGCCCAAAGCCTTATAAGTAATTTTTTTTTATCATTGAGTCATGAGGGTCTTGGGAGAGAGAGAGTATGGAATAACTCATTCCAACTAGAATGGAATGAATCATTCCAATCTTCATTCCATTCTTTCAATCCAAACGCATCACTAGTGTCGGACTTAATTTTAAGTATTTTAAAATGTGGATCTTTGTGCTTATATTGAACTGGAACTATTTAAGAGGGCTAACAAAAGCCCAAAAAAAGAGATGGTCAATGTGCTATAGTTTACTAAACACTCAGTTTTACATATGTTCATATAAAATATATCAAATTAAATGAGATTATAACACCATATATATTGATTTGTGCAATTTTATGTAAAAATATTATTTCCCTAAATTTAGGATTCATTCACATTCATGTGACAACCATACTACTACTATATAATTTTCTTTAACCCACTGCCTCTGAACCATCTCTAGTACATTTTTTAGCCAAGTTTTGGAGGACACTGGAACTGATTTTTGCAGCCCATATTTCATTAAGTTGTTAGTCCAGACTCCAGTCGTAAGTGACCTTTTAAGTTAGCCACCATGATTTTCCTTCAATCACATAGATTAATTGAAAATAGGACTTGACTCCTATTATACCCTCCTTTGGATTCTATTCAATACGTTATGTTTTTTTAGTTTTGGATAGTTTAATTAAATTCAACAACGATTCTAACTTTAATTGTAAAAATATTTTTAATGATTCTAATTTTAGGTATGACTGATTTTAATGTCATCAACTATTTATTAATATATTTTGATCATTATTAATAAATTTATTAAAATCAAATATTTGATGCATTTGATAGAACTGAAGGAAAGCCCAATCCCTTTTTTTTTGAAGACTAAGAAATTTTTTAAATCAAAAATAAATCTTTGTGAACAATGTGGATATCATTTGAAAATGAGTAGTTCAGATAGAATCGAACTTTTGATCGATCCAGGTACTTGGGATCCTATGGATGAAGACATGGTTTCTCTATATCCCATTGAATTTCATTCGGAGGAGGAGTCTTAAAAATATCGTGTTGATTCTTATCAAAGAAATACAGTATTAACTGAGGCCATTCAAACAGACATAAACCAACTAAATAATATTCCCATAACAATCGGGGTTATGAATTTTCAATTTAGGATTTAGGGGGTTAGTATCAGTATGGAATCCGTGGTCGAGAAGAAAATTACCCAAGTCAAAAATAATTTTATTGATTCAAACCATCAAATTAATACAACGAGAGACATACTACTAAAATGAATTTCATTCATCCAAAAAGCAAGATCAATCGATTGGGTCATTTCAACTAATCCATGTGTAACTATTGCCATCTCTACAAATATAATTATATGACCTTCTCAAAATCACGGCTCAATAGACGACAATTCTCAATAATATCATTAAGATATGAAATATTTTGTTTAAAAATGTTGTCATAATAAACATTATATTATTTTTTTGTTTCACAAAAAGAGTTTATTAACGAATTTTTTCTCTTTTTTATAGATAAAAAAAAAAAAAAATCTTAAATTTTTTTAAATTTTACGAATGAGATTCTTTTTTTAAGAATGGATTTTTTTCTTTCTAAAGTGTGCTTACTTTTATTATAATGAATTTGTTGTATTCTTTTATTATTAAAGTGATGATGGACAAATTTATATTTATTTTCTCTGAAAATATTTTATTTAAACTATCAGATCTTAATCTTACAGAACCGTACTCCCTCCTCCATCCCTTAATATAGGACGTCTTTGACAAGTATTTTTGTCCCTTAATATAAGATATTTTACAATTTCAAGTAAGTATTAATTGCTTAGTTTCTAATATTACCCCAAGTAATAAATATAATTTTAGTTCTCTCACTATTTTTGGCCCAATAAACAACATTCTCTATTTTCAATACAAAAATAATATAGACAATTGATAATATATTTAGGTAATTGATATTTCCACAAGGCTTCCCTCACATGAATGATAAACGGGACCCACATTCATGTGAGTGAGACCTTGTGAAAATATCAATTTTTCTCTATACAATTATTTTTTTAATACTTGTACACAACTGTAAAACGACTTATATTAAGGGACGACCTATATTAAGGGAAGGAGGGAATAGTATGTGTTCATTTCATGTGAAACAAACAATGTCTTAAAAAAATAGGAGAAATAAATGCGACCATTTCAAAGCGCAAAACCGAGGGTGACAAGTGTTTGTTTGTTGTGGTTGATAATTTTCTCTCTCATATAATTTCAACTCACGCGGGGACTGGCCACCGATGGAGATGGCGATTCCGATGGTAGAGTTGACCACAAGCAGCAGCGACATTGTAATAGCAGCAGGTGCCGCTCTTCTCTTCCTCCTTATGCTGCTTCTCATCTTTCTTCTAATCATTTTCGCCTGCAAGCCATGGCGCTTCGTCCCTCGCTTAACCCGCACCTCCCGCACGATCAAGGTTATCCTCTCTACATATATATTTGCATCTATTATTTTATTTTTAATTTAGGGTTTTTGGTTTTGTGCCGCCCACTACTGATCAAGTATGAAGAAATATATATATATATATATATAAAAGCATATACTTTCATGTTCTGTTTTTGGAAATGTTAGGCTGTTTGCGTTCTAATTTGGGTGTAATTGATGTTCAAAATTGGTAATTTGTTCTGAAGTTAATGGTGTGAGTTAGGTGAACTAATTTTGGGCTTAATTGCTATCCATCTTTTATTGACTGTTACATGTATTTTTATTCAGCTGAGTGTTAGTTATTGGCTGGCATTGGTAAGAAGTTTCAAAATTAATAAGAATTAAAATTAATATCAACTGAGTAATTACCAGCTCATTTTAATAGAATATGATTTTGGGATCATTGCTGCAATGAACTTTAATGTGTGACAATTTCCTAAGTTGATCACCTTGTACATCATATTCATGTAAGAAATTAGAGCTTTACTTAAAACCATTTTTGGCATACTTGACTAATTAAACTCTTCAGTCAGATGCAAAGATAATATGTGAAACTGTGAAAGTGAGGAATCAATTTCTTAACTATCTCAAGTTTTGTCTCTATTTTTTTGGACTCTTACCCAGTGTTTGGTGGAGAGGTAAAACGTTGATGACTAAAGAATGTTGAACAGTTGTTTCCCTCGTCTGTTAGAGCAGAGAAGGAGAAGGGAAATAATAGTAGAACAGTATTCTCCTTCTCCTATAGCCCACAAATCTTTTCCCTACATATTTCCCTCTCTATAATTTGAACCGACTTGTTTTAGATATCATTTTGAAAGTGAAAATACTCTTTCCTGGGTTGGTTACTTTACATAGGTGGAAAACTACTTAGCAGGAGAAACTTTGCTCACTTAAAAATGGAATTTCAGTGTGTGCAATGTGTCTCTCTCTCTCTCTCTTTCAGTTCAAACTGAAGAGAAATGTCTTTGTGCAGTGGTATTTTGAAGTAAAAAATTCTCAATAATTATGTATTCGTATTCTACAAATCCAATGTGATATGCCATTGTTTTGTTCTTTTCATAAAGTATGTATCACCCTGTGGCTGTACTGAGTGCATGATGATTATCATTTTTACGGTTTCTAAGGATATCTTTTGCAGTTACCATAGGCCTTACTGTAAGGCTATTCATGGATCATATCAAATTATTCTTTTTGTCTGTTGGCACAGACTTATCACTGATTACACTTTCTGATTATATAATTTTAGGTTGAGGACATAGAAAGGCCTCTTGTATCAGAAGATTCAGATTTGGTTCAGAACCATAGCTCTGAGTTTGCTAGGAGTTATGGCTTAGAGGGGGCATCTCAACAAACTGAAGGACATTTTAACTCACCACGGACCCATGGACTTGCTTATAAACACAGGCTTCCACCTACAGCTCCCCAGTTGGTCCATAGTATACAACTTTATCCTGCTATGTTTCTTAACTAATTCTTCTTTTTAATATCCAGGTCTTGTATATAGCATATTATTTATTTAATTATTCTTTTTTATTAAAATCAAAGTATATCCTTCACTTCTTCCAGGTGATAGCTTTGTTCTGAATATATCAGACGATACTTTGGTTGGTCAGACGCTTAAGCGTGCTTTGGTGACGAGCCACTCTGCTGAAAAGCAGAATCTAGGAAGAAAGGAAGATTTATGTTATGACTCGAGATTTGGTTCAGAAGAGGATAGACCTAGAGAGTTTGTTCCAAAATATAATGCAGATCAAAGTAATTTCTCCTTCTCTCACTTGTAAAAAAAATAAATATATTATTTGGTTTATTATCAAATGAATTTTGTATTAATATTATTAATTGCATAACAAAGGAAACAGAAGAAAATACTTTTAACAGATTTCGCAAATGGCATGTCACTGTTCTCTGTGTCTTTCTATTTGGTGGAGTAGGTAGAACATGTCATAATATCTTTCTGTTAGAAGTGCAGGAAGCATTCTAATGCTGGAGGTTATCTCTGGTCCTTCTCGTGGGCTTCGTTATTCCATACAATCAACAAATACATCTGAGCTTCCACTTACTCTTGGAAGAGTTTCACCAAGTGCTTTGTTATTGAACGATAATGAGGTTTCAGGAAAGCATGCGCTGATAAACTGGAATTTAAACGTAAAATTCTTGAAAGCTAGACTACTTGATATGCATTCTAGTGAACTTTGTCTGGTAAAGTGATTCTTTTTTAATTTTTGGATTGCATACGGCTCCAGAAGTTGAAATGGGAGTTGGTTGACATGGGGAGTTTAAATGGAACGCTTTTGAATTCCCAAGCAATTCACCTTGCTCGTTCTGGGAGCAGACACTGGGGTGACCCAACTGAGCTTGCAAGTGGAGATATTATAACTCTTGGAACAACTTCAAAGATATCTGTAAGTCTCTTTCCTACTTTGTTTTCATGCCACTGATGTTTTAGCGTAAAGGTCATGATTTGTAATAAATTTGAGCAAAGGGTCTAAGTCTGTGGTCAGTTTTGTTGTGTTATCTTTCCAGGAGCATTGCAGTGTGAATGACTTCGTAGCTTCTTGCTAAGCTTTATTGGTATATGGTATGCCCCTTATGGGAGACTATTCTATTAATTTTGACAATTTTGACTTAGAAGCCAGGAGTGCAAATTTATATTGTTTTGTGGATGTTTGATCTACACGTGTACTAGTAACAAGACTACCTTCTCTCAGGATGATCTATGAATAATAAGACTTTTTTTTGTTTATTTGTGTAGCTTTGTTGAATTGTTTATCAAATTTAAAATTTCAACTTTGTAATTACTCCCAATCCCATTATGTAGGAAAATTTTGTGTGACACCAAGTTTAATAGAATGACATTTTAACTATTTTTTTTTTCAAGTTTCCAACTTACCCTTACTATACTTAAAACTATATATTCAAATTTAACTTGGAGTGGAGTGTTTGTATTAGGATACGTGCAATCAATAAAATATGAATATCTTAGTTATGTTTCTTGAAAAACTAATTAGGGGACCCATTATTTTTTCATGTTAAGTACGTTTGAGAATAGGTTAAAAGGTTAACTCGTAAAAAGAAAATTTAGTGTTATAAATTGGACAGAAGCAGAATTAATCTTGCTTATAGTATGTTTTGAGACTTCTTCTATTTAACCTATTTTATTACATGTAATGATTTACTTTTAATCTTCTATGATTTGCTTCTTTACCTTGCTTAAAATAGGTGAACAGAATTTATAATCTGTATGTTCTATTTGTGTCAAGGAAAACTTGTCCTTTGTCGGTTGCTCTCGTATATGAGAATTACATATTTAGCTCTTCAATACTCACTTTGAATAGTTTATCAAATTACTAATATCCAATTGCTTCTTTATCTGTCACCATTTAGTTATCGTGATCGTACTTGCATAGTAAAATGATTAGGTATAGTGGTAGCAGTGTTGACGTGGTGTTTAAAGGAGTTTTTCAGTTTAAGGTTCCTATATTAGTATCCTCCCCTCTTTATCTCTCTCCCTTTTGAGAAACAGGACCAAAAGAGAAAACAAAAATATGTTTATGCTCTCTATTGTTTCTTACAATGTAACCTAAAACTTAATTTGTTGTCTGCCACAATACATTTTAGTATCCTTATTGTTGTTGCAGGTTGAGATTACATCTCAAACTAAGCAATTTCCATTTGGAGTTGGTGTTGCTTCAGATCCAATGTCTATGCGTCGAGGAGGAAAGAAGCTGCCTATGGAAGATGTCTGCTATTACCAGTGGCCTCTTCATGGTGCTGAGCAGGTTTAGTAATCTTTGAAGGTTTTCTTCTTAAGTTCGTATTCTGTTTTCTGAGCCACTAATTTGTTTAATTGCTGACATTTTAGTTTGGAATGTTTGGCATATGCGATGGACATGGAGGAGCAGCAGCTGCCATATCTGCTAGCAAGTTAGTGTTCATTTCTGTTTTTGGCTAACTTACCTCTTGTACTACCAAAAAGATTACAAACTATAGATTTATATTATATGGCAGTCTATATTTTCCAATTCACATTTAAGGATACTGGTAATGAATTCAAATGCATGCTTCGTTTGGGCATGAATAAATATATTTTTTGATGTGTGGGGCTGGTAAACGTAACTTTGGGAATTGAACAGCTGATTAAAGGCTCAATTTTGCCTGGCCAAGTTAGGGAAAGCCAATAAGTTTATTTTGCGGGTTTGTTGAAATCCTCTTTTAAATTAGTTTATTCCTCATAATACAAGATTCGCTGCATATTAAGCACCAGTAGCTGAATGTAAATTTTCACCAGATTATCAAACCCTATTCCGGTTCGGTTAAGAATAGAAAGGGTTGATCTTTGTATCTGAAGCATCCTTCTTCTTTTGTTAAATATCTGAAACATCTGTCTGAGTTCTGGCCTTGTAGACGATACCATTTCAGATTCCCATAAATTTTCAATCATGTATGTCAATTAACTAAGGTCACAATCAACACTTTTAGTGTCTTCTCATATGTTATGAATTACTCAATTTCAAGCATTTTTCTATTCAGGTTATTGCCTGAGATAGTTGCTGGTATCTTGGGGGATTCATTTAGAAGAGAGAGGGTTTTATCACAATGTAATGCTTCAGATGTCCTTCAAGAAGCATTTTCTCAAACAGAAGCATGCATGAATCACTACTATGAGGTTTTTCTTCAATCTGGCTTTTATTGTTCTAGTTGTGTTTTACTTCTACATGTTTCTTCTTGAAGTGTGATTGGACTAGTCAGTGTGTTCCTCTCATTGCTTTAATTTGTTTGGTAATTAACTTGTTTATTCTCCTTTGCGTTTATGTTTATTACCAAAAATGTATGTTATTTCTTGGTTTAAGGGTGGTCATAGTTTGGTTTCGGCTGTCTTGGGCAGTTTTTTCAATCAAATTTATCAAACCTAGATGGTTGGTTTTGGGCAATTTTGACAATTAGATTCTTATTGTAATCTTGTTGGATTGATATCCCTCAAGAACAATTGAAAGCATTATGTCCTTTATTTTCAATTTTACTTGTGGTGTATCGTAATAATTATCAAAATTTCAGGGTTGTACAGCAACATTGCTTCTGGTTTGGACCGACAGTCACAAAAATTTCTTTGCGCAATGTGCGAATGTCGGAGACTCTGCTTGTGTTGTAAAGTATGTGGCCGAATTTTCATCTTAACACTCCTTGGTAAATTGCAAAGTTTTTTTCAGAATCTGAACATGCACACCGTGCTATTTCTTGCATTATGTCACCATCTTTGTGGGAGTTCATGAATAAATATAGCTACTTAAAATTCTTTCTCTCTTTTCTATGTGTATGTTGATCTTTAGACAATGACTGTGCTACACATATTTTTCTCTTTTTGGCTTCCTTAGAAATGTTGAACTAGTCGTAATGTGTGAGCTTCATACAGAATATGCCTATAACTATTATCTTGGAGAGGTACAATATGCTTCTTCCATTTTGAGTCCTGGGGTTGTGTTGGCCTTTGTACATGGCTTTGTGGCTTTTCTTAATAAGTGTCCTTTCTTTTTCTTTTTTTTTCTTTTTTAGCTAATTAATAAGTGTCCTTTCTGTTACCCCTGTGCCTTGTTTATGGGTTGTGCACTTGTACATTTGTGCCCCTAGTGTCGGAATCTCTTTAATAAAAATCCATTTCCAAAAATTGGGAGACACAAAATGTATTTTTTTCTTGCGTGGGTTTCATACATGTATTTATTTCTATTACAGTTTTTCTGAGACCTGAAATATTTTATTTTGGAATTGCAAATGCATTTCTGTATTGACCTCATTTGTGTTATCAAAGAGAAGTTATATGGATTTGGAGTACATCTCCAAACTACTTTATGTTCCCATCTTGTTATTAAAGTAATCACTTATATTTTTCCATCTTCCGACCAAGTCCAGTTAGGGGGCAACTGCAGTGGAGAATAAAAAATGTAAATTATTAAATAACTGATATTTAGGTTAATTGTTGGCAAAAAAATTGTGTAGTGGGCTAAAAAAATATATGTCAATGTTCTGAAACTCCGTGGAAGCAATGATCCTTTTGGGGCCACCTAAATATAGTTATCTATGGACTTACCCATTGGCGTGTGAGATATTGTGTGCACCTGAACAATAGAATGGTATTGGCTGTGTTGCACAACCATTATGGCTACGGGTTTCTTCTTTATTAGAAAGAAGCAAAAAATAAAAGAAATATCTGATAACAGCAATGTAAATTGTGCATTATTTAATCATAAACAGCAGTTGATGAGCAATCCACTGCTTTGATTGGAGTGTAACAGCTATTATGAAATTGGTATCGATGTTTGTCTTGAAATTTGAAATTATTGTTGGAAGCTAAGAATATGTCTACAGACTTGTCACAACCCTATTTGTTTTTTGTCAGTATTGACGAAATGCAGATTAAGCTTACAGAAGACCACAGAATAACCAGTTATTCTGAAAGACAACGCATCCAAGCGACAGGCAAACCACTGAAAGATGGGGAAACCCGACTATGTGGTGATTACATTTTTGCTTTGTCTGATTTATTATTTCTTTAGTTCAATTCCAAAGAGTAACCAACCTGTTTTTTGGGCGTTCTTTCAGGTTTAAACCTTGCTCGGATGATAGGAGACAAGTTTCTTAAGCAGCAAGATGCTCGCTTTAGTTCAGAACCTTACATAAGTCAGGTTGTGTACATACACCAAGCAAGCAGGGCGTTTGCACTATTAGCTAGGTGATTTATCTTCCCATCAATTTTCTTATTATTTGCAAAGCATAATGCTGCTCATGTAGCATATGTCTTCATACCTCTTGCTTATCAATTGGGCTCATGTGGCTGATTTTCCAATTAATTGACCAGTATTCGAAAATTAACATTGTGGTAAGTTGTGTTTTAGATTTTATCATATTGTTGCCAAAATTTGTCTTAGTATGTTTGACGAAGGCGTCCCTAATTTCATCGAGAGTTTCCTGGAACTCAGAGCTGTTAGTTTATGCAAATACAAGGGTACTAGAATTGCACACTCCTTTCTGAAAAATGCAAGACAAAGCATTATTAATTCATGGAAGAAGTTACTGCTATGCAGTTTAGAAAACATCCAGGGGGATGATGTTAGTTTTTGGGCCAAACATAGTTTAACACTACGTAGATTTACCAAAGTTTTAACACTGGAGTACGAGAGTAAATTTTATTTGCCTCTGTAGGACCTATTTTATGCGATTCTACTGCTGCTCTACGCTATATCTCATTGAATACCTGTTGATTTTCTTTTTCCTTTGGTGGTTTAACATGGTGGTGGCTTTCGGATGCAGTGATGGCTTTTGGGACGTTGTCAACTTCAGGAAGGCATTTCAGCTTGTCCATGAGGTACTTGTCATTTCACTTGGCCCCATGTTTGTTTGCAAAAAGCACGCTTGGAATATGACTATTTGTCTTAATTTAATATTATTTCGAATTATTTTATTCCATGACGGGATTAATAGTTCTTTAAACAGTCACATGGACTATTTTTTGTCATTCCTAAGACTATTTATGAGGAGATTATATAATCACATGATGAATGTGGGATTAATAGTTCCCATACTTTATGGGACTAATCGTTCATCGTCAAAGGATTAAGTAGTCCGAAATAGTGTTAAATTAAGACAAATAGTTCGGTATCAAACATACTGTTTGCAAACAAACATGACCTTAGTTTATGTTTGTCCGTAGATGTAGTTGGAATTGGCCTAACAAAATCTTGTCTGTATCTTGAGCTCTCACAGACGAAAGAGAGAAATGCTACGGTTGGAGAGAAATCTGCAGAAAAGATTGCTAATATTTTGTTGAGCGAGGCCAGAACGCAGCGTACAAAGGACAACACATCTATAATTTTCTTAGATTTTGATAGCAATAATAGTAGGGACGGTTCTTGTAAACTTGATTCTTAGAATAAACCAACATGGTTTTTTATATAGTATAATTAAAAATTTTAATTAGCTCAACTCCTAAAATATTTCGCTGTCCCTTTATTCAACTCTATGCGCCCAAAACTTTTGACCTCCTTCTCGGAATCAAAAAAGCAAGCGAAATTACATGCAAAGTACAGAATCTTAATATTATAGAAATTTATATATATATATTTCTTAATCTATATACATATATAATAAGGCAAAATTAAGTTTTTTGGTTGAATTTGACTACTAGTAAAATACTTTTTAAACTTCTCCCTAATTTTATTTTTTTAAAATTAATCCAATGAGATAAATCTATATTTATGTAAAAGTATATAGACAATTAGCCTCTCTAATCGGCTCCAAACAAAAATTTAAAAAGGGCAGAGAACATGGAGTAAAAAAATCAGAAAAAAACTAAAAGAATATCTTTTTTGCTTTCAAGAACAGTGGAATATAAAAGAATGACGCAGAAAAGAAAAGATTCTTTTAAGGTATGTTTGAAGAAAGGAAAAGAATAAATAAATAAGAAAAAGAATAATCCTATTAAACTTTTTCTAACCATCAATTACAATGTAATTAACATTATTTTTTAAAAATGTGCTCCATCCGTTGTAATATAAGATGAAATTTAACTTTTTCAATAATATGAGTAGAAAATTGATATTTTTCACTCACATAAATGTGAGTTCTATTTATTATTTATGTGAAGGGAGCCTTGTAAAAATATCAATTTTTCGTAATGAAAAATATCAATTCCCTCTAAGTAATCTCATAACTAATTATTATTATTATTTAATATTTTCAAGAGATTTTTCAACTATAAAAACTAGCAAATTAGGTTTCGTGTACAAACAAAGGTGCAAGTGATCCATATAGTTTTAGGATGGAGAGACCTGATCTCATATCAGACCAACGAGTGGGGAAGTGAACACTTTTGAAAGATTGTATTTTTTTTGGTAAAGGAGAGAGAGAGAGAGAGAGAGAGAGAGAGACGAAAAAGCAATACTGAATTCTGAATATGGCAAAGAAGAAGAGAGACGAATCAGAAGCAGAATCAGAAGCTCACCTGGACAATAATGCCGAAAGAAATAAAAAACCAGAAAGTGAGGTCGAGTTTGTTAATGGCGGTTCTCATGAGAAGATTAATAAGAAGAAGAAAAAGAAGGAAGAGAAAGAGCAAAACAATACAGAACCAAACGAGAAACCTACAGTCACCATAGCCTTACCTGGCTCTATCATCCACAACGCTCAATCGCTCGAACTAGCCACTCGGGTAAGTCCTCGAATTGTATGTCAAGTGTTTGATCATTTGTTACTGTGGAAAAATCTCAACTTTTTCTAGGTTTAAGGTGAAATCTGGAAAAATTATGATATTCTGTAACTTTAATTTCTTATTGCTGTTTTGTCAGTTGGCTGGTCAGATAGCTCGTGCTGTCACCATTTTCCGTATAGACGAGGTATGCATTTTCTTTTCTGTGTTATTTTTGGAGTTTATATATAAGTGGCAGATTAGTTGTTTTGGGTAAGTACTGAGCTTTTCGTATCATTGAAGAGATTTATGGCCAACCTTGCTTTTATGATGATGTACTTAATATTTTATCTTAGGTTAGAATCATTGATTGGGATTTTATTAAACCAAAAAAGAGGCATGATATTTGGTTTGTACAAGTAATATGGAAATTGATTGCAATTTTGCTAATGGAAAAAAATGTTTGTATTGTATGAACAGGTTGTTGTATTTGACAATAAAAGTACTTCGTATGATGATTCAAGTTTTACATTGGGGGATTCTTCAGATGAGAATGAAACTGGTTCAGCTTTCTTAATAAGGATCTTGAGGTATCTTGAGACACCACAGTATCTGAGAAAGAATCTTTTCGCAAAGCATAACAGCTTAAGATTTGTGGTGGGAATTAACTTTCAGTTTTTACTTTTTTGATGGAACTCGGTCATCTGTTTTCTCTTCTACTTTTTCGGTAATGAAAGCGTTACATGATTCTTTGCAGGGATTATTGCCCCCACTTGATGCTCCACATCATTTGCGCAAGCATGAATGGGGTCCATATCGTGAAGGTAGGTTCTTCCTTGATCTGCTCTGTTAAAATGCGTCGTAGTAGTCACCAACAGGCTTACTTACAAGTGGCTTCATGTGGTCATATTACCATCATATTGAGGCTATATCATTTATGTCACTAAAGTATTGACAGACATTTAGCTGCTTTTTGAGTAGGGATTTAGCTTACTTATGTATATGTGAAGCCAAGTTATGGTTGGGTTTACAGTTACAAAATATGTTTGTCTTGTGTCCTAGAAAACATGATTTTTTGGAGAATATAATCCGGCATAATTAGTCGTTTGAATGAATTCTATATAAACATGAATCGCATACTTTTACATATTTAATTTATCTTTGTATTCTTCTTTTGATTTGGGTTAAACTTTTAATCTTTTGCCTTGATTTTATAGGTGTCACACTGAAGGAACCAGCTCCAAACTCTGGTGGAACACTTGTTGATGTCGGGTTGAATAAGGTAACATCACATTATATAGGTTAACTAAGCTTTTGATTGCTATACTGGGTCCCATTACAAAATTGATTACCATTTCTTTTTTTCTTACAATCGCATAACTGCATTCGAAACTTTTATCAATCCTTCTACATTGAAGACTACTGTTAATAAATTTTGACTTGTACTAGCATTACTTATGTGGAACCTTACTTGGATAGCTTATGTGAAATTGAGTTGCGTTTAACAAAAACCCATCAGATTTGCTTGAAATTTCAATATCAACTCACCGGGTTCCAAGGATATATAAATAAAAAAAGTAAAAATGCAAAGAAAGGCGACCTAGCTACAACCCTCGTCAAACTATGAAAAATATTTGTGCTGATAGTGAAAATAAAAAACTTTGTGTAGCTACTTTATTATACTATAGGAATCAAAAAGTAATAGGAGCGCCCATCATTTTCCCAATCCTATACAGGACTGCCATGTCATAGCATTCAAAGTAATTGAATTCATAGGGAAATATGGTTAAGCTTAGCTTGTGATGTGCATAATTTGTGGACAGAAAGTAAGTTGTTGTGAAGAAACCATGGACCTCCAGTCAAAGCTACTAGATAATCTTCATATTGATTAGAACTGGTAACGAAAATAACCTTTGCCAAGTTTGGAAACTCAGAATTGACCTGCTGGTTTCGATAGATGACGCAATTGTGTTTGCAAACTAACATAAGAATGCTAGTGCGACTAACTTTATGTTGAGAGCAGATTTCCAAGGTACTGGTTGGTACCTCGAAAAGAGAGGATCCGTTGGTCCGTCTTCCCACCGAATGTCTTTTTCTTAGACCCGGTACTACGGGTATGAGATGTGGCGGAAAATACTCTGTTTTTTTTGGTGCAACTGTTTATTTTCTGTTCATTTTATATAGGCTTTATTTGTCTTATTTCTAATTGAAAGCCATGATCTGCAGAATGTTGTGATTGATAAAGTGCTTAAGCCTGGTACAAGAGTCACAGTTGCAATGGGAACCAATCGCCAGTTGGATGGTAATTTAACTTTTGCCAGTTTTTCTTTCGTTAAAATGAGATTCCCTTAGTTCAAAATATATTTGAGTTCATGGCCTTCAGATTCTAGTCAATGCTGATTCATCTTCAGTAGAAGAAGAGGAAGGTGGATGAGTAGGACTATACAAGATAAGGAACTATACAAACTGATGTTGACAAGAGGGGGGGGGGGGGGGGGGGGGTGGAAGAACTACACAAACAGTTAAAATTGTTTTCTGTAACGAAAATATTTTCCAGTTGTTTTACATTCATTTTGTTTTAAATAATTACATCATCACATCTAAATAATCATTGTTTTTGAAGTAAATATCTTGGCAAAGAATGACTGGAACAAGAAATTTGCATAAAAGTTGTTAAATGCGCGATTCTTCGCTTTTGCAAATAATTGAAGCGAAAGTTTGGCTTAGTCCATGCAGTTATGATTTTTACGTAAGATACAAAAATATTGGCTACTCATGAAGTTTGTGATTCTATTTTTTAATTTCAGATCAACCCCGTCAGGTTATCTCATCTTCCAAACCTAGGGAAGAAGCAGGAATGTATTGGGGTTATAAAGTGAGGTATGCTGCCAATATCAGTTCGGTATTCAATTGCTGCCCATACAAGGTACATAATCTTATAATGCAGTTATTTCCTTTTATAATCAATTTAGGGTTCGTCTCCCTAACCCTTTCTGGAAGGGGATCTTCCATAAACTTTTCACTATTTTATAGGGAGGGTATGATCATCTAATAGGCACCTCAGAGCATGGAGTGTTTATTAAGTCTTCAGAGCTTATTCTACCTCCATTCAGGTATAAATTTGTTTGTTTTTTAGTGGTTGTGACAATAATATTGTGTATTTGTGTTAGTAGGATACTGCCCTTAACATCTCTCATCAACAGTTCTTGAGAACCAGCAGAAATCCTTAATTGTTATATAATGGGACTGAATAGTCTTGGGATGGTTAGCAATTTCCCTCCAATATTTTATCTGAGAATTCTTATTGTGTGGCCATTTATTGTGTGGAGGTCCATACTGCATTACTAGACTATGGCACTACTGCCAATGGTGAGAGTTTGATAGAGTTGTTGAGAGCTCTTAGAGATGTTGGAGTTCTTATACGCTTGAACATGGTTCAGATCTTTAAGAGTCAATAAATTTAGCAAATATACTTGAAACATCAATTTGCGTATTTTATGGAAACTAATTAAGCCTGATATTTATTTAAATATTACTTCATGATGTGTAGGCATCTTTTAATTGCTTTTGGTGGACTTGCTGGGTTAGAAGAGTGTTTTGAAGAAGACAATAGCCTGAAGGTCTGTATTAGATTTATTTTTTTTTGCTAAATTTTTTTGCATAAATTCTTTGTGATATGTATGTTTGTTATGGAGGATTTAAGCTTTCTTATCCTGTATAAATCTCTCACTCTCACGCGCGCGCTCTTATAAATTTATAATATACTATGGTTGGTTAATTTTGCATGATATACCGAATTGAGAAAGTTATTACTTACCTATTGAAGAGGGGAAAAAATGATAAGCTTTTACTTCTGACATTATTGACTAAGAAATTTGAAATATTATTTGTTAACCCAAAGAAATAGAGGCTAAAAAGACCAATAAAAGTGGGAATTTCATATATTTATTTATATCAGGGCAAAAGTCCGAGCGAGGTGTTTCATTCATACCTGAACGTTTGTCCTAATCAAGGGAGCAGAACTATACGAACAGAGGTACTACACTTTTATCTTGCTTAATGTACCTTGAAATCGTCTCAGCAACTACTTATATGACTCTCCTGCATGTACATATCTTTAAACAGGAAGCTCTCTTTATATCACTTCAATATTTTCAAGAACCAATAGACCATGCACTGCAGAGTTTTGAACATTAACTTTTGTAGCTTGAAGTCATCAGACAGCTGATAACACTGGCATTAAGAATTTGATCTACAGTGGACCAAATATTGCTCAATTTCAACCAAGTTCATAAAGCTGGTTGCTAGCGCTTGAAGGGATCACAGATAATGTATCGCCCTAGAGGAGGGGAAGGTTTTTGAATTGAATTAATTACTAGGCACTCAGAATGGTAGATGTCTGAGGCATTTAGGGGCAAATTGTGTTATAGACAAATTGCTTTTTTATGAACTCTAATTTTCAGTTTTTAATTTTTTGAATAGGTGTACTGACAAATTAAAGCTGAAATGTTATTTGCTGTTCCTTTTGAATGGTAGGTATCTCTGGTTTGAACCTAAAAAGGACCAGATCCAGGTTTGAGGCGGCGGCAAATTCCTCAGAAAGTGAATTTCCAAAATAGCTGCTGCCGTGCTGCATTGCAACCAAGATCCTTCCTGAGTTACCAACGCATTTACAAGTTTCACAAGAGACGTTAATAGTCTTTTTTCATAAAATTTATAATAATTAAAAAAGCAAACAAAAGCCATATAATAATTCCATCTTTTTTGGGTAGAGAAAAAGGAGATAAAATTTTTTAAATAATATATTCAAATATCATCATAATGATTTTTAAAAATAACGTAATAAAGGTAAAATAATAATTTACTCTTTTAAATTAAAATTTCATTTTCTCCTCTCTCCCTCCTTCCTTTTTTATCTCACATAAGCTCACAAACCCACAATGTTAACCGGAAAGTTATAAACAAATTGCGAACCTCCTCAAAATCTCCTTCTTCATCCCTCACAACACACCTGAAATAGACCAACTTATGAGCTCTTTACGGTATGTCGGCAAACACCCAACAATTTCTCTGGTAGAGACCTGCAAAAACCTTAGAGAGATCAAACAAATCCACACCCACATTCTCGTTAATGGCCTTCTCAACGACCCTGTTCTTCTAGGCCAATATGTTTCCTCCATTGCCCTCAAACACCCGAACTATATAGATTATTCTATTCAAGTCCTAGACCAATGTGAAAACCCAACTGTTTTTGCCTTGAATACAATGATAAGAACTCATTGCAAAAGCTCAAAACCCTATAAAAGCTTTGATTTTTACAATAGAATTCTTAAATCAAACCAAAATCTTTCACCTGATAATTACACATTCACGTTCTTGGTTCGGACTTGTGCGCAATTATTGGTTCGCGAGACAAGTTTGGCCGTTCACGCTTCTATAATAAAACGTGGATTTGATCATGACCCGCATGTTCAAAGTAGTTTAGTTTACATGTTTGCTGAATTGGGTCTATTGGGTTGTTCAAGAAAAATCTTTATGGAGATGTCTGAACCAGATTTGGTGACCCAGACTGCAATGGTTGGCGCTTGTGCAAAATCAGGTGATGTAGCTTTTGCGCGGGAGCTGTTTGATAAAATGCCTCAACGGGATCCTATTGCTTGGAATGCGATGATAGCAGGTTATGCTCAATCTGATAATTCAAGGGAAGCGTTAGATTTGTTTCACTTGATGCAAATGGAGGGTGTGAAGGTTAATGAGGTGTCCGTTGTTTCCGTTTTATCTGCCTGCACTCACTTAGGTGCATTGGATCAAGGGAGATGGGCGCACGCTTACATAGATAGATACAATCTAAGGATGACCGTGACACTTGGATCTGCACTAGTTGACATGTATGCAAAATGTGGGGACATGAATAAAGCCTTGGAAGTATTTTGGAATATGAAAGAGAAGAATGTTTACACATGGACTAGTGCCATGGGAGGCCTAGCCATGAATGGATATGGTAAGAAGTGTCTTGAGCTTTTTTCTCTCATGAAACAGGAAGGGGTTGAGCCCAATGAGGTCACGTTTGTCTCGTTGTTGAGGGGTTGCAGCGTGGCTGGACTAGTGGAGGAAGGTCATGACCATTTTGAATCTATGAGAAGAGTGTATGGAATTGAACCTAGGGTTGAGCATTATGGATGCATGGTTGATTTATATGGCCGAGCTGGTCGCTTAGATGAAGCCTTCAACTTAATAAATAGCATGCCTATGAAGCCTCATGCTGGTGCTTGGGGAGCTCTTCTTAATGCGTGTAAAATCTATAAAAACACGGAACTGGGTGAACTTGCATCGAGAAAGATAGTAGAGCTAGAGGAGGACAACCATGGTGCTTATGTGCTCTTGTCGAATATATATGCTGATTCAAAAAATTGGGATAGGGTTGAAATAGTAAGACAGACGATGAAGGCTAGAGGAGTCGCAAAGGTCCCGGGCTGTAGTGTTATAGAAGTAAATGGTGAAGTTCATGAATTCCTTGTTGGGGATAAATCCCACCCAAGGCAGGCTGAAATTGATGAAAAGATGGAAGAGATATCTCAGAGGCTAAAACTAGCAGGTTATGTAGCTGACACTAATCCTGTTCTTTTTGACATAGAAGAAGAAGAGAAAGATGATGCTATGTGTAAACATAGCGAGAAAGTTGCAATCGCTTTTGGTTTGATCAGTTTAAATGAAGGTGTGCCTATTAGGATTATTAAAAACCACGTGTTTGCTGGGATTGCCATGTTGTAACAAAAATGATATCTGAAATTTTTGATAGAGAAATAATTTTAAGGGATAGGAATAGGTTTCACCATTTCAAAGATGGCCAGTGTTCATGTAATGGTTATTGGTGAATAGATAGATGGAAAACTTGTTTTGACTTGGGATAATAAATAAGCTCATGAGCTTGTCTAAATTATTTTCCTTTCCATCTTTGATTCAAATTAAGTTGCATGATTTTTGGAGGGGAAACTTGCTAAAATCTGCCAGCCAACCTGCCATCATTTACACAACTACCTTTTTGGTCTCAATTCTTCTTGCAACTCTTTCTCAATATATCGATTTAACTGTTTAAGAAGTTACGTTTGTGTTGACGGTTCCAAGATTTTTCAAATATTCACTTGATAACTGTTTAAGAAGGTTGATTCAATTGGGGTTTAAGAAAATAAGAGAACTTTGGAATTAGTACCGAGACGTAGTGGAAACTGTCTTTTATCTATAGGAAATAGATTGACAGTTGATGGCAATAAAAGAAAGTCTTGTTCTATAGAGGTTTTAGTTGTGGAATGGTATTGTGCAGAGTGCAACAGCTCTTGAATAGTAGTACGAGGATGAAAGATATGGAGAGAAAAGTAACTGGCAAATGGCAGAAAGGAAAAGCAACGCTTTTAAAAGTGTGTTCTCAATAGTTCTTCTCGACAAGTGGTTTAATTGTTTTCTTATTCTTTTGGTATGTCATTTACTACATTTTAAACACTTCAACAGTAGCAGTGTAAGTTGCAATATTGGTAACAGACACAATACCTGATGCTAGGTGACAATAAAAATATCAGAGGATGAGAACAGTTACCTATGCTTCTTTTTACAATGCTTCTAGGATGGAGAATATCAATTTTAAATATTTAAATTTTCTGTAATGACTTGGTCTTTTTTATCTTGTGACATTATTGCATAATGTGGTGTACATTTGTTCTGGATTAAAATCAGGAACTGCTTATAGTTCATATCATCCCTATCCAGATCTTTTCCCCAATCCAAAATTTTACAATGTTTTTCCTTTTGTTTATGTTGCAGGATAGCTCTGAAATTACTTGCGGTGCAGATTTGATGACGGACCTTAAGGATGCATTGGTCAAGCAGCGATCAAATTGCATGTCAGGTTTTCGATTGACAGAATCAAGAGGAAATCGTTTACAGAGCAACATACAGCTTCGTTTAACTGAACTTGAAGGTTAAATATTGCTTGCATAGAAGTTAACATCTTCTTTTTTTTTGTGTGGCAATTATTTATGATTTTTAACAATTTTATGATGGCTACTGTTTTCGTTAATTCCTGCTTCCAACCATAATGAAACTACTTTGGTTTTATGTTGGATCACATCTTTTAAAGGGTCTTTGTATAAATCATAATAGGCTTGTGTCGTTTATCAAAAAGTTGAGGGTACCGAGTGCAGGTAATCATGATCATTGCCAATAATGCAAGTGTATTTTGTATTTGACTTTCCAAAGGGGTCAAATTGACTGTATATGTAAATTGTAGCCATGTAATATTTCTTTCTTGGTGCAAGTATATATTAACTAAAATATCTATTTTCTCTCCTTTTTTTTTAATTTTTAATTTTTTCCTTTTTGCCAGTAGTTGCATGATTTAATCTTCCTCATTTTTCATTAGTTATTTATTTACTTTTTGGGAATGAGTCTATTACTTTATTCATTTGCACTTGGTGTTCCTATATGGTTATCCAGACAATTTCCCTTAAGATATTGTACATATTTTCCTACGCATCATGGCTAATCTTTTTTGATATCTGATACTTTCATGTTCATTTTTTTTTAATTAGAATTCAGGACATCTTATATAATGTTGCTTAGTTATTTATTTTGAACAGAATTGCCTACAAGTAGAGGTGAGGAGCTGCAGTCAACGTGCTTGATTGAACTCTACGGACTAAAGGTATACTTGAGTTTGAAGTGCTTGACGAAATTCCTTTTGGATTTAGTTGCATGTTTATATTATATTTATCATCCAAACTGACTGTCATCTGAATTCAGGAATGTGCATTACTTGGGTGCAGTTATGTGAAATGATTGTACACTTACTTTTCTGAGAATGTTAAAAACATTTTCGTGACAAATTAAAAGGAAAGCTAGATACTGAGTCATTAGCTCTAACAGTGTAGTATGTTGTATCTTCTGGTCCTGTGAAATGTACTCCCTCTATCCCATTCTATTAGACACTTATGATTAGTACAATGTTTAATAAAATGAAATTTCAAGCTTTTTTAAAAGTACTTTCCAACTTAATCCTTTTTAAATTTGGAGTATTATATTTAAATTTAACGTGAAAGTGGAATGTTTTGTATCAGGATATGTGCAAGTCACTTAAAATATGAATATATAGCCATATTTTTTAAGAACCAAGTGAGAGGCCCATTATATTTTCATGTTAAGTACAATTAAGAGGAGTTTAAATAGTAGTTTACACTCCCCACTACATATTTATTATGTAGCTTTGTCATCTTTTTGGGACATCCCAAAAAGAAAATTTGGTCCTATAAATTGGAGTGGAGGGTGTAACTTATACTGATGGTCATAAATATAAGTTCTGCTTGCAGTGTCATATTTGTTGTCTAGATTGCAGATACATTGATAAATGCTCTTAAATGTGGTTCTATACTTTATAAACTTTTGGTATCAAGGGATTTTATGGGATTTGTCCTTGTTTACAATAACTGTCTTTCCTTTATTTTCTTCCAGCCAGCAGAATTGCAGAGAAAGGTTCGTTCTGATGTGAGCTCAGGATATTGGTTTCGTATAAATTGCGCATGTCCTGAAAAGCAGTTGTTTGACTGGGGAATGATGTGTTTGCGTCGTCCTCTTTATGATGTTGGAGATGCTTTTGTCATGGAAACCGATGATAACCTGAAGAAGAAACGTGATGCCGAGGTGATTTTGTTGTTTATGTGCTACTAATCAGTCTTAATTTACATGCATGAGTAATTTTAGGAGCATGAATTGTATATCCTGTAGATGAGATATCTGCAAGAGGTTAGGTCCATCTGGAAGACGAATGGAGGAGACATTCTAGTTAATGCCTTTAATATATGAGGTGAAGAGAGATAATTTTGATCTCAGGTAATGTAATCTGGTTACATCTATAATATGTTTGGAATATCTAATATGAGATAGGGTGATCAAGATCGGTTTATTAAATTAATCTTTTTGGCCCTGAGAGGTTTCTTATTGGGATCATTGATCATTGAGTCCTACATTTGCAAGTTGTTTAAGACCTGAAGTTATTAGAGTTCAGATTATATATCGCCTTCCATAAGGATTACTGTAGAATGTGAGCCGCAAGTTAGTTCATTATACTGCTAATACACTGAAACACCTTTGTTGCAGAGGCTATCAAAATTAGAGGAGGAGGAAAAGAACAGAATCGAGAATAGAAAACAGAAATTCTTTGCAGAGATGCTTGATGCAGCTCGTGAACTGCAATTACAAATACAGGCCACTCAAAAGCGTCGAAAGCACAGGAATGAGGGTGTTCAGGCATGCTATTTGTTTTTCTTGATATGCTTATTCTAATTCCTCCCTCCCTCCCTCCCTCTCCATGCCTCCCACTCTCTATATGTTTGAATCCGCCTGTTAAAAGTGCATTACACAAATAATAATATTTCTGTCATTCATCTCCTCTACCCTTTCATCCTAATCCTAAAGAACAAAAAAGATTCTCAATAAATAGACCTCTGAATTTCCAAGTCCATTCAATATAGTTTAAACTTCACAGATGCCATATAAATTAAAAGCAAATTAAGCTTCTATCTCATGCTATTCACATTTTTGTATAACCCCTAGAATCCTGGTTATATAGCTTTAGAACTGAAATGTCTTAGTATATCTAACTTAAATCCAAGCTGTGGATATGCACGTCTGTCCTCAGAGTAGTTTCTGAGCGAGGACATATTAAATCATTATACCTATTATTCAACCCAGTTTTTTTGTTTTAAGAAAGTATCATATTAGTTATCATTCCTGTATATAAATCATGAAGAATAAACAAGTTCTGCGTATATCTATTCTTGAGCTACCTATCTGTAAACATGTTGGCAGAGAAGAAATGGGTGTGTGGTGCACTGGTGTGTTCATTGCTGTATTTCTTGTATCTCTTGTATTTCTAGAATTCATTATAAGCTTTTACCTTGACATTCTTGGAGTTTATTTGAAACTTCACGGTTTCAAGTTTCTTAGACTTGATGGCTCAACAAAAACTGAGGAAAGAGGGACTTTGCCTGCTGGAGGCCTTGGTTTGAACTTACGGACTGGCGGATACTGTGATTATTTTTGACAGTGATTGGAATCCCCAAATGGACCAACAAGCAGAGGATCGGGCAAAATCAAAATGACTCTGAAGAGGGTGGTCAAATGTCGTAAACAGAGGCTCAAGAACTTGCAAATACAAAACAGGAAAGCACAATGGATCAGAATGGGAATGATCTATTGAATGAAATGAAACATCCATTTCTGAGCTTCAAAAAACACAAGTACACATCACTCTGGACCATTCTTTTTCATAAATTGAAAGAAACATACTCTCCTATTTATGTGTAATAGTGTTTTCTAATAGGGAAAACTTGGAACCCTATCAAAATCTTGCCAAAAGTCAAGCTGATAATAGTTGCCCAGCCATGCTTATCGTCTAATGTATAATTGTTCTTATTATTTTGTATTTTACTATTTAGAACTTGGAAGAAAAAATGTAGCTGTTGAAATTATCTTGTATTAGTTCCCTTCAGAAGTCATTGTTGCTATTTAGATGGTAGGAATTTAGTTTACTGACGATATCAAGAACAGTTCCTTGTGATTGCTTGCGCAGATTCTAGGGTTTGCCCTTCCAAAATTATAAACATGAATTTTGCTCCCAACCAAGAATAAACTCAATCAAACACCTAAAAGAAACAATTATTGAAAACCAAAACACAAAATCTAAAAATTTAAGCCTAATTCAACGCTAACAGCAAGAAAATCCGAAAACCCACTTCAAATTTTGTTATCTTGCAATGAATCGACGGATTGAGAGATGGTTTGCTGTGAATTGACGAGATAGGAAGAGTTCTCACGGTGAATCGAGAGAGAGAGAGAGATGGTTGATTTCTATTGTGTCAAGAGAGGAAGGTTTTTGGACCTGTTCGGGAGCTCAAAGTTGGTCAAACCAACTTATAAGGAGCTTTTTACTATTTGAGTGTTCGAGAATGAATTATTTTTTGACTTATAAGTCAAAAAAAATAAGTAACAATTTGTAACTTAAAATAAAATGACTTATAAATCATTCTTAATAAGTTATTTTGACCAAATATAATAACTATTTTGCCCCTCATCTGTCCTGATAAATTACATCTCTACCCTCTAACATCTCTTCTAACATTGCATGCACTAATCCAAGCATTCCTTCGTTTCTTTTCTACAGAACCTCACGAAGTTTCCCAATTAATTTCTCCTCTAAATTTTCCTTTATGTAATGAATTGCCGAAGGAAGAAGAGTGAATCCCTAATATCTCAATCTCTCCCACTATCTTTTATTTTTATTTTTATTTTTATTGCTATAATAGTTTCTACTTATTTTGCCTGATCTCTGTCCCTTCACTTTTTTTCTTTTTTCTTTTTTTTTTCTTTTTTCTTTTTTTACCTGTTGGATAGTCCCAAATTAATTGACCATTTCATTCCAAAATGTAGATCTATTTTATTTTATTTTTTTAAAGTACATTTGTCAAGTTGATTTTAAATTTAAATTTGACAAGTTGTTATTATATACTATTATAATTTAGATAATTTATAATATTTGAAATTATTCACTTTGAGCACAATAAATATTGTAGTTATATGTTGTAATTCTATCTAAATAATTTTAATATATAAGTTATTTATCAATAAGCTATTTAAATAATAAGTTGGTTATCAATAATAAACTAGTTACCAATAAGCTGTTTAAATAATAAGTTCTTCAAATAAGTTGGTTACCAATAAGCTGTTTAAATAATAAGATATTTAAATAATAAGTTGTTTAAATAATAAGATGTTTACTATTAATAAGTCGTACCAATAATAAGTTATATATATAATACTTATTATATATATATATAATAAGTACTATATATATATATATATATATATATATATATATATATATATATATATATATATATAGTCAGCTTCAGTTGAGTAATCCTTCAAATAGTATTATTTAAGGGATGGGGGCTCAATCGTTGGATCTGGATCCATGTGGATAAGATTACCTAAGTGAAATTTTGAAAGTGAAATTTTGTGGTGGGCCAGGAGTGTGAAGATGTAAAACAATCTTATCTACATGGATGCAGATCCAACGGTTGAGCCCCCATCCCTCAAATAACACTATTTGAGGAATTCCTCAACTGAAGGGAACTATATATATATATATATATATTTATTTACATGTATATAAAATAGAAATTTCTTAACATGTGCCCTAAGGGCACATACTAAGCACACAGTTCAAGAAAATATTCCTTTTAATTTTGTGCATATTCTCTTGAACTTGGTGTAAATATATAAATCAAAGAAATATGCACACAGTTTAAGAAAATATTTTCTTGAACTGTGTGTTTAACATGTGCCCTAAGAACACAAGTTAAGAGGACCCATAAAAATAATAGAAAAGAAAGAGCAATGCTACTATCATATAATTTAAGTCACATAAATTTTATACACATATATACATATTTGCGAATTCTGCATATCACGCATGTCTCACAATTCACAGTATGCATATATTGGTACATGAGCATTATATCATCTAAAATTATGTAATAGTAGCATTATTTGAGAAGAAACCCCACACAAAAGTACACCATTTTGGAGGTTGGATTATCCGTCGATGGGTAGCCCAATATAAATAAAAGAATTTCTCTTTCCTCCCCATTATCCTCTCATCTCACTCTCCCCTAAAACCATTACTCCCCCCTTCTCCTTGTTCCTCTCTCCTTCAACTTTCCCTCTCTGAATCTTATATACAGATATAAGAAATAATGTCTTGTATAATGAAATCTACTTTATTGAAACCGCCTACTATGTCGATGCCAAATGGGTGCTTAATTTCATCACTCCCAGGACCAAATTTCACCACCAAAAGCTTATCAAACCACTCATCATCTCTCTCAATCCCATTCAAACCCATCAAAATCCATCAATTCTCCTGCTCCTTTTCACTCCCTTCATCATCTTTCTCTTTCTCTCTCTTCAACAAACATAAAAAGTCCCATTTCCCATCTTTAATCGCTTTTGTTGCTGAAGACAACACAGCCGTCCTCGAAGAAGAAGAAGAAGAACAGACAGGAGAGTTCGGCTGGGAAAATGAAGATTCTGATGGTGCTGCTGCTGAGGCTCAAGTATCGGACTGGGAAGGCGACGGTGAGAACGAGGGTGCCGTCGGAGATGCCGGAGAGAGCGCCGGCGATGAGGAGTATTCAGAGCCATCGGAGGATGCTAAGGTTTTTGTGGGAAATTTACCCTTTGATATCGATAGTGAGAAGTTGGCTCATCTTTTTGAGCAGGCTGGAGTTGTTGAGGTTGCTGAGGTAATTTCTTTTTTTTTTTACCTTTTGATGGAAAGTTTTCTTATGCTATATGGGTATTTTTCTATATTGGGTTTTGTGTTGCTATGTAGGTTATCTATAACAGGGAGACTGATCAGAGTAGGGGTTTCGGGTTTGTCACTATGAGTACCGTTGAAGAAGCTGAGAAGGCCGTGGATATATTCAATCGCTATGTAAGTTTTCTTTATATACTACTATGTTGTTTTTTGAATGAAATATATAGTTGTATCTTTTCTTCAGTTGAAATTGCTTTGAGAAACAACATGAAGTAGAAGTGATATAGCTCAATTTTCAATTCAGTTAAAAAGTCCACTTCTCCCCCTTAATCAACAAGGCCTCCTTTAAAAGAGGTGTCTTTAGCTCATCCCCTTAAGTGATGTCGGCCTGATGGCAACAATGTGTGCCAGACTTTGGGAGAAGTATATTGTGCTTATAATAGATACATAAATATATATATATATATATATCTGTTTTATTTGTTTAGGATCATTGATTTATGTAGTGTTTTCCCTTGTTATACTTAGTCACTCTGTCTCTAAAGAATGCTACAACAAGTAACCAGTAACCACAGGCATAAACTAGATCAAATTAATGTAGGTGATAGCTCTCTTTATTGAGTGTTCCTGACAAGCATGCTTTGAAGAATAAATGAATCAGTATAATATGGGAGGATCCCTCTTGCTGAACTATTTGTACCAGTTCTCCTTATAAATCATCACTCCTAAGAGCCCTAAAGCCCTTCTCTTATTGACACCGGCATTTGCGTAAACTTATTAACCTAGTGGAAGATCTCAGGCTCTGCTTTCACTACTTCCAGTATGCTGAACAATCAGTAGAGTTCCTCCCCTTTCGTAGCTTCCTTATAGCTCATACTTCCTAGTTGATCACTTGACACTTGACTGTACCCTAAATCTTTTTTTCACGTTGTAGAGTTGCATCATTGCTATATAACTTGACTGCTTTATTTTCAATTCCAAATCCTAGTGGAGATGCTGTTAGTTATTATCAAAACTTTCGTTTAAACCTGTTGGGCTTCATTAGATTTTGTAGTTTTGTAAACCAGAATGCAATGGGCCAACCACAGGGTTCACGCAATAAAATTCACTACATTTTACTGAACTAAACCCATTGGAGTTTGGGGATTGCCTTTTTAAGTGAAGTATATTTACTAGATTTCTGTGTCTTATTTTTGTTTCTTCTCTTTATTCGTTTATATAAGATGGGCTGACCGCAGTTTGTGCTATATATTAGCCTTTTTCATCCTTTGGACGAGGTAATGGATTCATTCTTTATAAGGTAAATCAATTTGGAAATGTGGTATCTATAGAACACGACCACTTGAAATTGCATTTGTATTTCGTGTCTAATATATAAGAGTGCTATATAACAGATTTTGTCCATCTTTCAACCATTAAATGTTATGAACTATGGGCTTGTATCAAGTTATTTGAGAACTCATTTTTGTTTCAAACAGGATGTAAATGGGAGGCTATTAACTGTAAACAAGGCTGCTCCAAAAGGAAGTAGGCCAGAACGTCAGCCTCGGGTGTTTGAACCAGCTAATAGAATTTACATTGGTAACCTGCCATGGGATGTAGATGATGCCCGCCTTGAGCAGATCTTTAGTGAACATGGTAAGGTGCTGAGTGCACGGGTAGTTTATGACAGGGAGTCGGCCCGATCACGTGGTTTCGGCTTTGTGACAATGTCGACTGAATCTGAACTGAATGTTGCCATTGCTAACCTTGATGGACAGGTAACACATATTTGCTGCTCTACATTGATTTAGATTTCTGAATTTTTTGTTTGTAGTAGGTTTGTATAATAAAAAGTTTCAGCAAGAACGCTTATTCTCAAAAATCGATATACTTCATTAATGAAACTGATGAATACATGTTAAGAAGTGTTTACAATTTTCATGATCAATTTGAATCCTTATTTTCGTGTAGCATTCTGCTTATATAGAGAGCAAAAAGAAAAAGGTTCACAAAAACTCATGAACCGTACGATAAAATATTTTTTAAAATTTGTCTATCTGATTAAATGTTATTGACTATCTTTGTTCATGATCTGGCAGAGTGTTAATGGGAGGGCAATCAGAGTAAATGTGGCTGAGGAAAGAAGACCAAGGCAGTATTGACTTCAATGAGGTGGAAAGTGGAGACTGCTGTAATGCTGTTGGTAGTTTATTCTATAGTGAGATTTGTAGTGGTTACTTTTTGTCACCTCCAGTTGTCTACGATTTTGATAGGAGGATATCAAAGTACATTTTACATTAGTTCGTATGGCCTTGGATTTTGATTACCAAAATATCTGGGTTTATGATTTTCTTGCACCATCTTTTGTTACTTTTGTTATTTTTGAATCTCTTCTCTTTCCCTTGGCTTGTGATATTCTATATATTTTTGTTATATGAGGGCTGGTAACAACTTACCGTCGGTTGTGCACTGGTATTTGTGGTTGATGTTGTGAACATGAAGAGAGGAAGTTATGGCAAGATTTTCTTGGATTTTTTGAGTGTTTTCATGTAATCCCGATGTAGCTTGCTGGACTTGAACCTCCTAAATTTTGATAGGGGTGTGACAGATGATGACTTTTACAAGAATGTTGGAAGTTTAAGCGCATCCTTTTACGGCTGCAGTTAGAAAATTAAACATTTGCATTTTTGGCTAAATCATCCACTACCAAAATAACTGTTATTAGGAGAAGCCGTGAACCTACTACCTTGTTTTTTGGATATACGTCGAGGTTTCTTCTTGTTTGGCTTGTTTTCAATACAGTTCCTTTTTTATGACCAACACAATAGATTTATAAGTTGGACTTTCGAGTAGCGAGATTCCGGTTTCACCGTCATTTAAGAACAAAACACCCACTTTAAGCTCTGTATAATCCTCTGAATAAAAACATGGCTATTTTTCAGAAATACAATACTGTACCAATAATTCTAGGAATATAATTTCCGTGGGACTGCAATCCTCTGAAAATAGTTCTTCCCAAATAAAGGAGGTCTTTGACAAATTTAAGGACACTGGGGTGTGACCTCTATCTCGTTCTACACCTCTCATCTTCACCAGACTGCTTCAGCCAACATTATGGGTTTCAATCCATGACAACCAATTGCTAGTCATTATTCCAGCAATCAACATCTCAGTCGTTGATCAATAGAAAGGCTGAGATTAAAAAGAGTTATAGCCCAGCCGCAACAATATGTAGTCACTGCTATTTTAATTTAATAATGGGTCTCACATGGGGAAATTATTTTTTTTAAATATTTGCCGCTACAAGTTGTAACGGCTGGTATTTTTTTTTAATTGACAATGAAAGAAACAAAGCATTCATGTGGAAAGCATCTGACTTTCATGTCTTTATTTCATGTGGAAAGCATCTGACTATGAAACAAAGCATTCATGTGAAAAGTAAATTTTCATTCGGGCCGTTATTCATTTGCTTTTTAAAATTCTCCCATAATAAAATAATAATAATAATAAATAACAAAAACAACAACAATATTAAAAATAATAATAATTAATATTGTTATTATTATATTAATATTACTAATATTATTAAAAAATAATAACAACAACAATAATAATATATATATGTGTGTGTATATGTATGTGTATGTGTGCATGTGTATTGATAACAGAAAATTTTCACTCCTTGGCTTCTTGCCATATCAACTCAAATAACAATAATGTTTATACACACATGGCTTTAACTTTTGGATCAGAAGCAACATCTTAAACTTTGTTCAACCAAAAAAGATGACAATGGAAGGGCAAATGCGTCCCTAGTCCCTACATTGCGGAAACCAAAATACAGACGTGGAAAATTATCTTTTGGCTATTTTATCAGTGAGTTTCAAAGATTCAAATAGTACACATAATGAATTACTCTCTCTTAAAAGAATAAACAAGTAATGTGAGCTCTGAAGTGGACCAGAACATCCAAGTCAATGTTTTTGTGAGCTACCTGACTATTGTTGAGCCTTGTATCTTTCAACTAATTACATATGTTTTCAGAGCTAAAGTACTGTTTTTCTCAAAAGAAAACTATTGACAGGGGTTGATTATTTACATGGTTCCCAAGTTTTGTTGATTATTTCATCAAAAAGAACTCCATATCTATAGCTTTAGATCTTTGGCTCGTTCTGTTTATATATCCGAAGGGGGAAAAAAACTTTTTAGCAAGGTTTAGCATTGTCAGATATTTTTTAACAATCTATCATCCTTCCATATATTGTGTATTGATTGCCAGCCAACTTCAGACTTGAGTATTGTCTAGTATAACCTACTAATATGGAGAGTATAACTTTATTTTTATTTTTTTATTTTAGAAAAAAAACAAATTCAATCACTCTATCACATTAAGCTTATGATCGCCAGCCAGCCAGCCAACCAGCCAACTTCAGACTCAAAGTATTGTCTAATATACCTACTTCTAATATGGAGAGTACAAGTGTACAACTTCATTTTTTCCTTTTTATTTTAGACAATGAACAAATTCAATCACTATCACATTAAGCTTATGACCACTCAAAAAACTGGGTTCTTAAAGCAACACAATCAAGTTTAACAGCACTCACTAAAACATACTTCTCTAATGCAGCACAATAACCCTGACGTCGGTCATGCAAACTGGAAATTAGATTTATACTATATAAATTCTTCCACTTAATATATACCTAAGTAGCAGGTGCATAACCCAAAATCAAAACCAAATTCTAACTCCATACGCCTTAGGTAAATGAATATTGTTTTCTTCAGACAGACTCATAGCACATAACATTTTCTTCGGTAAGCTCAATACACTTAAAGGCACTCAAAAATAAGTTTCAACAGAGCCATGGACACCACATTGCATATCCAAATCCGAATAACCCAGCAGCTTAATAAACTCAACACAAATAAATGCAGCAACCCAACACATCTAAACGTTCCACAGCAAAAACATGTTTAACACCACAGTAGATATCCAAAACAACAAATATAGCTCACTACCACAACTTCAGAAAAACATGTTAATACCACAGCTATTTTTGGTAATGACAACACAATGTACCACTTTTAATGCAATATTGTTCTGGTACAGACCTGCAGCTAATGAATCAACATTTCAGGAATACTCACATAGTTGCACACAAATACAAGCGTATATATATCAGCATTGGAAATCCGAAAAAGAAAAAGAAAAAGTATATATATCAGCATTTTAAATCAGAAAAAGAAAAAGAAATGCTGGTAATAAGCAATTTAACTATTGAAACTCAATATCCAAAATCCCAATGTCAAAACCCTAATCCATAAATTATTCAAATAAAACATCATAGTCATATCAAAAGACAAAATAACAACTTTAAACCAGTAAAAATTCAAGCTGCAAACACAAATTTTCTCTTGCCAATCAACGGTAAGATTTCTGGAACCTGGCACGAGCACCACGCCCACCGAACTTCTTTGGCTCGCATCGCCTGGGATCAGCAACAAGCAGAGTCCGGTCGTATCTTACGAGAATATCCTTGATTTCTTTCTTGGCCTGCTCGTCAACATATTTCTGATAATAGGCGACTAGGGCTTTAGAGATGGACTGGCGGATGGCGTAGATCTGGGAGGTGTGGCCTCCGCCTTTGACTCGGATTCTCATGTCCACGCCGGCGAAGCGGTGGCGACCCAATAGCAGGATAGGTTCGAAGGCCTTGTAGCGGAGGATTTCGGGCTGAATTAGCTCGATGGGGACTCCATTGATCTTGATGAGGCCGCGCCCGGTCTTGCAGTGGGTTACGGCTACGGCAGTCTTTTTGCGCCCGAAGCACTGGACTGAATCCTTTGGTGTCGCCATGGCTGTAAACTCCTCTCTCCTCCCTTTAAAATGAGGCTAGAAAAATGGAGAGCTTGTGTAGGGTTTTGGCGAGAGGATCGACTATTATTAGGGTTATGAGTTTCGCAGTGGTATTATGGGTTTGATGGGCTGCGTAAGCATCCTAATGAGAAAGCTCATAGTTAAACGTTATGGTCCCTAAGCCCGGATACGTGTTAGTATCATTTGGCCCAAACAGGCTCGATTGGGTTGGGCTCGATTGGTGTGCATCTTTCCACAAATTTGATTGGTGTGTGTGAACTGTGAAGTTCATCATTGAGAATTTGAGACCATCCTTCCACAAATTTGAAAAATTTATAACGAAATTAAAATCATTTAAATTATTTATTATCTCCCTACTATCAATATAAATCTGTTGTCATATATAGCAAGACATATTCTTAACTATGTAAGACTTTAATATAAAAATCGGTATATATCATTTCTCTTCAATATTTTCATAATAATAGATTTGGGTAGTTGTTTAATGTTAATAGTTTTTAGAAAACTTCTTATTCACAATTCTACTTTAATCTTTCCATTATATTAATGATAAAAATAGGTGAAAAGGTAAGATTGAATTATGACTTTGCTCGGGTGTGTGACACTTTGTGGGTTTGTATATGTTTTTGGATAAACAAAACATTATGGAGCACATTTCTTGTTCGTTTGAGCAAAATTATGGATGAGCAGTGAGCTAACCCAAGGGGTGGGTGGATATAGTTTAGTAGGCTACATATATATAAATAACTTTGTATAGTTACTCTTCAACTTAAAAATTAAGAAGAAAAAAAAAAACACAAAACTTGTCTTGAAGGAAGGTTCAAGGGTTCTTCCACTTTTTTTTTCCATTCTTTTTGGGTCGTCCTTGAAATTAATCCATGAAAAATTTGGTTTGGGAAGTCAAGACGGAGCTCACAAATGGTGACTATAGTCTATACAAGTATATATATATTCTGGATCCTGTTATCATGAAATTAACTTCATGGTAAATTGGTCAATTGACCAATACAATACTAACACGTAAAGAGAGATCACCTCCCGACCTGTATGTGGACACTGTATTGATCAATTGACAAAAGTCAACTTGATGTTTTAACCACTCCCATGTTTTGTAGCTAGTTTTAACACAAACATAAACAAGAAAAGGTTAGCTGAAGAATTAAGTTGGTTTCACAATTGTCCATATTTGATCTGTGTTGTTCTTACTAACTATCCACCTAGTGTCAAGTTCTCTATCTGCCCAAAAGTCAAATAAATAAACAAATGACAATTACTTTGGATTGTCCAAATCTGATGACAAATGACGAGCGAATCATGGGAATTGCTTGGTGGAACTTTTGTCCATCATTATATAATTGTATATAGTAATCAAACTCGGCGAGTTATTAGCAAACGGGTTAATCATGGGGTTATTGATTGATACCGGTATAATTTTGGTTCATGCCATCTTGGTAACAAATTTTGGTATTCCTAAATGTTGACTAACAGTTCAAAAGTTACGTTTTTTATAAAAATTTAGTACACATTTATTATTAAATATACAATGTATATATCTATTGACTATTATCACTAAAAATTGAGTAAAGATTAAAAATAAAATTAAAAAAAATTGAGTCATAAAACTTAAACTGCTGAGTTGACTCGGGACCAACTAAAATGTCATTCAAGACTTCAAATATGTCATATATTTAAAATTTACCTCATAAGTCAATTTTAAACTTACTCATACTTTGCACGAGTTATTAAGCTTGTAGTAATCAGTATCTTTCCTTAATTAAAAAAACACTCTTATTAAGCTTTTTCTTTGAATAGTAATGTTCCAATAACATTTTTAATAGTAAAGTTTAGTCTCTAAAATTTAATAACACATCAAATTCATCAGAAAAATATATCAAAAGACTAACTTTAATATCTGAATTACTATTCTAATAAATAAAGGGAATTGAAATTTTCATAAGAAAAAAAAAAATTAATCTCCTCACATGAATAGTAAATAGGTCTCACCTTCATGTGACAGACTCGTGTGAAAACTTATGAAAATATCAGTTTTATAAATTAAAAAACAAACAAAAACAAAACATTTCCGAAGTTGACTTGATCAAATATAGTTAAAACTTGAAATGATTACAACGTATTCACCACACTAGTCCGCAAAATATGTAGACCAATTACACACACCATCAAGTCGTTGGCAGTCCAATACATGTACCCAAATATAATATAGTAAAACTATATAAAACAAAAAGAATTTTTTCAATTAAAATTAGTGTAAAAGAAAAGAAGCCACACGTTTGACCATTTCTTTAGCTTTCTGACTATCATGGTGAAAAAAATGGAAGCCATGGCCTTCCCCTTCCACCTCAAACAACTCCACATCCCCTCTCCATCCACTTTCTTTCACCGCATTGTAGTAATAAACCCCTCTTTCTCTGAGCTCATCCTTGGACGCAACACAAACAAGCAACCGCTGACACTGAATTCCGTACAATCTCGGCGCGTTATAAGCAAACGGGTTAATCATCGGGTTATCGATACCGCCCGGTGCCGATGGATAAACAAAATTCCATGTATTATGCAAAAACTCTTTATCATTACTAGTTTTAGATTCTTTCCCAATTGGTTTTGACCCGCAAAAATAAGGATGAGATAAAAATGCACCGTAAACTTTGATGTCACCATGCAATTTTTCATTTTCAAGAGCGGCCCGTATCGCCATGTTATGGGCGATATTAGCCCCGGCACTATCGCCGCCTAAATAAACGCGGCTAAAATTGCCGTAACGAATCAGCCACGGGTCCTTTGACTCTCTTGGGCCGGTTTTGTTAACGGAATGTGACGCCACCCACCGGAGAGCGTCCCAACTGTCTTCATAAGCTGTTGGTAACGGGTTTTCGGGGGCTAACCGATACTCAACCGATACCGCTACGACTTTGGATTGAGAAACTATGGCGTTGACGTAACGGTGACAGAGGAACGAGAAGGCCGATTCAATGCAAAAGCCTCCGCCGTGAAAGTAGACTAAAACGGGAAGTTTTTGGTTTGCCAATGGTGAAATTTTAGGAAGGTATAGTCGAGCTGAAATATTTGGTGAAATGGCGATATCTTTGGATGAAACGTGGGTGGTTGAGTCATCTAGGCAGGGTGGAACATACGGCGAGCCGAGGAATCGTTCCACCGTGCCATCTTTATAGACCTTGAGGACCGGTGGGAGCTCGGAGGCCACTTCTTTGGCGCTGGAAACCATTTTAATTAGATAGCTGGCTAGCCAGAAATGTATTTGTGTGAATCTATATGAAAGAGATGGATATATATAAGGATTGAATTAGTGATGCTATGATTATTTTGGTTAGGTATGGTGTCACATTTTTATTAATTACTTTATAAAGTGTGGTACGCGTTTAAAGTATTTTATACAAATAAAAATAGTATAAGTTGCTCAACAATTCAACTGTTAAGTCTGTTATGTTATGAATAGTTTTCCGGGTTGAAGACGGACACTTGAGTTCAAGGCTGAAATATATATTAAGCCGCCGCGCCGCCGCCAAAGTCGTAAAGTTGGGTAGAGATAAATAGAAAATGATCACCATCAGTACGACGGAATATGCAAATGAAATGGTAAAAACAATTGTGGTTTCCGCGTTCTTCGCATGCATGATGAATATTAGAATGAAAAAACAATTATCTATATGTTAGTTTATGCAAATATAACTTCGCATGAATATTAGTATGATAGAATATGCAAATGATAAAAACAAGGTGGTTTCCGCGTTCTTCGCATGAATATTAGAATGATAAAAACAATGGTGGTTTTATTTTATTTGTTGTTTATGCAAATATATAACTTCTATTAGTTTGGCACTACATTAATTGTAAACAATATATGTACGTACTTTGACAACAACAAAAAAAAACTCGACTAGTGTACAACTTTCCCTAAATCAAACATAACAAATTTTATTGCATTTTTGATCTGGTTAGTATGAAGTTTATTTTTAAGTAAGTTGGTCAATTGGTCAATAGACTGCCGACATACATAGAGCCTCGGCTGAGTGTCGCATTTTATTGACCAACTTACCCAAAAATGAATATCATGTTAACCACTTCCCTTCAAAACATCATGACTACATAATAAAAGATGCCAAACGCTTCATCACATCCTTGGATTTCTCAGTATCCGGTTTCATAATATAAAAAGTATGATCCTCCCCTTCAACCTCAACCGTCTCCATCTCCCCTTCCCCTTCACAGCCTCACAATACCTAACTCCTCTTTCCCACAAATAATCCTTCTCTGCCACAATCACAAGCATCCTCAAACACCCTAAATTCATCAAACTCGGGGCTCCATTAACCCACGGATTAATCATCGGGTTATCAATACCACCCGGAACCAACGGACACGTACGAAAGCATCCAAAACCTATACAACAAAGTTTTCTCATGATTTTCCTTAGGTTCGGACCCTAATTGGCTCCGAACCTAAGAAATACGGATGCCCAAGAAATGCTCCTATAATTTTCAAATCCCCATGCAATCGTTCCACCCCCGCCCGCATGGCTACGTTATGCACAATATTAGCACCACCAGCACCATTTCCACCAATATAAATTCGACCAAAATCACAAAAATTAATTAACCATGGCTCCCTGTTGGTTTTGTTGTTAAGGGAATGTGAAGCTGTCCATTGGAGAGCGGTCCAACAGTCGTCGTAGGCTGCTGGCAAAGGGTGCTCCGGGTCTAGCCTGTATTCGACGGAGACGATGAGCGCTTGGGCTTGAAGGGATAGGGAGTTGAGGAAATTGTGGAGATTAAAATTGGAGACTGATCCGACACAAAAGGCGCCGCAGTGGAAGTAGACTAAGATGGGGAGTTGTGTATTATTAGCGGTGTGTTTTTTGAGGTTTGGGAGATAGAGTCGAGCCGAGACTTGTGGGGAGATGGGGATGTCTTTGGATGAGACGCCGGTGGCGGGGTCGGCCGGTGATGGAGGTACGTATTGTAGGGTTAAGAGTCGATCGACCGTGCCGTCTCTGTAGACTTGGAGGACCGGGAGGAGATCGGAGGCCACCTCTGTGGTGCTGGAACCCATGGTGCATTGCAGTACTACTATCCTTGAAGAGAGAGTTTGAGATTATAAATTAATGAACTATTGTGAAGATCCAAGTCTAGCCAGCTTTTGAGGGTTAGAAATATACATTGGCATACGTATGAATCTTGACATCTTGTAAGTTGTTGAGTATAAGATCTTATAATCCGTTAAGTTACTTAAAAATTGAGTTATATTTGTTGCAATTTGTTCAATAATAAAAAGAAAAAGGCAAATGCAAATGCAATAGTTCTCTTGTATTTTGAGCACACTTAGGGTGTGTAATTTATATTGTATTGTTAATTTCAAAAGTAAAATTTTAAATTTGGAAGATAAAATTGAAAAACTTTAATTTATACTAGTAGCTAGGTAAAATAAATGAAGAAGGATGAAATGGTCAATGTTGGTTTGAAAATTCCACCTTTGATGAGTAATTGCACCCAATATGTAGGACATGCATAAGATAAGAATATATTTTGGATAGGCGATAAGTAATAAGAGAAATGAAGGAAACGTTGGGTGTTTGAAGGGTAGAAAGGGAAACTAAAAAGACTTTACATATGTGTTTACACTAAAAATAATTGTTATTTTTTCTCCGGCTAGATAGATAGATAGATAGATGTTGAGGGATGATATTTTAAGAAAAAATAATTGTTAATTTTTTCTCCGGTTTTATAATATAGATAGATAGATATTGAGGGATGATATGTTAAGAAAAAATAATTGTTATTTTTTTCTCCCGCAGATAGATAGATGTTGATGGATGATCATAAGTTGAAAAAATCTTGATCAAATTCAGATTTGTAAAAGATACTTCTTCGTAAGTCCCAAAATTAATATATTTTTAATATTTGTTTAAGCATAAAAAAGTTTGCCAAATCCACACATTAATTGAAATTATTTCTTTTTTTTTTCTTTAGTATGAAATTACAAGAAATTTAGTTTGTTATTTAGACAATAATTCCACGTTTAATGAGATTCTTATTTTACGACAAAGAGAGTATATATTATAATTAAGCTCCATTCATGCACTTAATACAATTGCTGTCATGCTGCGTATATTATTTATATATGATATAAATAAGAATTAAAAATAATTTTATTTTACATATCGTGTTGTATAAACTTTTTGCAATTCAATATTGTCACATTTATTGACATGTATATCATTTTCCAGCGAACAATTGGATTGTACTGTCCAATTATTCGCTGGAACAAATTCATTTAGTTCTTTCGGTCCAATTTTTCTGCATTGATCATAATGGATTAACGAACCCATATGGTACTTAAATTGGTGGCATTACACGCAGTCCCACTACAACTAAGATCGCACCCAACACATCATGAAAACAAAGAGAAACAACTAGTAGGCAGCTCCCCTCCCAACTCTTTGATCACTTGATAAAAGAAGCGAAGCGCTTCACCAGATTCTTAGCCTTGTCCGTACCCGGATTGAAAAGAAAAAAACAATGATCCTCCCCTTCAATATCAATAACCTCCATTTCACCATTCTAACCACTTTCTTTCACACACTCCACATACTTCAAACCTCTTTCCCTCAATTCATCCTTCTCCGAAATACACACCAGCAGCCTCGAAAACGCCAGCCCGGCCAAGCTCGGAGCGCCATCAACCCACGGATTGATCAATCCCACCCGACGCCGTCGGATACGAGAAATACCAGATCTTATAAGGAATCCTGTCTTCATGATCATCACTCGGTTCGGAGCCTACATTTTTTGACCCCCAGAAATAAGGATGAGATAAAAGACCTCCCAAAATCTTCATCTCACCAATTAAAGGCTCAACCCCAGCACGCATGGCAATGTTATGCACAATATTAGCACCGCAACTATCTCCGCCAATATAAACTCGACTGAAGTCGCCATAATTATTCAACCACGCCTCCTCAGTGTTGTCAAGGGTACTGTGTGATGCAACCCACTGGAGAGCGGCCCATGAGTCCTCGTAGGCCGCAGGTAAAAGGTGCTCCGGGGCTCGCCTGTAATCTACGGACACCACGATAGCTTTGGCTTGGGAAGATAAGGAGAGTGTGTAAGGGTGGAAAAGAGAAGAGAAGGCGGATTCGAAGCAGAAATAGCCGCCATGATAGTAGATGAAGATGGGGAGCTTTTGGTTTTTGTCAATATCATTGGCTTCTGTGAGTACTTTTGGGAGGTAAAGGCGAGCTGAGACGTCGGGGGAAATGGAAATGTCTTTGCAGGAAACTCCGGCAACCACTTCAGGGGATGGTGGGGCGTATGGTGCTGCGATGTAGAATCTCTCCACGGTTCCGTCTTTGTAGAGTCGGATGATTGGTAGGCACTCGCTAGCTACCTCCTTATTGTTGTTTGCCATGGCTAAATATCTAGATAAGGCTTATCTCAAAGGAGGAGAGTAGAAGTAGAAGCAGGTAGACCTGACAATTTAGTTTATAAACGAAACGGGTCGGTTAAAGTTTTGAACCATATTTTTCAAAACAAAAGCATGCTTAAATCTGTTAACTTGGTTTGGATACATTTTTCTTTTTCAACTTGGTATGTGTCCCTCAGAATCAGAATTAGAATCCTCTCCATTTCATTTAAATGGAGATTCTCTATTTTTTGATTTAAATTTAAAATATATTAAAATGTGATATCATATTAATAAAAAAGAGAAATGTAATGATAGAGAATATACAAAAAATAAAGACTCTTTATTCCCTCCCTCGCTGCCGACACTGCCTAACTGAAAGACACAATGCTAAACAATAGTACATACAAAAATACGAAATAGCCAAATAGGAAACAAAATAAAATAAAGATGCACAGTATTAACAGTACTCCATTTATACTGGGAGTATTTAGATATAATTTCATAAAATAAAATACACAGTACTAACAGTACTCTATTTGTATACTCGTATATAATATCAGTTCAGAGGATAATCAACAGGCAATTAATAATTTATAACAATACTTCATTTATATTTTTAAAGAGAAAATATATTAATCTATTTTAGAAAGATAATGTATGAGAAAAATTAGAGAGAAATAATTAATTAAAAGAAGATGGAAAGAGAATAGTTTTATATATAATATATTTGAGACATTTTATTAGTCGGTCCAAGTTTGATGACTTGTAGTCCAAAAGTTTTTATTTTTTTATTTTTATCTTTGCTCAAGTCAACAATTCTTAGTAACAAAATAATCGTATCTTATCTTTAATAATAAATGTGTACTAAAATTTGTAAAAAACTTAACTTTTGATTTGTTGAGTCTAACTTTTAAACATACCAAAATTTATAACCAAAAAACATGGAAAAAAACTTATATGATATTTGACTTGAAAGTAACTAAAATGATTCGATATTTGACTTGAAACTAACCAACTACATGACCATGTACTCTAATTTTATATATATATATATATATATATATATATATATATATATATATATATATATGTGTGTGTGTGTGTGTGTGTGTGTGTGTGTGTGTGTGTGTCCTTTTATTTTGGCTAGCACCCGTGATAAAAGCATTGTGGCCACTTCCTTGTTGGAGCCATGAAAGCCTCTACGTACTCTTCAGGAATAGTAATGCTCTTCTATGGCTTCTATCCCGTAGTATTGACTAGTAAAACATAGATTATGCTACAAACACAGATAATAATCTATCTCCCAACATACAGAACAAAGACAACACATATCAGCATCTTAATACAAGAAATGCAACTTGCTTAGCCGAGCAATGCCTTGCCCATCCAGCCTGCCTACCAATTCCCATCACTTTCACCAAATGAAGTACTCCTTTAGTCCCATCACACAATTACTGCTTACGCTATTTACCAGAAAATTTGGCTAAACATATTCCAGGAAATCGTGATTTTGACACCATTTGAGAGAGAGAGAGAGAGAGATGAATCTATATTCGAGTAGCATTCACTTTTAGACGACAGAGTAAATGTTATTCACTATATCCATCACAACGTATAATGAATACTTCTGGTGCATATCACCAGCAGTTTGAAAATTACAGTGGCACTGCAGGATGAACTTACAGTTTTTACAAGCAACAAAACACTAGCAGCACACGAGAAATTGGGCCCCTCTACAATCAAGCAGTAATAATCACTTGCTCAACAACCACAAGATCTACAGCTTTCTGTACATCATATTCTAGTTAGATCAAGAATTAAAGGGTGAAAATCTACAGCCGCACGCTATGTGTGCTAGGCCTAGTAAGTGCACTATAAAAGTAATTACGGATCTCTGGAATTAATCGCTGGATCAGATGCGCGAACCTGAAAGTTTAACAGTATAGCACAGTTTCATAAGCTAAGGATTCTATGATTCATGCATTGATTCAAGAAATCTCTTGTTATTATAATGTCCCAGTTTGCTTCCTTTTTTTGGAAGAAGCAAGCATGCGCTGCATGCCCCCAAGAGTGGAGAATGGAACCAGCGATTGGAGGTTATTCTTCAAGGCCTCTAACTCTATCCAAGTCCCAGTTAAAGTGACCGGGGTTTTGGGATATTTTGCACAAATTTTTAAAACATGTCGAAAACGTATCTATGCATCATATTCTTGATATACTTTAAATAAAGTTGAAACAAAAATATGCATATAGGTAATTTCGGATGTTTTAAAACCACGATGAAATAAAAAATAAAAAACCAAAAAAATACAATTTAGACTGGGACAAAGGAGTATTATTATTTTTTTTCTTTATAAGCAAATGTAGTATAATGGCCGAGTGAAAAAACAAAAGATATGCCTCATCGAAAGATAAATCACCCAAAAAGTCCTTAAAAAAATATGCTCTATCATGTGATGCATCCGGCCGAATTCTCAAGTGCAATGAGTATGCAATTAATTGTTATTAGTCTGCCAGTAACTTGTTTAAGGGGAAAGGCGGAGACAGACTAACATAGTTCCAATCTGATGAGTTTAGCATGCAAGCTGGTCATCAACCGCTAGAAAAGCATAAATCAATGGTAAGTTGCTACCATGCAGATTCATAACTTAAAAAAATGTAGTCTTTTTCCTTATTTCTCAATTAGCTAAAATGTGTAATTATCATCTGTTTCAGCAGCATAACTTCAAAGAATTGCTATGGTAGTTTCCTTTCCCTAGACCATCAAAGTAACATAATGTTAGCAATTATAAAGGAAAAAATAAACAACAGCAAAGTGTCGGTGGGGGAATATGACAACAGCATGTAGTCAAGTTCTTTAAAAGTAATTATAAGTCTGAAGTTTGTTTATAGGAAAGCTAGTGCAGATTCTAACAGTTATTTTATGTAGCTTTATTTTTGGTAGGGATTGGGGTAGACCTAGTTTCTCGTTTATGTAAATGTACCATTTTAGCTTAAACATCAAAGAAAGAGAAGCAGCAGTAAGACAAAAAGATATAAGTACATACCCAGGCCTAGCATTTAATTTATCAAAGTGCTCCAAGATAAATAAAATGCATGTGTGCCTCAGTGATACAGCGTGGAAAGCCTCTGAAAGCTCATACATGCTTGAAACATTTTCCAAAGATATATCCTGTAGATTAAATATGCATCATAAAGTATCTAACTGATTCAAAAACTGCAAGGTGTTAATATATATATGAACTCTAAGCTCACCTGAGCAATAGTATATTCACAGAGACGCTTGAGGCCCTCCAACAGATACTGATCAGCGGCACTGAGGAGATCTTGGGCAATATCTAATGAGACATCTACGGACCCGGTGTAGATAAATCTGCTTTAAAAAAGGTCAGTCAGATATCAAAGTTACTAGGGTAGAGTTTAACAAAAGCCAAAAATTTAAAACACCAACCTCATCATCAACTCGAAAACTTCCCATCTTATATTAGGAATCTCCACGTCTCTTGCATCCTTCTCCTGTAATATATGTCAGAAGAATCGTACGAATGTTAATAAATTGACGTTCATCTTTTTCTACTCGGTGATCAATGCACTTCAATGCATACATACACGCATATATCAATAAACAACATAAGAGTTTGGGCCCTTTTTCTCCAGAATCGTAGTTCATCACAAGAAAAATGTAAACAAAGAACACAAACTCAGACTCCTTGTGGATGAATTGATGACAGGATATTGCAACCAAGGCTCTACACGTTTAAGAATATTGCATGAATATATGCTCACCCGATAACCACCATCAAACATTGCACGAAATGCATCTGATGAAGCAAGAAGGCAAATTCGATGGGCGTAGAATCGCTTTCCTGAAATTAGGTAAATAGAAGGGAACAAATTACAGATGCTGATAATGTTGATAACTAAGTAAATAAGATTTAAGGGGAAAAAACACAAATATGGCATGCAACCTACTTATCAATTGCTTGGATGAGAAAGAGAAAACGTGGGATAAAAATTCATCTTTTTCTTTTTTCTTTCTTTCTATTTTATTTTTTTTTTGGGGGGGTAGGGAGAGGTTTAGGGGATACATATAATTTAGCGAATGTAAGAGGGGATATGAATTATATTATTGTTCACAACCTTCAACTAGAAATGTAACATCAGACAGTGTAGAATTGTTAACGTATTGCTCCCCCAAATAAACCTGCAGCAAGAAATGTTGTCGTTGTATGAACCCATGTTAATACTTCATGTTAATACTCATAGGATGAATCAGTCCAACTAGAACAAAAACTAAATATAAAAGTCCAACTAGAACAAACACTAAATACAAAATTGAGTGACAAGTTAAAAAAAATGAGAGATTGGTTGGGAACCTAATTCCTAGACCAACTTTTGAAAAAATGGAAATCAATAGTAAGCCCACCTGTGGTGTAGGAGATGGAGGTGCTGCATCGTCAGGTGAAAGACTGAGGGCTTTATTAGCCAACTTGTACATGGCCACGGAACCATCAAGCTGCTGCTTCAGGCTTGTAGAACCAAGAAGGGAAAGAAGTAACTCCAGTCCTGCCCAAAGATAACATTTCTAACTTTATAGGCACCTCCAAGCTAGCATGGACATATATATCACACAAACTCAAGTTTATATAAATAAAATAACAAGGCTAACTAGAAGTGCCAAAGAAGATATCTGAAACAGTGACATGCCATTATTATCAATGAATATGATCCTCTGATCTTCTGGGGAGCAAAGATGGGCAAGAGCCAAAGCAACTCGTCTTTGAATACCCTTCTCTGCTACACGCATCAGATATAACAAATGATTCAAAACCTAAAAAAAAAAATAGAAAATTAAGGGATTGTAAGTTGAAGATTACTAAAAAGGAAAAAGGTACTCACACATGAGGACCTGCCTATGGCATTATAATTGAGATGTTTGGATATAGATACTCACTCGTCCATGAATCTTCTCCTCTAATCTTTTCAATGTCTTGGCTACACAATCTTTTGTTGCCTACAAGTATATTAATCATTTATATGCCTATGGTAACTGGGCAAAGTTTATCATACATTTGACCATATCATATGAAAGAAAAGCTACAGATAGAAAAATGAACAAAAATAAACATACTTGAACAATGAATTCCCCATCCTGAAGTTTCTGGATGCCTCCCACCTTGATGAAGTCGGACACATTATCCTGTGGGATGACATTTATTGAAATTGTAGTCTTAGCTTAACTAAGCAAGTCTTATTCGAAGTACTAAGTACTTCTTAAATTGGTAAGATATGTTTTGTTCTTGATAACTAATTGCTAAAGATCGTTCTGGGCACAAATAAATAATTTTTAGAAACAAAAGATAATAACCTCATCATAGCATCTGATAGATTCATCTAACTGAAAAGTACCTCGTTATCTGCAAGACCATAAAGAGCAAATGCAGCATTATGCTGCAAAGACCCATTCTTTGAATCAAGTAGTTTCAATAATGGCACCAAACCACCACTATGAGCAATACCAGCTTGGTTGTGCATGTCCTGTATAAAAGGAAATGATTCAAGAAACCACAAACTAATCTTGACATATAATTTATAAACATAATAAATAATCCATCCAACCAAAAATATAAGAACAAAATGAGTTTTGATTTTGTTCCAAAATAAATTAGCTAAACAAGTTTTGAAAAGACCAAGTGCTTTATTTTTGGAAGGAAAAAAATCATTAGCCAAAACACTCCCTTAGCCTAAGATAAGAAAAAAAGAAGTTTGTAATTTAATTTCTTATGTTAAGAACACATACTATTTTATAAGTTTCGGTAAGTAATATTGAAGAATGCAAAGAAAATTACTCATTTATCTCTAAATAGTGTTTCTAAAGATGTCTAGAAATAAATTGAATATAAACCTTAGTAGATAATCTGCGTACAGCGAGTTGTAGAGATTTATGATTAATAGTAAATAAAACTCTCCCTAAACTTTAAAATTTTTGCAAATGCTCTATATTTTGAAACGGAGGGAGTAATTAGACATATCATATAACTGCAGTTAACACTACATAAAAATGGAAAAGATAAGGAACACTACAAATGAGGACTACATTTTCCAGATGATATTTAATTTTCAAGTCCTACTAGAAACTTCAGTGTTAAGCAAAAAAATTCTTTTGAAATAGGCACCTTTCTAATTCCAGATATGGTCAATGACCTGCACCAAGTCACCAAATATATTTAAGCATTCATGCAGAGCCTCACATTTATCCAAAAAAAGAAAAAAGAAAATGATAATCACATACTTTTGTTTGATTATATATCTACATATACACAGGAAAACAAGTGAATCACAATATTTACATATAATAAATACATAGCATTACGAAATAAATGGTTAATGAAGTTCTCACCCAAGATATAAGAGTATTAAGCATAGTAAAAGATGAAAACACAGAATCAAGATATTTTAGGATAGTAACTGTTCATAGCATAAACCACATAGCACCATGAAATTAACTGCACATGAGACCACAAGGAAGAATATTATGGTATGTCAAATCATAAAAATTGCCAAGACATTTCTCTTCCCTTTTGTTATTCCTAGTGAAAGATATATGAACTTGTAGCAATTGTGACCACCAGTAGATGACTTCTTTACTTTTTCTTCAATAAGCAAGTTGTACCTTTCTATAATTAACCATGTGAGGGGAGGAGTTTGTAGCTTACGATAAGTATATATGCTATCACTTGAACTGAAAGTTTCTAAAGATCAATGGAATATTCATTTGTGATTAGTAGATATACTTATTTTGGTTCAAATGAATAGTGAATTTACACACCAAGCAAAAATGAGACCACAGAAAGAAACTACTGCATGATGGCTGCAATCAAACAAGGTCAACAGTATTCATAGATATGAAGTGAACAAGAAAAATAAACACCAACCTGAGCCAACCTCCCCAGTGCAAAAGCTGACATTTCTCTAAGCTGCACATCTGGTGATTGAAGCATCTCAATCAATGGTCGGACAGCACCTCTTTGAACAATATGCACCTGCAAGAATCTCATATCTCAAAGGAAGGATAAATAAAAGATAAATCACAAAATAAGGTACATCTTCTAGTTGAAATGTGATTCCAGGAGGCAGGGAGAGCATATACAAAGGAGGAGGAGCATAACACTACTAGCTGATCTTTAGATTAAACGCCAAGGACAAAAGGCAAGAGGAGAAGAAGAAGCAGAACATGAAAACATTTGGACGCAGTGTACTAAAAATCGGCCTAGGCGGCGCCTAGCCTAGGCACAAGGCGGTGAAAAAAGCGCTCCAGACAATTAGGCGGGAAGGCGGGCTAGGCGAGGCAGCTTAGGCGGAGAGTTTTTTTTTTTTTTTAATAACTACCAAAACCAGATCTTGATATATTTATTTTTCTAATGATTTACCATATTCATAATGCAAGTTGTAGCATATCAAACCACAACAAGAAGTGAACAAGTCAAGTCAAAATGGATAATTTTATTATAGTTGTAATTTTTTGAACTTGTACCAACTTCAAATTATATAAATGATGATATATTTGTAATATTTAGTTTAATTCAATATAATTCTTAAATTTATGTTTAGTTTTCTTAAGTTTTAATATTGAATTGAATTCTTGAAATTTTAAATTTTATTATTTAATAGCAATCTTGTTTATGAATAAAATTAATACGTTAAAGATATAAGTTTGAATTTTAATCAAAGGCCTTTATTATCTTTATTATAGATTGTTTTGCTTAATATTATTGTTTTGTTGGGCTAAATATAAGATAAAATATTAAAATTTGCTTAAAATAAAAAATCTCGCCTAGTCCCCGACCGCCGCCTAGTGCCTTTTAGAACATTGTTTGGACGCCAATCACTTCCTTAAACTCAAAACATCTCTTCTTTTCTTGCATCTTTTCTTACCATAGGTGAATTGCTTAATGACAATATAATAACATTAAAGATATAATAACATTAAAGGGGAAAAAATTAATCTTTCGCTACCTTGCAATCTGAATCCGTAGCCGCAAACTGTCCAAGTAGTAATGCTGCCTCCCTTTGGCTCTCAGAGCAACATGAACTGTTGTTGTACAAGGGCATAAACTTGAGAAAATCCAGGTTGATAGATAGTGGGGGACAGCAAGCAAAAGGGAAATGAAGAAAACTGAAATGTGTGACATGAGAAAGAAGACTCGGCAAGTGTAACAAGTTTACAGTTTCCACCATCAGTATTACCTGAGCAATCCAATAACAGGTTGCAAAGCACCAGCTAGAAGAACTTCTTTCTTGATGCTTGGAGAAGAGTGTACCAGATTTCCAATCACACCGACCTGTAAACCATTAAAATATATATCTCAAGCAACTACCTAAACAAATTACAAGAACCAGATTTAAATTCATTACACTTAAATTTGCATTAAAATTTGTTGCTTACTGCTTCATAATGTATAGCAGCATCTTGAGAGCGGAGCATCAAAACCAGGGTGGGAAGGGCACTGCATTCAACAATCTGCAGCCATAACCTCTGTTTTACTTGATGAATTTCAAAGTGAATTTACAAAAGTTTCTTAAGTTTCCGCAGATTACCTGATTTTTGTTTTCCTCATTTTTAAATGCCAAAGTCCGCAGAGCTCCAGCAGTTGCTCTTTGTACCTTTGGATCACTAAATTCAAGCAACTCCACAAGAGGTGGAATCCCACCTTCCAACCTGAAAGTAGAGGCCAAATGAGCACAAAAAAGAATGATAATAACTGTGCCCGCTCCTCTCTAAAGCTAAAACACCAAGAATGATCAAACCTAACGCGGGTTTTGATGCTGCTATTCTCATGAGCAAGGTTAGTAATTGCATCAGCCGCTCTCCGGATGACACTGTTGACAGCCCGAGAAACAGAACCATCCTTGTGTCTATTCAACAAATTCACAAGATGAGGCAACGTGCCAGTGTCGACTATGAGTTGCTGATGCTCCGGCTGTTAACAGAGGAAACAATGAATTACGACAATTACTCCACAAGTAAAACCCAAGAATCTTATACCTCTTTTTGCAAGTACAAAAGCAGTTTTGTTTTTTTTATATAAGTAACTACTTATTCACAAAAGACGCCATCCAGGGACGTGATCCCAGTACACAGGCAGAGTATACAAGAGCAGGTGGATCCAAGAAACACAACATGTGAGAAGTAATAAGCCCAAAAAACTATACAAGCGAGGATGTCCCTAAATCTACAAGGGCATCAAACGAAACTGAACTCTCCCAAGAAGTCAATAAAGGACACCACCAAATATAGATAAACCACATGAAGCTAAGAAAAAAACAGCAAACTGAAGAATAAGGATTTGACATGGAAAGATAACTTCTCCACATTCTCAAAAAAAAACTACAAGATCCGTTAAACCAACAATTTTTAAGAAAAATCTGCGAACCAAAAATTAAAAACTTTATAGGAACCTTTGGTTTTTTCTGGTTGTATGTAAGTTGCAACCTCTTGGCGCTCTCTTAATAAATAATTCTGACAGAAAAAATTTCAAAAATTTTTAAGAGTGTCAAGGTCATTCACAACAAACAGATGAAAAGATTCTAGGCCACACTTGAATCGGATATTAATAAGCAATGCTCATGACAAGATCACACCTGGTATAGAACCACAACATGCTATCACAAGATTGAGTACATCCCGAAGGCTAAAATGGGGATGAATTGAAAGTCAACTGAAGTGAAGCCTTTTACTAATTTGTAAGCATTTATTCAGATATCTGGGTTCAAAATAATTTATTTTTTCTAACTCTATTTATAAGAATTAAGGGCAGAGCATGGTGCAAATTTGTCATTTATGCATACATCTCTTAAAACAATATACTAGAAGGTTGCTTTTGTTTTTTTTTGTTTTTTTTTGGGGGGGGGGGGGGGGTGGAAGTATGACATCCGACTGGTAGATTAAGTAACCCCAAAAAAATTGTATTTCTTCATCGTAGCAGTTGATTCATGGACTCAAAGATTCATGCTTCATGAAATCATGAGTGTTAAAGTAGATTCTAAAGTAATAGAATCACCATCCGAATCTGACTAACTGAAATACTAATAGGAGTCGTATAGAAGCAAAACACAGGAACATCGTTTGTACAATTTTTATAAGAAAACAATCACAATCTATTTCTAAACTTCCTTTAGTTATCTAAGCTAGTGAGTAGTGAGTGTGCTCTAAATTGTACAAATATACAAACAATTAGCCATAACTCCATTGTCGGCCTCAACCATTCTCCGTTCACTCCCGCATAACTTCTCTCCTTAATTTTTATCACAAAATCCAACTCACTTATCCAGACACCAAACTGCATTGGATCTTTTTTCCTTCACGTATACGTGAGATAAGTTCAATTAAATTTTTTCACTGAATTTATACTTTTCTATAAGTGATATTATGAAGGGCATAACCTTCCTATGAAGCACATAATTAGTATGTGCAAAGGTCCGCTAAACTAAGGAATCAATTTGGTGAAACACTCTGTTAAATTCAACTTCATAGCAACTAATGTGGTTGAAACCAAAAATTAGCATCAAGCAACACTAAGCAAGAAGTAAATAACTGACCTTTACAGCAAGAAGCCCCAACGCGAAAGCACTTCCTTTCTCAACCTCATGCTCAAATGGCTTAATTTCACCTTCACTAGACGGTGGCCCTTCAAGATGCTTCACCAGCGCCGGGACCGCACCACCGTCAACTATAACATTCACAATTTCCTCTGCCAATTCAAATTTAAAGCACAATGCTCAAACATATATAAATATACGTACATATAAAGAGCAATTATGCTAACATAGTGGTTAAAACTGATAACCCTAGAAATGGAAAATAATTGAGATGCGTTGTAAGGAAAACATCACAGAATAAAGAGATACCGTTCTTCGCGAGCTCAGCTAGAACATGAGTGGCGTGCTTAGCCGCAGCTCGATCGGCTTCGTTCCAAGAGAAGGTGGAGTTCAGTATATTAACCTGCGCAGCCACCTCGCACAATAGCGACCGGTGGGCGTCGCCGGAGAAAGAAGCTGACGGTACAGAGATCTGTCGGTCTCCGTCGAACTCTTCGTGCAGTAATTTCCTTTTTTGCCCTTTCCTCTCCGGTTTATTTACCTTGTCGTGGCGCTTCTGAAAATCCATTCAAGCCCAAGGAAGGAAAGGCTTTGGTCAGAGGTGGAGGATTAAGCTTTCAACAGAAGACAGATCAGGGGCATTTCGGGAATGAAATAGTAAAATCACTTTTTCTTTTTATTTACTTTTCCGGTGATAATAACAGGTGGTGTATTTTAGTAGTTTAAGATTAGAGGCGTGCAAAACGTCGCCGGTTCGTGGAAAAACAAAGCGGCGAAAACTTTAAAAATGAATAAAATTAGCTAGCATGCGCATGGTAGATGAGTGGGACGGAGGAGGAGGTGGGTCCCATATCATGTTGATGGCCTGATGGGTAATGGATTAGATGGGATAATTGTCGGCTCAGTTCTACTGGTTCACGATCTTTTATTTTCTGTCTTTCAGTTGGCCTAACAATTTTCAGCAATGTTACCGTCACATAAAAATCATCATATAAAGTTCAGGTATATACATGTATATTTATGAGTCTCGCCTGACACGTGAGACCCATAATATATATGTATATATATAAATTTTATATAATCATTTTTATGTGATAAAATTTTCTTTAACTGGTGCAATACTTACCCTACTATTAAAAAAATAAATTAAAAAAAGAAGGAAGGAAAATTAATTCACAAATAAAAAAATCGAAATACGAGAGAGATTAAATCCAGAAAAGAGGGGACAAAATATTTTATGATGGAAAATAAAATAAAAAAAGAGAAAGAGGAAAGTAAATAAAATTCTTGTTTATATTTTTTATTTTATGTGCATAAAATCTCGCATTTTTACTTAGATTTCTAGTGTTTTAACGTCAATAATCTCATTTTTAAGTTAGAAAAATAGTTTTAAGTTTCTTTCTTATTGTTCTTTAAAATGTGATCATCTTTCTTATTGTTCTTTAAAATGTGAAGTTCTCTTCTTAAGGATGGTACAATCTTATGCATTACAATTACTCCAATATATATATATATATTTATATTAATCGGTTATAGCGACGGTTTTGTCTGTCGCTATAACATAGTAAGTCCGTCGTTATATTTTAAAAAATCAAATTTTTTATGCTATAACGACGGACAAACCGTCGCTATAGCCGATTCGTCTTTAACTCTTTTAGAGAAATTTTTTGTTTACGTTGAAAAATATTGATTAGTAGACGTCTTTTATTCAATTTGACAACATTAAACGGTTATTATTGTTTAATATTGATCGGTAACTATAGCATATATATGTGTAATAAAAAAATTAAGTATATTATTGAAGTACTTGTTTGTAGATGAGGTTGATTAACTACCGGTACAAAATGGAGTAATATATTTAACAACCAGGCAGATTATTTTAAGTTAGCATATGATAATTATTGTTGTGTTTCCATCACCTTTTATTTTTTTTTACTTTTTATTACTACATTAAAATGTATAAATGTTATACTAATAAAATAATCAAAATAACTTTTGAAATTCTACTCTTAAACGGCCTCGTAAATTTTACTGAATAATATTATTACAAATACATAATTAATATCAAGATCCGCACAACAAGGATAAATAAAATAACTTTACAATAATGAAAAAATAAAATCCCACAAATAAAGAAATTCAAATTCACACAATTAGTGTGAATTGAACCTTTCACCAAATATTCAACTGTCTCAATTTTAAGCTTTTGAGAAATTAGTAATAGTCTTAATTAAGCCAAGACCTATAATCAAATGTTTATTCTTTTAAATTATTGATTCTGCTTTCATTTTGTTGAAATAAGCAGCCCAAAACATTACTATTTGTTAATAAAATTTAATAATTTAGTATTACTCCAGTATAAAGTAGAACAAAACTAATGTTTAAATATTGTTATTAAGCTGATTTCAATTTCCACCCGTAAAAATATAGAAATAAAAACATGAAAACAGAAATAATTACTGAAACATCCCTTTTTATTATTTTACCAACTAACAGATATTTAACGACTCCAACTGAAATAAATCAGCCAACATTTCAATGAGAAGCAGACAAAGTGCCGCCTCTTTGACCTGGTAATTTCCCGCGTCGATTCTTTCCTCTTCGCCAACTTCACCTCTCTCTCTCTCTCTCTTAATTCCTTGCTTGCATGACTGAATAACGACCCATTCAACTCCATTATCATCCCCTTCATTCTTAATTTATCTCTCTTCATATCTCTTTCTTTCTCTCTTACTGCCTCTCATGTCATGTCAATCTCTCTTTCATCCCTCAAATAATCAACCATGCCCTGCTTCTTTCTATATCTTCTCTTCATTTTCTCTCTCCTCCATCGCTCCATCTCTCAACCCCCCAAAGGTAAAACAACTCTCTCTCTCTCTCTATATGTACATATATATGTATTTGTATCTACAAATCATACTAATTTATTTGAATTTCAGGTATACTAATTGACTGCGGCGCCACCGTCCGATCAGTGATCGACGGCCGAGAATGGGTTCCCGACACCGATTACATCTCCACTGGGACCTCCAAAAACCTAACCACCCCGAATCTCGTGCAAATCCTGTCCACCGTCCGATCATTTCCTCTGGCCGGCAATACTCGCCGGAAGTTCTGCTACGATGTGCCGGTATATCGCACAGGAAAGTACCTGATTCGGACTACCTACTTTTACGGTGGAATTAATGGTAATGAATCGCCGCCCGTGTTTGACCAAATTGTTGATGGGACTTTCTGGAGTGTGGTGAATACAACTGAGGATTATGTGAAAGGAATGTCTTCTTATTATGAAGGGGTTTTTTTAGCTAAAGGAAAGATTTTGAGTCTTTGTTTAGCTGCTAATACTTATACCGATTCGGACCCGTTTATATCCGGATTAGAGTTTGTGCTTTTGGATAATTCTTTGTATAATTCCACGAATTTCGATACTTATGGGTTGAGTTTGGTTGCAAGGCACAGTTTTGGGTATGATGGGCCGAACATAAGGTAATTTATTGGGTATTGATTTCATAAATAGTTGTAAATTTTATGTAGTTAGATTTGATTTGAGCTAATTAAACAGTTTGTGCAAATTTGAGTGAATGATTTTGGATGGTTTTAGTGTCTAAAATATTCTTGGTGAGCAGCATATAAGTTTGGGTCTAATTCTTTAAATTGTGTGTTTATTACATGCTTCGTTTAGTATTTCTGAAGGTCTTTGCTGATCTACTCGTTTCGGTAATGCTGCTAAATAAGGGAGGTATTCTGTTTTCAGCAGAAATTATTAAATTTTTCATGGCTTCTATATTGACTCACAATACATATTAAACTGTTTCCGCCACCCAAACGGAAAATAAAATATGAAATATAAAAAAGAAATGACGAATGGTTTATGTGGTTAAAAGAAATGAAGAATGGTTTATGTAGGTGTATTAGGTCAGAAAGCCATATTTCTTTAAGGTCATCTTTTTTGTTAGCTTTATAAAAGTATATTGTGTTTAGCTATCCACATTTTCTTGTATCATGGACACTCGAACAAAGAGCAGTTGCAATATTCAATTAGCATGTACATAATTCTTTAGCAACTTAAATTGCATAAATTTTAGAGCTTTTGCATAAATGGTTAGCTAGCTTTGGAATTCTGATTCTTATGTCAAACTGTTAGTTGCAAACTCTTTGTTGATTTGCTAATTGCTAACCATGAAGTTTTGAAATACCAGATATCCTGATGATCAATTTGATCGTTATTGGGAGGCATTTGGAGAAAATAATCCCACCATAAGTGCTAGAAATGTTTCTGTTTCTGGTTTCTGGAATCTTCCCCCTTTGAAGTGTTTTCAGACAAAATTGTCAGTTGGCCAACCAGAACCTTTGACGTTTCAGTGGCCTCCAGCATCTCTCCCAAACTCAACATACTACATTGCTCTTTACTTTGCCGATGACCGTGATTCTTCTTCAGGGGTCCCAAGGGTTTTCAACATAAACATAAATAATATAGTATATTTCCGTGATTTGAATGTGATTCCAAATGGTGTTGTTGTATATGCAAACCGGTGGCCACTTGCTGGCCCGACGACAATAACATTGAGTCCTGCTGCAGGATCAACAGTTGGACCTTTGATCAATGCTGGGGAAGTTTTTAATGTGGTACTACTTGGAGGAAGAACACATACTAGAGATGGTATGGTTATGAGAACCTATATTTCTTGCAAAGACAATTAGTCGGTACCATTTCCTGGATTATCTTTCGGTCATCTTGTAGATCCTATTGCAATTAGTCCATATTTATTATTTTGTGATTATTTAACTTTTAGTAGAATTAGAGGGAAAACATGATAACTTACGTAGAGAAAAGTTCTTTCCAGCTTGGTGATGGTTTAGTTTGACACCATGAATTGAGTTCATGTACTTGTGTGAGGAGTCTTGCGTATAAAATTAAGTCTTTAAACACTTAGAGCAATCATTATATTTGTTGTAGCGCATTCTACAGGCTCCTCATATGAAGTTTACTCATATTCAAAGGGAAATGGTGTCGGGTTGATTGAGCACTTGCCATTCCATATTTCTTGAGTCGTTCTTTTGTTTCTAAATGAACTGATTTAAATTTCTTGTTACCAGTGATTGCCTTGGAAAGCGTGAAGAACAGTTTCTTGAACCCTCCATTTGATTGGAATGGTGATCCTTGTTTACCCCGCCAGTACTCATGGACTGGAGTAACATGCTCTGAAGGATCTCGAATACGTGTGATTTCTTTGTGAGTTGGAACTCTCCCTTCCCCACCCATCCCTGCAACCACCAAAGGATTAACAAATTTAAGGAAAATGCTATTCATACTAATGTTTGTGTGTTTTTCCCTCATGTCCACAGAAACCTTACAAGCATGGGTCTTTCAGGATCACTGTCACCTAGTATTGCCAACTTGACTGCATTAAGTGGAATGTAGGTGTAGATTTGCTTGTTGAGTTCAGTTATTCAGTATGAGATTAAGGGACAAGAATATATTAATTGATGATACCATGCTATTTGCAGCTTGCTTGGGAACAATAGTTTGTCAGGATCTATTCCTGATCTGAGTCCATTGAAGATATTAGAGATATTGTAAGTTCTGACTTGGTTTGCGTTTTCTTGTTATCCTTTATTCGTGTGCCTGTGATGATGTGCATGGTTGCATAGGAACATGGAGCTCAAAATTAAATCTTCTTACCACATTGCCCAGATTCGATTGCGCGAAGCCTATAAATCTCTGGTTGCATTATTACTCAATTTATATGTTTTCTAAACTTGCTAAACTATGACTGCATCATATTCATGATTCTGCTATCTATGTTCTTCGAATTAGGAATCTTGGTGGAGTCTTTTGTAAGAATGCAATGTTTGCCTTTTCTAATGTACTGTCTTTGGTCACAGACATCTGGAAGGTAATCAGCTCAATGGAACGATTCCCCCATCACTAGGAAACATGGACAGATTACGTGAACTGTAAGTTTAACTCTTCTAAGACAATATGCAGGCTTGCGGATCTAAATCTTTTCTGTACAAGTTTAGATGATTATGTTAATATCATTTATTTGTGGATCTAAATCTTTTCGTAACCTTTTATCTATTATTTTCAGTAATATCATTCTATGATTTCTATCTTAGCCTTTTGTTCTACTTGTATGATTTTTTCTGCTGCTGGATTGTTTATTTTAAGGTAAAGCAGCCATTACAGATGCCTAAGGTGTAGTGAGGGTGTAAAGTTTATATAAATCCGTCTTTGTCATTTGAAGGCCCTGACTAAATGTCATTATATTTTTGCTGTGAATTGTAGGAGATATAAGGCCATAGGTCCGGTATATATAATCCTTACAGATAGCTTAGAGGTTACTTTGATATAATATAGTAACTCTGCTGGTTCTAATTTTGATTCTAATGGGACTTGACATTTTAGTATTTTCACCTTAAAAGTTCACATTATGATGTGCATACGGCTCTGTTTCCAGATGCACTGATATAATGAGCAAGACATTTTGGTAAGAGGGATGTAATCTCAACTAAAATTAGTGTACTCTGAGGCAGGCCTTGCATATGAAAATTGTTAAATCGCTATTTGACCCAGAGCTCTTGCTAGGATGGTGGCGTTTAAGAGGTTCTGTGGGAGGGACGTTTCATATATTTTCAGAGTTCTTACTTTCCTTACTTGACATTGTGTTTTGATCAAGTTCTGGAACTAAACTCACATTGCATATGGATCATTTAGCGGCCTCTGGTGCTAAATATCTTTTCTTTCCTCGTTCCAAGTGTTCCAATTTTATTGTTTGGCTTATTTTTGAACAAATTAGATTGTTGCTAGAATTATTATTGATGGTTCCGTTATTATTATTCATTTATGTTTGGAATTTTCATTAAATGTGTTTTATCATCTGCAAATATATGAAAAAATTGAATGATTCATGCCATACCTGACCTTAGTCCCCTTCATTTTTCAGCTTCTTGCAAGAGAATAACCTGACTGGTCAAGTTCCAAACAGCCTCATAGGGAAGCCTGGATTGGATTTCAGGTAATTTCGTAATCATACTACTATTCTCAAGGTTTATGATTTCTGTTCAGGCGATTAATAGAATCATTTTTGCTTTTTAGGACTTCTCCTGGGAATTCATTTTTGTCTCCGCCGCCTTCATGAGCAATCAATCACGTACATTTGATTTTTTCTTGTTGACAAGAAAGCACCACGACATAATTCTGTGAGCTGTCATAATTATTCTCCAATCCTTGGGTTGAGAGTTTTGTGCCTATCCCCCTCGACCATGTACAAACACTTCCATGCCTCTGAGGTGCCCAAATTTGTTTGTATATCTAGAAAGGTTGTCAAATCAAATTAGTTTGGCTTCTTTCTGTTATTGGTATTTTGTACATGTTCTCAACATTCGTGTCAAAGTTGTCCTTTCACAGTCAATTTTGATATATATTGCGATTCTTTTTTCTTTTTGTATTATAATGACACTTGTGATTATATATCAAATACTTCGTGTTGGTTATTTTTGCATTGGTCTCCCTTTATCATCAAATTAATAGTAGCTTGCAGTTTGGGTTATGTGTTCTTTTAAGTATATAAAAACAGAAAATTACAGTGTCCTCGTTATTTTGTTAGGTGCCTACCCACATTTTTATTTTTTGCAAGGAATTTTAAATACAAATACCCCAGACTACTGCCAAAATTTCTATTAGTCTGGAAATCAGAGCATGCGACTTCCAGGTCATCTGCCAAAATATATTCAAAAGTACTCATTCGGATTTTGTTTCAAATTATACATACATTATAGGAGTGTATACATGGGATCTAGGAACAAGAACCACCCCATTAACCAAGTCCCTCGTGCCTCAACGGTAAAAATACTACTCACAGAGATGTTGATATAACTTAAGTCGGCATTTACATTGGTGATAGGATAGGTAGGACTTGGGAGTAGTATAACTTGAAGCATTGAAAAGCAAATAAGAGAATTCAGGTTATTAACAGCTGGACCATGCATGAAACCAGGCTCTCCACCCCCTCAATTATATATCATAGCTAGGAGAACTATGGCCCCCACTACTCCCCTCTCAATACTCCACCCCCACCCAAAAAAAAAATCAACCAATATAAATAGCCTGGTTTCATGCAAGGTCTATCTGTTAGCATGCGTGCTTGTGTCTAAGGGTGAGCATGGTGTGATTTGAAGCCCAAATCACACATGAAATTGTCTAGCTGCGGTTAGACAAATTCGCATATGAAACTGCTTGTGATTGGTACGATGCAGTCTTGAACCGTGTGGTGCGATTTCATTTGGTGCGGTTTCGGTTCCAGAACTAATTGAAACAACAAAATTTTATGCAATTTAAATTAACAATTTAGCATCACACAATATTAAATACCACAATTTTTAAATCAATAACCCCTCCTCTTACAATTTACTCCATCCGTCTCACAAAGATTATTTTAGTTTGAATTTTGAAGTTAAATTGACTAATTTAAAATCAAAATTTATTCCATTTTTTTTAAATATATAGGTAAAGGAATTATAACTATAAGAAACTATGTTTAATTTACTACAATATCCAGTTTTTGAAAGTTCAAAAATATAAATAAATGTGCTTAATTATCAATTTTAAAATTGGTCAATTTGATCATAAAATTCAAATTAAGTCAATCTCTACGGAGCAGAGGGAGTATAAGATTATAAGATTATTATTGATTATTTGTGTTCCTAATGATAATCATATATTATTTCATATATTTTTGTTGCTTAATAAAATTCAATATTTTGATTTCATTAATATAAAAAAAAGAGGCTATATCAAGGGAATTGATATTTTCACAACACTTTTTGATATTTTCACATTAAAAGTATCGTCGTAGATGTATAGCGACAGTAAAAACCGTCATTATAAAATTTATAAAGACGACTTTCGTGTGAAAATATCATTTTTTGTTGTGGATCTACCTATAGACATGATAAGAGTTAATGATTGCAACGGCCCAAGTTAAGGCCCAGAGAGAGGCCCAAGTCAATGGTGGTTAGCATGCGTGCTTGTTTTCTTGTTAGAGCATCTTCAACAGTTGTAGTAAAAAAAACTCTTTAAATTGAAGTTTGTTGACCTACGTGGCAATTTGAAGAGCCTTATTTGCTATTTTCATATTTTGTGTCTTATCAGTCTCTTCAATTCAATGAACTATACATCAAACCCATCGAGCGTAATAAATGTTTTTAACTTTTAATTGTAGATTTTAATAGTGAGAATAAAGTTACAGATTTGAATAGTGAGAAGTAGGTTGCACATTTGATGGCTAAGGTTTAAGAGGTTGTTTGAGAAGATTTTTCTGATGTGGCTCATCTATTTGAGTATCTCAAAGTAGTTGAAGAGACCATTAGAGATGCTCTTCGAATATTTGTTTGTGTTATATATTTATAGCTTGTGGTTGCTGTGTACATGTTACTTTGTAATTTTTGTTAATTTAATACAAGTTGTCTGCCTGTGGCAAAACAGAAAAAGAATTCAACTTAAGCCTCTCCAAAATTGTGTAAACTCTACCGCCTCCACCTATCAAACTTATGCAAGTTATACTTCCTCCCTTCTAAAAAATTATAAAATTTTTATTAACTTTAATTTAAAAATCAATTTAAGATATTTTTAAACTTAAAATTAAGATAAATTATTTAAAATTATGAAACAAGTAATATTTTTTTAGATAGATTACTGTATTCATTATTATTATTGTATTGATTAAATTAACAAAATTTATATCAATTTTAAATATAAAAATATTTAAAATTGATTTTAAAAAATTAATAATAATCTTATAATATTGTACGAAGGGAGTATATAATTAAGGTAAAACTTATCATAGGCGTATATATCGGTACAAGCCACAAGGTATGTATTTTTAAGTAATTATATGGTGACAGATGGGATTATATTCATATTCTTTCATATTTTATTAGTTAATCCTACCTTATTTAATATCTATCCGTTAACTTTTATCTATCATTTCAAACATTTCTCTTTATGTTTGTTTGCAATAATTACACTTGGTATATCACTATTAATCTCAATTGTCTTCTTTGTTTTTAAATTTGAATTTCGGATTATTAGTCCAAAAATTATAAAATAATTTAACATGGGAGACTATTTAATATTATATTCAACTAAATATTATAATTTTCACCCGTTTGAGACTGAAAATTTATAGATAAAATTAACCCCAACCTTTTTATAAAACAACCATAATATCATATTATATCCATTTATCTGCTTGAAAACGGATTAGGGAGGGGATGTTGTGCTTGTTCGATTATATGTATTTGTACGTATGCAACTAATGACAAAATATTGGGTATGACGGGAATACTACGCTTTACTGAGGCATGTGGGTTATGGAATGCATGTACTTTAATCTTACCCAATTTTCTTTTTTCCCGAAAATAATATTCTTGAGTGCTGACATTAATTGCGACCATTTGTTGTTAAATTATAATTATGAAATATGTAATTAATTTTAAATATAATTATTAAAGAAGTTTGTTTATTATATATTTGTTGATTTATATTATTGACAATTAAAAAAATAATATTTTCAAACTCAAAATTTATTATTTTTTGCCCAAATTACAAATCAGTTTATGTATACTAAAAAAAGAAGATAAATTATATAAAAATAGCTCATAAAATTATAAATTTTATATTGATATTAAATAATAGCATATAAATAATTATACTTTACGTGGTGTTTATTTAATGGAACGCTGAAAAAAATTAATTGATTATTCCACTCCTATAAGGTTGACAGCCTGAATTCATGTAATTTACGATAATTTGATTCTCAAATATTTCACATAGGAAGATCACGGTGAAGTAATGTGAATTCACCAACTTATTTCAACAGCATTTAAAAGTTTATAATTAATTGTTCATTATTTTTTGATGTATAAACAAGTTTAAATTATAGTTTTAAATATGCTATTATTGATAAGGGTATAATAATCTAAATAATATTTTTTTATTCAATCCTTCTATTAATCCTGAAAAAATAAACATAACATGAGTTTATTTTAAGTTATATCACGAATAATTTCATAAAAAACAAACATGTGAAATTATTTAATTATAGGATTAATAATCTTGGAATTATAATTCCTGCAAACAAACATGGCCAAAGAGTCTTGTAATGTATTGCGTTAAATTTATGCTGAATTATAATTGCGAAGTTTATCAGTAAATGAGATTAGTAGAAATAACAAGAGAACCCCACTTATTACGCATTTATCTAAAAAAAAAATTAATATTAATATGTATATACATAACTAGCAATCAAAATGTCAACGTAAACATTCGTAATATATATATATATTTTCACAAAATTGTGTTTATATTTCAATTTGTTGTAGTTTTTTAAAATTATTTATAGAATTTATTTTTATTTTTGACGTACAAGCTTATTCTATTTAAATTACGATTTTTAATTCAACAATCTTTGGAATGCATGCAATACCTAATTGTATTAGGTGCATTAAACATTATATATATATACATCCCGTAGAAATATCAGCTCTCAATATTCAATAAGTAAATGGTGGTCAAGTCCGACGGACTTGGTCCCAGAGGCTTGACCGGTTGAACCCACGAGCACCCTCCGATCCGAAAAAGAACTTAAAAGTTGGTACCGATTCACGCAAGGGCCGGACAGACATATTATCTCTGAAACACGCGATACATGCGTACGTCATATAGTCTTGTTATTCCCCTTTGGACGCCATCGCTATTTTCTTTCCTCACCTATACCCATCTTCTCACAGAAGGTTCAAGTTTGGTACGCTTTCCGAAGCTCTAAATTTAACCAAAAGCATCGACTTTTAGATTTCATCTCTAACCTCCTAGCTCAATACGACGATCAATTACGGTATCGTCAGATCTAGTTTATCTTCTAATTAGGTAATTGTTGATATAATCTCTAATTATTTTTATTTAATCAGTTTTGCGTTTTTCATGTCTTAGATTACGTAGATGTAAGGTTTATCTTTTTATAATTCGATTCATTTTTTAGCTTGTATGGATGACGATTAAAACTTAGCCGCACTTCTTAGAAAAAAGGAGTTTGATTTGATTGAATTGTTATGATCCTCTTTGGGGCGGGTGTTTCGAGGCTGTATATTACTGTAATATTGCTTGTTAGAATTGACGTGTTTAAGGGATTATTTGCAAAACTGTGTGTTATTTCTAACGTGAAGTTTATATTTTGATGTCAAGTTAGCCTAGTTAAAGACTTAAAAGTGTAGGAATCTGACGCGATTAATACTGATAAACAAAAACTAAGTTCAGATGATTATATGTTTAGGATACACATCTTCTGAGTAGATAGTAGTATAAAGTTCCGTTTTTTCTGTTGACTTGATGACGTTAATGTAATTGTTAGAATATTTTTGGTATATTTATAGCAATATGCGCATGTTGTCAAAGACAATGCCAGTGATAGTAACATCAGCTTTTCAATAAAAAAAACACAGGTCTAATTATGTTTTCTGGTTTTTCTTTTCCTTTTTTATTCTACAGAAATTATGGCTCTCGCACAGACATATCATTCACAAGGTGGCCCTTTTCGTGGTGACCATAGGTCTTCTTTCAACAGACACCACCATTCTTCAATCACTAATGCTACTTCCACCAACACCAAGCCCTACAATGCCCTTGACAACCATTTTAATAACTTTGATAATTCTTTTGATTTCTCAAGAAATTGTGCAGAGCATAATTACTACGGTAATTATGTTGAGGCTGACTTAGCTCCTTCTACGAAAAGGAGAAAGTTTTCCAATTCTGCTTGGGAAAGTAGCAGGAGACCGTATATGCAACCTCACGCATACAAAAATGGTCCTTCAACCAACAACAACAGTTCAGTCCCTCTAGATAGTACAAGAGCTGATGCCAATGCCTATCCGCCTCCTACCTGTAAGCGCGACCGTACAAAGTTTGAGGGTGAGGATGTGGTATTCATGTCGAGGGATGAGATTGAGAGATGCTCCCCGTCAAGGAAGGATGGTATTGATGCACTACATGAGAAGCACCTGCGGTATTCATACTGCAGTTTCCTTCAGAATCTTGGAGTCCAGCTGGAGATGTAAGTCTTTTTATAAATTCCTATATCATTGCATCTAAATATATATATGAAGTATTGAACTAAACACATGATGTCTGTTTAGTGAAAGTGTTTCGGGAACTCAGTTTGTGTGTTCATCTGATAGTCGTATGGAAACTAATAATTGCTTTTGGACTTGCTTGCAGACCGCAAACTACTATTGGGACAGCTATGGTTCTATGCCACCGGTTTTTTGTTCGAAGGTCTCATGCTTGTCATGATAGATTTGTGAGTATCCTGTTTCTCATACATAAGTTCTTAGAAATCAGGTGAACATTATTTGGGGATGTTAATGAGAATTTAATAGAAAAGGAAAATTTTGTAGTCAGTGAGAATTTTCCTTCAATTTCATCATCTGTTCTTATTTCTAACTGTAGTAGTGAAATGTCACATAATAATTCTTATTGTTTTGTGTTCAATATAGTGTTATATCAGTGGTTTTTGCTTTTGTTATCCGTGCATTTGAAACGACACATCTGCCCCTAAAGATGAGATGGTTATATAATTAGCTACATTCTTCTGGAGCTTGCTTGTTTATTTTTAGCAGTTTGGCTGTTGAATCTGTTATTCATACCTTGTATCCGAAAGTTATATTCTGATTCAATTTCTCCTGCAGCTGATCTCTACTGCAGCTCTTTTCCTGGCTGCGAAGAGTGAAGAGACGGCATGCCCTCTGAACAACGTACTGAGAGCATCATGTGAAATTCTGCATAACCAGGACTTCACTTTACTTTCTTACCGGCTTCCTGTTGTGAGTATCTCAAATACTATAACCTCTCTCCTCTCTGTGTCTGATATTTATTTTTTTGTGTTTTTTTAGTGGGGAGGGGGGATGGGGTGGAGTTGGAGCTGTCTACATCAAAGATGGACACAAAAATAGAATCTATCTGAAGATATGATGGCTGTGTCCAAAACTTTATTTTTGCCAGCCAACCATTATATGCAATCTGGACTCTTGAATTGGCCAATCCATAACTTAAAGAGAAAGAGAAATATAGTTCTGATTTATTGTTTAACGTTAACTGATTACTGATCTTCTGGAAACTCTGTGAGATTCTAAATTGGTCACTGTTTCAAGTGTGTATTGTCGATGATGATTTAAAAATGTTATTCTCAGTTTAAATTCTCAATATTCTTTCCTAAATTTGGTTGCTCTTGAACAGGATTGGTTTGAGCAGTATCGGGAAAGGGTGATTGAGGCTGAGCAAATGATATTAACAACTCTAAATTTTGAGCTTAATGTGCAGCATCCGTATGCCCCTCTTACATCCATCCTCAATAAACTAGGCCTTTCTCAGTCAGTACTGGTGAATTGGGCACTTAGCTTGGTTAGCGAGGGGTAAGTTCGCGACTTTTATTTTCTCCCTTGAATTTTATAGTATTGGACCAGAAACTTTACAGGTCATTGACATATTTATTGATTGCTTCAATCACATTTCGGGTGATGCTAGATAGTGTGATTTAGTCCATTCTTGTGCACACTAGCAATCTATTTAGCATATTGTTATGCCATAAATCTGACCTTGCTTGCTTTTAGGCATTATCTGCTGTCATGTATTTTTCTGTGGACTATACTTGAATCCAGGCAGAAATCCCTGTTTTGAGTGTTGTGTAGGATTAAAGAATCATTCTTCTAGTTAAAATTATCATGAGCTTTTTCCTATATGGACCAGTGGTGGTTCAAATCTCAATCAGGATTGCACTACGGATGAGCCTTGGATTTACTGGTGTGGAGGATAAGTTGGTTTGTTCTTGCGCTCTATTTGGATTTCTACTGCTTGTTACTTGTGTCAATATCTTCATTCTATGCTCTTGAGTTATTGATCTATGAAGTCGTTCTGGCATGCTTTATTGATTTGTTTGGATTGGCATATAATTGCAGGGGTATATAGAAGATTAGCGTGCTCGCCTGTATGATATTCTTAGCTGGTGGGTTGATATGCTGTTCATCAAAAGTTTTATTTCTCATCTGAAGTTGAACAAGGGATGTGTTTTGTGGGATGCCTTTTACATGAATACACCTTAGTAACCTGGCCAATAGCTATAGAAGAAGCCCAAGGCGCTGCAGAACCAGTTTTGCCAATCGTTTTTAATGTTTTTGTTCTCATGGAATGGCTCCTCTGGGATCCTCAACAAAATTTTATTCCATTCAATATGGCTGCCTGTTTGCATAGTGTCCATATAGGATGCTGTTGAATAGGTCATTGACTTGAGAAAAGGCTCCTGAGTCGCTCTAAATCATTGCTTTTGTGGTCCACTGATATATCCTGTCAAAACATCCCAAAGACAGGATATCACCAATAGGTATCATTATATTTTATTATTTTTAAAAGAGAACATCCATCAGCTTCACCTTAAGCATTTGCTGTGCTCAACGTTTATTTACTAAACACATTCCTTGTTGATACACGTCAATAAGGTATTTTCTGGTTTTTAGTTCAAGGACGTACAAAAACAAATATTATCCCTCCTTTCCTCCTTTCCTCCTTTTCCTTTTGGAGAACAACCTCATCAAAATTCAAAAGAGAAAAATTTGTCTTAAAAATATAAACTATTATTTGGTGTTGTTTTCCTTAACTTCTGATTTCTTAAACCCACCCAACAGATAGAATCAGTTTGTTTCCTTTGGATACCGCTATCCTTGATCATCATCATTGTTGTAAATTAGTTTGTTTCCTCCTTTGGATACAGCTATCCTTGATCATCATCGTTGTTGTAATTCCTTTTAATTTTGTGAAAATTTCCAATGGTCATTCTCGTGTGGATGTTGAATTGAGGGGAAAAAGTTGTATTTAAGTGCTGGATGAAGTGGGGAGGTGGCAGAGCTTTAGTGGACTTGAGACAAGTGATGGTGTAGTTGTGTGTTGGTTGTTGTGAGAATTGAGATAGGTTCAATGGGTTGATGGTGAAAGTCGTACAGTTGATTGGTGGTATGAGATGATTGTCATGTTATAGAACTGTTGCTGTAAATTTTTTGAGGCAGCAAATTTTATTTTATGTCAAAAGTACACGCACACGCACACGCGCACACGCACACATATTTATGTATATATATACACTACAAAACACAACCAATCTTATTAGATCCATTTTTGGAGCCATTAATGTTTATGTAGCTGTAGTTCAAACAGCTGCACTAGTTAATATACTTTGAGGGTGCTGGTACTGGTGGTGATATGATACAATATTTATTAACATTTTTATGCAAAAATTTCTTAACTATATTACTCTACATTTAAGGTGAGATTCAGCAATGTTCTGTCTAAGGTATATGTATGACTAAATTCTGAGCCCAGTGGTTCTCCATTTTCTCGGCTTTTCAGACATTCTGTCTCATTTTTCACATATATATACCTATTTATATTGATTAGATTATTAATCAATTGTTTATTTGTTACTCTTTCTTCCTTAGAAAATTTAGAAAGAAAAATATAACTGTCTAATATTATTTGGTAATATTGTTATGCAAAATATTTATAAACCAACTCCTTTAATGGTAGATTATGCTATTTTCTACTTGTGTTATTATCTATAATCATCAACTTTTTATTTCCCATACTTTCTATTGTCTCTATCTTTAGGACATTATTCTAGGTTGAAATAGAAAATTTAGAAAGAAAAATATAACTGTCTAATAATATTTGGTAATATTGTTATGCAAAATATTTATAAACCAACTCCTTTAATGGTAGATTATGTTATTTTCTACTTGTGTTATTATCTATAATCATCAACTTTTTATTTCCCATACTTTCTATTGTCTCTATCTTTAGGACATTATTCTAGGTTGAAATAATACTCATGTGTTACATGCATATGTTTTACCAATGATGGTACAATACAGTGATCACACATGTTGGTACAAACATGTGTTACATTACATAGAATCTTTTCACCACTTACTCTTTCTTCAGCATGGAAACCAAAAAAATTGATTTTTATTATTTTCCTCCAGATTAATTTTTTGTACAAGTTAAAATCCTTTATAATATAAAACAAATTTGTGCACTTTCCAGCCAAAGTAGCTGAAACTAAATTTATGTTGTCCTGTCCCATATTGGCTGTCCTATTTTTTTTCGTAGGGGTGAAATGGTTTTAAAGACTGACAAAAACTCAGTTATAGACTATTTTTTATTATATATTATTTATATATTTTGGAATATATTCAATATATAAATATATTGAATTTATATTTTTATAATATATTTTTGCTAGTCTTAAAATGTCCGCCACCCCCAAAAAATGGGGACAGTTATTTGGATGGAGAGACTACTCTTTAAGCCTCCTCTTTTAACATCATAAAATAACACTGAACATTCTGAATTATTTAAGTCCACAACTTTACAAGTATATATAATTTGTGAAACCAGTGTCAGTGATGATAATCTCCACGTGTTTCTTTCGTTCTTTTTTCATAGTTTGTTTAATATATAAACACACACACACACACACACACACACACACACACATATATATATATATATGTCAATAACTGTATCATAATTTTTCATAAATATGTCATATATATATTTTAATTTTAAACCAGGATGCTGTTACTTGATTCAATGTTCAGTTGCTTGAATTCTCGAGTATGAGATAGATGGATCAAGTATAATAGTTGCCACATTCAGACCATGAAAAAGCTAATCTTTCTTGACCTTTGTTATTTCCCTCCACGCAAGTCCTTGTGATAATGGGACCTGCACCGGCTAGTGGAATATTTTCCATATCCAGTTTGCTGATTTATTAACTATAAATATTCCTATTTTTAGAAAAAAAATCTGTGACTATGTAATGGAAGTATTTGCCATTTATCCGGGAAGTTGGGTCTTGAATCTCGCATTATTCATGTGTTGTGTACATCAGTTTTTCTAAGTTGTGTAGATAAAGCTTAAAGTATTAGTGTAATGCTTGGGGGTGTTATGGTGGTTGGAATTAATTTTCTTCCCATCAAACGTAAATGTCATGATAGGTTTGCGAATTGAAGATGTGCTGATGTCGAAGTGAAGTGGGAATCATTTATATTTCTAGTCTTTAATCCGTTTGGAATTTGCCTAGGAGGACAATTTTATGTAATTTTACATTACCATTTCATGTTATGATCCTCTGTTACCTGTATGGGCTCCTCTTTTCTGAAGAAAGTTCTCAGGATCCGGAAATGTAACAGACATTGTCTTCCTTTGATTGTTCAAATAGGGTTCTGCAATCACGTATACAGGGAAATAGTTTCCCTCTTTTTGGGGTAAATTTGAAGTTTAATTCTATTGGGTGTTAAAGCCTGGTCAGATTGCTTTCTATTGTAATGCCATTTGGAAGAAAGGAACATTAAACTGTTTTCAGTATTGTGTCAGGAGCAAGTGCGGAGGAGATGTTGAATCATGTTGCCTTGCTCTTTTGTTTTTTAGATTTGAACTATGATATTTTTATGTTCAAACTTTGATGAGCCATGCCTTTCTTGGTGTTTGATTGTTTGCGTCAGTGAAATTTGGCTGTTAGGAACCGATGGTAAAACAACTATATGCTAATCATGAAGGAGAATCTAGTCAGAGTGATACGTGTTACTATGAGGCAGAAGGGTCAATTGGGGATATGAGTGAGATTTTTAGATTGATTGGGAAACCGCTGTAAAACTCACTTTTGGTGGATAGTGTATTTGATGTTTTAACTCATTTGTCATTCAGTTGTATACGTTTTTTGGTTTATACTGCTGTTCCATATAAGTCTAGAATAGGTTTAATCGTCCTTTTCATTTTTGTATACGTCCAATGTACATTGGCCTGCGCCCCTTTTGGTTCTTTGGTCATATGGTACCTCAAGTCAAGCAAAAGCATGCTTCTGGATTTTTAAAGGATGGATATGTGTAAATTCTGCTTTTGAAGTCTACTAATATGATAAGTGTTCTTTTAGTGAAATATCTCTCTTTCGTAGGTCCACTACAAAACTGTTGAAGAGGTTCAAAACTAATCATTTGTGTGTGTGTGTATATATGTATATATGTGTATGTGGTTGTGTTTAGTAATTATCACTTACATATTTGGCGTTATACTTGTACTGAAAGGATTCTTGGAGTTTTGATCACATGCATCCATTTCCAGTAGCAAGAAAGCTCAGATGTTGGCCTGCCCTTTCAGGCCTAACTAGTTCAACTGAACATACTGGCATATGCTCTCAAAAGTGCTTTGCAACTGTCACCTTTTCCTATATGTTTTTACTTTTTACTTTTCTTTCCCGCCCATTTAAACTGCACAAAGTAGCTGGAGTTAGAAATTCTGCTGGAGCATAGCTGGGAACTGGGAGTTGGTGTTCTCTCTAGATTGCTATATGATGTTTGCTATAGTTTTCGTCTATTATCAGCAATTCTGCAGAAGATTCTTGGAAATTATCCACCTGTTGCTGCTTTGGTAGTTGGTAAGGGAAATTGCCTTGCTTTTCCTCTTGGAACGTTGACTAAATTTCTTTCAGATCTGCACCTTAATTTCATGTAATGGACTTTTATAATTGTAACTGTATGTTAGGCAATATTGTAAAATCTTTGAAGCTGAAGTTGTTTGTGTTAATGTGGCAAATATACTATGTTGCACGAGATCTTGTTGCTGCTGCAGATGGTTTGTTTGATTATATACTTCTTTCTCTGGGTAATACTGTGCAATTATTACTAGTCATTTTTACTATGCTAATATAAAGTTTGTTGGTTTGTAGGCTTAGAAGCTCTCTGTGGCTTCAGTTTAAACCCCATCAGATTGCTGCTGGAGCTGCATATCTTACTGCTAAATCTATGAACATGGATCTTACTTCATGCCAGCAAGTCTGGCAGGAGTTCCAAACACCGCCGTCTATACTTAAAGGTATGTATTATGAAATTTTAAATCCACCCAAGATTTAAAGCCAGTGCATTTATAAAAGTTTATTAACCATCTGTAAACTTTGTTTGAGCATCGGATATTCAAGTTTCCAATTGAAATATTTCGTCAAATGGCATATTTTTAAACACCATTTTATCAGTTTAGTACTTTCAATGTTTTACCCTATCCATGATGTTTTCTAGTATGAATGAACCTTTTCGGCAGCATGTGTTCAAGTTCAGATTTCGTATTAAATACCTCGGACATGGAATAACCAAGAGTTGGAGAGTAAGTTGGAAGGTTTTTGTTTTGATAAGCGAGTTGGTTGAAAGAGTTGAGTTGCATTGTCAAATAATATAGTATCATTGAATGATGTAGCTCTTTTGTTTGCTAATGCTTGTTTAAATATTATATAAATCGCCGTCAAAAGTGAATTACTAGTTGATCTGTAGAACCATTATGGATATGCATCCCTGTACTATCAGAATTTCTTTTTTCACTACTTCAGACCGATGTATACTCTATTTGCACTTCTATTTGCTATCCTTACTAATATTATGAAAGGTCATAACATGGTGTCATTGTTTGTTCAGATGTTGTGCAGCAGTTGGTGGAACTCTTTTAGAAGAGATAATTGAAGACAACTTACAGTGTGCTTTGTAGGCATACACTCATAATGCAGTCTTAATCATGTTTAATCATGTATATACGATGTATTATTTTAAGATCAACAAAATGTTTTAGGTATGTATAGTGAAAAGTTTGCAGGAGAGAGATTTTAAGTCTACGTGAAGGACGTTGGTAATAAATACTCCTCCAGTTTTTTAAAAAAAAACTTATTTGATCTAATAGAATGATTTTGCCGTATCCAGACTGTATCAATCCAACTCATTTCATGAATAAAATGTGATTAATTAACCAATCAACAAAACAACATTGAAATATATAAATGTTGACTAAGTGGGAACATGTCACGTCGTTCTACGCTAGAAGGCTTCTTAGATCATGTAGCAGCTTCAGATGCCTATCTAAAAGATTTCCATTCAGACCCTGTCTCGGACTTGTCTTCAGTCCTTGTTGATTGAGTGGAGTTTTAAAAAAAGATTCATTCAACTTTGATTCTGAATTATGAAATTCTAAAATTTCAAATATAGCACGACTACTTTTTAATTTTAAAATAACAGTTTTGTAGTCTATAGTATTTTTAAGTGATTTATCATATTAAGTATCGTATTAATTAAAATTAAATAAATTAACATTAATTTTGAATGTAAGTGAACTGATTATATATAAAAGAAAAGTAATATACTCCTCCTATGGAACGAATGAATGGAGTATTAATTTAATTAATTCCCTCCGTTTCAAAGTATGTGTTGCGGTTTTATATTAGAGATATAATTTGATTTTTGAGGTTAAATGATAGCATATTAAACTTTAAAATTAATAAGAGTTTAAAATGAAATAAATTTTGTGATTAATAGTTTTTGTTATATATTATATAATTATATTATCTAAAATTAAATAAATTCACATTAATTTAAAATTTAATATATAGTCGTTTGACCACAAAAGTCAAATTGTATCTCTAATTTTGAGAGAGTATCTTTTACTACCTCCGTCCCACAATAAGTGCTTTTTTAGGCTTAATATTTTTTTTCAAAATAAGTGATGTGTTTGAATTCCAATACAATTTTTACAATATTTTTCATATGTGCCCTTATGCAACCAATGGTATTTATTGAAAAGTTAAAAGGTTAAAGAAAGAGAGACCAAAAGACAATAAAAAAAGTCTCAAACAAAACAAAGAAAGTATATTAATGGTATTTTTGTCATTTTAACTTGTGTATTGATATGTATAATTTAAGCTAAAAAAAACACTTATTATGGGACGGAGGTAGCAGTAGATATCAGCTGCATTAAAGTACTTGGCTAATTAGAAGTACAAACAGTTGGTTGATCAATTTTGACCACCTGCTTGGCTGCTTGCACGGGTCGTTATAGTTGAACGTTTAAGGGAAGAAGGGAAGACAGTTTGACCTTTTCTACATTGGGTACGTACTAGTTAAAAAAAACTCACATGTTTGTGCTCTCTTTTAAACTTGTTACGAAATTATGACAAAATAGAGTGTTATTAGGTTTATCATATTAATAATAAATAAGGTATAGATCCGATAAAAAGAAGTGAAACCACACCGACTTTCCATGGTGTTTCTTTTTCAATAGGAAAGGAAGAAAGAAACAGAAGCGAGGGGTGGAAGATCTAAAGTTTGAAAATAGCAGCACCACTCGAAGGCTTTGAAGCAAAAACATAAAGACCGAGTTCGTGCTTGTTGATCACCCCTTTGTCAATCCTTGCTTGGAAAAATTGCTCCTGGGCAAACACACAGAATTATGTTAGTATGGCAAGAAGAAGTAGATTCAAGTAAATATTTAGCTGAGAAATGAGATACCAACCTTCAAATTGAGGATAAACTGTGGGACAATGCTCTCTTTCACCAAAGCTACAGCACACCCACCCCATCCAGCTCCGGTAAGCCTTGCGCCAAGAGCACCATTATCCCTACAAATCTTTACAAGTTCTTCCAACTCCGGGCAGCTAATTAAAGACACAATACACAGGCGTCACTATACATACCACTACATATGGCAAGGGCAATGTTAGAGTGCTTCAGATGGTTAAACAGCCATGTAATCAACTAAGAGAATCTTAACTTTGTCATCAGGAAACAAGAGATCTTTTTTTGTATTCGATTGGTGTTGCTTTGATCGCAAACCAACAATAAATTACTGATAATTCTACTTATTCCAACGTATCTTAATCATGCGTTCAGTAGAAAACATTAGATAGCTTATTTACTCCGAAACAGGCAGCAAGGCACCTTTTAACATTCTATAAGCTGCTAGTGGTAAGAGACTTAAAGTGCATTTAAATTCTTCTGTGCCCTTCATTTAGATTATTGCTTTACATTTTCATTCTATGAGAAGTTGAGAACACATGAGATATATAGACTTATACCTGCATTCATAGAGAACACTGCAGCTATAGTGGCTCTCATTCATAAGGTCACCAAGTTTTTTCAGCATGTCTTCTTCACTGCAAAATAACAACTCAAAATTAGAGTTAAAAGCTTGACGGTGCAACCTATTAATGTAGTCTACAACTTTTATTATGTGCAAGTAGAGTTGATAATTCAAAATCAAAGTTTTAGGTCAGGCCATATTTTAACGTTAAAACTGAAGTTCAGACTTAAAACTCGTACATATGTTTTACAGATCTTAAGGCAGATTAGGAAAATAAAAACATAACCAAATGAAAATCCAACTGAATACCATAGTTCCAAAAGGAAAAAAGGAAACAACTGTTTTCTCACAACTATATTGTTTGAAAACCTGTATCAAGATGCCACAACTAGACTGCTATATTTTTTTTATTAAAAAAAGAAAAAAAATGAAAAAGAAGTGAATATCAACCAAATTCAATTTGGTCGGCACATATTTTAATCTTCAAAAAGCTCTTTAGGGTAGTAACACATCTCTCTTTTTTTTTACTAAAGGAGGAGAAGGGGGGGTCATGTCAAGCTTAATGCAATGAGCTCTCCCCCAGCACGCATGTGAATGCTTGAGCTGGTACCGTTATTACTTGGAAAAGGATCATCTGATTTGACAAATTCAGCACCAAGGCACATACATAGAGAAAATGAATGAAGTAAAGTCATGGTAAGGAATGAAATGCCACCAACCTTAAACTTGATGATACGGTCTCCTTGAAATTATGTACACGTTTGGCTTCAGAGTACACGTGTGAGGCTCTCTGGTAAAAGTGCAAGAGGAAAAGATTTGTCATAAGAAAGGAACCATTATCAGATTATCTGATCACCACATAAATACAAACCTGCCCAGACCGCATCCAAGAGATTACCTGGAATAACTTGAAGTGCTTGGCCGCGTTCAGCACGTCCAAAGAAGATGGAGAATTAGCAAAGACCAAATGTAGGCTTTCCTCGGTTATTTTCTCAATATCTTCAGATGTATAAGGTTCTTCATTCAAAAGCTCCTGTAAAGAGTAAAGGAACTGTTACAACTTGATTGTATTGGAGGAAGAAAAATACACGCTTCTTGCAAGCAAGCACAAAATCTAAATGAAAAAGGTAAGAAATAATCAATGATGCCAACACCTGCAAGGTGTTACAACAGTAAAAATATAACAAAATGTACAAAAATGAAACACAAATTAGATTTTGAAACGAAAGAAAAATTTACCTTGACAGCAAGACAAGGATCAGAAGACCCACGATTGCCTGCAAAAGCTACACACAGCCCTTCAACATCAGAAAGGGTTTTAACTTCAGCTATTGCCTCTTGAGGTTTCTTTCCAAGCTTGATAGCAAGTACAATCTGCAAAGTTTTCGAAAAAGTTCAATAGTTATTAGAAAATTAAATTTGACTTTCACCGTACTAATCTTAAGGCACAGTTTCTCTATCGTTCTCCACTACAAATTCAACCATCAACACATGTAGAGGTAGTAAACATATGTAAGAACACTCATGAAGATACACGTGCAAACATTGAAGACTGAGAGATCATCAAACAACGCCTTGCCCCGCTAAAGAATGAAAGATAACAGTTTCTAAAGAAAAATAAAGCATCCAAATAATGTTTCGTACATCTTGCTTGCCATGAAATCCAAAATATAATGGAACACCAAGATATGTCATACGATGGGAAAAGGTGACTAAAAAGCACTTGGGATGGAAGCTTAATTATTTGAGCTTACCAGTCAGACTAATTCTAAATCAGCACATCTGCAACTAAGCATAACACTAGGATTATTAAACTCATAAAACATGTGAAGAGAATCGGCAAAAGAAATCGAAGAAAAGGGAGAAACGATGGAAACAAGAAGTTACTATTATCTCTATTTTAAACAGCACTCATCTAAAGAGCTGTATAGAGGAAAACGCAATAAAAGAAAATTAAAATTAATATTAAAAAACCAATAATTTTTTGGTAATCCAATAGTGGTGGGTCAGTCTAATTAGAGTTTTCTTCAATGGCGACGAAAAAGTTAAACGAGGTTGCACAAAGCCTCAGGTTCTAAGGTATCACACTATGCACGTGATTCCAAGTTAATGCCATATAAAAATGATTTAGGTTATAATTTTTCGTGAGACAGCCCAGGACAGGGCGGTACTTGTGATATTTCGGCTTGGAACGCATTTTATTTGGCAGTTTTTTGGATGTTAAATAGTATCGGATAGGTTTTTTTTATTGGCATTGGAAGCATATCACATTATGGCAGGGTTCGCTAGCCGATGTAAGGAGCCTAATTCAATGACTGATGAATTGATGATAAGGGGCTCTCGTTGGTTATTTTTAGTAATGAAAGGTAAGGTTTGAAGGGATAATTAATGCACAAGTATCTTTTACCATAGCACAAATAGTTATTTAAATCATGGTACAAGCTCATAAGCTTTCAGTATGAAAGGCAACATTTAGATCTCAGAAGTGATGATAGTGTCTAGATGGTGAGAATTGGCTACAACTAGAGCTCTTGCACGGGAGAAATATTGTGTCTCCCAATAGAATGGCATTGAATAGGACTGCAGAGAGTAACCCAACAGCAATTACTGACCCAAAAAAAATTTAAAAAGATTTGAGAAAATAAATCCTAAGATTTCGGATTTCGGATTGGCAAAATTATATGCCATGAACGACAGCATTGTAAATCTGACAGCAGCAAGAGGAATTATGGGCTACAATAACTTACAGCAGCTAGCCAACATTCAACAACCCGATTATTGTAATTTGTAGCAGCAGTGACTGCTTTCTGAGATTCAGCCAATGAATGTGCTATTACGAAAGATCCGCCAGCAGGAAGTTGCACGTCAGTTGCACGTATGGGGTTGAAATCTATCAGTTCTGCAAACCCTGGTCTCGCCATGACAGAGATAGCCTGTCGGGAGAAAGAAGATACAAACTAGTAAATAATTACCATTAAATGTACCAAAAATAAGTAAACACGATAATGGTCAGCATAAAAGAGATAAACTGTGTGTTAGCATTGATCAACTAAAAACGATGTGCTGACCACAAAAATTGTTAATGTTGTTTGAGTGCAGAAACATAAATACTGAAGAGTACTTGGTCTGTGGTACAAACATCTATAAACCACACAAATAACCATCTCTTAGTATATCAATCAACATAATAGTATATTTACTCTAAAGAATACTTTCTTGAACCTACACGTATAGTTGCCAGTTGCCAGTTGCCAGTATCAACTGCAAAATTTGAAGTGTTATTATATATTAGCTCCAGTGGACCATGTTTGTAGAAATTAAAAATGAGCAGAAATCCAACTATGGAGCTACAAACAAATGCATTTCAAGATATGAGTTTTATGAATATAAAATCCAAGTTCAACAGCCAAACAGGGACAGATGTAAAGTTAATCTCATCTAACTACCAAGTGATAACTTTTTCTATAGCAGTCAAAGTAAATGATAGATGTATTTGTACTAACTTTTTCATTGCCATTGTCTATCAAAGGGATTTCAATTCGATATGGTGGAAGTCTGTAATGAATAGTGCCAGATTTATAGCAAGACAGCTAGGCCTCGCATGTTGATTTATTTCTAACTAAAATAAGGCTTTACAGGTTAATTAAGTACAACATATTACTGAAGCAACAGCGTGGGCCAAAACTTCTCAACAACCGAACAGAATTACAAGACTATATAACAATGTTAACTAAAACTTTATACTTCTCAGAACTCCTTACAATTTTGCCCACAAGTTAAAGGAATATCTTTTTAGAGTTTCTTAATTCAAATAGAATCCACAGAAGCCACAGATACACAACTTTAATACGAAGCTAAATATATCACGTGAGGTGGGGGAAGTAAGCATGTAGAGCACAAGGATTAAGGAAACTGTCATGAGATTCTTCAAAATAAAGCGGCTATGTAATACCTGATCCATTCCACCAGATTGTGTTCCAATATGTCGCTCACATTCACAGGTAAGTTGAGCAAGTTCTTTCTGTGGAAAAGGTGTAAGAATAAGCACTAGAAAAACATAAAAGCCTAGAGCACATGTGGCCCTGTTTGTTTTAACTTAGCATCAAGTAGTCATCAGTTCAACATCAGAGATTTGACGAGCCATAAGTAGATTTTTCCAGTATTGCCATAGAAGCTTTAGGAGATTTCATCAAATTTCAACGACAATATCACAAAGGAGACATAATGCTATACTCCAGCTAAAAAAGTTTATAAACTTAACAACCAACGTCCCACCACCACAATATCTGCTGAAAGATTGGTCGAATGCTAAAAATATTTTCCATCATGCTCTGACTTGATCTATTTTCATAACATTAGGTGTATGTTTAACAAAAAGATAATATAATGGCAGGAACAAATTTAAAGTATGCCATATAATCTGAGATAATAATGGTCTATTTGGTAGGAGGAAAAGAAAAGGAGGAATGATGGAATGGCAGGAGGGATTAACATTCTCTTCCCTAGGGTAAAGAAAGTATCTCTCCATCGTGCTATTTGGTTTAAGTTGACGAAAAGAAACTGAAAACAGAAAGGATGTCAATCTCCATTGTTAGGTAAAGTAGAGGGAAGAAAGGTGGAAAACTTTTACAAAAATATTCTACCATTATAACCTCTTTATCTGGAGATAAGTCAAAGATGTAAAGTGAACTTCACACCTGAAAGTGTCGCTTTTCCTATAATGATTTAGCAGGAGTTATGCATAACATTACTGTGGAACCCTCTGGACTAGTTTGTAGTCTTGAGGTCAATAAATAAGACAACGTAGCAGCCAGATAAAGTTCATATACATAATTTGAGAAATAACTGCAATACCTTTGGGAAGTTAACATCAAAGACGGCCATTATAGCAATTGTAGAAGAGCAAACAAATGCTGCAGAGCTTGACAATCCAGATCCTATAAGAAAGAAATGAGACATAGATTATACCACAATAGTTAATAATCTTTAGACAGTTAACTTCTACAAGAATAGTTTTGATATCTACAGTTCATATGGTAAATGTGTAGAAAGTATACCTGTGGGAACCGTCCCATCAACTAAAACATCCAGTCCAACTGGTATACCAACTTTAACTCCTTTCTTTGTAGCATACTCATAGTAGCCCTTATAACTGCAGAACATACCATCAACTTAATCAGAGGATACCGTGGAATAGTTGTCGATGCATTGAGGCAATAAAAATAACATATGTATGCATACGAGAATGAGCGGTGGTAACTTCAAAACATAAATAATGGTTCATCTCAAAAGTTCACATGGTAAAAGGTTAACATTTAGAATCCCATCTATATAGCAGAGAATTTCTCTCTTTTCATTTGCTTATATGAAAGTTGGATACTTTTAGACACTTCTAATTATCAGAAACCGGAACTCTTTTTGTGGGTGAGTTTGGCTGAAACCATAACTCATAATCACCAGGTCTGAAAAGAGAACCATAAGAATTTTACAAAGGTCTGGACTGGGCTAGAATATTACTCCAGTATGAATTTTCAAATAAACGTAATACTCCCTTCTTCCCACATCATTTACAACTCTTCTTTTAAGATAAACTTACTACTACCTTCTTCCCACGTCATTTACAACTCTTCTTTTAGAGTGTGTGGCATGGATCTTAAGGTGTGTCAAAAGAATATTTAAATATTATATTCTTAAAATATTTATAATATAATAAAAAATATAACATTTTAATATATTAAACTTTCGCACAAACTTTTTGCAAACTTATCGTTTAAAGCTTATATGTGTTTCCTGCACGAAAGCTGCAATCTGAGAAAGAACCAAGCACTGTGAAGTATTCAAAAACGCAATAGTTTCTGTAATTTCTACATATAGCATTTAATTTTATCAAATAGTCATGATTGAGGTCTTAGCAATTCTGAGTGGCAACAAAGCTTGGCAAAAAAGGAACCCACTGATTAACTGAAACAAGTATGAGGATCATAGCAGAGGCCAGAGCTATAGATGGAGAAACTCCTCCCTTCCATTCTCATTCTGTCAACAGTTTCCAACAGCACATGGAAGCTAGTTGGTAAACGATATTTAGCACAAGCTAGGAAGATATAATTATGTTATGTTAATATGCAACAGTTCTGCACAAGTAAACTAATATTTCATGTTCTGCCGCAGTAAGTTTTTACAACTTGAGTAATTATATTTTTTTTAAGGACAGGAGATCCATTGCAAGCGTTACCCCAACAGGGCCAACACCATTCTCAGATTAATGAACGCCCGAATCTTGAATGTACATCATTTCTTTAAAAAAACACATCATACCATAATAATACGTTACCATAGTAGATTACCATCAATAGACAGTTAGGGCATTCAAGTACAAGTCATTAATGGAAAGCAAATTGCAAAAGAAAGGTCAAGTGTCTTACCCGCAAATGAAGTAATGACCCCACTTGTGATTTTTCAAATCGATATCCTGCATGGGAAAAGAAGATATTAATATGTTCAAATTACAAGCTTTGATCATATTTATGTCCAAATTACAAGCTTTGACTTAACTGATATGCTCAAATTACAGGCTTAGATAATATTAATATGTACAAATTACACGCTCAGATGAAATTAATATGTTCAAACTAAAATAACCTGATCTGATTAATAAACAGGTAACACATGTCCTTCAGTTAATTAACGAATAACGGGATAAGTTCGTGTAAACCTTAAAGTGAGAAAACATTTACCTTCTATTTAAAATATAAATAGGAAAGGGAAAGGGAAAGAGAAACTAAAGTAAGAGTGAACAGTGAATGGAAAAAACATTCTTTTTATGCGTATGCTTTTTCAACCAGAGGAAATTAGCTACTAAATCAAAATATGTACAAATAGAGAAAGATTTAGGTGCCGTATTAACGTACCTGGTTAGGATTCGCAGGGTAAGTGCACATAGAGTACTTATCATTAACATTAGCGATCCGAATTTGCTTCTCAGACTCGCCAGAATCGCGTTTTCGGATGGCGACGATCGTGTCTTGGCGAATTGCCATCGGCAAAACCGAATAGCCCTCATAGTCTATGTGCTCCCCAATCAAATTCACTCGTCCCGGCGATCGAGCGTAGATATCCGGCGGATTACCGAAGCATTCAATAAACCTGGATTTCACCTTCTCGAATCGAAGCTGAGCTTCTTCCAATTGTGATCCTCCTCCATAAACTGGGTCCAGATTTGAATAGATAGGAACTGGAAGGTCTTCGTGTCTCGCCATTGTTTTGCTGTGAAAAATCTTTCTATCAAACAGAACCAAAAATGATTAGAGAATTCTGGTGCTAACATACAATTGATTGTTTTTGGATTTGGGGGAAATAGGATATGGATTAACAAAATTTTGATTTGGGATAGATCCTTTATTTTAGAGAGTCCTCAATTTGTGGGGGAATTTATCAACAAGCTTGATTTAGTACTATTTTACACGTTTTGGTTTTGGATAATATTGAATAAGATTTCTCCGAATTTTATCTATTCTAGCTTTATCTTTTCTTTATTGTGTTGCTAAAAGTTAATTTTATCCTAATGTGTCTGAACTTTTTTTATTATTTCAAATATCGGGATAATTTAGGGGTATAATCTTAATCTAATTATAATTTTGATCAACTCTCTATGTTTTACCAAAAATAAAGCCACAATTATGCTCTCTATGTCTACTAAGTAGGGTTGAGCAAGTAACTAAATTGAAATCAAAACTGTACCAAAAATCGCACAAATCGAACAAACGGTTTCGGCGTATGTGGCGGTTTTAGGTGGATTAAAAAACTAAATTTACGATTTCGGTTTGGTTACTAGCCAAAATCGCACCAAATAATTATCATGTTTTCTCAAATTTACTACGAGTATATATAATTTATCTACTATAACATATTCTCCTCACTTTATTTTAGCAGACAGATATTGCAGGGTTTAATCAATAATCAACAATATCAATTATGTTTGTAAATCAAGAGTAGCTTGGTATTTGCTAAATTAAATGTGATAACATAGTATTAATCAACTATATAATTGTTGATGCCTGAATTATTTTGCTAAATTAGCTTAATGATTGTGTTCCTTGCGTAATACGTTTGCGCGGATGATTTTGTCAACTATTTTATGGTTTTGTTATTTTAATTGGTTTTGAAATCGAAACCGCACCGCACCAATCACAAACGGTTTCATGTGCGATTTTGAATTTATCAAACTATACTTAAGCGGTTTCGTGTGCGGTTTGAACTTCATACTGCACCAAACCGCATCATGCTCACCCTTACTACTAAGCTTAAGTAAATTTTGCTAGTTCTGTACAAAGCCTTGTTTAAAAATTAGAGACATATAAATCATTTCTCTTTTCATCTCAACAAACTTATTGAAATAAAAGGGCTTATTTTTAAACAAAGTTTTTTATTTTATTATTGACTTTATATGAATGGTTATTAGTAAGTTTGATAAGGGTTCCAACTTACATATAGAAATTACTCCCATCACATTGCATTTGGGAATGTGTTATAAATTATACCATTAATATTGTCAGAATTAAGTGTTATTTAAAGTGGTGAGGATCGCTAAAAATAATTATAAAAATATTGTTGCATGCATAATTTTTATTTTAACAATATCAACAACCCTAAATTAAGGTCAATTTATATATTCTCGTTATTTCAAAATTGATGTTGCCATTTATCATATTTTTGTTTTGTTTTAAGAACCTATATATTACAATTTAATTATATGAATTCTTAGAGATATTAATTAGTAGATTCGAATATGAGACTTTGGACAGAAAAAAGAGAATGTTTTTACCAAATTATTCACATTTAGTTTGGTTATTAATTTTATTTTAATTTCTATTTACTTCTGTAAAATACATTATTTAGTTGTGCTGAATGGTAAATTATAAAGGCCAATACATTTTGTTGTTCATGTAATAATACTCCTTTCAATATTTTTTTTAAAAAGAGTCTTACTTATCATTTTATAAATTAAAATAATATTAATACTATTGTTATTATAAAAATGAAACAATATTATTATATTTTATCATCGCAATTTAATTATTAAATTATTAATTTGAAGGTCAATAATCTAATACAGAAATATACAATAAAAAATATTTTAAAATCTGTAAACTCAAACCTTTTTTTTAGAGATCTTCTACGAGTATATGATAATTAGATATAAAAATTAAACATAAATATTTTATAATTTTATCTATTTATACTTTTACTTTTATTAAGAATAAAAATAAAAATAAATAAAATTATAAAGTATTCGTGTCCACGTAGATTATTTTTTTTAGAATAGACTACATAGATATTGAGGTGCTAAAAAAACAGTACAAAACACAAATACGTCAAAAGAATAGTTAAGCACGGTACACTACGCAGGCTACAAAGCATCACATAAAATACAACCCGACAGTACTCTATTTTACCTCTCAGCTGAAGTAAAATGGTCACATCTTTCACCACTACCGCACAGTAACCGCTCAGACTTCAGAGAGAGATAGTCACCAGGTCTAATTCGGACCAATCTATTTCAATTTTATCTACAGTCCGAATTGCCATGGATTCACCAGCTCAACGCCGCCTTCTAGCCATTCAAAACCACCTCACCTCCTCCACCACAGACGATCAACCTCCACTGCTCCGTCGCAACGAAACCGCGAACGAGTTCGTCCTTGGTAGTAATCCTCTCTCTCTATATATATGTGAAGCAGTTTGTTATAAGTTTTGTTAATTATGCTATAAGCTATTATGCTATTAGTTGTGATTTTGGACATCAATTGAAGAATTGCTATAGTTTCTTTATAGTGGATTCTTTTCTTTTGGGGCCCTGTACTCGGGCGGATCCAGGAATAGATCCTAGCAGGGGCGGATTTTAATTTGGTGGGGGTTCAAGAGCTGCGCCCCTGAGCCAAATTTTGGTGGGGGAGCCAAATTTTTTAGATAATTTTGTGATTTTCGGCCGGTTACATATATAAAATAAGAGTTAATTTAGTTACATAAAATTATAATCCAGAAAAATATGTACTTAAAGATAATGAAATTCAACTAGAAATTCTCACCACAAATAGGAGTTAATTTAGTTACATAAAACTAAGAATTGTTGAAGTTAAATAAGAAAATTGGAACTAATCATAATATTCACTAATCAAAATAATGTTTACAAATTATAATGTTATTTTGCAAAGAAATAAAAATCAAAGAAACCCAGAAGGCCAAACAAGGTAGTACACATACAAACACAAATATATATTTAAAAACAATCCAATCTAATTCAAATATAAATTAAACCGGTAATTTATGTTTATAAAATTATAAGTGGGACGGACTACTGTTAGGGGAAAATTATAAGCTCTGCAGAAAAAAATAATACAGGGGAAAAGCTAATGAATGGGGCGGACTTGTCTTGCCAATTATAATTGGTTTATAAAATTTTTGTTTTGCTCCCTCCAAGTTTAACTCATCTATTAATCTGTCCCCCTAAGTTTATTAAGTTACATATTTGCCCCTATCCTAATACCTTAAAAAAAACGTGAGCATAGGCAGATGCCTATGTTGCCCATACACAGGTCCGCCCCTGCATGTACTTCTTGAATTTTAACTTTAATCGTTTGATGACTGTTACCTGATCCGTGATCGTGATTTCACTTATGTAATGCTTTATTCATACTAATATTTTGTTTATTCGTATTGACAAGTAGATTCCGATTTGAAACAGTGAAATTCTGGAAAATAGAATACACTTTTTGGCCTTAAGCTAATAGGTGTATTTAATTGAGCGACTTGATTACTCTGTCGGTCTGTCCGTCCCACAAAACATAATCCTTATTTACAAAGTTTGTGGATATTAAGAATTTATTTTGTTTCATATATACCTCTAATAATAATTAGTTGTTAGTTTAGTAACATGTATGATGACTGATTTTTTTTTATGAGAATCCTTATTTACAAAGTTTGTGGATATTAAGAATTTATTTTGTTTCATATATACCTCTAATAATAATTAGTTGTTAGTTTAGTAACATGTATGATGACTGAAAAAAAAAAATTATGATGACCAACTTGAGGATATAGTGTCATTATACTATTATCACTAAAACGTGAACTCTTTTTTGAAACAATTTTTTATAAATGAGACTTTTTATGTAACGGAGGGAGTATTATTTTATACGAGTCATCTGTGAACTTTATATTCAGATACCATGACACACTATTATCATTTTTAATTACAAATTAAACGCTAAAAATTAGTCAGCTGGACCAGTTTTGCTTTTAATTTATTTGAAATGTGGGTCGTAAGAGGCACTTCAGTATACCATGTCAATCCGATGATTCTTATGACTATCATTTTGTTTGTCTACCTAAAGACAGTATCTACTATCTACATGGCAGTCCATCTCTTGGAACCATTAGAAAAAAGGCTTAATGTTATTGTAGTAGATTTTGCACTAGGTTGTAAACTGAACCAATCAACTCTTTATCAACTCATTAAAGCTCAAATAAATGAGCTATGATTCTTCACTTTTTCTTAGTTTAATGTTATATGCTTGAGCTAGGTTTGTTTTGCTGATTGAGACAATCTGTTTGAGCTCTATGAAAGTTTTGTGTGATTGAAGTTTCACTTGTTATTGTATCATAGATAAATGAGCCAAGCTTTGAGCATTAAAATATACTTTATATCTCATAATAGGTGCTGATCGCTGTAATAATCCTGCTTAGCATTCGTGAGTTGGGTACTTTTAACCAAGTTTGTTGGGAAAATAACTTTGGAGGTTCTTGGTAGAGGAGAGTGATCAAAAGGAGGGTTTTTCCTCGAGTGGTTAGTTTTTGTATGAAGGAGGGTGTGGAAAGCCATTGCATGTGGCTTGGATGAGTTTCTAAGTCAGACTACTTGGTAGTGGGCTATAGTAGGAGGATAATCTTCTGGTCGAACTTGTGGTGTGGAGATATGGGGGAGCATTTCCTGATTTTCTGGAGTATCGCGGTTGATCCGAAATTTAATCTAAGAAAATAGTCTTGCCAACCAATTTTTAGGAGGAGCTTCCGAGATTAGGAGCTTGAAAGGTGGCTTGCTTGCCGAAATTGATTCTGAAGCTTGGCCAGGAAGACTTTGTTTGTTGAAAGTTCCAGAGCAGCTGGAGTTCTCAGTGAGTTCTTATTTCAAGGTGCTACATTTAGACAAAAATTAAAGCATAGTTCTTTGCCATAAGAACAATGGGAAGGTAGGGGAGCCTCAAAAGGTGAGCTTTATCTCCTGGATAACGGCGTTGTGTGCTATTTTTACTCTAAATAATTTATAGACCAGAGGGTTTATGCTAGCCAGTAGGTGTGGATGAGCGGAGGAACCGAGGGACCATTGGCTTCTCAATTGCAAGGTAGTGAGGAGTTTATGGACAATTGTGTTTGTTTTGTGTGGGATCATGGGAGATGCCGGGTTCAGTTCGCGAGATGTTGCAGGTGTGATAGGTGGTGAAGGTGGGGAAGGAGTGGAGAAGGCGAGGAGATTTGGTGCCTCCTAGCATTTGGTGAACTATTTGTAAAGAATGGAACAGTTGGTACTGGGAATGCAGAATGAGGTCCTTGATGCTTATTTGGTTTCTTTTTTTTAGCTGTCTTTTCTAATCGCATAATGAGGTGTATCTGGGTTCTACAGTACATTTTGTATATTTTTTTGGGAGATTTTACATTAGGAACCTAGTGTAGGTATCTTTTGGTAGGTCATATAGAGTTTGATTCTTTGTTCAGGGCATAGGTGTGCCGTTTTCCTCCTTGTGTGTATACTGCATGTGTATATGGGTTCGCACCATTTTTGGCACTTCCAGTGGATTTATCTTCTTATCAAAATAAAATATATATTTGGGCAACGGTTGTCTGTGATCAGGAAATGTTTCTCTTTGTAACCTAATCCTTATGGCTATGTTATGAGTAATTATAGCTTGCTTCAAATTCTATGACATATTGAATTTGTTTCCGTTTATGTGTATATTCTTCCACTGTTCTCTGCTTTCCTTCCCTTGGTTTAATATTGTGATCCTGGTGTACAAATCTGGCAGAGCAAGGATACAGTGCTGTGCTTCCAGAAAAATTGGAGACAGGAAAGTGGAATGTATACAGGTTGAATTGTCTGTTTCTTTTTAATTAGCTCTCTATTGTTTGAGGTAGTCTACTCACTACTGACAGACCATTCTTTTGATGGCAGATCTGCTTTATCTCCTTTGAAGCTTGTTAGTAAATTTCCCAATCAACCTGAAATCGGAACATTGCATGATAATTTTGTGTAAGCATCTCCCAATTTACATAATTGAATTAACTACTTAGCCACTTTTTGTTTATTTGCTTACTTCTATGCTAATTATATTAAGATTAGTCAATGGATTTGCTTTCTCTTACTTCTGACTGTAGGCGCTCAGCAGAGACTTTCCGGGATTACAAGTATCTGGGTACACGAATTCGGGAGGATGGAACTGTTGGGGAGTAAGTTGATCATATAGTTTAGTTTTGGCATTCGTCTTTGAAGCTCAGTTATCTTCACAATCCCTTTTCACAGGTACAAATGGATGACATATGGGGAAGCAGCTACCGCTCGCTCAGCTATTGGTTCTGGGTTAGTGTCTCATGGGATACAAAAGGTGAGTTACCTGTTTGAAAGCATCTATTGTTTGATTGGTGTTTACTTATCAAAAAACAAATAAAATTAATAAAGTGTTTAATTATTATTTTTTTGTTTAAAGACTTGTGCTTTTATTTGACCCTCTTCTACATTAACATATTATCTGACAAATGTTTCTTTGGTTTGCAAAATCATTTTGAAGTTTCTGGATTCTTTCTCACCGTAAGTATGATTGTTTCATTTGGTTGACCTCACTCCAGGGATCTTGTGTAGGGCTATATTTTATCAACAGACCTGAGTGGATAATAGCTGATCATGCTTGCTCTGCATATTCCTACATATCAGTTCCTTTGTACGACACCCTTGGTTCGTAGTTAGCAACTGGGGATTAAATGTTTGACTACATTAACTTGGGCTTAAGTTCCAGTCATTTATTGCCCATTCTGCAGGTCCAGACGCTGTCAAGTTTATTGTAAATCATGCCACTGTACAAGCTATATTTTGCATGCCTCAGACATTAAACATTGTGAGTATACAACCTTCATCTCAAGTGATCTTAGACATTGAGGACACACTAATGCTACGTTTAAATTGGAGGAATGAAGGTGAGAATGGAATAAATTCTTATGGAATGAAAAAAATTGTGTTTGGTTGCTCCATTGGAATAGAATAATCCATTCTCATTCCTCCCAAATTTATGAATTTTATTCATTTGAGGAGGGTATGGAATGGAACATTCCAACTTGAATGGAATGAATCATTTCACTCTCCATTCCATTCCATTCCATTCCATTCCCTTCTCTATTCCATTCCTTCACCCATTCCATTCTTTCAATCCAAAATGTGCGTAAGAGGCTCCAGTGGAGTACATCTTTTAATTTGTTAAGAAATTGGTGTTTTGTTGATTATTTAAATAGTATTAGATATTTGTTGGACCTCTACACTTCGTACCATGGGGTCTGTAATGAACAAGAACTCTTTCTCTATTTTTCATATAATTATTAATATAGCAGTTCTGCAAAATGATAGTGAAGTCTAGGGTTTCAGGATTTCAAAATGTCAACAGGACAAAGGATTACGTACTAGAGTTTATAGAGAACTACCACTGTTGAATTAGTAACTACATGAAAAGAGTTCTTTCAGAAATAATTGTCTTGTTTCATGTTACAATTTTCTTGTGTATATACACTTCAAATTGCGGTCGATTGTCAGAATTTGGTGAGATAGTTTTCCAAATTCTGCCTTTTTTTGGTGAGAGACTGAGAGCTAGTACAAGTTGAGAACTTTGTATAAGAACTTGATATCCACTTTTCTTGAATCATGAATTGTCCAATTTTGGAGAGATGATTAGAGGTAATTAGTTAGGTTGTTGTGGAAAGTTTAAGCGTTAAATCGGAAGATTCATACAATTCATTGACAAATTTTTGGCTTGAAATTGCAGTTGCTGAGCTTCCTGTCTGAGATTCCTTCAGTGCGTCTAATAGTGGTATGAAGATCCATTGCAATTTCTTAACCGAACTAAACAATCAAAATATGAATATGAAATACTCAATTGAACTGTTGCATAGGTGGTTGGAGGGACAGATGATCGAATGCTGTCGCTTCCATCAACAACTGGAGTTGAAATTGTGTCATATTCCAAGCTAATTAATCAGGTGATTTAGATTCTTCTCTTCTTTTAAGTCGCCTCATATTGAGACTCTGCTGTAGTGATATGTAGAAAATAACGAAGGTTGGTTACCCTTGTGGGATTGATAAATAGGGTTGATATTATACTTGTGATATTTCAAAATATGTTTTATATGATATTTTAATAGCTGATTATTCGTTAAGGAAGTTGAAGTCTATTCTTACAATTATCTCCTGAATTGTGTTTTCTATTGATGAAGTTTGTATCCTGTATTTCCTTTGATATTTCTATTCTGTAGTGAGCTAGGTAAATGTTTAATATAGTTGTTGCGTGGGCTTGTTGTAGTAGTTTGATCAATTAGTCACAGACTGTACTCATACCGGCTTATGTCAACATTATTATCATGCATATTGAAGATACAATGTAATACTTGAATTACCAAAAAGAAGATAAAAAGAAGATTTACCATATAGTAGAAGCGTTCCTTTCCTTGTTCCCTATACGTCTCCTCTTTCACAGCTTCTATCCTCGTTTGAAAGTTTCTCCACTAACACAAGTATCCTTACAAGTCTCACATAGTCACATACATACGATCATATTTCCCTAGCTTTTGCTTTTGATTCAAAAATTGATAAATATTTTTTGCGAAATCCTACATACTGTGAAAAGTCAAATATATATATATATATATATATATATATTTTTTCCTGCCTATCAGTAATTTATATGATACTAAATTTTATTTGGCACTCTCTCAGGGCCTAAGCGACCTTCAGCCTTTTTGTGCACCAAAACCTGCCGACACTGCTACTATATGTTATACAAGTGGTACAACTGGGATGCCAAAGGTAATAGTTCAATTCTATAAACTTCTTCACGATTCTTCTTATTGTTATGCGACTGATTATAAATGAAGTTTGATCCAAATCTTATTTTTGAAGGGAGTTGTACTATCCCATGGAAACTTGATCGCAAATGTTGCTGGGGCAACTTTTAGTACGACATTCTACCCTTCAGACATGTGAGTATTGTTGCTTTAATGTACCAGAAATTACAAAACAAATTCCCAGCTCACTCACCCAAAGAAAGAGGCAAATTAGAGGATCATGCATCATTTTTATCTTGCAATTTTGTTTATGCATATAAACGGATATCCGGCTTTTTCTGAATTTTATTCTTTCTATGACAGTTACATATCGTATCTTCCTTTGGCCCACATCTATGAACGATTTAACCAGGTCATGGTGTCATATTTTGGAAGTGCCGTTGGATTTTACCAGGGAGTATGAGAATCACCTTTTGTCTTCTTTTCTGTTTCCAATTTTTTGGGGAATGCAAATTAGCAATTTAATACTTAGAATTTACGTATATTCTCTCAGACAAGTTATCTGAGAAAGTGTACTTGATATTTCATGTATATTTATGCGGGAACGGGATACTGGTCAAGGGAATTGGATTTGGGTCCTTACATGCAGCTAGAAAGTTTAAAAACATGATCCTTAGGAATGGACATATATCTTAATGCAAGATGGGTTTTATTTGGTATATTTTCATCATAAAGGAAATAGTTGTCCAGGTGCAATTAAAATGTTGCCTACAAAGTTTGCAACATAGTTAGATGATTCATCATAAAACATATTGTATATGCGTGCAATATAGTGATACAGACAAGGCTTCCCCCACCCCCGCCCCCTTCTCCACCAAAAATTATAATATAGAAGACGGGGACTATGGATGGAACCATTTGACATCAGTTTACGTATTAAATATTTAACATGATTGTTAGGGTTTAGGGGCTTTAAAATGCATGCAGAAGAGAATTGACCTTTGTGTGCAAAGCTTACTAGACATTTCTGGTATTTGGAACTAAACAAGAAAATATAAAATATAGATCATGAGTAGAAACAACTAACAAGAGACATGAGCAATTTAACGTAGTTCAACAAATCTCTTGCCTAGTCCACAGAGAAAATCAGCTTTACTAAATTTGAAGAACTTGTCGCACAATTAGTCGGCAAAGCCTTTGGATTCTATGACCAAAGTCAATCCTGAAGGCCCTTGAACGTCAACCCCATTGAAGACCCTAGTCTTACTCTCATGCTCTAAAATTTTAATCTATAGAAGTTTTTTATTTTTTTTCTTGTTTATCTCTTTTCATTGATTTCTTATACTAACAAGTATAATGCTCTATAAAATTCTATGCATAATTTAAAATTTTTTGGTCTTTAGAAAACAAGAGATCTAAATGACTGTTGAACATTTGACTAGGTTACTTTTTTATTTTTCTTGTTGCAGGACAATTTGAAATTATTGGATGATATGGCAATTTTAAGGCCCACTATCTTTTGCAGCGTTCCACGGTTGTATAATAGAATATACGCTGGGTAAGATTATATGCTGTCGCATAGTTTTTTCACCAGTAGTAATTCAAATAGTTATCTAACCATTTTAATTATTGCAGCATTACAAATGCTGTAAAGACATCTGGTGGCCTGAAGGAGAGGCTATTCAATGCTGCCTACAATGCTAAGAAGCAAGCGATACTGAGTGGTATGGTATTGATTAACTATATTCTGCTGAACCTTATAATCTAAGGTTCCTTTTGTCTCAGATTTTTAATACCCTTCATGCTACATTTTGAGAAAGTTCCATTGTCCTTGATCATAGTCTATCTGTCATTTCTAAAGTTATAAAGAGTAGGACTCTAGTGCTTGATGCTCGAGTACATCTGCACCATAATTTTTTCCATATTTTATAGTAGACAATTAAGATTTTATGAATAATAGAAAGGTGCAAAGTCAGAACAATTGATGATGGAATGCAGTAAAGATTTATGATGGAATGACTTCAAAGAAGTAAAGATTCCAGAAATTGGCTTGGGTTGAGTTCAACGTGGAATGCACTCGGGGATCTTGTGTGGTCCCTTTTTATGTTTAGTTTAGTCTATCTTAATGTCAATGTCTGTTGGTCAGATTTAACTTTTAACTTTTTAAGTATAACTTCTTATGTTGGTAGAGCTGAGGGTAATATGTGAATTTCTTATTTTGCTAGACATGTATCTTCTTAATTCTCAATGGGTCTGTCTTTATTATGACACAGGTTATCAAAGTTTTATGAAATGAAGTTTCTCTTTAAATATTTTCATAAATTTAATCAGTTTCTGTTTAGGATGCACAAGTTCTAGTAGAGTTATTATTATTCTTAGAATATCAACTTTACTAAGAAGTAGAGTTGGGATTAATTAGAATCTGTGACAAACCGTGTAGTTCTCTTAACTGATTATTAATCCACTGGATCTAGTAGCATTTGTTTTAAAGTAATTGCTTTTCTTGAGGACTTATTGCATTTCGTTATTCTGAAGCAAGAATGTATTAGACCCAAAGATGTTCCTTTCCAGATGTACTTTGTAGGTTATGATATATTATTCTTGCCTATTCAGAAATCTAATTTTATAAATTTATCATCAAGTATATAAGCTGTTATTTGTATGTCTTTTTTCACTATCAATTATTATCCTTCCTCTGGTACTTGCAGATATAATAGTTGTATGACTTGTGTCCATCAGTGCTCCATACTTGATTGTGTTTGTACATATTAAGAAACTGTGTAGTGGTTTGTGCTTTGTTAAAAAGTCCAATAATAATACTGCCTTTTGTATAACTGAAGATTTGGCATTGCCCTGATACCGGAAGAACATTAAATAATAAGAACTTAAGTGATTTGTTTGATCTTTTTCTGATAGTCTTAGGTGTGGTTTTCACTTTTCAGGAAAGAATCCATCTCCTATGTGGGACAAATTGGTATTTAATAAAATAAAGGAAAAACTTGGAGGACGTGTTCATCATATGGTTTCAGGTGCTTCACCCTTGTCTCCTGATGTCATGGACTTTCTGAGGGTGTAAGTTTTTGTACTTGTACCACCCACAAATCTTTACTTGTAATGACTAATATTAAAACTATCTACATGTTCAGTTTTTATATCCTTGACAAATCAAATTTACTTCACAGGTGCTTTGGTCAAGTTATTATAGAAGGATATGGAATGACTGAGACGTCTTGTGTTATAAGCGCCTCAGAAAAGGATGACATCTTATTTGGGCATGTGGGTGCTCCTACTCCGTCGTGCGGTGAGTTATCTTAAAATTTTCATACTTTATTGTTTTATTTACCTTTCTAAAGAATTATGTGTAGTTTGTAGTTAGCATCATGTATAATAGAGGCCATCTGGCCATGTACCAATTATTGATGTGCTCAAAATTCAGCGTGCCTAAAGTAACAATATCATTTTATATATATCAACTCATCAACCGGCCAACTTATCAAAAAAATAAATAAATTTCCAACTAGCCACAATACTTGGTGCATGGTATATTCTCAGTTGATTAAATTTTCTTGGGTGGCAGGATTAATGATAATTTAAGTGGCTGTTTTCCCTCTCTTTATCTTGTGAACGCTGTTGGATTATTTAGTCATGGAAGCTTATATATATATATATATATATATATATATATATGCATATATATAAATATAGGGGTAGTTCAACACTTGGCTTTGAAGTATGGTCAGATCGACAAATAATTTTGTGTCTTTGTTTTCTTTTGTACGGATCTTAATCTGACGTACTAGAACTTTGTTTTAGCCTAATCAGGTGAGTCAACGCATTCAAAGATTCTGCACACCTATATGCAAGTTTAAGACGAGTATTGGAAATATACAGAACAATTACTAAATATATGTGTTGAAGGTCTTGACTAGTAGCTATTTTGTGGGTAATTTAACAAAAATGGAAAAGGGACGATTTATTGAAAGATGCAATTCTTTTTGTGATTTGTGGTACCCTTACATTGGACTAAGTTTATTGTAATTCTCTTCTTTCAGAAGTTAAGCTTGTAGATGTTCCAGAAATGAACTATACATCTGATGATCAGCCCCATCAACGTGGTGAGATCTGTGTAAGGGGCCCCGTTGTGTTCCAAGGCTACTATAAAGATGAAGTGCAGACGTACACTCCATTCCTGATTTGCTGGTCCCTTTGTGTTTGTGTTTTTTGTGTGTGAGAGATTTTGTGTGTGTGTGTGTGGGGGTGGGGGTGGGGGTGGGGGGGGGGGTTGTAGTTGTCTGCGACTTTATTAAAGTCGAGTACATCTGATTATGCAGTCAAAAATTTCAGGAGAGAAGTAATTGATGAAGACGGATGGTTTCATACTGGAGACATAGGGTTATGGCTACCTGGAGGCCGCTTAAAGATCATTGATAGGTGAGAGCACAATAAAGTTAGCAATAGAGCTTGAAGGAATTGATGATGACTATGATTGCTTGTGAGTTATTAACTGTTAATAAGAATCATCATTTGAATGTAGTCCTGTTACACTGACAGGAAGAAGAACATTTTCAAGTTGGCACAGGGAGAATACGTAGCTCCTGAGAAAATTGAAAATGTATATGCTAAGTGCAAGTTTGTTGCACAGTGTTTTGTATATGGTAAGAATTGAGGTTTGAAAACCCCTGCTTTCTTTCTCTGTGCATACAAGTGTGCTAAAGACTGATTGCTCAATTGTTTTGTTGGCAGGTGACAGCCTGAACTCCTCTTTGGTTGCCGTGGTCTCAGTTGATCCGGATGTGTTTAAAGCTTGGGCTGCTGCTGAAGGCCTTGAGGTAAACTCAGCTTAAACCTCACAAACTTAAAGTTGTTAACTTCACAAACTTAAAGTTGTTAAAGCACATTGACTCTTTTAACTGGATTTAATTTTTGTCTGATCTGCGGATGCAGTCTGAAAATTTAGAACAACTGTGCAATGACCCCAGAGCAAAGGCTGCTGTCTTGGCTGATATGGACGCAGTTGGAAGAGAAGCTCAGGTACTCTTATTTCTCTGCTAGATTTTTTTTGCAATTATGCTTTCAAATCATTGTTTTACTCCAACAAATGACATAATACACTGCAGCTGAGAGGCTTTGAATTTGCTAAAGCTGTGACTTTGGTGGTTGAACCTTTTAGTTTGGAGAATGGTCTGCTCACACCAACATTTAAGGTGAGTATCAAGAGTTTTGTAAGATCTGAGAGCCATATAATATGTTTCGGTTTAATCAAAAATAACAAGTTTTCACTCTCTTGTGTGCCTTTTCTTCTAGATCAAAAGACCTCAAGCGAAGGCGTACTTTGCCAAAGCAATAACAGACATGTATGCAGAGGTTGCGACCTCTGATCCCTCTACCCAGAAACTGTTGTAATATACAGAGGACAAGGAGAGAATACTAAATTGACGCCGAGATCTTATTTTCCCACGACTCAAGCCAGTCCTTTACTCAAAATGCACTGGTAATGTGAACATGACAGGATTCTAGCAGTCCTAGGCCTTTGTGGTAAAAAACCAATCAATTCATGTTAAATCTCTGGTACTTTTAACCCGTTGGTTGTAGATAAATTGTTGTACTGTATGTTGTAAAGAAATTGCCATTGATGTTTAGGAGGAGTATTCACCAAATAAAGCACTTCACTAGAGAAGTTGCACGGTTTATCTATGTAGTAAGATATTGTTTTTTAGTTAGATTATGGCAACCACTGGCAAATGGTTTAAATTTGAATTGTAACATCATGTAATGTTGCAACAGTTGATTTTAATGCGCCATTTTTGCTTTGTAGGTAATCATTATTTTGCATTTCATTCTTTTATTCAGCCTACTTTTATAAATTATAATCTCAGTATCATCAAAATGTTCAAGGTGAAAAGGCTGTGTGCAGGAGAGGCAGTTTTGGAGAGCCTCGAACTCCATGTGCAGTTTTTGACTTAATTTAATCTTCTTTATAAAGTTGTCGAGTTTGGAAAATATCATATTTGACAGGTTTCCCAGGCTGTACTACATGCGAGGCTTCAAGTTAATATACCTTTTCTTGGGCAATTCCTAAATTACTCGCAGATACAGAAAGCCTGTCTTTCCTTAGGAGTCTTGTGTTCCTAAATATTTACAACATAGATAAATGAGTAATTCGTCAATCCATTCGAGTCTTGTTACATTTTTTAATTTTTTTTTTATAAAAAAAATCATTATTAGCCCAATGACATGTTTTGTAAATACTTGCTAAACATATTTGTGCCATTTGTCTATTCTTTCAAGTCTTGTTAAATTCATCGATTTTTTTAATTTTTTTTAGTTGAGCTGACACAACAGCATAATTGCATGTTCTGTAAATGTATACAATTTTAGGAATATTTTTTCATTGTTTGGAAAGAAAAAGTCAAACATGTACAAATTTTTTACAAAAAGAGTTTCACTGATAAAATTTATATATCATGTTTATCCTTAAATCTTAATAACTTATTGTGTTTTCTCTTAATAATGATACAATATTAAAATTGTGACAATAAAATAAAGGATGTGTATCATTTTTTTTACTATCAATAAAGCAAAATTTTGATTTTTTTTTGAAAAAAATAGTACATGATTAGAATGCTCTACCTAACATTCGGTAACGACAATGAATAAATGACATCCAGTTATTGAATCTTCGTATTAGAGCATCTTCAGCAGTGTCGTACATAAATCTTAGATTAAATATAATTTAGGAACACATATTTCGTTCAGCAGATAAACTAATTATAATCCATTGAATTTTTCGACGAGTCACAAATACTATATCAAGGAACAAAAGTTGATGGACTATAATTATGACTATAATTTTTAATATATTAAAATGGGAGAGATGATTGAAGAAGAAGGAAAATGGAGATGGTGAAGAAGGAGAAGCTGAAGAAGAAGATGAAGGGACAAAGCTGCTCTAACATATATAAAAAAACACCAAAGTGACAAAAAAAAATTGGTCAAAACGATAATAAATTAGCAATGAATAAAAATTAAAAATGTTAATTGAAAAATCTATAAATATGTACAATGATTCAATATATTTTATCATTAATTATTTTAATCTTTTAATTACAATAATTTTTTTTTGAATTGATTGATTATTTTAATATTTTTTATATTATTACAGTCCAGACCATAGACTAAATATAGTCTATGCCATCAGCTGCACTATCCCATAGACTCGTTTGGTAGTGGTGACTGACAACTAACAAACAGTAGTTGGAGTCGTAGCTTTCTGAACTCAACACTCGGACACTTTTTCTTCCCGCTGAAATTTCCTCCATGGATTCCTCTGCTCACCGCCGCCTCCGTGCTATTCACGACCACCTCAGCTACGCCGCTGTCGGTCAACCGTCAATTCTTCGATCAAACCAAACCTCCAATGAGCTCTTCTCTGGTACTTCTTTTTCTATCTCTAAATTGAGATTTTGCAGTAGTACTATTTGTTGAAGTAGCTGGTAAAATTGTTTTGTCAAAGTGATGTTATTAATTTTCCATTCCATGGACCTCGATTTTGGTAGGGCATTTAATGAATTCTTATGAAATTGCTTGTGGTTTGGTTATTAATTGAACAAGATTAAAAGAAAATTTGCCTTGTTTGGAATGCTTGGAATTCAAATGGGAATTGTGTTTGTATTTCTAATATCTTTAATTACTTCTGTAGCTTAGTGGAGATGTATGATGATTAGAATATATGATTTACGCTTTCAATTTTAAAAGCCAAATTTTAAAAAATAAAAGCTTGACTTCAACATAATCATGACGATTGCTAAGATCATAACTTGCTTAAGTATACATTGATTTTGAAAATAGACTCTCCTTTTCGAATGCTTGAGAAACTGGACCTTACTTCATTTGAGGATGGAGTGATACATCTTTAGTTATTAATGTCTCTTACTGCTCTATGTTTGTCTTCATAGACTTATCAATATGGTTATGCTTTCTCAATTGACGAATCAATTTGGTCTTTTCCTATAGATTATGTTGTTGTTTTTTTGTTTCTTTTTAATGTTGAATTTGCTCTTTCCACAGACACGCATATTCTCTACCATTCTCCTCTTCTTAATTTTAATGCTTTAATATCATAGTGCTTTTGTTGAAATCTCAGCAGAGCAGGGGTACAGTGTTGTCCTTCCGGAGAAATTGCAGACAGGAAAGTGGAATGTATATAGGTTGGAATTATCTGTTTATTTGCAATTATCTTTACTTTGCTTGAGTTAGTTGTTTGAATTATCCTTTTCTTAATGGCAGATCTGCACACTCACCTTTGAACTTACTCAGTAGATTTCCTATTCATCCTGAAATCGGTACCTTGCACGATAATTTTGTGTGAGCATCTCTCAATATACTCGGACTAGCTTTTTCCATTCATGTCTTGTGTGCCCATCTCAGTGTTAACTTGATTAGGAATATTTAATCAAGTTGTTTTCACTTGTGAGGGTAGGCGCGCAGCTGAAACTTTCCGGGATCATAAGTATTTGGGTACACGAGTTAGGGTGGATGGAACAGTTGGAGAGTAAGTTGGCCATATAGATTAGTCTCTCAATTCATTTTTGAGGATCTGTTATCCATTTGCATTCCTTTATTTTTTTTTCTTTCACAGGTACAGGTGGATGACATATGGGGAAGCAGCTACTGCTCGTTCAGCAATTGGTTCTGGTTTACTGTATCACGGGATACCAAAGGCAAGTTGTACCATTATATCTGTGTATACAATTGAGTTGTTTTTTTTTTGTTAAAATACAGTTCTTTTTGTATGAATATCTTCTTGGATTTGGCATGCAGTATGATATATGTTTCTTTGTTTTGTAATCGAATATAGTTGAAGTTTCTCAATTCTTTTTCACCATAATCTCATTATTTCATTTGGTTGACTTTATGACAGGGATCTTGTGTAGGGCTATATTTTATCAACAGACCAGAGTGGATGATAGTTGATCATGCATGCTCTGCATATTCCTATGTATCGGTTCCTTTGTACGACACTCTTGGTGCGTTTTAATTTTTCAGTAGAACTTCAGATCAGTCTTTGATTAATTTGGCTAAGGCTATTGTTGCTGTCATTTATTGCTAACTCTGCAGGTCCTGATGCTGTCAAGTTTATTATAAATCATGCTACTGTACAATCTATATTTTGTGTGCCTCAAACATTAAATATTGTGAGTTTTCTCCCTGTATCTCAAGCATTCTTATGTTTAAACAATTTATGAGGTTGAGAAAAGCACATGCTTTATACTGTTAAAATTGCCACCAGTCAATGGTCAAAATTGTACTCCCTCCGTTCCGAAATATAAGATCGTTTGAATTTTTAAAGTCAATTTGAGATATTTTCTAATTCAAAATTGATGTGATTCATTAACTTTTCTAAACAATAAATTTTATATATATCGGTACTTTTTACGTAGTTTACAAATTTCCATAATTGTATTGTCAAAAACTAAATGATTTCATATCAATTTTGAATTTGAAAATATCTCAAATTGACTTCAAAAAGTGAAAGTTGTACCCATATTTTGGAATGGAGGGAGTATTTTTGTATTTGTCTAATTCTACCTTTACTGTGGGAGCTGTGATGAGTTGACAATTTTGGATGTGAACTGAATATTCTATTTCTCTTAAAATGAGTAGATGTAGGGTTTGTGGATAGAATTAATTAACAGCAAATCTGATTTTCTCAATAAAAATCTCCATATACTTGGAAATTTGGAACATTCACACAAACAAAGGATTCATTCTCAAGATATTGTTAAGTTTCATGCCACAGTTTCACACTCAATATTGTAGCCAATAGTCAGAATTTGGTTATATATTTCATGATGAGAGTAGTTGCACGTTGATGATTTTGTATGAGAACTTTTGATCGACCCTTCACAAAGTATAAAATATCCGATTCAGAAGTTGCTAATGATTCTATATTCATAATTTGAAAGTTTGGATAGTTTATTAGCTTTTGTAGAAAATTATTTTGCTTTATATCCAAGGACTCCCTTGACACCCTTTGACTTGAGATTGCAGTTGTTGAGCTTCTTGTCAAAGATCCCTTCCGTGCGTCTCATAGTGGTATAAAAATTCATTCTGTTTATCAAACTGAGCTATGTAAATGTGCATGTGATACTATAAAACTCGACTGTACTGTTGCAGGTAGTTGGAGGGGTAGATGATCAAATGCTAGCACTTCCATCAACACCAGGTGTTGAGGTTGTATTGTATTCAAAACTACTTAGTCAGGTAATTTCAGTTTTACTCTTCCAATAATTTAGTTCATGCTAAAAAAAATCTCTTTCTCACCGTAACATTTGTCCACTTGATTAAGAAAGAACAAAGATTTCACATCTCTCCAATTTCATTGAGAACCCACCTTTCATTGAATTTTATTGCAACATCTATTGAGCCGTGAAGGATATTGAACAAAAGACAAACAAATTGTTGGATTTTATTAGGAGAATCTCCACTTATCCTCTTTTTTTCTTTCTTTTTTTAAAAATTTATTTATTTATTTTAAATTGGATTACCATGGAACTTAGATAGGAGTGGGACTTTTTTCGTGTAACTTTTTGGTGAAGTGAGGTTTAACAATGTTTTATAGAGGAGTTTATTTTCCTAAGGAAGTGCAAATCTGTTATTCCCACTTTAACCTATATTATGTATCTCGCACTATGGCTATCCATGCGTTACAAAAAATTTATCTCTCATACTCTGATAATTCTGGTAAACTAGGTCAGTGTTTATATATTTGTTGGACAAGCTATTTGGATTAGTGCCAGTAATTAGGTATGAGATTACCATGCTGGCTCTAGCCACCTTAATGCTTATTAAAATCCCATGTAACATAAGCATTCTCTTTCTTCTTCCTCATGCCTATCCCCTTTGCAGCCTTCTCTCCTCCTTAGAATTATATATATACATATATACATACACACACACACATATGAGCACATCCTGTTAGTTTATGAAACTGAAGTATCAAATATGAAGATATAGTTGGTCATACATGTATTATAAGAGTGTCAAAAGTCACTCATATTTCTGTCCATAACAATAACAGTATGTTTCCTAAATAAAGTGGATGGTATCCTTTCAGGGCCAGAGCAATCTACAGCTTTTTTGCCCACCAAAACCTGTTGACATTGCTACAATATGCTATACAAGCGGTACAACTGGGAACCCCAAGGTTTCAAATCCTATGAATTTCTCTTCAATCCTTGTGTTATGTTATCTAACTGCCTATAAAATGAAGTCCGATCCTTAATGTAATTGTGGTCAGGGAGCTGTCGTGACCCATGGAGGCTTGATTGCTAATGTTGCTGGTGCAAGTGTTAGAATCATATGGAATCCTTCAGATGTGTGAGTATCATTGCTTTAGAGAGAGCAAGTTACAGAACAATGATGACTGCACTATGTTATGATTCTTTTACTTGTCTGAATATCCAGGTTTTTGCTGACATTTTATTCCTTGTTTAACAGTTACATATCATATCTGCCTTTGGCGCACATTTATGAACGATATAACCAGGTCCTGTTGGCATATTATGGAACTGCAGTCGGATTCTACCAGGGGGTACGAGACTCACCTTTGTGTTTTATTCTATATCCGGTTTGTTCTGGGATTACTCAAGTAATTTGATCTGTCCTGATTCATGGTACACAAAAATATACATGTTTTGACCCAAGCTCAGGTCAAGGCTCAATTCAATGCCCCTAGTGCACCTGGATCATCTTGGTGCACCACAAGCCTTCCCAGAAGTCATGACAATTTATTGGTATTCTTAATAGTAGAGTTAAGACCCTATAAAATTCAGTCCTTTTCATATGTTTTTTGGTATGGGACTGGGGATTCCGATACAGTGGAAAGATAGTGACAATGTCAACACTAAAATATGGAAGTTTCCATTCCCATGGGAATTCTTAGATTGCAAAACTACAAAAAGTTCCTAAGCTGAACATCACAGCAAGTGCAAGAGAAAAACTTTTACGCCTCAATAAGTAAGAATTTTATGTTTCTTAATTTAGTCCATGTAGCATGTAAACTTGATATTCTGTATGTCCATGGTACCTTAGCATCCTTGTTCCTTCCAAATATCTAAACTTGGTCAAAAGCATCTCCTCCGACCACTGAGAATACACCCAAGAAACCTCAAATGTATTAGACAAGTAATTTATTGAATTCCAAGCAACATGACGTTGAAATAATAGATGGGAATGAGTCTTACTACTGTGCATGCACATATCACAAATGTCCAAGTAATATTCTCCATGGAATCTACACACTTCAAAAAGATTGTTAGTTTTAAGCCTGTGATCTATCTACAACCAAACAGATGCCTTCTCTAATTGGTTTTGTATTTCATTTCCTTTTTACATCCTTTAGCAGTGCCCCCATTATGCAATTTTCTGTATTTTTTATCACAGATAATATTTAATAAAAAAATGTTAATCCTTAAACATTGGATTGGGTAATCATAAAAATCTCCTCAAGGGAAAGTGGAGAAAGAGCCATGATACAAAGTTGGTTGCTTTACCAGTTATCATAGAGTAGCATCTATTGCAACTTTCTTCACTGAGCCTTTCATGCTTTTCATTATTTATTTTTTTCTTAGGACAATTTGAAATTGATGGATGATATGGTGACTCTAAGACCCACTATATTCTGCAGCGTTCCTAGGTTGCTTAATAAAATATATGCAGGGTATGAACAATTATATGCTGTTGCTTAGTTTCTTCCTGATTTGCAATTCCTCTGACCATTCAGCAATTCTGTCAAATTGTCTGGTCATTGCAGTATTACAAATTCTGTAAAGGCATCTGGTGCTACGAGGGAGAGACTATTCAATGCTGGTTTCAATGCTAAGAAGCAATCGATACTGATTGGTGTAGTATTGATAAACTATATTCTGTTGAAATTTCAAATATTATGCTCTGTTTCCCCAGAATTTCAACACCCTTTATTATAGGTCTTGTTAATTTTCCATCGTCTTTAATCACAATTATTAATGTGAATTAATAGCAAAGACCTTGGCACTGTTGTTTCCTTCATCATTACTGCTCATTTTTGGCAAGAAAGAGTTTCATGGGCCATGAGGGGGACATTCCCCCACTTTCACTTTCCCTTCCCTTTTCCTTTCTATCAGAAAGAGAAGTACCATTCTTCCAATCTTACTTCCACCATTTGATCCCTTCCAATTAAGATTCCACATGAAAGGTGAGAAATTTTTAACTACGAGCAAAACTTGAAAACTTGTTTGCATGTATACCTTGTGTCCATTAGTGTTGCTTATTTGACTGCATCAGATATCAAACCTATGCAGGAACTACTTACTAAATAGAATAAGACTTGAAAACTTGTTTGTGGTTTGTGAAAGATTCGGAGCATGATAGTTAACATTTTTATACTTGACCTCTGTGCCAATTTTCTGAGCCCATAAGAACACTAAAAAACTGAAGAAAGCAGTGTAAAGTGAATATTTTTCTTCTCTCATAATTATACGTCTGATTCACCTTTTTCAGGAAAGAATCCATCTCCCATGTGGGACAAATTGGTATTTAACAATATAAAGGAAAAACTTGGAGGTCGAGTTCGTTTTATGCTTTCAGCTGCAGCACCCTTGTCTCCGGATGTCATGGACTTTTTGAGGGTGTAAGTTTATTTTATTCATTTATGAATTCCTAGCTGTGGTGAATTATAAATTATGGTAATTAGTTTCTTAGATTACTTCACAGATGCTTTGGCGGTCAAGTTATAGAAGGATATGGAATGACCGAGACTTCTTGTATGATATCTTCCACAGATGAGAATGATTACTCATCTGGCCATGTGGGCTCTCCTAATCCAGCTTGTGGTGAGTAATTGTATGAATAGTCATGATAGTTATAGTTTAGCCTTGTTATCCGCATCACGTATAATAGCGGCATGCACCTATTATCGCTTTGGTTTAGATTTAGTAAGCCTAATACACAACCGCCTACTTTATTCTTTTCCATATTTCACCAACTTAACCAGCTATGCTATTTAGATATTAAATGCTTGCTATGTTGACATATGCACCGCTAAATGACTTATATTACTTTGTTTGGTCTAAATGAGTCATGAACTAATGCTGTGCCTGATGTTTACCTTTTCCAGAAGTAGTCATTTTTTAGTGGAGCATCATAGTGGAGTACATGATTAATTTTTCTTTTCAATGCAGACACTTACTTCGGACTAAGCTTATTTTTTTATTTTCCTTTACTTCAGAAGTTAAGCTTGTAGATGTTCCGGAAATGGATTATACATCCGAGGATCAGCCCTATCCACGTGGAGAGATCTGTGTAAGGGGCCCCACTGTGTTCCCAGGCTACTATAAAGATGAAGTGCAAACGTACACACCTTTCCAGCTTTGATGGTCAATTTTGTGTTTGTGTGTATGAGCGAGCGAGTGAGAGTCTGGTCTGTGTGGGTGTTTCTGTGAAAGTTGAATATATCTGATTATGTAATCAAATTGGTCAGGAGAGAAGCAATGGATGATGACAAATGGTTTCATACTGGAGATATTGGGTTGTGGTTACCCGGGGGTCGACTTAAGATCATTGATAGGTGAGGGAATTATATTGGTGGTGATAGACCTTTAAGGACTTGATGATGGCTAGGTTACTTGTGATTTATCTAATATTTAGAAGCATAATATCCTCTTTGGACATCCCATACAAGGAGTAAGCTTCTCGATTGTACTGAATCTTGTAAAAACTATGACAGGAAGAAGAACATTTTCAAACTGGCGCAGGGAGAATACGTAGCTCCTGAGAAACTTGAGAATGTATATGCTAAGTGCAAGTTTGTTGCACAGTGCTTCATATATGGTAAGAGTCGAGGTTGGAAAACTTCTGCTTTCTCTGCATGTGTCCGGCTGTCCGCAGGTCTGCAAGACTGATTGCTCAATTATTTGTGTTGGTAGGTGACAGCACTAAATCCGCTTTGGTTGCTGTTGTCTCGTTAGACCAGGATGTATTGAAACCATGGGCAGTAGCTGAAGGTATCAAGGTAATTTCATATTGGTAACCCTCAAATTATAAGGCAGATGAATTTCGACGACGTTTTTCACCTAGCCAACCTACGTAGTTTTAAATCTTCCATCTTTAGCACTCTTAAAACATGTTTTGAGGCTGATCTCCGTCACAGTAAATATATGATGAGCCAACTGTGAGTTCAATGCATTGAACGTTTAAAGGAGTAACCTTCATCCATTTATTAGTACATGATTTTGTTGCAATCTGTGAGTGCAGTATGAAAATTTAGAACAACTATGCAAGGACCCAAGAACAAAGGCCGCCGTCTTGGCTGAAATGGACAATGTGGGAAGAGAAGCTCAGGTACTCTAAATCTCTGCAAAATTGTAGTACAATAATGCAGTATTTGTACTTACACAAAGTAACATATTATTCTGCAGCTGAGAGGCTTCGAATTTGCTAAAGCTGTGACCTTGGTGCTTGAACCGTTTACTTTGGATAATGGTCTGCTCACTCCAACCTTCAAGGCAAGTTTCCAGTTTCAGGCCATGTTTATCTGTTACTTTCCTTTTTTAAGACATTCCGAACAAGAGCCCATATGAGCATTAATCTTACAATTTTTTTGGTATACATATTCACATTATTTTTGGGGGTGGAGGGGTATGAATTTATTAGATGAGTTGAAATGAATACAAATGTTCTCTTTTTCTTTTTCTACAGGCTTTCATTATAATTTTTTTTTTCAGATCAAGAGGGCTCCAGCTAGGGCATACTTTGAAAAAGCAATAACTACAATGTACGCTGAGCTTTTGGCCTCTGACACCAATGCCAAGAAACTATTGTAAAGTACTTCGGAGACAAAGGAGAACGGTGAATTAATCCAGGATCTTACAGTCTTGTAATCGTTATGTCACAATCGCTAATACATGGCATGGGTGTAATTTACATTAATTTGGTTTTAGTAGGAGTTATAGATGTTAGGATAATTATATATATATAATGAAATGTCAAATTTTCCCGTTTTCTTTCTTTTTCCTTTATCCTCACCAAAAATCATCTTGTTCAATGTCAATTCGTGAGTATGTTGATTATTACCATTGCATGACTGGTTATATGAGTGCTCCAAATCCATTTCCTTACCGTTATTATACCTCTATGGCTGAGTCCCAAGCTCCATCCTGATTAGCTGGTTATATGAATGCTCCAAATGTCACTGCTGGAGATATACCAATAATGTGATTGTGGAAGGATTTCGAGCTGTCCTATCTGTCTATTGTCATATATTAATAAGAGAAGGTAATTTGAACACGAACCTGTCATTTGTTATTTTAGCCACACAAAAAAAACAATTTATGTGTATGTATGAACACAATTATATATATATATATATATATATATATATATATATATATATATTGTAATGGGCTTCCATCTAGCATCAGTCCAATCACAATAGGAAAGAGATATAATAGCAACTGTGAACGAATTATTTAGCTTGTAAAACAAAGTAGAAATACATAAAGCCTAAATATCAAAATTGACCCATCTCCCCAGATCCTAGGCCAGTAACCCCAGGGAAACTTCATTCTAACATATAGATTTCCCAACAAACGAAACCCAAGGAAATTTAATGATTTAATCAAAACCTCAAAGAAAAGCTGCAATTGCAGCCATAGTCAACCAGAGGTAACTAAAAAACCTACTCAAGACATAAATTGGAGCTGCCTCACTAGGAGAAGGTGCAGGTACTATGGCACCAGGAACCAAAGAGGACAATGTAGGAGTTGGAGCCATTGAAGAATCGCGAACCACGTTTATGTCAACCTTCTGACCAGCTTGGCAGTGACCTGGAACCCCACATAGAAAAAAATGGTGGCCGTGATTAGTGATGGTGATCGAGTCATTGCCAGTTGTGTGGGTGGCAATAGGGGATGATACATTGCATGACTTGTACTCGGCGTGTTTAACTTGCATTACATTGTGAAATTGAGAACTGTACTCGAACACTGTTTACACCATTAACACATTGTTAGATAGGCTACACAGATGGATTTACCACCAAGACATTTATATAAATAAATTTATACACAAATTCAAGATATCAAAATAATGATATTTTAACAGTATGGGAGCTTCTTCAAAGTAAAAGATAAAAGCAAGCATGACTGGATAAGTTGCTTGGGCAGATAATTCCTAATGGTTATTCTATAAAGAGTATTGCTACACATACAAAGAACTTTTACAAAAAATAGATGATGTGTCAAAGTGTAATTAGTAGATGATCCACCATACATGGGTGGGTCCAACGGTTGTTACCAACTACAACCATACAAATAATTTTGTATCTCTTTTTTTATATGGATTCTCTAATCACCAAAGCATTATTGCTTCTACTAGAAATGCCTACTTTAGTAAGCAAAATGAGGAAATGAAAAGCTCCAAGTTATCTTGTTGAAATTAAAGCATGAAACTAGTTCTAACTTGACATCTGAACATCAGAAAATTGACGAGGCAAGCTTGAAATGCATCATTGGATAGAAATAGCTCTAGGAAGGATTTAAAACCTAGTATTGAATGTCGAGCAACAACAAGATGGTTCCCCTTTTAAGGTCATTTTCTAATAAAAAGGTCCTGGTAATTTTCCAACTCAATCTTTAAAAGCGAATTAAAAATCTAGTGGAACTAACACAAATTGAATCCCTCTAAAAGCTACTTATAATCTGATCATCTGATGCTTTGCTTATACCAGAGAATGAATGAAAGAGTGATGAGATCTCAATAAGGAATTGTGGGATTCTAGTTTTTCTCAAAATTGAAAGTTTGACCAAAGAAGCTCTAGCTGAGGGTTATGTAAGGTCTTGTAATTCTAGATTGAGAAATGTTCTTAAGAACTACACCAACGCGATTCAAATTAAGTACACTTGCAACCTAGCCCGTTAAGCAGTAACTGCTAGATTTTTTTGCATATGTAAACCTAACTCTTCCTCTCTAATATTGATTTAATTTTAATGACTCCTAATTTTTTCTAAAAGTTTAAGTTCAAAAATTAAACAAAGCTTGCTAATTAGCTAAAGATAACTTTTTCAATAAATTTTGATGAATGATGATTCATTTTCAGAATTTCATCGACTGTATAGCATCAAAAAAAATACTCATGCCATATTTTCATATTTTTCACTAAATAGATGAGATGAATGATCACATCACACTAACCAAAGTTACAAAAACAGAACATAAGTTAACTCCTCAACTAAATCCTTACCATCATACACGTATAGTAGCACTACACCCTTGGACCTTGGTGGAGGTGAAGGGACAAAAATGCAATGGAAATGAAGCACATTGGTGTGTGGTGGTGTGGATGGATTTTTAATGTGAAAGCAACTGATATCATAACTAAAGTTAGTTCGTGCATGAATAAAGATGATGATGATGAGAGTCTGTGGAAGGCTGGACAATATTCAAAGAGGGAACAATAACCGACTTAACAAGCATTCATGCCTCCACCACCATCATGATTCATGACTACAAATGGCTTTGGTGCTTACAGTAAGATTTATCATTAGATGTTTCCTTAGTTGCAGATAAGAGTCCACATGCCATTCATGCTTCCATCAAATCCAAAAAGGCAGTGGCAGGAGGAATTATTCAAATACAAGCATATTAACTTGCTACTCTAAAAGGCAAAACAAAGAAACAGAAAAGAAGGGGGAACTCAGAAAAAGGGTTTCTTCCTCCATTTGATGCCGAGTAATTTAAAGAAAAGATACCCCCTTTGTCCCACAAAAAGAGTCCATTTCTGAAATTTGCAATATGTATTTTTGCTCTATCTTTAGGACTTCGCCCCTAAAAACAATAAGTTGTTAATTTAGCAAAGAATGCCATGATAATAAAATTAAGATATTGTGTCATCTTAAACTACTTTTTTGTGGAACATATTGGCAAATGGGACTTTTTCGTGGAAAAAACGGAGTGTAGTGTACCCTGGTTTCAACTAACTTATTATTATTAAGTAGATCAAAAATCAAAACTCTTTCTAATCTAAACTACGTACTAAGATGAGAACTGTTGAAATACAATGCATCAAAAATGCTAATAATCCAACAACACACACCCACAAACACCTTGTTTTTTTTTGTTTTTTTGTTTTAATTTTGTATACACTACATAGTAAGAATGTATACAAACAGAGAAATGGTAGAATGGCCCAAACCTTTTAAGTCCAAATAACCAGAAAATGTTTTGAAAGTTTGTACTAAATAATTACAGTGCAGCACTTCAAAGAATTCTCAGGCAAATTTGGGTGCAGAATTTTCAGCACTAGAGAGAAAGAAAAGAGGGATGGGAATTAAAGAGGAAAATTAGACATACGGATGATATCATTAAGCTGGAAGGTCTTAGTAGCAGCCCACTGTCTATAATCAACCTTGCCAATAGTAGTCCATCCAGCAGAGTCCCCTACCTTGTACACTGCTCCAATGGAGAACTGGAAGCAACCAAATATTACCCCCCAAAACAGACCCCCAACTCTATTCTCAACAACCAACCCCATGGACTATCAGATTTCTAAGAACAAAAAGCTCTGATACTTGTTTACTCTTGGGCTGAGCTGCGAGAGAAAGGGGAAACATAAAAAGAGGAGAGAGAGAGAGAGATGAAAAGTTTGTGTATGAACGTGGCAGTTTTATACTAGTAGTAGTAGTAGATGCCAAGCCTAACCTCACCGAGGGATTTTGGCCGCCGATTGAGTCATTTAATTCGCGTCCTTCATTAATGAGGCGTGCCCAACTGCCGATTGTATTTAGTGAAAGAGTGCTATTGACAACAATAGTTGTAGACTGTAGTCCTCAATTACTAGTAGTATAAAATTGGTACCATAGGAAACGACTAGTACTCCTTCCTATTAGTATGGCCATAATATGAAACAAATGATGCTACTCCACTAGAAATATAAATAGTTTTATAAATTACTGAAGCTTTTTTAAATTATAATTTTTTATTAATATTCAGATTATATTCGTTTGAAAAGTTTAAACTACTTGATATCGATTTGAGATTGTACTCGACTGATAGCAAAATGAACAAGCTTCAATCGAACCGATAAATTTTATGAACCAAATATAAACAACTCAATACTCAACTCAGTTTGGCTCATTTGCAGCCCTACATAGGCACATTCTATCTGTTCCAAGGGCAACCAATTAGGTAAAGAAGGAATGATTGAAGTAGTTCAAAGGAAAGATTTTTTTTTTAATTTTAATCCATACAGCCACAAAAATTATAAACGATATAAAAAGTACAAGCTATTGTAAGATTTATTATTTCATAATTTTTAATGAATCATTTTAATTTTGAGTTGAAAAAATGTCATGTTTATTTCCGAAAGTCAAAAATGATTTTATAATTTGAAACAAAAAAAGTAAATTATATTAGTCATAAGTTGTAATTTACAGTCTAGCTAGAACTTGGGCCTTCATACTTTCACGGGACAACCGGAATTTCTCCAACTCCTGTACGGGGTCAACAAATGGGTCTGGGTACAAACTGGCCGAAAGGCAAGGAAGGATTCAAACTAGACTTCAATGGAAGAAATTAAAATCATGAAAAGATTTTACCAACATACAATAATTAAATTAATGAAAGATTAAGAAACAACATCCATCGTATAATTATCATAACATTTCAATAGTCTCGTAGCAAAATCCAACCAATAAGATCATATATAAAGTGAAGCACCACTTCACAAATATAATAGCCCTCCGATCCTCCTGAATGCCATAATGCCAGAACCAAACCAACAAAAAATTGGTAACAATTGAGTAAGCATTTGAACACTGAATAAATTAAATTCTATGTTCTACAATTGGGCAACCGGATCAAACACTTTGTTATGAGATGCATTTCTGGCGGTGTCATCGTCCTCCTCCATGAACCTCTTCCAGAACCAATGTTGCTTCCACACCCTTTCAGCCATCTCCTCGATAGGTACATTTTTGGTCTCGGGTACCAAAAACACCACAAATACGGACATGACTAAAACCCAAGCCGAAAAAAACAAGAAAATGCCGAACTTAAAATGGCAGAGCATGGAGAGAAAGGCCTGTGCTATGACAAATGTAAATAGCAAATTGACACATACTGCCACACTTTGCCCCGCCGATCGCGTCTCAAGCGGAAATGTCTCGCTAGGAATGAGCCATCCCAACGGACCCCAAGACCACGCAAATGAGGATACAAATGTACATATCATTATCACTACTAGTATTGCAAATCCACTGCTCAGATTGTTGGTGTGGTCACTCACCTTGATTCCAAGTACTACGGCAATCACTAGCTGTGCAAAAAACATCTGGATTCCAGCCTCTAGCAATAGCATCCGACGCCCTAATTTGTCCACCGCGTAGATCGATACAACAGTTGACACCACATTCACTGCCCCTGTGATCACAGCCGAGTAAAGTGAAGCGTTGTCGCCAAACCCCAATGTGTCAAATAGTACTGGTGCATAAAACATGATTGCATTTATGCCCGTGCATTGCTGGAAAACCTATTCCAATTTCCAACCAAACAAACACATTTAATCAGTCAATTATATATATGTTCAATAAAACTCGCAAATTAAACAACCACAAGCCCAAACTTGCACATCAAAAAAACAAAGATATAGGGGATTTTGTGACAAATTATATGCTAACCTGCAAGGCCACTGCAATGATTAGTTGGGGTCTGTTTTTTCTCATGAGGAGATTTCTGAAGGGATGTTTAACTTCTTTAGCCATACGGCTGGCCTCGACTAGCTCCAAGAACTCGGGTTGAATCTTGTCAGTGCCTCGGATTTTTCGGAGCACTGATTTGCCTTCTTCCAAGAGGCCACGCTCAATAAGACTGTTAGGGGTGTCCACCACTAAGATAGCACCTATGGTTAAGAGGGCTGCAGGAATTCCGGCCAGCCCCAGTGAGAGCCTCCAACCCCATCCCGGTATTCTGTAGAGTTAAGGAATAAAAACCATAGTCAGTAACAAAATCCTAAAATTATTCCCTTTTGAATGGTGTAAAATTACTAGTGTAGTTTAAGGATAGAGATTTTAGGGCACAATTCCCAAACCCTAACATGCATGCATGCATTCATAGACTTACTTCGCTGTGAAGTAGTTTACAATGTTGGCGAAAAGTATGCCAATGGTGACGTTGAGCTGAAACAATATGTTTAGTCCTCCACGTATTCTTGTGGGTGCTATCTCAGATAAGAAGAGAGGAACCGCCTGCAAAATCACATGACTATCAATTAACAAGTGATAAAAACCTTGAACTAAATTTAATTAATTAATACTCCATTGCTCCAACTCATGTACAGAACTTTGGTAGGTAGATGATATTATCCGAGTAAAAATAATGTTAGTAGAGCAAAAGGATGATTTTGAAGGGTTAATTATCGCGAAAATAATTATAAAAGTGTTGTTAAATTTATATTTCTTCTGGTAGCGCATTGTTTTTATTAAGACAATTTAACCGAATCTTTTTTTGTGTGTCTTGGACCTTTCTTTAACCGAAATTAAATATACAAATATTTAAAGTTAAAATTTAAAACCTGCTATGTATATATCCTAAGTGGACAAAACACAGAAGACTGAACCACATATTGGATTGCTAGAAAGTTGGAAGAGAATTGATTAGGAAAAAGATTGAAACTGAAGGCTGTTTTATTTATTTCTTCTTTTTCAATAGGATGATAATGTTCTAAAAAGGCAATAGCATCACAAGATTCATGAATTAGGATAATTTGGGCCACAAACATCAATGCATATTTTCTAAGTAGAAATATTATAACCAAATAAAGGGCAATTTAAATAACGCAGAATTGAAAATATTTATAAGAAAAAAATTGCTAATCATGGAATTATTAAACTCAATAAGCTTAGAATGTACTTCTACGACTACTAATAATATTGACATAAAATAATGGATAAACTTCAACAATTCACTAATATATGCAACCATAACAATAATATTAATTTCAAGTATATTCTTAAGAAACTAACTAGGATTTAAAATTAAAAATTCTAAAAGGAATTAATACCTGAGAACAAATTAAATACCCAGAAATATAATTAGATAAAAGAAATAAATATTGATACCTGATTAGCAAAACCAACTCCACAACCAAGTAAAATTCTCCCAAAAATTAGCATGAGAAGATTTTGAGCTGCAGCATTTAGTACGACGCCAATTATGAAAAATATCCCGGCAATCAGCATCGTAGATTTCCGGCCGAGTTTCCTTGTTGTATAAGAAGCAAAGAAAGTGGCCGTTAAACCGGCTAGGTATAGCGACGATGTGAACAGTTGTAGGCCTTGATTGTCGTATTTGCAGTAATTACTGTCGAGACCCTTCTCCTCAGTCCTTCTGTATACTGCAGGGAAGAATTTTTTTAAGAAATCGTCCATCGATGTAACACCACCTGCATGCAATAAATATTTATATATTAATTATAATTAGAGCATGAATTAACAAATAAATAAATAAATATATAACTGTAATATATATTTATAATTAAAAACTGATCACAGTAAATTAATTCTCATAAAAAAAATAATAAATCCGAGGACATGATTATATATATCAATTGCGAATTGAGTTTTTAAAAAAAGAATATAATTAAAAAAAGGAAAAGAGAGAGACCTGAAACACCAATATCATAACCGAACATGAGGCCACCGGTGGCGGCCATAATGCAAGAGATGATAACTATGGGGGTTATCTTTGCCTCAAACTCCTTTCCTCCGGCCCCCGACGTCACCATTCCTCCACCAGCCATGATCGATTATATATATATATATATATATATATATGATCAGATTATATATTACGTACTATATATTATTGTTCCTTCTTCCTTTTATATATATTAAGAAGAAGGAGAGACAAGAAGAAAGTGAGGAGTTTATCAGCTTATAGAGGCATTATATAGACAAGGGGGAAGGCCAAGGCAGATATAAATTAGTAAATATTAAGAAATACAACTGTTTGGATATGGACAAACAATCAAATCCAATTTTATACTACTATATGGTTCCAGGTCATTATTTATATATTTATAAATACACCCACATAATGCAGGGCTACTATAATTGGTCAGATAATGGCTCACATTTTCTCTATTACATTATAACTATTGGTAATTCTGGCGTGGTATCATAATTGTATTAGATATGTTTAGGATAAGGTTACTAATATATCAAGCACTAATCAACTAGTATATAATTAAGAGACCGGATATGATAATTGGACATAAAAATTAGATCTGAGTGTATTTGAATTTCATATATTTATATTTTTACATATTATTGGGGGTCAAAATATAAATAGTTAAAATTTAAATACACTCATGTTCAATTTTTATGTCCAATTTCACATATTTTGTATAATTAAAAATATAATTTTTGTCTCACAAATTTGTAGTTCAGTCTTTTTTTTTAAATTTAAATTAATATAAGTACTATTTAAATTTGTAATAATTAAACGATATTCAAATTTGTAAAGTATTCAAAAGAAACCACAACCTATTATAGCAACATTTTCATACTTTTTTTTAACAATTCTTTAAAATTTTAACGACACTTATTGCTCTGCCAGTATAATTATTACTTTGACATTATCACTAACTAAAAGAATCTCTCTTTTGTTTTTATATCTCTAATAGGAAAAGAAACTTCTAAAATATTTTTTATTTTTTATTCTATCATTTTTATTATACATTTTTTAATCACAATAATATATTTTAACAAATTTTATATAAGATGATTTTATTATAACTATTTTAATAAGGTATTAAGATATCAAAAAAATATCTTAACAAATCACAGTGATTTAATTATGTTAATATTAGACGTGAATTTCGTCATTAATTTAATGTACTACCTAAATTATATTAAATCACGTGATTAATTGTATTAATAATATGTGTATTTTTTTTAAACATAATAACTGGAGTATAAATTAGTTGAAAAATTATAGGGAAATCATTATTAAGTAATTCTCATAACTAAGTTAAAATTTGTTAAAGTTTGAGTTCTTAGTTCTTCTGGGATTAAAATTTCAAACAAATGTTGTCAATATAAACAATTATCGAAAATTTCGTTACAAACTTAAATAAAACTAAAATAATTGTTTTTTTATACTCATAGTTAAACAAATCCACAATATTCTATTCAAATGTTTAGCTTAATAATTGATCAAAAATACCTATAATATATAATTTAATAGTTTAGCAACAATAACTATTTTTTTAACTTATTTTAATTAAATATTTATTTTATATTAATTATTTTAATAATTAACACGATAAATTATTATGCCACCCACCCATCCTTGGTACATGTTTGATGAGTTTGTTAACTTAAATGAGGGGCTGTTTGTTTAGGACTGAATACATCTGAATGACTGAATTGTTGAATCGGTTAACTATTAAGTGCGTTTGTTTTGAAAAAAATTGTCTAAATGACTGAATCGGTTAGATGATTGAGCTGAATGGCTAAGTCAGATTTTTTTGACTGAATGGCTGAATGAGCAGCTGAATAAAATAAAAAAATTTTAAAAATTTTAAAATATATATTAACTATTATATTAAGTAATATTAAATAAATTTACAATAACTTTGAATTTGTTCAAAGGGGTAAAATAATAAAATTATGTCATTCAAATGTTTTAGACATATTAATCATCAAATAAATTTTTTTATTTAAATTTAAATTCAAATTTAGATTCAGATTCATTCAATTTTTATCAAAGAATCAACCAAATATGGTTTCTCCCTCTATTTCTCTCTCCTATTCTTCAACAGTCCAACGAGTACCAAATTGACTTTGTTGGAGTTGGTCTTGATGTCAAGATTAAGGTGTGAGCATAGGCAGCTATGCATGGGCCAATTTGAATTAATTAATTAATTGTTTTATAAATGTACGTACGTATGTTTCCAATAGCAAATTCATCTCATTTTTTCCTTGCATTATGTGTCCTATATTAATTTACCTTGATTGGGTAGTAATTGACTCTAATCTTATCCGGTTATAAATTTAAATTGATTATCATTAATGATTTTTGTTAATTAGCTAGATTTAACTAAATAATTAAAGATTCCCTCCATTAGTATTCTTTACTATACAATTTCTCTAAGCACACTTTTAGGGACAATCTTTAAGTGATACTCCCAAATTATTCAACAATATATATATATATATATATATATATATATATATATGGAATTCCAATATTCTGATCCAACTTCCTCTCTTTTTTACCCTCTTTTCTGAATTTATTACTGAACCATGTCTATTAAATATTGCTTACCTCGTCCTTGTGAATTGGATGGTATAGAAAGATAAATGGTACTACTACCTCCATTACATAATAATTAAGAAACTCATTTAATACTATCATTTAAGAATTAAAATTTATAAAAAATTCCATCATTATCCCTTTATGAGAAATTGAAAACTATTAATACAAGAGAAAAGTTAGGAGTGATATACAAAAATAAATAATTTATTCTTCTTAAAAATTGTAAACAACAAATAAATTAAAATAAATTTATTCTCCTAAAAAGAGGATTATTATGAGATGGAGTTAATACTACTAAAAGACTTGTTGAGCTATACGTACTATCTTTCATTGTGACTTTTGAGTTTGTTTAATTTGTTTCATACCTTGGAAAGAGAACAGACCTAGAAGATGTGAAAGGTTAGGAGTTGGAGCGTTGTTTCACGTGATTTTTTAATTACTACATTCTCGTATATGATAGCAAATTCTCTGTCTTTAAATTTTATGTTTTTTTATGTTCCATCACTTAAATATTAACACTTTTTTTTTTAATTTTAGAGTTAATTGGTGTTAAGAAAGAGGATATGTGTCAACATTTAAGTAGTGAAACACAAGGGAACAGAAAATTTGAGGACAGAGGATCTGCTCTCTTCGTATATACACACTCATACTCTTGTCTCATAATATAATACGTTTTAGATGATTTTATTTTTTTAAATTATTTTACGTTTTATATAATTTAGGAGAATTAATCATAATCTTTTTAAAATTACTCTCATGAAAAAATATTATAAATATGAGAGAGAGAGAGAGAGTATGAGATAAACATGATAAAGGGTATTATAGATAATTGATATTAGTATATCAGTTTCCTACATAATACTACCTCCGTCCCACAATAAGTACTTTTTTAGGTTTAATATTTTTTTTCCAAAATAAGTGATGTGTTAGAATTCCAATATAATTTTTACAATATTTTTTCATATGTGCCCTTATGCAACCAATGATATTTATTGCGTATTTATTGGGAAGTTGAAAAATTGAAGAAAGAGAAAGAGAGACCAAAAGGCAATAAAAAAAGTCTCAAACAAAACAAAAAAAGTATATTAAGAGTATTTTTGTTATTTTAACTTGTGTATTAGTATGTGTGATTTAAGCTAAAAAAAACACTTATTATGAGACGGAAGTAGTATTAAAAACGAATATTAAGGGAGCCAGCACGTTTTACTAAGCGACCACTGACTTTAAATTCATATAGTTAAACCGGACGGAGGACGGAAAAACTTAACTAAAATGATGTTTTTGTGTCCACCAATAAGAATGAATTTACTATTAATTCAGATTAAAAGATTTGCATCGCAGCCTGCCTTTCATTAAACAATTCAGATATAGTAGTCCTATATAAATAAATTAATAAATTATATATATATATATATATATGTATATGTATACTAGTATATTATAGGTTGTACAAAATATAGATATCTCATTCACAAAACATAGAGCGCATGCAAACTAACGATGGTGTTAAATCATTAGATATATTCTTCATTTAATATTGGGCGACGCATTTTCAGATTGTTTCCATGCTTAATTATTGGGATGGTTATGTCATTTTATAATTTATATAATGGATCTACGCTACCCCACCCCACCCCACCCTACCCTACCCTACCCTACCCTACCCTACCTGTTGAGAATATGGTTCCGAGACCCACTTTGCAAAGAAAATTAGGAGTCACCAATCATGACTTCTAGTAAAGATTTGTGTGTGTACATGTGTGTGTTTCGTATGGTTAATTAAGAAAGTAGGTGGTGAGAAAATTATTTTATTCAACTATGATGTTCAACTGAGATCTTTATTGGCCAAGAAAAAACTTGTGTTACCAAGCATATGCATGCATGGTCATATTTGATGTCAAATTGTTACCATTTCTTTTTTTAAGAAGGGTGATGGTTGAACCAAAAGTATTACATTCTTTTTGTAGAAATTTTAGTCTCTAAAAAATTTCGAAGGCAACGGAGTTTCTTCTCTCTTTTGGAGAGATTCTCCCTTAAATCTTTTTGATTATTTTTAATATATGATTCATTTTTTCTCCTTTTGTAGAGTTTGTTTTCTCTTTTTATGGGATTTTGTTTTCTCCTAGTTTAGACTGAGTTAAATATCTTGTTCTTTCCCGACTCTAGTGGAAATCTTTTTTCTCCAATTTGGAAACTTGAAATCTCTCTATGTAGAGAGTTGATTTCATCGATGATGAATGGATAGTTACAAATACATTAATTATTAGATACGATGCAGGAAACGACATATCTACCGTGATTGTTATTTTATTTTTACTAAAAATTTATAATTTGGATTTTATTTTGGATAGAATAGGCGGCCTCAATTATATCATACATGTAATTGGTATTTTTCATTGAATGAATGAATTTTTCATGATATTATTATCAATGTTTGTCAAAAAAATAAACTAAAATAATGATGTTTGAACCCTGCACTACAAGAAAAGATAGACTTAATGGCAAAATTCATAACCACGAATTAAAAATGGTTAAAGAGTTTTTTTTTTAAATATTTAATTTAAAATGAATCCATTTAGGGACGAGAACTTAAACTCATTCAAATTAGACATATTTTAAGGGGCTAAATACGGTTTACTTTAGGGTCCTTTACATTACTATACAACATTTAAAAAGTAATTACAATAATCATACATCAAAAAAATAATTACAAAACTACCGCAAATCTTAATTTTGACAATTAATACTACCTACAATTAAGGACCATTAACTTCATACACGTCAGTTACCGAACTTTATGATATCGACAATCAACTAACATCCCAAATTCAAACTAACACGAAAACAACGGAACGAATTTTGCAGATCGGAAAACGAAATATGCTGAACATTTGATACCGGCGAAATCAACAGACGACACAATTGTTACCAAACAAACCTTCGAAGTTTCCATAACAGCATAACAATCACGAACAAAAGCAAATTTGAGATATGCGATCAGTGATTACGAAATTTCACAGGTAAGTAAACAAGATGTTTATGCTTTCGAGTTATGATCGGATACCAGAAACATTAATACTATAAATTTTGTTGATTAGTGATTGATTTTTTATAGATTTGTATACTGCTACATTTGTTTTTAAGTATATTCTCATATATTTACTCGTAATTAGTAAATTATCATGTATTGGTTACCTTCAATGATTTGTTCGGACTTTAATTAGTCATAAGGTCAATATACTGAGTATTTTGATTGCAAAATTCATGTAACAATGTGTTTTATAGTCTGATTATAATTATTTATATTGGTTACTAATAACAAAATCTTTGGTTACTGTATAATGATGATTTGGTGTCTATATAATATTGATTTGGTTTTTGAATTTTTTATTGAGTGTACTGGTTGTAAGCTGTATGGAATAATATGTTTGATATTGCTGGTTACTAAGTAGACACATATCGGTTATTGTCTACATTGGATTTGGTTGCTGTATACTGTGTTTTAGGTTCTGGTTACTAAGCGTATAATGTTGATCTGTAAAAATATAGTTTATCTTATGGTTACTAAGTATATACATTTTGGTTACTGTGTAATCTGAATTTGGTTGCTGTATAATGTTGATTTGGTTATAGATATTTTTTATATTAATGGTTATTTAATAGATACATTGGTTATCTTTATACAACTGTTGTATTTCTAATTGGTCACAAAGTAACATGTATGGAAAAATTGACTATATGTTTTTGTTACTAAGTATATATGAGTTGGTTACTGTCTACTATATATTTGGTTACTGTATAATGTTGATTCGGTTGCCAGTTACTATTATTGTCTTTTAAACTGACTTGTTTTATATAGATGGTTACTTATTAACTACATTGCTTACTACACTGGTTGTTTTGACTGTAAAATGCAATGAAACATGTGTTTTATGTTATGGTTACTAAATACATGTCTGTTGATTACTGTCTAATTTTAATTTGGTTATTGTATAATATTGATTTGGTTACTATATAATATTAGTAAGTTTTATACTTATTTGTTTTATATGGATGGTTGCTTATTGACTAAGTTGGTTACCTTCATACAACTGTTGGACTTAAAATATGTAACAGATTCATTGTTCTGATTATAAAATGTATTTAAAAATGTGTTTTATGTTCTAGTTACTAATTACATGTATATTGGTTACTGTTCAATGTTTATCCAGTTGTCAGACAATGGAGATGATTCTAGTTGTACTTTATTTCAACGGAACGTGGACTGACAATAACCAATACAACAATTTTAAAGTTACCGGCCTACTAGTTCCATCAACTAGTACGTTCAAAGAAATGCAAAGCTTGGTATGCAGTGCAATACGGCTAGACACGAACACAACAACATTGTCAATCAAATGTCAGATTAGAAGCGACATTCCACCGATCAGTATATCAAATGAAACTACTTTTAGCTTCTTTATGGAAGTCAGCCGAAAATCTAATGAACAAGGTAAATTCCCACTGATTATAGAGAATGAACAAAGCAGGGGGCGCACAACAATCTTTCATAACTTGATAAATGTAGAAGAAACTAGAATTCACGATGTAACGCCTATCAGATCAACACAGTTGAATTCAGAACTTGTACCGCTAGCAACACAATATTGCCAAATTGGAACGCAATATGCTGATCAGCTTGCCATGGAAGTTATTGAACAACAACAAGACAGACAAAATGACATATCATACACACAAGAACGATCTGATGATGTCATAACAGATCCGAATGTACGTGAAGTAAAGGTACATCAAACTTACAAAGACAAGAAAATCCTATCACAAGCAATGAGGCTGCATTCAATCAAGAAAAACAGACAACACAAAGTTGAACGAACAAGTTGTAGAGACCTCGTGCTAATGTGCATAGACAATGAAAATTGCAGATGGAAGATGAGAGCATCAAGGTTTCGAAAAACCAGTATGTTCAAGGTGAGAGCATTCAATGACATCCACACGTGTTCAGTCAACGTACTGCTGGGAGACCACAGACAGGCAAATAGTGAGCTGGTTAGTGAATGCATAATGCACAGATTAACAAATCTGAAGAAAATATACACACCAACCGATATTGTGGAGGACATGATGACAGAGTATAATGTGTCTATCTCTTACCAAAAAGCATGGAGATCAAAGGAGAAAGCATTGGAGAAGGTGAGAGGAAGTCCACATGACTACTCACTGATCCCATCATGGTTACACATGTTGGAGAAAATAAATCCAGGTAACACTCTAAAACACTTTATTTGTTTATCTAATTAGTTAGATACCCAATACAAATGAATTGGTTACCTTATTATGTATGATTAGTTACCAGCTATATTCTAACATATACATTTAACAATTGATAACAGGCCATAAACAAACTTATAACTATCTGATTACTAACAAAAACTAAATTGGTTACCGTATATGTGGTTTTTGAAACTAACCTAACGTTTCAACTGAAATAGCTGATGGAAACTGTCTGAAACGTATACATGTATAACTGTCTGGTTACTAACAAAAAATAACATGATTACCATTATGTACAGGTTTGGATACAATGATATTAGACAAATCATAAGATAACAGTAACCAAAATGTAATAAATACGTATCCAAACAGTTATATGACAGTAAAGAAAATAGTATAACAAATTAGTTTTTGGTTGCTATCATATAACCATACCATATTAAATAAGTAACCAAACCATTGTTGATAGTAACCAGAACATGTAAACTAAACAATTACATAGTATCAACAACACTATATAAAAGTGACCAAAATCCCACATTGAGTGCACAATAACAGTAACCAAATCATAAGATAGCAGTAACCATAACATGATAAAGAAGTAACCAGACAATAATGTGATACTGACAATAACATAATTTAATTACATTCTAGACACCATATGCACTGTGTTGAAAACAATATTATCGTAATTAGTTGCACACAATTGAACATATAAATGGTTATCATCTGCTACTAGTTTGGATACCGTTTGCCACTTGAACTATAATGACATTGCTACAATTTCATACCAGGTTCCGTCACATCCCTGGAGTTGGAAGTAAATGGTCGTTTCAAATATCTATTCTTTGCCATTGGAGCATCCATTCAAGCATGGCATCATTGCTTTCCAATCATTGTAATTGATGGCACGTTTATACAATCAACCTACGGGGGCACACTCCTGATAGCAAGCACGCAGGATGCAAACAGAAACATTGTTCCGGTTGCTTTTGCAGTAGTTGACAGCGAAAATGAATTATCTTGGAGATGGTTTTTTGTAAATTTGAGAAATGCTTGTGGAGTTAGGGAAGGCCAATGCATTGTTTCAGATAGACATGAAGCCATTGTACAGGGACTGAATTTTGTGTTCCCCGATGTCATGCATGGTTCGTGTACATATCATGTATTGAAAAATATAAAAAACAGATTCAGAAAGAGAGGAGAAGAACTCAAACAGGCGTACAATGGGGCTTGTAGAGCTTACACCATTGAACAATTCAACAAACACATGGTTGAACTTGATGCAATTGATATTCGAATAAGGACATATTTGGAGGAAGAGTTCAAGTTGGAGAAGTGCACGAGGCTCCATGGGACTGTAAGCAGGTCCTCGACAATGACTTCAAACACAGCGGAATCTATCAACAATGCAATCAAGGGGATCAGGGAACTTCCAATTACAACAATGATTGAATGCATCCGTTGTATGATTCAAAGATGGTATTTCACAAACAAACAAGCAGCCATGTCAACATTCACTACACTTTCCACAACAGCTGAGGCAAAGTTGCAATCAAATATCACTAAATCAAAGAAATTTAAAGTAACAAATACAAATTTTAAATTATTACAACTGAAGATTCATTTATTGGTTATTGTCATACTATAGTTTTGGTTACTGCTTTATTATGATATGGTTACCTTTATATGCTTAGAATATTATGCTGGTAATATTATACTGAGGTGAGCCAGGATTGTATATGGGTCTGGTTTGCTTCACTATTATTTTATGCATTCTAAACTATTATTGTTTATTATCATGTCATTTTAAATTATGTTCATTTTATGGTTACTTTTATATTTTGTTATGGTTACTCTGTAATTGTTTGGTATACATAAGTTACCTAAACTATGTTTGATTACATGTGTGTTTCTGTTTTGGTTACCATTACACTCTCTTATGGTTACTATCATATTATGGTTTGGTTACTGCTTAATTGAGTTATGGTTACCTATTTATGCTGGTAATGTTACTACGTATAACTGTCATTCTTTAGATGTAAACAAACTAAACATTTATACATACTAACGACACACTTAATTTGTGTTGTAGGTTGAGACATCAAACCTATTGATCTTCACTGTTTACGATGTCACCAAACAATATATTGTTGACATCGAACAAAGGTCATGCACATGCCGTAAATTTCAGTACCATGAGATGCCTTGTCCGCACGCTGCTGCTGTTATCAGCAAGAGAAATCTGAACTGTTATGAATTTTGCTCAAAAAACTATTTAAAAACAACTTTGGTAGACACATATTCAACGTCCATCATGCCATTAGATGACAAAGAGAACTGGGATGTGCCAGAAGAAGTAAGAAAAATATGTGTAAGACCACCAAACTCAAGAAGACCAGCTGGAAGACTAAAGCTAAGGAGGTACAAGCACGGATCTGAAAACAAAATTCAAAACAAATGCAGCAGGTGCCAAGAAAAGGGACACAACAGAAAAACATGCAATAATCCACCAATTTTAAGACCAAAATATGTCTGATATATTACATTATCAACAAGAGTGTAAATACAGGAATGTATTGTTGTTTACTGTGAGTAACCATTAACCAGATAGTTGGTAACCTTTTTGATGATGTACAATACCAAAACTTGTGTTGCACAATATTAACTAATATTTTGATTTTTGATTCCATCATGATTTATTGTTATAAAGCAAACATATACATTAACCATTGGTAAAAGTTCTGAAACATTGTTATGTACATTTAGTTACTCATCAAAAATAAAATGGTTACCTCTATATAAATATTTAGTTACCAACTGACCATTTCCAACATACCTTTTATACCTATGTAATTTATAAGTATCCATCAGCTGGATAAATGATAACTCTCACATGTACATTTAGCACTTGATAAATTTTCTAATATAAGCTTTCAATAATATGATTACTAACAAAAACAAAAATGGTTACCCATCCATGCATGTTTGGATACCAACTTCACATCTCAAACTATCTTTTTTTTTAATGAGATCTATAAGTGACCATCATATATATAAATGGGAAATCTTGATTGGAGTTTCTGATTTAGTCATGATGACATGGTATAAATAAATTATATGCATTTAATATTGATAACAGGCCAGAAACAAGCTTTAACAATCTAGTTACTAACAACAATTAAAATGGTTACCTTATATATAAGGTTTGAAAACCAACATAACATTACAACTGAAATAGCTGATGGAAACTGTTCTGAAGCATTTTTATGTGTATTTGGTTACTCACAAAAACTAAAATGGTTACCTATACATGCATGTTTATCTACCAACTGACCATTTCCAAATAACTTCTATAGCTATGTAATTTATAAGTATCCATAAGCTATATAAATGGGGCACACTCACATTACTTTTAACACTTGATATTTATACTGATACAAGCTTATAACTATTTGGTTACTAAAAAAAAATAAAATAGTTATCCTTCTATACATGTTTGGTTACCCCACGGCATCTTTCAAATAAATGTATCAAACAACTTATAAGTAACAAATACGAACCAACAAATAATGTCAAACATCTGGTGATATAATCAAAAACTGTAATAACATTTACATAAGCTGCACCAAACATTAAAAACTCACTAACCATAACAAATGGTTATGGATATCCAACAAAATCAATGTACGAAACACATTTTATAAGAAAAATACAATGAGAACTGAACTAATCAAAAAAATCTGATACAAATCTTTCTGAAAATTCCCTATCAGACTCATACCCCTCTAATTGTTTATTTCTAACATGCATGTACAGGTTTGTGCATAATTTATTTCGATACTTTGGAATGGGGAATGGAATAGGAATTTCAGCAAACTTCTGGTGAATGACATGCTCAGCAAAACAAATTGTGAACATCCCACAATCACTGCACAAACAAACAAAATAAAACAAACATCAAAACTAAAATCATGCTATATGTTAATAATTAAATAAATGTAAACCATGCAAACCTTACCCCTCAATTTGTTCAGGTACCCTTTCTGCAAATTCCAATTCAATTATATCATCTTCATCCTTGTTACGATACGGTTCACTACTGAAGTCAATATCAGACCTATCCCTCTAAAAACCACTCTTACGCAGTATTGTGGGTAGGATGAAGATATAGGGCTCACAAACATCTGAAATTTTTGTCTGCATTATTTTTCTGTTTGGCTGCAGAGAATTATAAACTGTTAAACGTCTGCGATGCACGTCAAATGTCAGCAAAAAACAGTGATCCGGCGATGACATATGAATGGGGAACAACACGAAATCAACGTTGACCCAAGGTGTGTTAACATCCATGAACAACCCATGGATGTATTCGGCAACATCACCCTCCCCAGACAAGATACTCTTATCAGCCTTTTTACTCATGTATTCCTCAAAAAGAGTAGTCATATTGCCGTGAAACCAACAGTCAGTGGTCGTTGTCCTTATATGAACGCTATCTGAGTGTCTGACCAGTTTACGGAAGTAGTATAATGCAATATTTATGTGTTGAACCAAAACAAAAAAACAAAATCCAAAAGATATTAACAATTGCTGAAAAAATATAAATCTGTAATATAGTAACCAGTACTGTTAACACTAGTAACTTAACCAGATGAATAATGTAACCATAACTATCACATCATCATTTAAAACAAAAAAAAACTCACATCGTCATCTAACCACTGTCCAAGAGTCTTCAGTTTGTAAAACCACATTTTTGATGATGTCGGAATAGATCCAAATAAAAAAGCAGGTTCAATTTGGTCATTCTTTCCCGGGAATTTGTCAGTCCTTCAATATAAAATCATAATATTAGTATACACGGTAACATTATAAATTACAATACACTACCAAATCAGACTTGAACATTAAATAATATCCAATCTAATAAACCACTGTATTGTAAACAGTTTCATAGTAATCAACAAATAATAACATAATAACAATAATTAAATAGTAACCAATACATAATTTAACAGTAACCAAAACATAATTTAACAGTAACCAACACATACTGGTAGCCGACTCATAACATAACAATAACATACCAGTAAATAGAACATCATAAAGCATTAACTAGAAAACAACATAATAGTAACCATAACATTTATGTAATATTAACCATTTGTTTATAAATGAAAACAAATTTATTTATTTTATAAAAAACTATACCATTGTTAAAAAACAAATAACAGACCTTTTCATGTTGTTTAGTCCAATCCTAAACCATTGATCAAACAATACATCTTCGTACTTTGAGGGCATGGCCATGCATACGTTGGGGAATGCATAAGTGCCTGCACGTATTTCAGTATCAACCACGGCAGTAGAAGGTGAACCCGCAAATCCAAACTTTATCGTATACGGAGTCCTCAACACGGCACTCTTTACGGGTTCACGAAACGGTCTACCACCAGGTTTAAGGACACTTAACTCCACCTCATCACACTGCGCTATGTCCTGGGTGGTTAATAACATATTATCAAGTACAGAACTGCTGTCTGCCTCCAATTTATCCACCTTTATCAATTGACATAAAAGAAAACAGATGCAATTAGATTTCAACCCAAACACATGCATTTAACTAATATATGCAATAACAAACACAATGAACAATAACAGAATGACTATAATGGACATATTATAATAGTAACCAACACATAATATAACAGTAACCAAACAATATTATAATAGTAACCAACACATTCAAATAGTAACCAAACAATAATATAATAGTAACCATAACATAAATAATAGTAACACTAACCTCATCAGAAACATAAACAACCATCTCCCTTTCATTTAATTGGCTTAATAAATCAAAAGATGGCATGCCATTGTTCTTGCCAATCTGTGAAAAATAAAAACAACTAATTAATCATTAAAACAAAACACATAAAAAAATAAACAAAACAGTAACCATAAGATAATAAAGGATTAAACAAACAATTGTACAATAGTAACCAAAACAGGTTGTAATGGTAAACAATTACATAGTAACAAGAACAATTACATAGTAACAAGAACAACATATATAAAAGTAACCATCATCCTAAATTGAGGCACAATAATAGTAGCCAAATCATAAGATAACACTAACCAAAATTTTAATAAATAAGCAACCAAACAGTTATATGATAGTAACCATAACAGTATTAATGGTATTCAACACATAAACATGTAGATCAACCCAGTTAAGGAAACATATGTATACTAAACAATTACATAGTAACCATAACAAAATATACAAGCAACCAAACTCCCAAATCATATGATGACAGTAACCAACACATAATAAAAAGGTAACCAACATTTATATGATAATTAAAATAACAGAATTCAAATTAGCTAACCTTGACATTATCTTCTTCATCAATATTTTTTATTTCATGGGCCTCTTCCATCGTAACATCGTGTTCAACCTCTTTAACAATCTCAGCTTCATCCTCCTCCTTATTCTCGTCGACTTCATTCTCCTTTTCTTTCAAACCATAATCACCCTCATCAGTCAGATCATGTTCAACCTCTTTAACAACCTTCTCAATCACCTCTGAAACATCGTTATCATCATCATTCTCCTTTTCTTTCAAACCATCATCACCCTCACCAATCACATCATGTTCAATCTCTGTAACAATCTCAGTTTCATCCTCATCCTTCTTCTCGTCAACTTTCAACCCATCATCACCGTCATCATTCTCGTTCACTCTTGAACCACCATCATCATCGTCATCCTCCTTTCCTCTCAAACCATCAACATCATCATCAACATCATCAGAACCATCAGAGTCATCACCAGAGTCATCACCATCATCATCATCATCATCAGAATCATCATCACCATCATCTTTTTTGTCATTTTTGTCCTCCTCACCTTTGTTCCGACGTAACTCCTGTCTAATAATGGACCTCAAGTCCCTGCATACCTCAACTTGTAAAATACGCATTTCATCTCTAAGATCAGACCCCAACTCTTGAATATTTTTCTTCAGTTCAGACACTTTCTTTTCCAACGGCCTAAACCGTGCATCAATAGCATCTTTAACATCATCAATTGAAAATCCAACGTCTTCAACCTTCACATTTTTTTTCACATTCCTATCAGCATCATTCCCATTGAAAAAGTGAACGCCGCCCAAATCCAAACGATCCTTCTTCTCAGCAGTAGGAATCAAATTTTTTATCCTCAGCTGAAAACAATTAATCACACTTTAATATAACATCTACCAACCATTATACAATTAAAGTAAAAAACACAAGACATAAAAAATCATAAAATACAATCAATAACCAATTGTATACATGAAGGTAACAAATTACAAAGTCATTAGAACCTGCATACAATGATACCAGTAACCAACTGTATATATAAAGCTAACCAATTACATTATTATCAGAAAACTACATAAAATATAACAGTAACCAATTGTGTATATAAAGGTAACCAATTGTGTATATAATGGTAACCAACTGTATATATAAAGGTAACCAACTATATATTATTACTAAATTATATAAAGTATAATCAGTACCAACTGGGTATATACAGGTAACCAACTAAATTACTATTAGTAAGATACATAAATATAATTAGTAGCCAACTCTGTGTATATAGGTAACCAATTATATTATGATTAGAAACCTTAAAAATATAACCAGTAACCAATTGTCTATATAAAGATAACCAACTACATTAACTGTGTATATAAAGGTAACCAATTGTGTATATAAAGGTAACCAACAGTATATATAAGGTAACCAACTATATTTTATTAGTAAACTGCACAAAGTATAATCAGTACCAACTGTGTATATACAGGTAACCAACTAAATTGTTATTAGTAAGATACAAAAATATAATCAGTAGCCAACTCTGTATATATAGGTAACCAATTATATTGTGATTACTAACTTTAAAGATATAATTAGTAACCAATTGTCTATATAAAGGTAACCAACTACATTATTATTGGTAGCATGCATACCTGTCCAGAACCAAATACTAGATCGTTTAGCTTGTCATTTGTAGGGGGCTTCACTAGTTCTTTCCATCTAAATACTCGAACATTCGAAGGATGCTCATCATTACATATACCCCGAGCTTTGAATGTAGGAATGGTCTCAAACAAGAACACTTGGAATACATAAGGAAGGCCATTCAACTTATAAGATTTAGTGTAATGATCCTTATAGAAATTATAAATCCAACCACCATTCGTTCCCTTCTTCAACCGTCCTTTCAAAGCATTCGACAAAGAGTACTTTGTCAGCTCAAAGGCCACTTTCCCCCAAGGATAACAACTAACATTACCAAAACATAAAAAGTTAATCATTGCACCATCCACATAATTATCAGAAACTGTGGATAGTATAAAATTAAACACCAACAGAATCATCGACATTCTAAACGCCTCATCATCATTGTCAAAAACTGCCTCCCGATATACCCTCCCTATGCTACTACGCGTCACAGCCTCGTCCCAAAAAAACTTTTCCACCAACAAATTTTTCATACCTTTGTATGCAGATATGTCTTCCTCACCTTGCCATCTCAAACCAGAAATCAAACTAAACTCTGGCAAACCAAACCGGATCCTTTTTTCCCCGAACAGAAACCACATTTCCCCGTCATCCCTTTGGTGAACCTCTCTAACAAGAGCGTGATGAAGAATTTGAGAATACATTTGATGTTCACCAAAATTAAGAAAATTTCCAAAACAAGAAGTCTTAAACTTCTCCAACTGACTTTATTCAGCTTCTTCATAATAATACTAGGGACTTCTATGTCACACTAGTATATTATTTTTCCGGTAAAATTCCTGTTACGTTCCTCGTAATAAAGATCCCATATCTGCAAATAAACAAAATCAGAATTAAACAGTCATTAGTAACCAACATGGTAACATATACCCAAACAGTATCCAAATAATTATATGATAATAACAATAACAAAATATGTAATCAAACCCAGTTCAGACAACCTATGTATACTAAAAATTTATATTATATAATAGAGCAGTAACCAAACAATTATATGATAGTAACCAGAACATGATTTGTTGTGACCAACCATAAGCATGTTGATCAAACCCAGTAACCAAACCCCACATTGAGGGAACAAATAATAGAGCCAAATCATAAATAACAGTACAAAAATATAATAAATCAGTAACCAAATAAATATATTATAGTAACCTGAACATGATTTCATGGTGACCAAACATAAATAACATGTTCATCAATCCCAGTTCAGGCAACCCATGTATACTAAACAATTACATAGTAACCAGAAGAATATATAAAAGTAATCAAACTCCCACCTTAATGGCACATTAATAGTAACCAATTCATAAGATAACAGTTACCATATATATAATAAAGCAGTAACCAAACAATTATATGATAGTAACCAGAACATGATTTGATGTTTACCAAACATAAACATGTTGATCAAAGCCAGTAACCAAACCCCACATTGAGGGAACAAATAATAAAGCCAAATAATAAATAACAGTAAAAAAAATATAATAAATCAATAACCAAACAAATATATTATAATAACCTGAACATGATTTCATGGTAACCAAACATAAACAACATATTCATCAAACCAAGATCAGGCAACCCATGTATACTAAACAATTACATAGTAAACAGAAGAATATATAATAGTAACCAAACTCCCACTTAATGGCACATTAATAGTAACCAAGTCATAATACAACAGTAAAGATATATAACAAAGTAGTAACCAAATAATTGTATGATATTAACCAGAACATGATTTGATGGTGACCAAACATAAATATTTGATCAAACCCAGTAACCAAACCCCACATTGAGGGAACAAATAATAGAGGCAACTCATAAATAACAGTACCAAAATATAATAAATCAGTAACCAAATAAATATATTATAGTAATCTAAACATGAATTCATGGTGACCAAACATAAACAACATGTTCATCAAACCCATTTCAGACAACACATGTATACTAAATAATTACATAGTAACCATAAGAATATATAAAGTAACCAAACTCCCACTTAATGGCACATTAATAGTAAACAATTCATAAGATAACAGTATCCATATATAAAATTAACCAAACTTCCACCTTGATGTCACATTAATAGTAACCAAGTCGTAAGATAACAATAACCAAAACTTAATAAAAAATTTACCAAAAAGTTATATGATAGTAATAATAATATAATTTGATGGTAACCAAAACATAAACAACATGTACATCAAACCCATTTTAGGCAACCCATGGTTATATGGTAACCAGAAAAATATAAAAGATAACAAAATCCCACATTGATGACACAATTATAGTACCCAAATTATAATAGGACATTAACCAAAACATAATAAATAAGTAACTAAACAGTTATATCATAATAACCAACTCAGTTTTTAATGGTTACCAGTACAGAAACAACATTTACACCAAATCAGTCTAGGCAACACATGTATAGTAAACAGTTACATAGTAACCAAACCTCTATATAACAGTAACCAACATTTCACCTTGAGGTCATAATAATGGTAACCATATCATAAGTCAACAGTAACCAAATCATAATAAAGACGTATCCAAACATTAATATGATGCTAACAATAACATAATTTGAGTTAACACACCTTTAGACTTTTTTGTCTGGGGATTATTTTCTTGCTTTGAACTTCAACTTCACTTTTTATTGGCTAGACATCAAAATCAGAATCCAACTGCATTTCGTTCGACTTTGTATCACCGTGTATCACCAACTTATTACATTTCTTCCCCTTCCTCACCCTAGTATACTGCTTCAACTCCGTAACAGAATCACTCTTGGTGATTCTTTTCCTCTTTCCATCATTCTCCCTTTTATCAACCATCCTGTACAACACATACATACAACACAAACAACAACAACAAGTATTAAACCATATACATTACACTATTAAGCCAGATAATTAAACAGAAACACTCAAAACTCCATTGTGTTAACAAAATCATCCATTACACTATTAAGCCAGATACTCACCTGTAACGATGAACCAACAGCAAGTATAATATATTTCAAAACTCAGAGCTCCGACCAGTAACGAGAACCAAGTAAGTTCGACAATGAACAACAACTAAATCAGTACCGAACCGAGTAAGTACGACAATGAAGAACAATTAAACCTGTAACGATCACGAAAATGATAAACAAATCACCAGTACCGATCACTGTAGAAAAATATAACACGGGTAGAAGAATGAAGCAATGGTTTTCAATATGCAAAACAAGGGTTACTAAACTGAAGAGTCCTACCCAAATAAATGATTAAGGCGGTTATCACGCATTTCAAAAAAAAAAACTCCCGACCGAAAATACGGGAACAGTTTTCTAATTGGGACACTAATTTGCCATGCCAGCAAATCAATCCTAAAGTCCTCAATTAAATGAATTCTATTTGTAATAATTTTGTAATTAATTATGTAAAAATATGTTACTTTTGTAATTATTTTATTTATGTACTATTTTTGTAATTATTTTAAAAAATGTACTATAATATGTAATTGTTCCTTTACTTTATGATTAGGCCCTCAAAAACTTTGGGCTTACACTTTACTACATTAAGTATCTAATTGGATACAATTTAGCCCAAATTTTTGAATTCGGTTAAAATTGGCCGGAATACCTAATTTTTCAGCCATATCATAATTGTATACGGTTTGACCGTATAAAATGCAGGCTAATAACATTTATGTTATGTCAAGTACCGCCAAATTCATAATTTACTACATCAAGTACCTAATTCGTATAAAATTTATATAAATACTTATTTTGACGTATTAAATCTGTATAAATCCTTACAAATATTTATTATATGTTAAATTATTAAAATTAAATATTAATACAAAGATTACCAAATATAATTTTTTTTTAAAAAGACTTAATTACCAAAAAAATCAATAAACTTTTAAACATACAAATTATATTTTTAACACGAATAACATTAAACTTTTAAACAATTGACAAAAGTGCCCAAAATTTAATTAATTAAATAATACCTTTTTATATTGGAAAAGCATATAAAAGGAGGAAAAAATTGAAAAAGAAAAAAGAAAAAAATGACCCATTTGCTCTCTCTCCTTCTTCCCTAATCCTTCAAATTGTTTTGTTCTTTCAAATTTGAAAATTCCAACGCATTGAATTTGGAAAATGAATTGTTTTTATTTAGTTAAAAGATTCTTCAAACAAATAGTTGTTAATTAGTTTATACAACAACATTTTCTTCACTGTAAGACCCCAAATTTTATGAATAAGATTTAATTTTCTTTATATATTATTTTGAAATAGTAAGGTGTTGATTTGATAAATGTAATAAGTTATGTGTGAAATGTGCAAAGTTTACAAAGTAAGCAAGTGGTTATAAAATATTCGTTGTGTCGGAGAATATTCGTTTGGTCGAGGAATATTCTTTTTGTCGGAGAATATTCGTACGACGGCGCAGTCATTGGTGGACCCCACAACAAAATGAATGTCGGATATAGAAAGCGACAAAAATAATATTTTTATATAATAATGACAAAACTGTTACCGTTAGTACTATTGAAATACCCGATGATTAAAATACAGTAATACGCGGTGTTGCACGGTAGCACACGGTATTGCACAATATTTTGAATTATTGATTCTTACGTAGGAAGACACTTACTCAATTATTGTTATAGTAATTACTGTTCAATATTTTATATTATTGATTCAATAATTGCATGATATTTTGTTGGTTCAATATTTGCTACGTTGATATTTTATATCAATAAGTGCTACTTTGCTATTTTATATTATTGATTTAATAATTGTCATTGCACATTATTTCAAATTATCAAATCAATAATTCATATTATTTGAATAATATTATTAGATAGCATTATTGACAATGTCTAAGGAAGTTCTGTCTATGAAAGGGGTTGATTAATTGCGCGCCAGTAAGAAAAAATTCTTATCGGAAGGCCCCCCTTTTTCCTGGGAACGACCTGGTTGTCAATATTGTAGTTCTATAATATTATTTGTGAATAATTAATTTTTGATATATATGATAAGAAAATATTTATTCAATGTGGATTTAAACGGAAGAATTTTTAACATGTGACATTTGTTGAAAGTTGGTATTTTATTTTCTCCGATAAATAATTCATTCAAATATATTAGTAGAATATTACGATGTGATTATATAATAGTATAATTTTATAATTTGAATGGTAACATTATTATAGTAAATTCATGGTATAAAAGTTAAACGCGGTGGAAGAGTGCAAATTGAATTTGAACTCTTATGATGCAAATAATGATGTCATCGGAGCGATGATGCAAATAATGATGTCATCGGAGCGATGAGGTAAGTAAGGATGTCATCGGAGCGATGATGTAAGCAATGATGTCATAAATTATGACGAAAATACTATTTTACCCTTACTCTGCTGAGCCTATAAATAGAAGCTCATTTCTTCATTATTTCTCACCAATTCACTAAAGCTATAGAGAGAGAAAGTATAGAGAGAATAAGAGAGAAAGAAGAAGAGTATTCTGCTATTACGTTAGTACAATCTCCAAATTTTAAGGTAAGGGGTATTATTTCTTTCGTATTCATGAAGAGAGTTATTTTCTTTCAATACTCGTAAAGGTTGTTATTCCATTCCTTATTATTCTGTTGGAATAATCTGTTTGAGCGGACTACCGCCAGACGGGTGAATCTTCGTATTCAGTTGTTATTAAATTGTGAAAATAATCTGTTTGAGAGGACTACCGCCAGACGGGTGAATATTCGTATTCAGTTGTTATTAAATTATGAAAATAATCTGTTTGAGCGGACTACCGCCAAACGGGTGAAAATTCAATTGCAGTTTCGTATATTGTTTCATTTCAGATTCTTAACTCTAAACTTACTACGGTAAGTATTGCTTCTATAATTCCTGAAATGATCAGATATTACTTGAGTTTTGCGCTTCATCTAATATTATTTCACTAGAATATTGGTTTGAACTTTCTTGTGAAATTTTTATATTTTCATGTCGAGTTACTATTCACGAGTTACTATTCACGGGGTACTATTCACGGGATATTATTCACGGTAAAAAAAATATTTTTTTCTTCTTCCAAATCATCTTTGATTGGATCCAGATTTTGATCTTCATTCTTGAACTCTGGATAAATTCTCTAATATTTATCCTTTATCTCACTGGATCCGTTATTCGTATTATTTTTCATCATCCTCAGTTCTAAATGGTGATATAACTGAATATCTTTGGCCTGTAGTGCAAAGATAAAAAATTACGTGATGAATATCTTTGGCCTGTAATGCAAAGATGAATAATTACCTGATGAATATATTTGGCCCGTAGTGCAAAGATGGACAGGTGTTGAGGTGAACATGACCAACTGATGATACAAATGAATATCTTTGGCCCGTAGTGCAAAGATGGATATTTGATTCGAGATGTATATTGATTGATGTTACAGGGATTAAATATTGATGATGGACTTTTAAATCAAAGAAGATAGTAGACATCATTCTCTACTTAACTCTTCTAATGAATTATTATTTTCGCTGCGAATATTGATCTAGAACTTGTTGTCCATAATATTTTATCTGATTTATTGAAGGCTAACGATAATTTATTTTTCATTATCTTAGTCATAATATTCTTTACTGGGCTAGTTGAGCTCACCCTTTTCTTTCATTATTCTCTTCAGGAAATGAGAATATCGCGGGTACTAGTCGGGAAATGGAGTGATGGTCCAAGTTAGAGCTGTAGAAGTCCTCACTATTTGTTTTATTTAAAATAGTGTGATAATAAATGTAATGAGGACTTAGTTTGAATATTAATATTTTTTACATGTCTGTATTGATACTCACAGTTGTGTGGTCGTATTTTGTACGACCGTGTGATATGAAAGATTGTATTTGAATTTATTTGAGTGTATTTGGCGACTCAAAATGGGTGGAGTATTGAACCTATTTTGGGGGCGTCACATTTGGTATCAGAGCTTAAGGATATGATCTCTAGCGGAGATCTAGGAATAGAACTACGAGGGGAGATACGAGTAAAACCTTCGCTAGTGTGTCCTACCTAAGCTTAATTATTATTTAATTGATCGGTTGAAACATAGGGTTAATATGTGATATGTTAATTTGTTTGATTAACCCTTGTTTTGTGGCAGTATTTGAGAATGGCAGCTGAAAATTTAAACAATGGAGTGAATGAGACCGTTGAGACACCTTTAATCACCAACCAATAGAACGTGCAACAGGAAGGCAACAATTCTCCTGTAAATAACCCTACCGAAGAAATGATGAATGACGGGATGTTTAGAAGCTTTTTGCAGTTCATGCAAAACCAGACGAGGGAGACTCGTGTTCATAATACTGGTGGAAATAACAACTCGCGACTTGTCACTGCCAAGCAGTTTAAAGAGTTGGGACCACCAGAGTTTCAGGGAAAGCCAGATCCAATCAAGGCGAAAAATTGGATTAAGCAAATTACCAAGATATTTGATGTCTTGGGATGCACGGAGGAACAGAAAGTTCCATTTGCCACCTTTATGTTCCGTGGAGCGGCAGATTACTGGTGGGAATCTGTGAAGCGTACCCAGCCTGCCGCACTCAAGATGACTTGGGGGGCGTTCCAGAAACTGTTCAATGACAAGTATTTTCCAGAAAGTATTCGTCACATGAAAGAGGTAGAGTTTATCAGACTTGAACATAACAACATGACCGTGTCCCAGTACAAGGCTAAGTTCGCGGAGTTATCCCGGTTTGCACCTCATTTGGTGGAGAATGAGGAACGGATGACGCGGATGTTTCTGAGAGGTTTGAAACCCGAGATTCGTCAATACCTCATTTCTCATAAATTTTCTCTATTTTCGGATGTAGTGAACAGGGCCCAGTTATTAGAACGAGATAATAATTATGTTCAACCAAGGGACAACAACCAGGGTCATACCGGTGGCAGCAGTCATCGGAACAATGACAACCAGCAGGGAGGAAAGTATTATGCCAGAAGCGGTAACCACTCCGGTGGTAATCGTGGCCATGATAATAGAAAAAGTGAGTCGGGGGGAGATTTCAAGAAGAGAAAGTACAACAATAAGAACGTGAAAGCATCGACAGCAGCACCAACATTAACTGTTTCTAGGGGAGAAGAACGACCGCCGGTCGTATGCTATAAATGCGGGCAAGAAGGACACATCAGTCCAAACTGCCCACAACCATTCAAGGTATGTTATAACTGTAGAAAGGAAGGACATATAGCTAGAGAGTGTCCGATTGCGAAACCAAGTCCAGCGGGGGTGGTGATTCCAAAGGCTGTCCCGGACAAATCAAAGTCGGTGGTTCTTGGAAGAGCGTTTATCGTGACTGCCCAAAACGCAAGGAACCCGAACGAATTTATCATGGATTAATTAATCGTACACTTTTGCGAAGTCTATACCTTATTAGATATAGGTGCTACCCATTCTTTTATTTCACCTGTTTGTGCTCAACGTTTGAACTTGACTTCTGAGAAAATAGACTTTGACTTATCTGTTGAAACTCCGTTGGGAGAAACCTTCGTCACATCTACAGTTTACAAATCTTGCTTGATTCAAATTGGTACCCTCACCCTACTTGGGGATTTTATATCTTTGAAAATACTTACATTTGACATGATTCTAAGAATTGACTGGTTAACCACTTATCATGCCAAAATTGATTGTTTTCGTCAGGTTGTTAGTTTTCATATTCTTAACCAACCTGTTGTGAGAATTCAAACCACCAAACCACTAAAATCAGTCAATGTCATTTTAAGTCACAAAGCTATTTGTTTATTGAAAAACGGATGTCAAGCTTTCTTAGCTCATGTCACTGATCTAAACCAGAATACATCAGATTTGAATGATATTTTTGTTGTTAATGAGTTTCCTGATGTATTTTTCGAAGAACTTTCCGGTTTACCCAGAATGTGAAGTTGAATTCTTTATTGACCTTGAACCCGGTGCAAAACCTATTTCTAAAATCCCATACCGAATGGCTCCTATTGAACTTCAGGAGTTAAAGGTCCAACTACATGAGTTGTTAGACATCAGTTTTATACGTCCTAGTACGTCTCCTTGGGGTGCTCCTATTTTATTTGTACAGAAGAAAGACGGTAGTATGCGACTATGTATTGACTATCGGGAGTTGAATTATGTCACCATCAAGAATAGGTATCCGCTACCTCGCATTGATGACCTGTTCGACCAGTTGTAAAGTGCGCAATTCTTCTCAATGATCGATCTCCGTTCTAGATATCATCAGTTAGAGATTAGAACTGATGGCATTCCAAAGACTACCTTTAGAACTCGATACGCGCATTACGAATTTATAGTTATATCTTTTGGATTGACCAATGTCCATGCTGCATTCATGGACATGATGAACCGAATACTTAAGAAATTTTTGGATCATTTCGTGGTTGTCATTATTGATGACATCCTAAAGCCTCAAATATTTCTTCACCAAGAACGAACTCAATATGCGACAACGACGTTGGCTTCAGCTGTTTAAAGATTACGACCATTCCATTCTATACCATTCTGGAAAAGCGAACGTGGTAGCTGACGCGTTGAGTAGAAGATCGTATGCGGGCACGACTGTTATGCTGTCAACACAAAGGCCTATTTTGTATGACGTACAAAAGATGGAGATAGAGTTCAAGACTCCGGGGACCCATGCGATGATATCAAATATACGCGTAGAACCAGCTTTAATGGATAGAGTTAAAGCTGCTCAAGCTACAAATCCAGAGCTGATGAATATGAAGAAGAAGTGCAAGAAGTTGCTATTCCAGAAGCAAGAATCGATGAAGAATGAATACTTCGAGTCAACTCCAGACTTTGTGTTCCTGACGACTCTGATTTGAAGTATAGAATCATGATGGATGCACATAACACACCGTTTGCAATCCACCCTGGAAGTACTAAAATGTATCGTGATCTTCGACATACGTTTTGGTGGAGCAATATGAAGAGAGAAATCACGGAGTTTATCTCGAGGTGTTTAATGTGTAAACGTGTCAAGGCAAAGCACCAAGAGCCATAAGATGTGAAGAGTCCCGAGCCTCTCGCTGGTGACTTTTTGTGTGGGATGCACCGAAGCCAAACTCTCCGTAAGAAACGCCGTTTTCATGTGGTGACAAACTGATAGGTACTATTGTGAGGTACTATGGTTGAAGCACCATGAGAGTCATAGTTGGAATCGAAGAAATGACCTGGGAGTTAAAATCGGAATTGAAAACGAGGTATCCTCACCTTTTCGACATATCAGGTACGTACGTCAATTTCGAGGGCGAAATTTCATAAGGAGGGGAGGTTGTAAGACCCCAAATTTTATGAATAAGATTTAATTTTCTTTATATATTATTTTGAAATAGTAAGGTGTTGATTTGATAAATGTGATAAGTTATGGGTGAAATGTGCAAAGTTTACAAAGTAAGCAAGTGGTTATAAAATTTTCTTTGTGTCGGGGAATATTCGTTTGGTCGAGGAATATTCTTTTTGTCGGAGAATATTTGTACGACGGCGCAGTCATTGGTGGACCCCACAACAGAATGAATGTCGGATATAGAAAGCGACAGAAATAATATTTTTATATAATAACAACAAAATTGTTACCATTAGTACTGTTGAAATACCCAGTGATTAAAATACAGTAATACACGGTGTTGCACGGTAGCACACGGTATTGCACATTATTTTGAATTATTGATTCTTACGTAGGAAGGCACTTACTCAATTATTGTTACAGTAATTACTGTTCAATATTTTATATTATTGATTCAATAATTGCATGATATTTTATTGGTTTAATATTTGTTACGTTGATATTTTATATCAATAAGTGCTACTTTGCTATTCTATATTATTGATTCAATAATTGTCATTGCACATTATTTCAAATTATCAAATCAATAATTCATATTATTTGAATAATATTATTAGATAGCATTATTGACAATGTCTAAGGAAGTTCTGTCTAGGAAAGGGGTTGATTAATTGCGCGCCAGTAAGAAAAAATTCTTATCGGAAGGCCCCCCTTTTTCCTGGGAACGACCTGGTTGTCAATATTGTAGTTCTATAATATTATTTGTGAATAATCAATTTTTGATATATATGATAAGAAAATATTTATTCAATGTGGATTTAGATGGAGGAATTTTTAACATGTGACATTTGTTGAAAGTTGGTATTTTATTTTATCCGATAAATAATTCATTCAAATATATTATTATAATATTACGATGTGATTATATAATAGTATAATTTTTATAATTTGAATGGTAACATTATTATAGTAAATTCATGGTATAAAAGTTAAACGCGGTGGAAGAGTGCAAATTGAATTTGAACTCTTATGATGCAAATAATGATGTCATCGGAGCGATGAGGTAAGTAAGGATGTCATCGGAGCGATGATGTAAGCAATGATGTCATAAATTATGACGAAAATACTATTTTACCCTTACTCTGCTGAGCCTATAAATAGAAGCTCATTTCTTCATTATTTCTCACCAATTCACTAAAGCTATAGAGAGAGAAAGTATAGAGAGAATAAGAGAGAAAGAAGAAGAGTATTCTGCTATTACGCTAGTACAATCTCTAAATTTTAAGGTAAGGGGTATTATTTCTTTCGTATTCATGAAGAGAGTTATTTTCTTTCAATACTTGTAAAGGTTGTTATTCCATTCCTTATTATTCTGTTGGAATAATCTGTTTGAGCGGACTACCGCCAGACGGGTAAATCTTCGTATTCAGTTGTTATTAAATTGTGGAAATAATCTGTTTGAGCGGACTACCGCCAGACGGGTGAATATTCGTATTCAGTTGTTATTAAATTATGGAAATAATCTGTTTGAGCGGACTACCGCCAAACGGGTGAAAATTCAATTGCAGTTTCGTATATTGTTTCATTTCAGATTCTTAACTCTAAACTTACTACGGTAAGTATTGCTTCTATAATTCTTGAAATGATCAGATATTACTTGAGTTTTGCGCTTCATCTAATATTATTTCACTAGAATATTGGTCTGAACTTTCTTGTGAAATTTTTATCTTTTCATGTCGAGTTACTATTCACGAGTTACTATTCATGAGTTATTATTCACAGGGTACTATTCACGATAAAAAAATATTTTTTTTTTCTTCCAAATTATCTTTGATTGGATCCAGGTTTTGATCTTCATTCTTGAACTCTGGATACATTCTCTAATACTTGTCCTTTATCTCACTGGATCCGTTATTCGTATTATTTTTCATCATCCTCAGTTCTAAATGGTGATATAACTGAATATCTTTGGCCTGTAGTGCAAAGATAAAAAATTACGTGATGAATATCTTTGGCCTGTAGTGCAAAGATGAATAATTACCTGATGAATATCTTTGGCCCGTAGTGCAAAGATGGACAGGTGTTGAGGTGAACATGACCAACTGATGATACAAATGAATATCTTTGGCCCGTAGTGCAAAGATGAATATTTGATTCGAGATGTATATTGATTGATGTTACAGGGATTAAATATTGATGATGGACTTTTAAATCAAAGAAGATAGTAGACATCATTATCTATTTAACTCTTCTAATGAATTATTATTTTCGCTGCGAATATTGATCTAGAACTTGTTGTCCATAATATTTTATCTGATTTATTGAAGGCTAACGATAATTTATTTTTCATTATCTTAGTCATAATATTCTTTACTGGGCTAGTTGAGCTCACCCTTTTCTTTCATTGTTCTCTTCAGGAAATGAGAATATCGCGGGTACTAGTCGGAGAATGGAGTGATGGTCCAAGTTAGAGCTGTAGAAGTCCTCACTATTTGTTTTATTTAAAATAGTATGATAATAAATGTAATGAGGACTTAGTTTGAATATTAATATTTTTTACATGTCTGTATTGACACTCACAGTTGTGTGGTCGTATTTTGCACCACCGTGTGATATGAAAGATTGTATTTGAATTTATTTGAGTGTATTTGACGACTTAAAATGGGTGGAGTATTGAACCTATTTTGGGGGCATCACACTCACAGTTTAACTGTAATCGTATTTTGTACGACAGTTTAAAAGTTAGAATTGAATATTTATATTTGAATTTTGTATCATGTATTTCTTGGCGACCCAGAATAGGTGGGTTGTGTATTGAAACTATTCTGGGGCGTCACATTTTACGTCTTAAATTTTACAAATTTTATCACAACTTAAATTTTATAAATTACATTTATAATTTTTACAATTTTATTTATAATTTTAAATTATATTTATAATTTTATACTGTATTTCTACGGTATTAGTTACTTTTTTTAAAAGGGCTAACAATTATTATATTTATAATTTATTTATTTTTCTTTGGGGGCCGAATCATGAATATGGTGGTACTTGATGTAACGGAACTGTAAATAGCCATTTTTAAAATTAAATCAACCCATATATTTATACGGTCAACTGGTATTAAATATACAAGATACTATCGAATTCTTGGGCGGGTCGGGTATTCCGGCCAATTTTGGTCGAATTCTGAAATTTGGGGCTAAATTGTATTAAATTGACAGTTGATGTAATAAATTATAAGTTCAAATTATTTGGGGACCGAATTATGAATTTGATGATAAATCATATAACAGAAGTGTAATTATCCCTATTAATGCTACCATCCCAAATTTTCTATCATAGTCACTAATTTTCTGCCATGAACTTAAATTGGCTTGAAGAGGCACCTAGTTCACTTTGAAGGTTTATTTGCTGATTATTGTATAGAAGTGTCAACTCTCATATTATTGTCCTGTGGTTATTTAGACTTTTTTTTTGTTGTGAATAACTATTGGTAATATTTAATGATATAATACGGGAATTTGATGAAATTATAAGGTTGACCTGTTATATCAAATTCAATTCTATGTATAAGATATAGCTGGACATATTGTTAGTTTTAATATTATTAAAAATTTAAGATTAAGATTATTATTAACAAAAAAAATATTATAAAAAGTGTGTAATGCGCTGTAGGTAAATTTTGATAGCATTCATAGAAAATTAAGACTTGGGAGAAGATGTAGCATACAAGACTGATAAATTTTGGTTAAAACTTTAAAGTATTCGGGAAAAAAATTGAAGATGACAACCGCTAGAGTGGCTATCGAGCAGGTACAACTCTAAATCCAACTTTACATACTGGGCTGAGTATTTTAGATAAGAAGTTGTCATCTAGGCCTAATACATAGCTTTCGGTATTATTTAGTGCAAGCAGGCCCGTCTTATTTTATTTGAATTATTAAACAACATTTCACAATTTCCTCTTCATCTCTAATGCCAAACAAGGATAATCATATATAGGATAAGGCTCTGGAACGAACCGTTCGTTTACGAACATATGTAGGGTTCAATGTTGAAGATTGTTGATTGGATGAGAATATTTAACACTAATTACGAATATATGATGGTACATAATTGGGTCAATCAACAACATTTAATACTGGATCTTACATATGTTCATAAACGAACTGTTCATTTCAGAGCTTTATCCATAATATATATTCTTAATATTTTATATAGACTATTTGATTATCAGGATAAAGGATAAAACGAGATGAAAAATAAGTGGGGTTGTTATATAATTATACTGCATCTTCAAATTCTTAGGTGTAACAATATTTGATTTGAGGGGCAGTTAAATATTGTACAGCATCACGTGCGTGACGACTTTGGAATAATTTGTACTATGAACCGTACGTGTAGATGTTTCTGCATTGCTTAATATTGTCTTTGTACATATAGAGTAACCATGGGAGTTGGTCATTATATGTGTGCCATAATATCTTCCTTTTCCTAGTTGCTGCCATTTCAAGAAATGGGCATTAATTCTCATGCAATGCCAATTTCGGGTAGATTAAAATCATTTATTTGTTAATATTCTCATGAAAAAAAATGAAAAGTGCAAGTCAATTGAGCAGTTTATTTTATTAATATTTGTTGGGAATTAAGTCGCGGAAAATAAATAATAACACTTAAGAAAGAAAAATAACATAATATTTAACGTGGCTTGATCCTCAATAGCTTAATTCACAAAATCAACTTTAATATATTAATCTTCACAGTATAACTTTTTTTACACTGAATAAAAGCTGAAAACCCTTTATCACACAACAACCCAAGACCCTCTCTCAACTATCAACTCTTTAGGATGTACCTCAAGGTTATGTTCTTTCTTTCTCCAAATACGAGACTCAATTTATAAGGTACCCACAACTCATTTTTCCTAATCTAATTAAGACACTTTTACATAATAAATATATTTACTACAAATATGTTTACTTTCAAAATAATATTCTTATCAAAAATAAGATTTCTTCTCATAATAAGATTTGGGGAGTTACACTCGATGATTTTACATGCATTTTTTGAAGAATATTTTAAATGAATAAGGATGTGGGTCAAACCGTCCTACTTCCCTCATGCCCAACCATGAAAAATTAACCAATCTGTCTTGCCTTAGATGCCTAGACATCTTTTCCTGTTCAAACATTATCTAATTAAAGTAGTTTCATTACATGTTTAGTATATCTTAGTCAATCTACTCTAATATAATACAACTCCATAAAATTGAATATGATTAAATTAAACAGTTATGATGATCACTCCACCAAATTTTGGGAACTCTATTCAACCTATAAATGCCTGCATTTGAAAAAAAGGCCCAATTTTATAAGTTGAAAATCCTAAATATTTCATAGTACAATGTTTTAGCAACCCCCAGTATAATAATTAAATGGTTTTAAATACTGCAATAACCCCTAATTAGAAACAATCAACATGACGAAGGACCTAATATTTTTACACTATTGTCACCAACATACTGATGCGAACCCCATACTGATCATAACGAACAGTTCTACATCAATTGCAATTCCAACTGCAACTTGGTGTGGGTTGATATAGAACTTATACTCTCCCAATATACTCTTTTTATCCATGAATTGTAAAAACTTAGGCCTAACCAAATATGACTTGTTAGCATTAAAAAAATAATATATGGTTTGTTATTATTATGACCCAAAAAAATTAGTTCAGTATTTCTGGCAGTTTGGCCCAAAACAGTCGGTTTGTTTGGTCCATCTTTTCTGATACTAAACTCGTGTGTATATATATATATTCGTTTTCCTTTTGCTAAAAACTCTATGGACTAAAACTATTATTTTCGCCTAGTGACAAAAAATTATATAATAATTTATCGACAAGTTGTTCAAATTTATGAAGATGATGATAGAAATTGTATACTTCAATATGGACAATTATATGAATAATAGGTTACATACATATAAATTTATTGGGAAAATAAATTTAATTTGTTTAGGTATGTGGGCATCCTCTCATATGTAGGGTATTCGGGATTAGTCAGTCAAGAATTGTTCCTCAAACATATCGCCTAAACCGATGCTCACGAGAAGAGAATTATAGTCAATGACAGTATTACAAGTAGAAAAGTTTAAAACAGCAAAGACATTAAATTAATCAAGTAAACAATTACTTTTTTTCTATGAGTTATTGGCATAAATTTAAGCCCAATTATAATTAAAAAACTTTATCGATAGATGATATTAGCATAAATTATAGGACGATCCTACTTATTATATATCTCCTCAAAAAGATTATCACTAATACTGATTCATTTTCCTTTTTGTATTATTAATATTTTTATGCTTTTTTACATCATTAACAATTAACATGACATCATTAACCATGCAAAAATTATTTAATGTTCATCATTAACCGTGCAAAAATCAAATAAAACTCCCTTTTTCTAAATGCACCATAATGAAACACCAATAGATCTTTTTAACCATGCAGAAATTGTTTAACGTTCACATTTGGTTAAATATATAATGGTGTAGTAGCATTTTATATTTTGATCAGTATGAATCTATTAAGTCGAATTCATCTCCAAAAAAATAACTGTTATGATTATTATGCACTGATAAAGTAACGATTTCTCTCTCTCTCTCTCTCTCTCTCTCTCTCTCTCTCTCTCTCTCTCATTTTAATGAGATTGCAATTATATATATATATATATATATATATATATATATATATATATGGGAATTGATCTATAATCAACGTTGTAAAGATAAAATTATTCTTATAACAAATCTCAATTGTCAATTCGCGAATCGAACGATAAAAAATTTACGATTCGCAGTTTAATATGTAAGTGTCCGCAATTTAGTTATGCAGACGGGATAATGATTAAAAATATCTCTCTTTATCCGCATAATTAAAAGGCGGACACTAGGTATGGCTCCCCTTTAAGACGACGACGTCCGCGGTATTTGCATACGCTGAGTCTATTAACCTTCATTAACACGTCCTTATCATTAAATGGTGAAAATTATATTTTTTTAATAGTTGGTGTTTTATCTAATATCTTTTAACTTTAACCTTCCTATTAAATTTTAACTGTTATATTTGAACTATTAATCTTATGGATTATTCTTGAACTCAAATTGATATTCTGGATATCATGTTAACAATTTAGACATTATTAGGCGCTGGACAAATTAAATTACAAATATTTAATGTTAATTATTTATCTTATTATTTCTGTTCATTCTTTATATCATTGTTATAATCACCAGGACTTAAGTTATGATAAAAATTCTCTTTGTTGTGGGTGCAAAGAGTAACTGTTGATTAAATTAATCATGGCTATTAGTATTGCAGTTGATGAAATCTTGATGTTATTTTTTTTAAAATTGGAGAAGATTGTACACATTATCGTCCATCTAACTCTGTTGTAGTTGTTTTTTGAAAATTTATGTTGTCTATCATTTTCTAAATCTCTGATTTTGAATACTGAGGATAACTCCTTTTTTTTTTATCTTAATCATGATATTTTTTAATGGGCTATTTAAACTTATCTTTTTGTTTCATAATTTTTTTAAGAAATAAGAGTGCAATTGGGGCTAACGGAAATAAATGGGAATGGAAAGATGGTCCAAATTAGTAGATGCAGTAATTCTCATCAAGTTGTAAAATAGTGTGATAATAATTATACTAATAACTTAGTGTGTGTTGTAGTAATATACACTACATTATAATAATTATAAATAGAAATATATATATATATATATATATATGTTATTTATATTTTGACGACTCAAATTAGATAATATAAATTCGAATTTAGTGGCGTCACAACAATATACTTATTTTTATGGTAGTGATAATTTAAGGGATGAAACTAGAAAGTGTTGATACTTGATACCAACAAAATATATGTAGTTTGAGAATTCCATTATTGGCGTCAAAAATTATACATTGCGTCTTCTGAAAATAGCACAATTAAAATGTTTATATCCTATTTTTAATGGTATGGTTTTCGCTTGTATTTGTTAGGAAGAATTTATTACATTTATGTTAACTATTTTGCAATTTTAGATTATGTAAAGACTAGCCAATTAACTACGTATAGTAAAATAATTTACAACATTCTTTCAACAAAAACAATCTCATATATTTACAGAAATTATAAATGTTAAAGACAATTTTTTTTCTATATTTATATTTTGATTGTTTAAATGTTTAGTTTGACAATGATTTATTCAATGATAAAATTATGATGATAAATTTAAGAGTATTAATTAATTAATATTATAAGTTAAGAAACAACACTAATTTCATGTCTAATTTGTTAACCCCTGTAAGAAAGGTTAATAGTTAATTACTCTATAGTGTGATAAAAGAGATAGACTTTTAAATAAATAAAATTCCAAACAAAGGTATCTCTAGTTGTAAATAAAAGGGTAAAAAAATAATGCCCTTGGACAATAATTATCCTTAATTTGTCTATGGCATATATAAGCTTGGATCTCAATAATTATGTTTGGTTCCCAATTTTAAAATAAAATAATAAAGCGTGAGTGAACTTGTCGTGTCCCACTACCAATTTAAAATGCTACTATATTCATTGCAACAATTTAAAAGCATTATTTTTGGGTAGGTAATCGAATATTATAATCTTAAAAGATATGTATATTTTAAGAAATTTGTATTATTCTATTCATTTTTCTAAATAAAGCAAGGACCGACAGGTCCCTAACTTAGGCCTTAAAAGTGGGTGATATATATATTTATAAAAATATAACAATACTAATAAATTATTACTATTATTTATAATCCAAAGTGGTATAAAAGTGACTGTATGATATTATACGCTTGTCGCACTTTGTGGACTTTCTCTACTACTTTAACCATTCAATCAATAAATTTCCCAACGATATAATATTCTAAAGTTAAATTTGCATGAACCCAAAAGTTTTGTTTTCAAGCTTTTTTTACTTACTGGATACTTCGTCTAATAATATAAGGAAAAGTTCTTAAGTTTAAATTCAAATCAAATAATTTAGTAGACTTAATTTATCAATAATAATATTGAAGCACACAAGTATATATATGAAAATAAGTGTTTTAGTGGTTCAAGGGAGAACTTGAGTCCAGCAGAAAGTCCGGAGATTTTGAGTCCGACTCCCACTCAAATCACGGACAGTAGACGTAAACCTGTTTCGCAAACATTATTCGGGATATGGAGATTAGTCCGACGCTACTTATCAAAAAAAGAAATGCAAATTTCCACAATTTGAGAAAAAGGAGAAAAAATTATATTTAAAATATTAATTAAAAAATTAAAGACTAACGTCCACATAACTTTGCTTGCCAGACATGTCAACAAGTACATGCATGAGTAGAACTCCGAATACTAAATTCTATAGATTGCTTGCTTCTCTCTCACAATTTTCAAACTACTATAAAGTAATATATATAATTCTAATTAAAGTAATAATATAATTTCAAATATACAAATATATTACCAGACAATATATAATATTTTAAGCTAAAGCTAAAGATAGGGAAAGCTATAGAAAAGTACAATATTCCAAGATGTGCGATTTTTTTAAGAAAGTTCAACATTTTGGATTAAAAAATTTAGCCATTATTATTATATTACTAAATATTGAAGTAAATTAAATAGCTCAATGGGTGGTGATACTGGTGACGGCTGGTTATGTATACACACGGTCAAACCAAAAGCCACGTAGGCAAATATAAAACACGTGGATTGCTTCGGCGTTATCACGATAATGAAGTGACAAAAGCAAAATTAGGGGATCCATTGCGGAGGGCCAACCATTTGATGCGGGTCCCATTTTGCTTATGTGGTCACAACCGTACCTTATGTGAAATTGGTTTTATTGGAGTTTCACTTGAGTTGCGAATTCTTTGTGTCAACCATTTTCCTATGTCTTTTTTTTGTGATTTCCGATAAGAATTCTTAAATTAGATATTAGTGTATTTAAATTTTGTTTATTTATATTTTGATTTTTTATTGGGGTCAAAATATAAATAGAAGAAATTTAAATATACTCATGTCCAATTTTTATGTTCATCTTTTATGTCCACATATACTTTTTGTTTCGATAAAAGTTTCAGACCCGGACTCGGTTATCAAATCAGAAAAAATATTGAATAGATGAGTCATTAATTCAATCAGTGGTTAAACCGTTATTCACCCAGTGATATCATAAATATATAAAAAATATATTAATAGTAATTAATAAAATTAAAAAAAATGAACTAAAACTTAATAAAGTTGAGTTTCAATATTACTTTATTATTTTTAATATTATAAATTTGTTGGAAAAAAAAATCGAGTCATTGGGTCAATAATCGTTTGAACCATCAATCCGATCGATGGGTCAATCGAGTTTTGACCAAAATTATTTTTTTTTTCAAATCAAACTGACAACGATTCCAACTTTTATCGATCGACTTGTCGATCCGATCCAGTTTTTAAAACCATATTTTCAATCATCAACCAAGTTTTTCTAGTTTAAAATTTACCTTGGTGTGGCGAAAAAAAATTACATTCTTTTATATTTATCTTTTTAGAGAGTGATTTTTTTTGTTATTTTTATATTAAATATAAATTTGTTTATTTCATCTTTTTAATAAATGTTAGAAGGATAATATTTAAATTTTATTTTCAATTTAATCAGTCAGACATTTCACTTATTTAGATTTTAAAATTTTCTGTTTTCTTAATTAAAAAAAATTTGAGAAAATATATATAAAAAAATATAAAAATATTTGATCTGATTATGAATGCAAGAAACAAACACGACTCCCTTCTCAACTTTGGAGTAATGTTATAGACATAAAACGGGTGGAAATAAATTTGTGCATAAAATAAATTGGGAGGTACTAGTATTCACTATTAATAAAATATATTAATTAAAAAACATACAATTAGTAGTACTTTTTAAATCATTTAAAACATAATAACTGGATGAATAAAAACTAAAAAAATTAATTATCAATTTTAAATTTAAGAATATCTTAAATTCAATTTAAAACTTAAATAAGAATTATATTTTGAATCTAATAAAGTTTTTATTTTAATGTTTATTTTAAAAATAGAGAAACCAATCGAGTTTTTGATACAATTATTACAACACGGCATAACAACAATACTAAATATTTACTTAGCTGGCCTTATAGTATTACATTAAACTACAAATGTAATTAATAATGTACAAATTTGTACTTATTTAGCCTTATAGTATTATATTAAACTAAAAATAGAGTTATGTAAATAATTATAATTGATAATATTTAATTTTATATAATAGACTAATTTTATAGTTTAATTCAATAATTTGGTGAGTTATATCAGCAAAACAACATTAGTTCAGATAAATCTTAATTTATTACCTATTAATATACGTCACAATAATAAACAAAAAACTTTCACAATACGTATAACTACCACGGCGACTAGTTTATGAGCTTAATGGATTCATAGCTGTCACAATAGCAAAGCCGTGTATTTATTTATCCCTATAAAAATAAGTAGAAGGTGGAGGGCAGCCAATCACAAGATCCAAGGCAAGTTATCTAAGCGAAAAATAATGGAAAAGATAAACACTTCCCACGTGTTCTTATTTTGTGCTGACACGTCATACACTAATTTGACACTTTGATGTGAACTCCATTTCAAAGCGCGTGATTCTAATCGACAAAATCTGAATTCTCTGTCTGGTTATGGTACAGTAGTAGCAGTAGTAGTGAAATTTGACCCGCATGTGGGTATAAATGTGGGACCCATTACACGTCATTAGTCTGCAATAACCAACAATAGGGCCAACGTTGAGATGAAATAATTTCTAGATCGGCAGCGCCAAATTATGGGACCCGCATTTTTCTCGGAAGTTCCGTGACCGTGACTCGAAACTTCACTCTATAGCAGCTGCTCCACCGTCCGATCCTTTCCATCTAAGGGTTCAGAACTGGCTCGCTGGTCCACGCGCACCCATACCTGCTTGCTTGGTTCGGTGCCAGCTAGGAGTGATTTGTTTGTTGGAATCTGGGGTTCATTTAAAACAACTGCAGTGCCATGTCAGATCTATATCCAACGGTGCTTATCGTCCGCTTAGCCACCTGGGTGATTTTGTCCGTCCATTCCACTTAAACCTACCTAAGAGGTGGGGCCATTATATTAATTAAGTGGGAAATTGGTAGTAAGTACTATATCGTATTATTATTACTAACTATTTAAGCACAATTAACAAACGTGAAACCGAAAAATAATGAATTTTGACCGGGTGGGACGATATTTTCTGCGGTCACCTAGATTCCTTGTGATGTCATGTTGCTTTAACCAAGGTCTCGCCCACCGGCTGTAGCCAGTTAACCAGTGCACGACCTTGAAGAGAGAGACTGAATTTCTTTGTTCAATCGGGAAAAGTGTTTCTAGTCATGACCGGTGGGTTTATTATTTACCAACTATTTTATCCCTTTCAAAATTAAAAGTATAATTTAATTTTTTAAAATTAAAAATTAACATATTAAATTTTAAATTAATACGAATTTATTTAATATTTATCGATATAATTATTATAATTGTATAGTTATATAATAAACACTATTTATCGCAAAATTTGATTTATTTTAAATTTTTATAAATTATACTAATTTTAAATTTTAATATATCGTCGTTTGATCTCAATAATCAATTTATATCTCTTATAAAGTATTACTAAGTTCTCGTAATTTTTTTATTTTTGTCCGAGTCTCCTTATGTATTACAAAAAATCAATACATAAAATTAAATATAATTTATAAAAATGGCCTATTATATTACATATATTTTTTTAAAGAATTATTATCTATTACTTATATTTATTTACTTAATTGACAATAAAAAAAGAAATAATTATTTTTACATATATTTTTAATATTTTTACATGATTTCTTCTATTATGAAAGTGGAATCCACTGTTTATGTGATCCAGTGTAATGTGTATGCTCATTCGGAAGAGAATCATATGAAAATATCAAAAATAAATGTGAAAATATTAATTTTTAAAATTAATACATAAAATACAAAGATATATCATTTATTTTTGATTTCATTAATTAGATGGAAGCTTGTTAGGGAAGTTGAAACCGACACGTGTAGGTGATGAAAACTGAGGAGTTAGTGCTGTGTATCGGACGGCTGAGAGACTGCCATGTTGGAAAAGGGTTGATGGTTGCCGTGGGATGTTGTCGTGAAATAAAGGGCTTAGATTGGAGTATGTGTGAAAAGCGATGGATCTGAGCCTTCCACGAGGGTTTGGAGTGGGTTTCGCGGAGAGTGAAATACCGAAAAGATGATGAGATAGAAGGGGGGCAGAAAAAGAGGAGAGAGAACGTAAGGATAGATAGAGAAAGAAAAAAGAGGAGCACAGAAGAAAAAGATAGGGAGAGATCTCGCTCATTAGACTAAGAAATCAAGAACAGATCTTTGTCAAAAAGATCTTTCAGTCTTGGAATTCGCCGGAGACGACTGTAGCTCTTGCCATTTCCGGCGGGTTAGCCGTTGAATTATGCTAATATCAGAACAACCTTGAACTCTGATGAGATATTATCGTCCATATAATCGGATTGTTTTTAATCTGAATATAGATCGAATTAATAGTGATGGACAGAAACAGAGAAGCTAGACGAGCTACAGCTGGTATGGCGGCATCGCCAAATGGATTATCGAGACGGAGACACAGAAGTACTAGTTTAAGAGATTCACCTGGTGCGTTCAGATCTAATTTGATCTTTGAGTTTCTATTTTGGTTATGTTTATATGTTTAGTTTTAACGGTTTTGTGTTATTAATCACAGAGGAAGATGGACAGGTGGAGTTACAAGAACCGGGGAGATTACGAGACCGGGGAATAAAGAAAGATCGAGAACGGGATCGGGACCGGGAGAGGGACCGGGACAGGGAGAGGGAGCGGTCGAGTAGGAGTAGTAAGAGGAGGAGAGGAGAGAGGTTGATGAACGCCGGAGATGATAGCTCGGAGGAGGAGAGTGTGAATGATGAAGAAGATGACGATGAGGATGTTGACGTCGCCGGAGCTTTTAACAGGATGTTGCCGCCGCTGCCTAATCCGGTGGTATCAGCTGCACCTCCACCACCATCGATTTCAACTAATCATAATCAGAGTCACAATCATAATCATAATAATAATCATCATCACCAATATAGAAAGAGCTTTCCTCCGTCGATTGCTGCTAAAGTTTTTAAAGCAGCAACTCCGGCTTGGAAAGCCGCTGATGAAATGATCGGCGTTTCTGTCCCCAGAAAAGCCCGGTCAGGTATAGAAATGACCAAGAGATATGTTTCTGTTAATAGATTTAATAAATTTGATATTTTATTTTACTTTTGGTTTTGGTTTTTTTCAGCATCGACAAAGAGGTCTCACGATTGGGTTTCTGGAGGTGGAGGTGAGCAAATGATGCACCGGCAAGCTTCGACTTCCCCGGTGAGACAGGGGATTGTCTCGTCAACGACATCTCCGGCGGCTGTGAGAGATGCTCCTCTATCACCGCCGTCGTCTTCCAATGCTTCAGTTAGGAAGAAAATTGTCAGTAATGTGTTTCCGTTTCTGGTTATACTCAGATTAATTTGTAATCCATTTTAGTGACACTTGTTTTTTTTTCTTCTTTTTTGTCTTCTCTTTTTGTAGAAGCCTAATGGAGGAGGGACTAAACCTAGACCACCACCAAAGTCATCCACGACTTCGAAATCATCATCATCGAATAATAATCCTGAAGAGCTGGAAATCGAAATAGCGGAGGTGTTGTATGGCCTCATGACTCAGTCTCAAGCTCCTTCTAAGAACGATTCAACATCCAAGCTCGAATTGAACAACAAATCCAGCAGTGATGCAAAATCCAGAGTTTCTTCTCCTGTTTCCAACTCCTATCCATCAGCGGCTATTCTGCCTCAAAACTCTAGCTCGTCAGCAACCCCCTTATCAGCTGTTGGTGAGTTGAGCTTTATAGCTCAATATAACAATTTTCTTTTTTCGTTTCTTTTCTTGGAAATTGAGTGATCTGAATGTGTTTGACTTTGAATCCTTAGCGCCAAAGAGGAAGAGGCCGCGACAAGTGCCCGAGAATAATCTCGGCAGTTTTAGTGCTCGGAGCAGTCCCATGATGAAGGTAGAGGTTGATCAGCCACCCAAGACCGAAACTACTTCTCCCAATTTGGAAAGGAATTCAGGATCTGCAGCTGAAAATGGGGATTTGGCAAATTTGGCCAATTCTCTGGCTGAAGCTAATAACCAGCCTCAGCAGCAGCCTCCAGACTCCATGAAGTTGGAAGCCAGCGTGTTGTCAGAATCGAAGGGGGCTTTTTTGACCGAAGAAGCTGGGGAAAGCCGAGATGTAGTGTTACCAACAAAGGAAGAGGTTAACTTTCTGAAGAAGGAAAATACTGCAGTTAGATTAGAAGATAATCAAGAGGATATGACAGTGACGTCGACAGTGACAGCAACCAAAGTGTAAGTACTTGGAAAGAATTTTCCCCCTAGTGATATTTGCATTTATTTGGGGACTTAGAATTGGATCTATTGAATTTACCAGGAATACAGCAGTTTCGGAGATGGAAAGTAAAACGGAAGAAAAGTTCCAGATAGATCTGATGGTGAGTATTGGGGAAAAGATCAAGATTGGGCCTTGGTTATTATTTTGATAAATTGTTTATAATGTTATCATCTTTTTCAGGCTCCTCCTCCTCAATTGAGAGCCTGGCCAGAAAGGGAAGGCGAAATCAATTTTGTGGGTGATAAAAAGAGGATGGTGTTTGATATGGTAGTAAACAAAAATGAGCAGCCTTTCTTTTTCTGATTTCTTTGTGTTATGTGTAATTAGCCAGTTAAATTGGTTCATAATTTTCTCAGGAAAAGAGGGGGGAGATGATGAAGGATAAGGAAGCTGACAAGGAAGAAACAGTGGTACAATCTGATGATAAAAGGGCAAAACCTATAATTGATGAAGCTGAATTGCAGAAACCACATATAAGCAAGGAGAGGAATATTGATCTCCAGTTTGATTTGGAAAAGCCTGATAGAGATAGTATCCACAAATCACAACATCATCATATTCCGAAATCACAATCACAGTCCTTCAAGGTTACTATAAGTGAAGAGCCAACACACACAGATAAAACTGGTAACTTCTCCTTAAATTTAATTTATTTAGTGAAAAAGCTTTTTGTTCTCTTGAAGCTAGGCAAGGACATTTTGCGTTTTTTTGCTTATGAGGGTGATGTTTTTCCTTTCCAGCTCAACCTAGCTCTTTGCCATTGCCAATGTCTGTTGCTAGCTGGCCTGGAGGGCTTCCTCCCTCTATGGGGTATGGTAGAATGATATATTGTCTAAAATCCCATTTTCACTATAATGCCAGTGTTGCATCATTAATTTTTCCCCCCCTTCTGGAACACTGTTCTGATGAGCAGATACATGGCACCATTACAAGGAGTTGTATCTGTGGACCCGAGTGCAATGTCTTCGTCACCAATACAGGTATTAGATTGTGAACATCATTTTTTTAAAACTATTTATTTGCTTTTGTTGGATGGCTGGTGTTTCATTTTCTTCATCTTCCCTTCTAATTGTGGAAATTTGAACATGTACAGCCGCTATTCTCTCAACCACGGCCTAAAAGGTGTGCAACACATTGCCATATTGCTAGGAATATTCACTATTACCAGCAACTCATGAAGATGAATCCTTTCTGGCCAACCGCTGCTGGTGGTTCTGCACCTATGTTTGGGACCAAGCCCTGCAATCTCAATGTTGTGCCCTCTGTGGAACTGCATGGTAACGTTGCAGGAAGTAGTGTAAATTCTGCGCAGGACAAAGGGCAAGGTATTGCTATATTCCCAAGTCATGCTGGAAAAGATAAAGTTCCCCAAGCTGCAAACATCCCAGACCCTGCACATAGAAAGCAGCAGATTTTACTTCAGCAAGCTTTGCCCCCAGTAGCACCCAATAATATTCTGGTAAATCACTATTAATCTCATTATGCATCTCCTTCACTTCTGTTTAAATTTATCTGTATGATTCGACTTTGTGGAAGGTAGTCTCAACTTTGTACCTTTGGTTTTCAGCATGGACCTGCTTTCATATTCCCTTTTAATCAGCAACAGGCAGCTGTGGCAGCTGCTACCTCTAGGCCTGGCTCCTTAAAATCTCCAAGCACCACATCCAGTTTAGCTTCTACCAGTGCATCCAGTTCTTCCACTATGAGTGCCTCAGCAACGACACCTGCAGCTGCCACTGCACTGAGCTTCAACTACCCAAATATGTCTGCCAATGAAACCCAATACCTTGTCTTACAGAACAACCCATATCCATTCCCAATTCCAGCTGTGGGAGCACCACCAAATTTCAGAGGAACCCATGCTCAAGCGATGACGATGTTCAATGGGTCTTACTATTCTTCTCAGATGATCCATCCATCGCATCTCCAACAACAGCAGCCACCCCCCTCTCAGCCACAGCAAATCCAACAATCTCACCAGAACACAAGCAGTGGTTCCTCATCATCCCAGAAGCATTTACAGAACCAGCAGCAGAGGCCACAAGGCAGTGCCATCAATGGTGGAAATGGAAATGGAAACTTGCACAACTTTCCTGCCCCAAAAATTCGATCATCCCAGCAACTGCCACATCATCCTAACCAGCATATAACCCCACCACAGGCACACCAGCTTGAAAGTGAGGTGGGTGGTGAAGATAGCCCATCAACTGCTGATAGTCGAGTATCTAGAGCCACAATGAATATATATGGTCAGAATTTTGCCATGCCCATTCATCCGCAGAATTTTGCTTTGATGACCTCCCCTGCTGCTATGACTGGTGCTACTGCTGCCAGTGGTAACGGCTTTCAGAAAGACAAGAAGCAGCAGCACCAGTACCAAAAACAGCAGGGGTTCAAAGGTGGAGTTGATATTATGCCACCTCAAACTTTTGCCATGTCATTTGGTCCGATCAATGGATCTGCTACTGCTTCTGGTATTGACATTTCATCCATGGCACAAAACCATGCAATTCTTCAGAGCCTCCCAGAGGTTACCGGGCAAAACTGTTATCAGATTATGCAGCAGGCAGCAGCAGCCTCCCAAGTTGCTCAGCAGAAGAAAGATTCCAGAATGACAGAAGATGGTAAAAGTGGAGTTGGTGATTTATCTAATGCAGATGATGAAAGTAAGGTCTTAGTGGGGAAAGCACAAAACACTGGTGGAGGACAGTCCATTGCTTTTTCTAGACCAGACTTTACAGATGCATCTGGATCTACTCTTTCTAGAAACAGTGTTGTTGATAGTTCAGCTCGAACTCAAAACCTTTCATCTGGTCCCACTCGACCATCCCATTCTCCCATGCCTAATGTTATGGGGACTACTGGCGCTCCCAGTAACGAACCTTCAATACGAGAACAGTTTCTGTGGATTGCGCATAAACAGGAGATTAAGATGCAGGAGCTGAATGAGCAGCGTCGACAGAGAAATTTTCCCATGCCTAATGTGGGGACTACCGGCGCTCCCAGTAAGGAACCTTCAATACGAGAACAGATTCTGTGGCATGCGCATAAACAGGAGATTGAGATGCAGGAGCTGAATGAGCAGCGTCGACAGAAAAATACATACGCAGCTATTGCGACATCTCGGAGTTGTTTACCCGCGACAAGCAATGGGAGTGCATACTCTGAACACTTAACTTCATCATCTTCCATAGCAGCTAAGTTTCCGAAAGCGCCATCATCTGGCTTTCCACAAAACTTTGTCCAAAACAGTAATACCAGTAATAACCAGGCACAGTCTCCGCAGTGGAAAAATTCCACTAGAACTCCTACCTCCCAAGTTCAATCACCGTTGGCCTCGTCAACATCATCTCTCAAAAACCATCCCCAGCAGCAGACTAGAACTCAACAAAGCCACACTCAAATATCCTTTGGGGCAAATCAGAAACCATCAGCATCACAAGGACAGCAGCCTCCGAATAGCAGCCAGTCCCCTTCTCCACCATTGGTGGTTGGCTCCCCGACTCATTCTTCCATCTCTAAAGGTGCCAGTGGTAGCCCTAGGACAACTACTGCATCCACAAACAACAAGAATTCCCAAGCTTCTACGTTGTCCTCGCAGCAGGCTAAGAACTCACCATCAATTTCGAGCAATAAGTCATCTCCGGCTGGTGGAAGAAATGTTCCATCAATTCTTGGGAACCCTCATATTGCCTCATCCTCAAATGCTGGAATTAAAACCCAACAGCAGCAGCAGCAGCAGCAGCTTCAACAGCAGTTCTCGAAGCAGACATTTCAGCAAGCACAAGCTGCGCAGCTATTCTTTAATCCTTATCTTCAACCTCCTCATTCTACAAGTTTGAATGCTTCAGCGGCAAGTGGCGGGTATTATCCTCAAAGAAGGTGTTCTGAACAACTGCAGCAGCAGTCCCAACAGCCACAAGGCTCCTCAGTGAGCTCTTCTACTGGGATGTTGTCAGCATCTAATACCAATACTACAGATCCAGCGAAAGCCGTTGCCGCAGCAGCGGCTGCAGCTGCTAGTAATATGAAAGGAGGTGGTTTATCTACACAGAGCATACTCCATGCAGCCCAGTTTGCTGCACAGTCGTCAGGTAATCCACATCAGCTTCTGCCTGCCGGTTTTTCATATGTTCACGGCGTCCCTGCTGCAGTCCAGGTGAAACCAGCGGAGCAGAAACAACCAGCTGGTGAGTAGTTGGGCTTTAGATGTTTGATTATAATCCCCCATTTTCAGAGAAAAAAAATGTAGTTTACAAATAATATTTAGAATAATAAACGGGGATGGTAAATTTATGAAGTGAAGCACAATTTGTTGACCAGGAAATGACAATTTGCATGCGTGCTGGCAGCAGCCTGAGAAGAAATGAAAGAAGATGATCCCCTCATCATCGTTGGAGGCTCCACTGCACAGATTGTAGCGTAGCGGGTAAACAAACAACCCACAATTTTGGGAGAATATATAAGTTGAATTGGGGGGCAATGATTGTTGTTGTCATTCAGATTCTGCCTCGGGATGAGGCAACGAGTATGAATGTGTATCTTTGGTCCATCCAAAATCTAGTTGATGATCCAACGAGTATGGAGGAAGGGAATGTCTTGAATTGCATTGCATTGCCAGCAGAATAACATAACATGGTTGATGATAAATTTTGTTTTTGTTATCTTGAAAAGAGAAGGTCAGAAGCAGCAGCAGCTTAAAAGGGTAGCTTTTAGACATATATATATATATATATATATATATATGTATGTATGTATGTAATGGAGGGTGTATATGTATATGTATGGCACATAGTAAGAGTTGGTTCCCCTCTCAATTTTTTAATTTAATCCCTCATCTTCTGGTTGTTGGATGTTTGTGATGATGATAAAAATGCCGTTTCATTGAATTTACAACTTGTATCACAAGGAAAGGAAAGAGAGCGAGAGAGAGATAGATGAGTGCATATTTTATTGGTACGCATTAATAATAAATACATCATGGAGGTGTGGTTATGATGATGATGAAATTAGGATGTTTTGGGACAAACCTAGAATCGACTGCTTGTGAAAATGTGAGGCTCCTCATAAACTTCTTCTTCCTTTAGTATTTATTTTTATACTGGCACTGGCAGTGTGGTACGTACCAAGGAAAGAGAAGTTGAGGCGTGTCTTTTAGTTTTGAGGCTGAGGTCTGCTTCTTGTAATGATTGATTAAAATAATCAATACCTCTATCTTCTCTCATTATAGAGCAGATTGTGAAGGAACTTTCAGGATCCCGTTACTATGAAGTTTATTTTTTGGTAAGTTGGTTAATTGGCCAATAAAGTGCTGACACGCAGTTAGAGAGAACATATCTCCGCTTGCGTGTCAACACTCTATTGACCAATTGATCAACTTACCAAAAAAATAAATTTTATACTACACACTCCCGAGCTTTCATATGCAGCACAGCTGCCGGGGACTCTTTTGTTTTGCACTAGAGGGAAGTTGGCCATTCCTCTATGGAATTTCTTAACATGTGCTCTAAGCACACAGTTTAAGAGAATATTCTCTTGAATTGTGTGCATATTCTCTTGAATTTGGTGCAAGTAAAAAAATTAAGAGAATATGCACATAGTTAAAGAAAATATTCTCTTTAACTGTGCGCTTAGCATGTGCCCTAAGGGAACATGTTAAGAGGACGCATTTGAATAATAGGAAAGTGGTAGCATGCATCGTTTAGCTGACCTGACCATAGCAATAGGGCTGATTAGCACTTCTGTTCCTCCAAGTTACCACCCACTTTCAAAGTCGTTCCTAAAGTATCATTTTCGTCAGTTAGGTTCTTAAAGTGGCATTTTATTGACGTTTCTGTTCCTTCAACTCATTTTAACCTAAATCCGACCTATTTTGACAAAGTTTAACCAAACCTAACTCAGTTTGACCCAACCTAAATTTTTAATATTTTAAAATATAATAATATTTTTAAAATAAGTTTAAAATAATAATTATATTTAACATTTTTAAAAATAATATTTAATTATTTAAAATAAATTATTATTATTATTAAAATAATAATTATTTTAATATTTTCAAATAAAATAATTATTTTAAAAATAGTTATTTTTAATATTTTAAAATAAAAAATTAGTTTTTTTAAAAAATATAAATAAAAATTATATTTAATATTCTAAAATAAATATTTTTTAAATAATTATTATTTGTAATATTTTAAAAGTAAAAAATAATTTTGTAAATATTATTTTTAAAAATAATATTTACTTTTAAAATATTAAAAATAATATTTATTTTAGAATATTAAAAATAATAATTATTTTAGAATATTAAATATAATATTTATTTTAGAATATTAAAAATAATATTTATTTTAGAATATTAAAAATAATAATTATTTAAAAAAAATTTAAATTTTTTGAATAATTATTATATTTATATTTATTTTAATTTTTTAATATTTATTTTAATATTATAAAATAATTATTATTTTTAATATTCTAAAATAAATATTTTTTTAAAGGAAAAATAATATTTAATATTCTGAAATACTTATTAAAAAAAATTAAAATAATTATTATTTAATAATAATTATTATTAAGATTATTTTAATTTTTAAAATAATAATTATTAAGCTTATTTTAGTTTTTAAAATAATAATTATTAAGATTATTTTAAATTTTTTTAATAATTATTAAATAATAAATTTTTTAATAATTATTTCAAAATATTAAATATTATTTTTCCATAAAAAACAATAATTATTAAAAATATTTATTTTAGAAGATTAAAAATAATAATTATTTTAGAATATTAAAAGTAAATATTAAAAAAACAAAATAAATATAAATATAAATATAATAACTATTCAAAAAAATTTTATAAAAAAACTAAAATAATTATTTTTTTAATATTCTAAATTAAATATTATTTTTAATATTCTAAAATAAATATTTTATTTAATATTCTAAAATAATTATTATTTTTAATATTATAAAATAAATATTATTTTTAATATTTTAAAAGTAACTAATAATATTAACAAAAATATTTTTTACTGTTAAAATATTAAAAATAAAAAATATTTATTTTAGAATATCAAATATAATTATTAATTTTTTTTTATAAAAAAACTAATATTTTATTTTTAAATATTAAAAATAACTATTTTTAAAATAATTATTTTATTTTAAAATATTAAAATAATTATTATTTTAAACTTATTTTAAAAATACTATTATATTTTAAAATATTAAAAATTTGGGATGGGTCAAACTGGATCGGGTTGGGTTAAACTTGGTCAAAATAGATCGGGTATAGGTTAAAATGGATTGAAGGAACAGAAACGCCAATAAAATACCACTTTAAAGACCTAACTGATGAAAATAATATTTTAAAAACAATTTTAAAAATGAATGACAACTTGAACGGACAGAAGTCCCAATCAGCCATAGCAATAGCAAGGTTGTTGAAAAGGCCTTGGAGGTCTATTATTTGTCAGTATATGACACGTGGCCTATGTCTATTTCACTGATTACGGATCACTTTTATTCATTACTTAGATGGGTCCTTTATATACTCTACTATTAAAGCATTTTATTTTTATAAAATTTATGCTAAGATACCTAATATGCCCTCATATGGGTCCCTAGTATCTTTATAGCTCAATGTGTTAGTGGGTGGGGAGCTTTTATTTACAAATTTTCAGTCCATTTCCGTATGAGAGAATTGGTGGGAACTCACATGTGTCCCATCCATCCATCCATCTCTCTCTCCCTCTCTCTCTCTACAAATATATATATCATGGACTCCCTACATTTAATTTTGCTTGTTCTAATTAAAAATATACGTTTATTTAAAAAAAATTGATTTCTAAATTATCTATCTTAATTATTTTATTATCAACTTTTTTATTTTATTTAATCTCTCAACTCTTTCTTAGAATAATAAAATAAAGGATAGAGAAAAAAGAGTGAGGTTATTATTCTAATGTCAAAATTAATAGTCACTTTTTTTTTAATATATGTCATGTTATTTTTAATTAATTTTTTAAAAATTAAATGAAAATAATATTAGAAAAATAATTTCAAAAATAGGATTAACAAAAAAGAGAACAAATAAATTTAAACGGATAGAGTATTAAACATTTCTCCTTTTACAACTAGTCTCCGCTACACGTGTAACTATTCATATTTCTGTTTTTTTAAGTGAGTGTTTAATTAATTGTCAAAATATATTCCTTTTTACGTTTTTTTTCCTTTTCATATTTATTAAGGTCCAAACAGTAATTAAGTTAAATTTCACTTTAGAGATAAAGAGGAGCCCACAAGAGGCAGAGGGAGGGAAAGGAGGGGAACCCCACACACGAGAGCAGATCCTCTGTTCTTAAATTTTCTATTCTCTTGTATTTCACTACTTAAATGTAGATATTTGTCTTTTTTTTTTAATTTTAGAGTTAATTAATGTTAAATAAAAAAAATATGTATCAACATTTAAGTGATGAGACACAAAAAAATAAAAAATTTAAAGAAAGAAGATCTGCACTCCCCCCACACGCACCACATAGGCTAGCGCATTAGCTTTCATATTAGTGTAGTAGTAGTTAGTACCCACACCTTTGAAAGTAGAAAAAAGATTTTTAGTTTTTTTCTTTTCGGCGGATTAATTTAATATTCATTACCAAATTAGTTTGTGTTTGTAATAATATAGAACGTTGAAAAAAATAATTCACTCATACATGGGCATATATGGACTATTTTTTATTCAAAGGTCAACTTGCAACCCCCGTTTATGTTAACACTACATAATCTATCAATTATTCAAATCTACTATAAATACCATATTCTTATTTTATTTCAAATTACTACTAGTAGTAGTAGTATGTTTTTTTTATATATAATGTGGGAGTATTTTGATCGCAGTCGAACTAATTTGTTACTTCGGACTAAACTTTTCATGACACTTGTAACGGGTGAAATTTGATCACAAGACGTCCGAGTTTACAGTTCAACCCGATATCGTATTTAAATTACTGCGACAAATGCCGAGGTTAGTAGTAATATGTTTTGATGATATATATGTCGATAAAACTTATAATAATTAAATTTAATTGTGATTAACGTATAATTATAAGTAATGAGAAAAAATAATAATAATAATATATAAATTCCTTTTATTTAAAAGAAACATTTAAAAGACGCGTGGGGATGGGACGGAAGTAAGTACGACAGTAAGTTAAGCAGCTCAGCTCTGTGACATAGTGACATCCAAATAGAGCAATGTTATTATCATATAAAAACTATCACATAATTCTCACATACACACATACATACTGTGGGTCTCCACTTTGATATGCGAGACCTGTAATATGTATGTGTATGTATGTGAGAGTTATGTGATAAAATTTGTGTGATAGTAGCATTATTTATCGAAATATAGTTCACCAGCAGGTGAGTTACAGTTGTTCAGCACATTAGTAGGACCCACCAGATATTAACGGTTCTTGGTGTAGGACCCAGGGATGTTTAGCCAGGCCAGACAGCAATGAAACAAATAAGATGAGGAAGGGGGGGCAAAAAATGAAATGATGGAAAGATGGGGTGGTCCCATGGAGGAGTACACACAGACTGTTGGAAATATTCTTGTTGGAATGGCCGGTTTGTGTGTGTCCCCAAATTTTACATTTTCAAAGACGCAGCAGAAAGAATCAAAGATTGCAAGTGTTTGGGTTTCACACACACTGTCCAAAATACTCCATATCAAAACAGATAGTATATAATAACTACACTACATACAATATACAGTGGCCAAGCCACATATATGAATGTGGAGTCAATCAACTCCACTGAAAAAAAAGAACAAGTTTTATAATGTAAGGTAATTTTAAAAATTTGAAGTATTATATATAAATTTTTCCCACTAAAATTTTATAAATTTTCTATTATACGGGGTTAATTTAAAAATTTATAACCTTGTCAATCTAATTTTAACCACATATGACTCATATCTTCTCAATATATGTATATCTCTCTATAATATTTTAAACTAAATAATAATTTAATTTATAATAAATAATGGATTACTTACTTATGAACAGTTGTGATTAAAAAAATTTATTATGAGTCAATATAGTGTATATATATCATATATGATTACTTATTATATTTTTATTATAATATATATATATATATATATATATATATATATATAAACAAATTGGTTCAGGGGCGCTGTCCCTGAACCCCCACCAAATTATTTATAGCTTAGTAATAATTTTGAACACACTGAAAACATTTTCTAGTTTCGCCACTGACAAAATATATATATATGAATTGAAAGCTTGTCGAACCCACCTGAGAGTGGGGGACAAAATAATTATTGTGATTGCTTATAACTATTATGTAAGACCCCAACTTTTATGAATAAAGATTTAATTTTTTATATATATTATTTCGAAACAGTAAGGTGTTGTTTTGATAAATGTGAAAAGTTCTGGGTAAAATATGCAAATATTTTAAAATGAGCAAGTGGTTATAAAATATTCTGGTTGTCGGAGAATATTCGTTTGGTCGTGGAATATTCTTGTTGTCGGAGAATATTCGTACGACAGCGCAGCTATTTGTGGGCCCACAACGGAATAACTGTCGGATATAGAAAGCGACAGAAATAACCCTTTTATAAAATAACGGCGTAGTTGTTACCGTTAGTACTGTTGAAATATCCGGTGGTTAAAATACAGTAATACGCTGTGTTGCACAGTAGCACACGGTATTGCACAGTATTTCGAATGATTGACTCTTACGTGAGAAGACACTTACTCAATTATTGTTACAGTAATTATTGTTCAATATTTTATATTATTGATTCAATAATTGCATAATATTTTATTGATTCAATAATTGCTACGTTGATATTTTATATCAATAATTACTACGTTGCTGTGATTAATTCAATAATTGCTACAGTTGATAGTATTATTGATTCAATAATTGTCATTGCACAGTATTTTATATTATCAACTTAATAATTCATATTATTTGAATAATATTATTAGATAGCATTATTGACAATATCTAAGGAAGTTCTGTCTAGGAGGGGATATTTAATTGCGCGCCAGTAAGGAGAAGTCCTTATCGGAAGGCCTCTTCTTTCCTAGGAACGACCTGGTTGTCAATATTGTAGTTCTGTAATATTATTTGTGAATAATTAATTATTGATTTATATGATAAGAAAATATTTATTTTGTGGATATAAAAGAAGGAATTAGTGTTGATGTGTTTTTATCAGTATTTTGGTGTGAAAAATTATCCGTTTATGGATTTCGGATAATTTATATTTGGAATTTGGAAAAATATCCTTCTACAAAGTTGTAGAGAATTAAATTTCCTATAGAAGGACATACAATTTGTATTTTTCTGACAAAAGGGATATTTATTATGAATTATTGAAGTTTCCAAATATAAATATTTTTAAATAAAATAGTGGGCCCCACTTTTGTCATTGCTTGAAAAATGCTGAAATTTCTTAGCAGCCAGGCAGCGAAATTTTATAAAAAAAAATATTATTTTATTCAAAAGTCTACTTTGGCATCCTAAGCTTTTCCTATAAATAGGGTGCTTAGGTTAGAATTAAAAATCACACCAGAATTAGAAGTTTTCTCTCTCTATAATATCGAGCGTATTTTTGTGAGTATTTAGATACTTTGAGTATTATTATTCAGTGCAAGTTTCCTTCGGTATTATATCCGATATTCCAGCCAGAAGTACTATTCTTTTGAGGTAAGGGATGTTATTTTCTTTCGTAAATGATGTTATTCTTTTCAATATTTATACCGAAATATTATTATGGATTTTATTATGAAATTCTTACTTTTTTCGTCGGAGTTACTATTCACGTATACGGCAATATTCACGTATACGGCACGTGTGACGCCCTTAGAATAGATGCAGTCAACCCAACCCATTCTGAGTCGTCAAATACATGGTACAGAATTCAAATACAAACTTGTATATCATACGGTCGTGCAAAATACGACCACACAACTGTGAGTGTCAATACAAAAATGTAGAAAATATTAATATTCAAACTAAGTCCTCATTACAATTATTATCACACTATTTATCAGAAATAGTGAGGACTACTACTGCTATAACTCGGACCATCACTCTGTCCCCCGACTAGTTCCCGCAACATTCTCATTTCTTGAAGAGGACAACAGATAAAAAGGGTGAGCTCAACTAGCTCAGTAAAGAATATTATAACTAAGATAATGAAAAATAAATTATCGTTAGTCTTCAACAAATCAGATAAAATATAATGGACAACCAACTTTAGATCAATATTCGCAGCGAAAATAACAATTCATTAGAAGAGTTAAGTAGAGAATGAAGTCTACTATCTTCTATGATTTAAAAGTCCATCATCAATATTTTATTCCTGTAACATCAATCAATATATATCTCAAATCAAATATTCATCTTCGCACTACGGCCAAAGATATTCATTTGTATCATCAGTGATCATGTTCATCTCAACACCTGTCATCTTTGCACTACAGGCCAAAGATATTCATCAGATAATCATTCATCTTTGCTCTACAGGCCAAAGATATTCAGTTACATTACCTTTTAGGACTGAGGATGATGAAAAACATTTCAAAGAACTAATCCAATGAGATAAAAGAAGAGAATTAAGGATTCGCATTTTAGTTTATCCAAATTTAAAAATACTTCATAATAATACTTTGTGGACTAAAATTCAAGAATAGAGCTCAAAACTTGGATACAATCAAAGATAGTAACTATAACAGACCATTTGGACAAACAGAAGAAATTTTAATTTTTCCGTGAATAGTGCCGTATACGTGAATAGTAACCCCGACGAAAAAAATAAGAATTTCATAATAAAATCCATGCCAATATTTTGGTATAATGATATTAAAAAGAATAACATCATTTATGAAAGAAAATAACATCCCTTACCTCAAAAGAATAGTACCTCTGACTGAAATATCAGATATAATATCGAAGGAAACTTGCACTGAATACTAATACCCAAAGTATTAAAATACTCACAAAAATACGCTCGATATTATAAAGAGAGAAAACTTCTGATTCTGGTGTGATTTTCAATTCTAACCTAAGCACCCTATCTATAGGAAAAACTTAAGATGCCAAAGGAGACTAAATAATAATAAAAAAATTTCCTTCCGCCGCCGGCTGCTTCTCCCAAAAGCCATCAGCATTTTTTTCAACCAAAAGTGGGGCCCATCTATTAAAAAAATATTTATTTTCTGAAACTTCAATAATTCATAATAGATAACCCCTTTGTCAGAAAAATACAAATTCTATGTCCTTCCATAAGAAATTTAATTCTCTACAACTTTGTAGAAGGAAGTTTTTCCAAATTCCAAACATAAATTATCCGAAATTCATAAACAGATGATTATCCACACCCAAAATATTGATAAAAATTCATCAGCGCTAATTCCTTCTTTTATATCCACAAAATAAATATTTCCTTATCATATAAATCAATAATTAATTATTCACAAATAATATTACAGAACTACAATATTTTGTGAATAATGCTGTAAGTTGGGGAACGACCTGGTTGTCAATATTGCAGTTCTGTAATATTATTTGTGAATAATTAATTATTGATTTATATGATAAGAAAATATTTCGTGAATAGTTGGGGAACGGCCTGGTTGTCAATATTGTAGTTCTGTAATATTATTTGTGAATAATTAATTATTGATTTATATGATAAGGAAATATTTATTTTGTGGATATAAAAGAAGGAATTAGCGCTGATGAGTTTTTATCAATATTTTGGGTGTGGATAATCATCTGTTTATGAATTTCGGATAATTTATGTTTGAAATTTGAAAAAACTTCCTTCTACTAAGTTGTAGAGAATTAAATTTCCTATGGAAGGACATAGAATTTGTATTTTTCTGACAAAGGGGTTATCTATTATGAATTATTGAAGTTTCAGAAAATAAATATTTTTTAATAAAAAAGTGGGCCCCACTTTTGTTGAAAATTCTAATTTTGGGCAGCAGCCGGCGGCGGAGGAAATTTTAAAAAAAAATAATATTTTATTATTTTAGTCTCCTTTGGCATCCTAAACTTTTCCTATAAATAGGGTGCTTAGGTTAGAATTAAAAATCACACCAGAATCAGAAGTTTTCTCTCTCTATGATATCGAGCGTATTTTTGTGAGTATTTTAATACTTTGAGTATTAGTATTCAGTGCAAGTTTTCTTCGGTATTATATCCGATATTCCAGCCAGAAGTACTGTTATTTTGAGGTAAGGGATGTTATTTTCTTTCATAAATAATGTTATTCTTTTCAATATCATTATACCAAAATATTGGCATGGATTTTATTATGAAATTCTTACTTTTTCCGTCGGGGTTACTATTCACGTATACAGCACTATTCACGAAAAAATAAAATTTTCTTCTGTTTGTCCAAATTGCTTGTTAAAGTTCTTATCTTTGAATGGATCTAAGTTTTGAGCTTGATTCTTGAATTTTGCTCCACAAAATATTTTTATGAAATATTCTTGAACTTTGATAAACTAAAATACGAATCCTTAATATTCATTTATTTAACTGGATTCGTTATTTATATAATTTTTCATCATCCTCAGTTCTAAGTGTTGATATAACTGAATATTTTTGGCCTGTAGAGCAAAGATGAATGATTACCTGATGAATATATTTGGCCGTAGTGCAAAGATGGCAGGTGTTGAGATGAACATGACCACTGATGATACAAATGAATATCTTTGGCCTGTAGTCCAAAGATGTATATTAATTGATGTTACAGGGATAAACTATTGATGATGAACTTTTAAATAATAAAAGATAGTAGACTTCATTCTCTACTTAACTCTTCTAATGAATTATTATTTTCGCTGCGAATATTGATCTAAGATTGGTTGTCCATTATATTTTATCTGATTTATTGAAGGTTAACGATAATTTATTTTTCATTATCTTAGTCATAATATTCTTTACTGAGCTAGTTGAGCTCACCCTTTTCATCTGTTGTCCTCTTCAGAAAATGAGAATGTCGCGAGAACTAGTCGGGGGACAGAGTGATGGTCCGAGTTAGAGCAGTAGTAGTCCTCACTATTTCTGATAAATAGTGTGATAATAATTGTAATGAGGACTTAGTTTGAATCTTAATATTTTCTACATATTTGTATTGACACTCACAGTTGTGTGGTCGTATTTTACACGACCGTATGATATAAAGTTTGTATTTGAATTCTGTACCATGTATTTGGCGACTCAGAATGGGTTGGATTGACTGGACCTATTCTGGGGGCGTCACAGTCTTCCTAAGGTTTCTCAAGGCATAGATGCGATTTGGGTTATTGTTGATAGATTAACCAAGTCTGCTCATTTCTTGCCGATACGAGAGACTTATTCCCTTGAACGTCTTGCTCATATGTACGTGAATGAGATTGTGAGATTGTATGGCATGCCAGTATCCATAATTTCGGATCGTGATCCAAGATTCACTTCACAATTTTGGATCAGTTTGCAGAAAGCTATGAGCACGGATTTACGATTCAGTTCGGCATATCATCCTCAAACAGACGGACAATCGGAAAGGACTATCCAAACTCTTGAAGATCTATTGAGACTCTGTGTTCTAGACTTCAAAGGGAGTTGGGATAAGTACTTACCATTGGTGGAATTCTCCTACAACAACAGTTATCAGTCAAGTATAGGCGTAGCTCCATTCGAAGCATTGTATGGGAGAAAGTGTCGCTCTCCAATATGTTGGAATGAGGTGGGTGAAGCAATATTATTGGGACCGGAGTTGGTACATATGACTACAGAAAAGATCCAACTGATTCGACAACGTATACAAACAGCACAAGATCGACAAAAGAGTTATGCGGATCTTCATCGAAAGGACGTGAAATTTAATGTTGGAGATCATGTATTGTTACGTATTGCTCCGTGAAAAGGAGTTACGAGGTTTGGCAAGAGAGGAAAGCTCAACCCACGATTCATTGGTCCATTTGAGATTCTTGACCGAATAAAAAATATGACCTATAGACTCGCTTTACCTCCAAGCATGTCTCGTGTTCATAACGTGTTTCACATATCCGTGTTACGTAAATATGTGAAGGATCCAAACCGCATTATTTAGTTAGAACCAGACGAGATAGCTGAAGATTTAACGTACAAGGAGGTACCTGTCAAGATCTTGGATAGAAGGAGCATGTCCTACGCTCGAAAATTATACCTCAAGTTAAAATTTTGTGGAGATAACCATGCAATTGAGAAAATGACGTGGGAGTTGGAATCGAAAATGAAAGCGAGGTATCCTCACCTTTTCGACATACCAGGTACGTACGTCAATTTCGAAGACGAAATTTCATAAGGAGGGAAGGTTGTAAGACCCCAATTTTTATGAATAAAGATTTAATTTTTTATATATATTATTTCGAAATAGTTAGGTGTTGATTTGATAAATGTGAAGTTAAGGGTAAAATGTGCAAATATTTTAAAATGAGCAAGTGGTTATAAAATATTCTGGTTGTCGGGAAATATTCGTTTGGTCGTGGAATATTCTTGTTGTCGGGAAATATTCGTACGACGGCGCAGCTATTTGTGGGCCCCACAACGGAATAACTGTCGGATATATAAAGCGACAGAAATAACCTTTTTATAAATAACGGCGTAGTTGTTACCGTTAGTATTGTTGAAATACCCGGTGGTTAAAATACAGTGATACGCGGTGTTGCACAGTAGCACACGGTATCGCACAGTATTTTGAATTATTGAGTTTTACGTGAGAAGGCACTTACTCAATTATTGTTACAATAATTACTGTTTAATATTTTATATTATTGACTCAATAATTGCTACATTGATATTTTATATTATTGACTCAATAATTATTACATTGATATTTTATTGACTCAATAATTGCTACGTTGCTATTTTATATGATTGATTCAATAATGGCTACAGTTGATATTTTGTATTATTGATTCAATAATTGTCATTGCACAGTATTTCACATTATCAACTCAATAATTCATATTATTTGAATAATATTATTAGATAGCATTATTGACAATGTCTAAGAAAGTTCTGTCTAGGAGGAGTTATTTAATTTCGCGCCAGTAAGGAGAAGTCCTTATCAGAAGGCCCCCTCTTTCTTGGGAACGACCTTGTTGTCAATATTGTAGTTCTGTAATATTATTTGTGAATAATTAATTATTAATTTATATGATAAGGAAATGTTTATTTTGTGGATATTAAAGAAGGAATTAGTGCTGATGTATTTTTATCAGTATTTTGGTGTGAGAAATCATCTGTTTATGGATTTCGGATAATTTATGTTTGAAATTTGGAACAATTTCCTTCTACAAAGTTGTAGAGAATTAAATTTTCTATGGAAGGACATAGAATTTGTATTTTTCTGACAAAGGGACTATTTATTATGAATTATTGAAGTTTTAAAAAATAAATATTTTTTTAATGGGTGGGCCCTACTTTTGGTTGGAAAAAATGCTAATGGCTTTTGGGAGAAGCAGCCGGCGGCGGAAGAAAAAATAATAATATTATTTTATTAATTTAGTCTCCTTTGGCATCCTAAGTTTTTCCTATAAATAGGGTGCTTAGGTTAGAATTAAAAATCACACCAGAATCAGAAGTTTTCTTTCTCTATAATATCGAGCGTATTTTTGTGAGTATTTCAATACTTTGAGTATTAGTATTCAGTGCAAGTTTTCTTCTGTATTATATCCGATATTTCAGTCAGAGGTACTATTCTTTTGAGGTAAGGGATGTTATTTTCTTTTATAAATGATGTTATTCTTTTCAATATCATTATACCGAAATATTGACATGAATTTTATTATAAAATTCTTACTTTTTCCGTCGGAGTTACTATTCACGTATACGGCACTATTCACAAAAAAAATTAAATTTTCGTCTATATGTCCAAATTATTTGTTAAAATTCTTATCTTTGATTGGATCTAAATTTTGAGCTCTATTCTTGAATTTTGCTACACAAAGTATTATTATGGATTATTCCTGAATTTGGATAAACTAAATGACGAATCCCTAATCTTTGTCTTTTATCTCACTGAATTTGTTATTTAAAATATTTTTCATCATCCTCAGTCCTAAAATGTGATGTAACTGAATATCTTTGACCTGTAGAGCAAAGATGAATGATTACCTGATGAATATCTTTGGCCTGTAGTGCAAAGATGACAGGTGTTGAGATGAACATGATCACTGATGATACAAATGAATATCTTTGGCCGTAGTGCGAAGATGAATATTTGATTTGAGATATATATTGATTGATGTTACAGGGATAAAATATTGATGATGGACTTTTAAATCATAGAAGATAGTAGACTTCATTCTCTACTTAACTCTTCTAATGAATTGTTATTTTCGCTGCGAATATTGATCTAAAGTTGGTTGTCCATTATATTTTATCTGATTTGTTGAAGACTAACGATAATTTATTTTTCATTATCTTAGTTATAATATTCTTTACTGAGCTAGTTGAGCTCACCCTTTTTATCTGTTGTCCTCTTCAAGAAATGAGAATGTTGCGGGAACTAGTCGGGGGACAGAGTGATGGTCCGAGTTATAGCAGTAGTAGTCCTCACTATTTCTGATAAATAGTGTGATAATAATTGTAATGAGGACTTAGTTTGAATATTAATATTTTTTACATATTTGTATTGACACTCACAGTTGTGTGGTCGTATTTTGCACGATCGTGTGATATAAAATTTATATTTGAATTCTGTACCATGTATTTGGCGACTCAGAATGAGTTGGGTTGACTGGACCTATTCTGGGGGCGTCACACAAATAATCCGACAACGTATACAAACAGCACAAGATCGACAAAAGAGTTATGCGGATCTTCATCGAAAGGACGTGGAATTTAATATTGGGGACCATGTGTTATTACGTGTTGTTCCGTGAAAAGAAGTTACGAGATTTGGCAAGAGAGAAAAGCTCAATGCACAATTTATTGGTCCATTTGAGATTCTTGATCGAGTAGAAAATGTGACTTATAGACTCGCTTTACCTCCAAGCATGTCTCGTGTTCATAATATTTTTCACATATCTGTGTTTCGTAAATATGTAAAAGATCCAAACCGCATTATTGAGTTAGAACCGGACGAGATAGCTGAAGATTTAACGTACGAGAAGGTACATGTCAAGATCTTGGATAGGAAGGAGCATGTCCTACGCTCGAAAATTATACCTCAAGTTAAAATTTTGTGGAGAAATTATGCTATTGAGAAAATGACCTGGGAGTTGGAATCGAAAATGAAGGCGAGATATTATCACCTTTTCGACATACCAGGTACGTACGTCAATTTTGAGGACGAAATTTCATAAGGAGGGAAGGTTGTAAGACCCCAACTTTTATGAATAAAGATTTAATTTTTTTTATATATTATTTCAAAACAGTAAGGTGGTGTTTTGATAAATATAAAAAATTATGGGTGAAATGTGCAAATATTTTAAAATGAGCAAGTGGTTATAAAATATTTTTGTTGTCGGAAAATATTCGTTTGGTCGTGGAATATTCTTGTTGTCGGGGAATATTCGTACGACGGCGCAGCTATTTGTGGGCCCCACAACGGAATAACTGTCGGATATAGAAAGCGACAGAAATAACCTTTTTATAAAATAACGGCGTAGTTGTTACCGTTAGTACTGTTGAAATATCCGGTGGTTAAAATACAGTAATACGCGGTGTTGCACAGTAGCACGCGGTGTTGCATAGTAGCACACGGTATTGCACAGTATTTTGAATTATTGATTCTTACGTGAGAAGGCACTTACTCAATTATTGTTACAGTAACTACTGTTCAATATTTTATATTATTGATTCAATAATTGTATAATATTTTATTGACTCAATAATTATTACATTAATATTTTATTGACTCAATAATTACTACGTTGCTATTTTATATGATTAATTCAATAATGGCTACAGTTGATATTTTGTATTATTGATTCAATAATTGTCACTGCACAGTATTTCACATTATCAACTCAATAATTCATATTATTTGAATAATATTATTAGATAGCATTATTGACAATGTCTAAGGAAGTTTTGTCTAGGAGGGGTTATTTAATTGCGCGCCAGTAAGGAGAAGTCCTTATTGAAAGGCCCTCTCTTTTCTGGAAATGACCTAATTGTCAATATTGTAGTTCTGTAATATTATTTGTGAATAATTAATTATTGATTTATATAATAAGAAAATATTTATTTTGTGGATATAAAAGAAGGAATTAGCGCTGATGTGTTTTTATCTGTATTTTGGTGTGAAAAATCGTCCGTTTATGAATTTCGGATAATTTATGTTTGAAATTTGAAAAAATTTCCTTCTATAAAGTTGTAGAGAATTAAATTTTCTATAAAAAACATAGAATTTATATTTATCTGACAAAAGGACTATTTATTATGAATTATTGAAGTTTCAAAAAATAAATATTTTTTTTTAATAAAAAGGTGGGCCCCACTTTTGTTGGAAAAATTCTGATTTTTGAAGAGCAGCCGGCAGCTAAATTTTTTTTTAAAAAAAATATTATTTTATTCAAAAGTCTATTTTGGCATCCTAAACTTTTTCTACAAAGAGGGTGCTTAGGTTAGAATTGAAAATCATACCAGAATCAGAAGTTTTCTCTCTCTATAATAGCGAGCGTATTTTTGTGAGTATTTAGATATTTTGAGTATTATTATTCAGTGCAAGTTTTCTTCGATATTATATCCGATATTTCAGCCAGAAGTGCTATTCTTTTGAGGTAAGGGATGTTATTTTTTTTCGTAAATGATGTTATTCTTTTTAATATCATTATACCAAAATATTGGCAAAGATTTTATTATGAAATTCTTATTTTTTTCGTCGGGATTACTATTTACGTATACGGCACTATTCACGAAAAAAATTAAATTTTCTTCTGTTTATCCAAATTGCTTGTTAAAGTTCTTATCTTTGATTGGATCTAAGTTTTGAGTTTCATTCTTGAATTTTGCTCCACAAAGTATTATTATCGAATATTCTTGAACTTGAATAAACTAAAATACGAATCCTTAATCTTGTACTTTATTTCACTGGATTCGTTATTTATATAATTTTTCATCATTCTCAGTCCTAAGTGGTGATATAACTGAATATCTTTGGCCTGTAGAGCAAAGATGAATGATTACCTGATGAATATCTTTGGCCGTAGTGCAAAGATGACAGGTGTTGAGATGAACATGACCACTGATTATGCAAATGAATATCTTTGGCCTGTAGTGCAAAGATGAATATTTGATTTGAGATGTATATTGATTGATGTTACAGGGATAAAATATTGATGATGAATGGTTAATTCTGCTGTGAATATTGATCTAAAATTTGTTGTCAATAATATTTTATCTGAATTATTGAAGACTAACGATAATTTATTTTTCATTATCTTAGTCATAATATTCTTTACTGAGCTAGTTGAGCTCACCCTTTTCATCTGTTGTCCTCTTCAGGAAATAAAAATATTGCGAGAACTAGTCGGGGGACAGAGTGATGGTCCGAGTTAGCGCAGTAGTAATCTTCATTATTTTTAATAAATAGTGTGATAATAATTATAATGAGGACTTAATTTGAATATTAATATTTTCTACATATTTGTATTGACAGTCACAGTTGTGTGATCGTATTTTACACGACCGTGTAATATAAAAGTTTGTATTTGAATTCTGTACCATGTATTTGGCGACTCAGAATGGGTTGAGTTGGCTGGACCTATTCTGGGGGAGTCACAAACAACCCTTACGAGTATTGAAAGAAAATAACTCTTTTCATGAATACGAAAGAAATAATACTCCTTACCTTAATAAAAATTTGGAGACTGCACTAGTGTAATAGCAGAATACTCTTCTTCTTTCTCTCTTACTCTCTCTATACTTTCTCTCTCTATAGCTTTAGTGAATTGATGAGAAATAATAAAGAAATGAGCTTCTATTTATAGGCTTGACAAAGTAAGGGTAAAATAGTTTTTTTATCATAATTTATGACATCATCGTTTACATAATCGATCCTATAACATCATTTCTTACCTCATCATTTCGATGACATCATTACTTACTTCATCGCTCCGATGATATCATTATTTTCATTATAAGAGTTCAAATTCAATTTGTTCTCTTCCACCAAAAATTAATTCAGACTCAATATTCCGGAACTTTAATAATTCATAATAAATAACCCTTTTATCAGAAAAATATGAACCTTATGTCCATTTCATATAAAATTTAATTCTCTACAACTTTGTAGAAGAAATTTTTTTCAAATTCTACACGAAAAATGACCCAAATTTACATACGGATGATTTTTTCACACTTATCACTCTTGAAAATATTTAACACACTCAAAATTTCAAAATAATTAATTCCACCACATGTTTATTTATATATCGTGAATTTGTTGTAAAAAAAATATCATTATTATTATATTATTATATTAGCATATTATATACTTATAATGTAATATTATAATAATATGTATATTTGAATAAAATATTTTATCAGAACAGATAAAATATTCATTCTCGATAATTGTCACTTTTATTAAAAATTTCACCTTTTAAATCCACATTGAATAAGTATTTACTTATCATTTTTATCAATAATTATTATTCACAAATAATATTACAGAACCACAATAATGACAATCAGGTAGTTCTCAGAAAAGAGGGGGCCTTCCGATAAGAATTTCTCCTTACTGGCGCACAATTAAATAACCACTCCTAAACAGAACTTCCTTAGACATTGCCAATAATGCTATCTAATAATATTATTCAAATAATATAAATTATTGATCTGATAATATAAAATACTGTGTAGTGACAATTATTGAATCACTAATATAAAATATCAATGTAGCAATTATTGGATCAATAATATAAATTATTGAACAGTAATTATTGTAATAATTATTGAATGAGTGACTTCTTACGTAAGAATCAATAATTAGAATTACTGTGCAATACCGTGTGCCACTGTGCAACACCGCGTATTATTGTATTTTTACCACCGGGTATTTCAACAGTTTTAACGGTAAACGTTTTACCGTTATTTTTGTAAAAAAATTATTTCTGTCGCTTTCTATATCCGATATTCATTTCGTTGTGGGGTCCACCAACGACTGCGCCGTCGTACGAATATTCTCCGATAAAAAGAATATTATTCGACCAAACGAATATTTCCCGACACAACGAATATTTTATAACCACTTGCTTACTTTGTAAAATTTACACATTCCACCCATAACTTATCACATTTATCAAATCAACACCTTATTATTTCAAAATAATATATAAAAAAATTAAACCTTTATTTTTAAAATTTTGAGGTCTTACATCACAAATAAGGTTACAAATAACTTAGGCTGCTCGCTGGTACGACTCAATGTGTTTAAGTTTGAATTTAATATTAATTGAATTTTTTCTTTATTTTTTGTTACTTTTTTAATTTTTTGAGTTTGTACAATGTGATAGTATGACTAAATTTAACTTGCGACGGCTTTGGATGTATGGCTCCATAAAGTTGCGTTCTTGTGTGTTTATTTTTTATTTCATTTTTAATCAATTATCAAAATTAATACTCCTATATAAAAAGGGAAAGGGCAAAAACTGACAAGGACGAGGGTAGTATCACACCCTTTCAAAGTGAGCAATCAAATTTTGACTTTTAAGCCTTTCAAAGTTATCTATCCTAAGGTGGTGTTTGATTGTATTTTAATATATTTTAACAATATATCTCTTAATACATTTTAAGAGTTCATATATTTGTATTAAGAGGTCATCTGAACAGTTTAGATTCAGATTTATATCTTAATGATTTAAAGACATTCGGAGAGAAATTTTTTATTCCAATTTCAAATATTAAGATGTATTAAGAAATTCTCATCTCATTCGGTCAAATATGTATAAGATACTCTAATGGTAGAAGGTATAAAAGATGACAAGTTTAAATTTATCATTTATTAGATAAAAGTCATAATATTTTAAGCAATGGAGTTTCCTATTATATATAGTGCAGATATAAATGACAATTCACCTTCATTCATGTGATCATTCCCTTTAATTACGCCAAAAGATAAATTAAATAATTTTTAGTGAGTTTTTAGAGTGCATGATATGCTGGCAATGGAAGAATAAGTTATATTAATTAAATAAAGCCATTCCAAATTTGGATTATTAATATACTCAACGGTCTTTATTGTTTCCTATTCATTTGTTTATTCTCACTAGCTCTCTTGTTTCAATTAATATATTCAAGTTATGATATTAAAAATAAGAGATTCTCTACAACATATGATATTAAAATATCATGACATGACATGAATATTAAAATAGGGTTATACTAGTTAATATATTGTTCGAGTGTAAATCACTACTACTCAATTAGAAGGCCCAAAATATTTTATATTCATATATGATGTGGATTAAGACAAAAAGAAATTCTCATCTCATTCAGTCAAATATGTATAAGATCCTCTGTGGCTGGCCCCAATCTTAGGATCTCATTAGCTAACAACCAAAATGATATATATGTCAGATAAATATTAAGTTGGATTGCAACTAACATTAAAGTGTATACGATAAGATAAAATAAATTAAGTTGAGATCCTTCTTAATTCTTATTTATTTTATGTATACACACGTGTTATTACGAATACTAATGTGAGCCTATATCATAGTATTTGGTATCAGAGCAGACGATCCGTAGAACTACCTGCTAAGCGGAAAGGACTATCTAGAAGTCTGATTAAAATACTGATAGGTGCAAAGACATCGAATCAGTGTCGCTAGAGTGAAGAATAAGAAAGCGCAGTGGAATGTTATGAATATCAATGTGAGCCTATACGTAACATATGTCATAATAATAATTCGACTACAAACTTTCGTAATGTATAATAAAACTCTAAAAATAAAAAGAGTTGAGAACAACTAGTGTTATTTATAATATTTCTTTAGAAAATAAATAAATTCAAATACTTGCCTGCTACATATAACGAGAGAAAATTTGTAACGCATAACTGGCGATATTTTTATTTTATTTTATTTGTAACGACTGAGCCGTGCTGATAATCCATATGTTATTATGCCATGCTGCTTAAGATTTATGCTTTGGATCTCCCACTAACATCATAATAAACTAGTGTAGTACTTTTTATTATATATATTTTAATTCTATTCTATTCATTCATTCATTCAATATTATATATATTTTTTAACTCTCTTCTATTCTATTTATATAGACCTGAATATTTAAAAATTGTACCCCACCTGTCCAATTAAATATTGTTTAGGTGCTCTATCTCTCCCTCTGAATAAATAATATTTCTTTAAGATGACAGTTTGATTATTCAACTAAGGGGTTGGGGTTGGATCATAAAGAGGTTTGAAAGTTTGAAGAAACTTTATTTTAATATTTATATCATACGGGCACGTCACTTCAAGACAATAAATTTTACTCCTTCCGTTCTAAAATAACTGCTTAGTTTTGATTTTTTAAAGTCAAATTAATTATTTTTTGAAGTTATTTTTTGTACCATATTTACAGAATATAGGTGAAGAGATTATAACAAAAAAAAGTATATACAATTTATTACTAATACTAATTTTTATAATGTTAAAAATATAATTATACATGCTTAATTATTAATTTTAAAAATAGTCAATTTAACTAAAAAAAATCAAAATTGATCCGTTATTTTGGAACGGAGGGAGTATTTTGTAGATTGACCAAGATTGTTTCGAATTTAATATTCCAATTTAAAAGAAATCATCTACCCTGGTCAGGGTCAGGGTCAGGGTCAGGGTTAGGGTGGAATGCTTTACAACGGGAGAATACTTAATACTACTTAATTACGACACTAATAACATTTTTTTAATTAATTAATATGTGATGACGTATTCCAGGTGCATACGTAGTCCAATGCAGCATAATTCCAACCCCTTTGATTTGAACTTTGAAGTATTAAATAAAACTGGGGATTAATTTATTGTTTAATATAATAGAAATCATTACGTGTTATTTAGCAAAAAAAAATTTAAAAAAAAAAATCATTACGTGTTGTAACTCTAGAATATGATTTGTCCTAATCTCAACATCTAATCTAACAACAATAATCTATCTATGATAACATAATATATGATTTAAAAGGTGTAACCCTATGATTAGGATTGATCATTCGGTTATAATCGAATCGAATAAGCTATTTGGTTATAACCGAATATCGGAATTTTTATAATTTAACTATCCGAATTACTAACCGAATTTGAGTAATAACCGAATTACCGAATTGTATGTTCGGGTATTCGGGTAATAACCGAAACTAAAATGATCGGATAAAATTACAGAGACTAACAAGCTCAGCCGTGGCTTCTTTCTCCTTTTCTGTTCCCTCACACATTTTTTTACATGGTATTCAAAGTAGGGTGCTTGTATATATGATAATCTCAAAACTTCCGGATCCTTCTTGTTGGGCCGTGATTATTTGGGCCGGTTGAATTTTATTTGTTCTAGGTTTTTCTGGTCAAACTCATTTTTACCCTTGGAGCATTGGACTATTGTCTAAATAATTATTCAGATAAAGTTTGGGTTGGAGTTGGTAGTGAGGGACAGGTGGCAGATTATGAACTAAAAATTATCCCTAATCTATGGGATTAGCAGGCGACTGATTGAGGTGATGGGCCCAGCCGTCTTTAGACTCCTTCATTAATGTGGAGTTGACATAATATTGACTGGGTGGAGAGCAAGTATGAAAAAGCCTGCATGCAGCCAGTTGACGTAAGCATTGGGAGAAAACATGCAAATTGGTGAGATAATATATAGGTACAAGGCACTACACAACGGAGGTAACTTAACATCTTTTTTTCTCTCCAGACACTAGAGCACACTAACCTCCATTGTTAAACCTTTTCTCCGACCTGTACTTATTCTCACACCGGAGCGATCTCCGGCGGCCCAAAACCGTCGAGATCCGGTGCTGACATGTTCATCGTGCATGATTAAGCGCGCTTTTCGTAATTGAGGCGTGCGACGAGATTTTGGCGTTAACACTTCTTAAAAATAAACTTAATCCTTATCTTATTCTTTTTTTTACTCAGCCGACTTTTCTAATTTCCATGGATGAAACCCATTTTAAATTGCTAGGCCACTACAAAGCCTTCAACCTCGGTCGCCACCGTTTCACCGACGTCGACATGGGGATCCGCATCAAGGGTGGAGGTCACACCCAGATCTACGCCATCTGACATCCGTCAAAGTATTTCAAAGATAGTCTCGTGTTCTACCAAATGTATGAGCAACAAAAGAAGGAGATCTGAGAAGGTGTGAGCCGAAGAAGAAAGAGATCTGAGGAGTGAGGATTGAGGAGGTGTGAGCCGAAGAAGAAGGAGATTTGAGGACTGAGGACTGAGGACTGAGGAGGTGTGAGCCGAAGATCTGAGGAGTGAGGAGGTGCTCATGAATCGTGATAGGCACTAGTGGGAGTCTGGGTCCTCTGGGAGATGATGAGTTGAATAGTTGATGACTGATGAGGAATAGAGTCTGGTAGATAATAGAGTAGTGATGAGTCATCATAATTATAAAATTATTATTTTTAATTATTAAATTTTGGTTATTCGGGTATCCGAATAACCTGTTTTTTAAAATCAAAACCGAAACCGAATACCGATAATTAAATCGGATATAACCGAAATTATGAAAAAAACCGAAATAATTCGGTTAAAAAAATTCGGTTCAGTTCGGTAATTCAGTTTTATCCGTTTTTTGCTCACTCCTACCCATGATACCAATACTTCATCTGCCTCATTTTCCTCATTCTCGACCTAATACTTGTCAAAATGACGACTTTTAAAAATTTATATATATATATATATATATATATATATATATTTTAAGAAAATGATAAATTTAAACTTATCACGTTATTTTATAATCCGAAAATAAAAATGTAACACGATCTAGTAAATGTACCTTTAATTTTGAAACAAAAACCCAGGTCGTGCATGCCACATTGAATAAGTTGCTCAATATATAAACCATATGAATAACTTGGTTTATATATATATTCTAGAAGTATGAAGGGAAGGAAGGACATGCAAATTAATATTTGTCTTGCATTGCCAAAGAATTAATAATGATGAGATCCTGATCTCCATCTGAATACAGGTGGTAAAATAATGACATTTAAATTTCTTTTTTCCTAAATCACAAGGCTTCCACAACATTACACTGTAAAATTCAATCTGCAACTTTTGTGCTGTCTATACAAGTTTCTGATGTACTTGTGCTGCTGAGAAGCTTGTGGGTAGGCAGGCATCAATTGTGATAGCCGGTCACCCGAGTTTCTTACGTCTAACTAAAAGATTAAAATGTCTCTTAGCAAGTCTATCTAGACGAAGAATGATCAGTGTCGTCATTTGATGCAGCCAACTCCTTTTCTTTCTGCTTCTTGAGATATCTTTGCGCAGTTGCTTCCACAATCTTAACAAAAAAGTTGGTGAGCATCAACAACACAACAGTGTTCCAAATTGAAGCAAACGAGAGATCCCACTTGTTCACCTGAGAAAGATATATATATATATGGAAGAAATTATAGCAGAATCCCAATATCATAACTCTAAATCAGAGAAAAATTAAGAAACTTTATAACCCAAATAGGTTATTTAATAGTCGCATCCCCCATATGGAAAGTAGCAATATCTAACCAGTGATACCTTGATATTTGAGGTCACCGGAGGAGGGGATGCCATATACTTTTCTTTCATTGCATGAAGTTTGGTCACGAGGTTGGGGAGAATGGTATCAAAACCAGGTACAAGGCTAAGCACCCAAATCAGCTCGTTTTCTATCCAGTCAAGCAGTTGATTATTGCAGACTGATATGATGAAAACCGTCTGTAGAACAATGATTAATCACAAAACCAAAAACCAAAATGACTGTTTTACTAAGAAACCAGCTTTATAGCTTCATAGTGAAGTTATCTTGAATCCAAACCAATCTAGGCATATAACTACTTTCCTATTGATAAATATAGAGAACCTTTGCAACACAAAGCAAGAAAAGAAAACCGAGAAAAACTCCGTACTTAGTATATATATCCCATATAGCATAATCATTGCGAAGTAATAACTCCAAACTTTGACCAAGATACAAGTATTTGAGAAGAAGACCTTCACAAACCTGTATGTGAGTCTTAATAATGGCTTTCCCAACCATTGTTGCCAGAAAAAACTCCCAGAAAGGAATCCCGAATTGTCCGCACATTATGCCAGCAAGGTCAAATAGAGGATTTGGGACCTAAAAAAATACTTCAATTAATCGATAGAGTACTTATATAATTCTAACATAGAAAGTTAGCCAGAGCTCTAAAGATTAACTCCAATGTCACACTAAATGTATACTGTATTTCACTCCGCAGATATCGACTCCATACTCTATCAAGTCACTCAATCCGGTAATGGGTGAGTAAAATTAAACTAACCGAAGCAAGCACTAGTATGGTAAAGAAGTTCAAATATTGTGCATGTGACAGGAACCAGCGCTTCAATTGATTCAGACGAGTAGCTATCCATCCATCATGTTCCAGAGAGGAAGCATCCAATACTTCCATTGCATCCACTTTGCCACCTGACAAGCTTGCTGCATGAAGATTTTATATGTAAATAGCATTGACTAGTTGGAAAATGACAATAGCGTAGTCTAGCCAAATGCAGGTTGAATAGTTCTATTCCCAAACACTGCAATTTCAGAGACACCAACAAATATAAACCAATCAAACAACCATGCATTTCCGGTCTCTAAATTGATCACTTTGTTTTTCAAAAACAGTACAACCTTAATAATATTGCAGTATACCTAAATGAGATCAACTCCAGGCATCAAAATTCCAATAGCAAACAGCTGGGATAGAAAATACCATCTAGGTCACAGCTTATGACAATAATTAAGTGATACCTAGAGAATCCACTTTTACTGGCTCTTACCAGTTATAGTCCAGTGACTCCCTTCAGAAATAAGGTTTATAAATATTAGAAACCATTAGCCACAACCACTACAGAGCCAGTAAATAGTCCAATAAAAACTTTCCTAGCCCTCGATGCTTCCTCTATACCATACAAGCATGCATGGATAAACACAAACAGGCACACTACATTATCCAAGGCATTGCCTTAGCCAAGCTTGGCTAAGGTATGCCTTAGACTACCTTTCTCCATATATTTATATATGTATATATATATATATGTATGTATATATATATATATATATGTATAGATAGAAAGAGGACATAAACTAACATAACTAATAATTGCTCCCTCGAGCAAAAAGCAAAAGATAAAGTTCCAAATTTCTTCTTAGTGGTCCCACAAGATTCATAAAGTAATGAGCAATTTTAATTTTTTATACTAATGGACCCTATTAAATGACATAATTATCCTTTATGTACTTTATCTCATCCGGACGGAGGGAGTAGAACTTATTCTTGAGCCAATGGGGTCAACAGAGAGCCATGTTTGAAGATATCAGTACAATCAAATATATATATATATTCTTCATGTTAAAAAAACTATATCTATTCTTGTTTACTACCCTTTTGGTCAAAACAAAGAAATGAAAGAACCATACCACCTAATTGCAAATTTTTTAACCTCATCCTCTATCACCTATTCACCTAAAGTTTCTTTGGGACATGTCCTAAGCATTTGATCATAAGAGAAAAAGAAGAACTAGAAGACAATGCTCAATGTTGGTTCCGCAAATATGGGGACACTTAATATATATACTCCCTCCGATCCACAAAAGAGAGCTCCATTTGGCTCTCTTTTTTTTACCCGAAAGAAAAGTCCCATTTTTTTTTACTGTAGAATAAAATGACACAATGTCCACAAGTTAGACAGGACAACTATTAAAACTTCACATTGCTCCTAAGTCCTAAATTATAAGTACCCTCAGGGTTACAGGAACACAACATTCCTAGAAGATCCTAAAACTCAACTAGCTACTTTAATAATAAGAAATTCTCATAATCTGGGACATGCTTCTTTGATGAACATTTTTAAAAAAGTGGGAAAAACAGTTCATTGGTGCTCGTAAATCATACCTGCTCTTGAAATAAAATATGGAGGTAGCTCTCCTAGTGCAGTCCCAATGCCCCACAGAATAGCCTCTAACTGGACCTGTGGCAATATACTGCTAAGTGGAACCCGTGTACCATGTGAAGATGAAAAAATAGGAGGCCCAAATTCTAAGCAATCCTTTGCAAGCCATGATGGCCCTCTTTTCAATTGTATGGTATCGTATGGAGCACTTTTAATGTCAACTCGACCACACTGCATTGCTTTTATTGTGAAAAAGGCTATATGAGGACCCAGATAAAGTACAAAAGTATGCAGACCAGATCCTGAACAAAGTAAAAAAAAAAACAGAATAACATCACACTTCCATCAGTAAAACTTTAAGCAGGGTGTAACATATAAAAGAGAAAAATATGAAGATATTTATATAGCTAAAACCAAATAAGATAATATGACGCTTCTTCAGAAGGCAATTGAATAAGGAGATTTTCCTACTCGTATAAACCTCAAAAGAAGCCAGATAAAATCATGTAAGACTCCACGCTATTTATAAGAATTATTTTTCAATCAGCTAAAGATTTCATATTATATCACATTGCATTTATTAAAGTTTACACTCCAGCTGCCCAAATTTTCAATGAAATATTGAAAGTAATCGCTTTTTGACAAGCATTGATTCGGACCAAAAATATCGCCAATCCTTAAAAAGACTTGCTTTTAAATGTAGCATTTAATAAATGAATATTCTGAGATGATCCAAAGTATAACATTGTTCATCTTGTTTTACTTCATATTTATGAGGTAGAAGGAAATAAGACTCATGTCGAAGTTGAGAAATATCTATAGTCGACAGTGGATATAAAGGTCGGGGAGCTTTGGCCTCTACAAAGATTTCAAGATCATATAACTCCTTGCTTACAAATTTAAGTCTTTCTGGTTCCAAAAGTGATACTTATAATACCAGAAATAATGCAAAAATGCACCATGTTCAAGTGCATTAATTTTGCTCACCGAGACCAATAGAAGATGCAACACCAAGGGCCACCCACCACAATCCAAACCGTAAATATTGGAAAATCTCCTCAACGTGCTGCGCAAAATGGGAAGAAAATAACCGTTATATACAAGAATCAAGACTTTGCCAATTAGAAGCATGTCAAAACCTTATATTTCAGATTCAAAAAATTCAAGAAGTCAACATTTTCAACAGGGATGTCAGGATCCCTGAGCTTAAACCATAAGGCAATACAAAGACAATACCTCACTGATGAAAGAGTTTTGAATTCTTGCAATGGTAAATTCATTTGCTTCATTGAGAGCAATAATAGGTTTCTCATGCTCTTTCCAGCAACAGTGGCTAACAAAATGATGTTCTTTCACAATAAAATAAAACCCAAAAAACAATCTACAGACACTAGAAAATCTGAATTACCTTTTCATGAGGACCATCAATCTTCACGAGTAGTGTCCCACCAAGCACTAGGAGAGTACTCAAAAGTGTAAGCCAAGCACCGTGTCCCAAAAGATATAGGATCGATCGCTTAACATACTGAATAACAGCCAAAATGAAAAACTTTAAGGTTTTGAAAGGTTGTGTTGTAAGTGTCAAATTTTCTATTTCCTGCTGATGCTTATCATGAAGTCCTGCACAAAGTAGCGATTCTATCAGCCCAAGGAACTTAATGGGATTTGAGAAACAGACTTGCCTTTACTTCTCAAAATATAAAAAAAAATACTTTCCTCAAGCTGCTGTAAATTTTTTTACTACTAGTCTACACCCTTATTTTCTTGTTCCTTAGTAAAGATTAAAGAAATGAGCTTTGGATGTCAAATGACATTGTGGCATTGTCCATTTGAATGTAACAACAAGCATTTTTATAAGGTAATATATAACAATTCAAGCAAATGGAAGTCTGACACTCTGTCTCCTTACAACCACTTAGTCAAGAAACCTTCTATTAATTTATCTAACTAATTTTTACATTCATGAAATGGTAAATGGAAGTTCTTACACTTGTTACATATCTTCCTATTATATTGCTTTGAAATGGTGAAAATCATTATTTGAACATCTTTTTAATTGAATACCATATAGCCTAGAATTATACTGAATGATATGAATATTTTTCCCTGCTTCATGTCAACAGATGTCAAATGAAGAGGAACTGAAGTCGCATACACCTCAACAATATACTACCTACCTCGTAACATAGATACATACAACAAGAGATGACCTAGGTGTAAGTCTGCTTCTCCACGTCTGTAATAATTTAAGTTTTAACCCCCATGTATTGACTTTTTTCCAAGAGAGAACATCTGAATTTTATGAGGAAAATGTTTTAGTTGGTTTCTGTTGGACCAACCTTATTTGATTTTCCACTTGCACTCATAAGTGAAATTTTGAACTTTTTGCAGAAAATGAGAGGCTACATCTGGCAAGCTGTCTAATTTGAGGGAGTGTAAGTAATTTAGGAATTACCTGGTCTACGCAGGCATAAGGATTTAAAATCCCTCACAAGTTATAACCAATCCATGAAAAATACGAGCTTTACTAGTGATACACATAGAATTTACATAATCTAAAGATTTAGCACGGACAGGGGAAGCATTAACAGCATGGTTCATCAGTTTTGAGTTTCCCATGGATTTTTTACCAAATCTAAGGCATACAGTATCGGGTATACATCAGTAACATTATGGTTTATTTTTGGTTGCCTGCCCCAATCCTGTCTAAGGAGACCCTACCTAACTCACATTGCCAAGTACTATGCCTACATTGACTTAACGTTGGAGGACTGTTTGAAAGACATACATTTCATTCTTGATGTATGCCCAAACAAGCAGGACGAAGTAGGCCTAAAATTTTGCATGTATTAACAACATTTGATGTTTATAAGCTTAGCTAATGTTTTCTCCTAAAAGCACTTATTATAGTTCTCCAATTTCCATAAAAAATAAAACCTGCAAATAACCAAAATGTGATCTGGAACTCTCGAAAGGAGCACTGAAAACATGTTCCTACCTTGTAAATATCAGATCCCATTTAATATATGTCAATTATAGCACTAACGAATTAATATGATCATACCAACTCATAAATATCCTTGTTCTTAACATCATGTCAAAAAACTGATACATGGGTGTTACCCATGGGCAAGATTATAAAACTTATAAGGCTTTGGGTCCAAGAAGTCTTGAGATCCATTCATACCCAAGGCAGAAATGTTAAAATTTCAGCTGAAACTAGAAAAAAGAAAAAGAAAAAAAGATTATAAAACTTATCCACATTTATTACCCGCAAAGTTAGTAAGGTAACTTATTTTGCAATCCAGAGGTATTAAATATGTTTATAATCTAAAACAAAATGCTGACGGCTAGACACATTAATCTTCAGCTTGAGCATCCAAATTTACCAACTGACATAGTACCCCCAAAAAAAACAAATAAAATATCATGCCTAATTTTGCAATCTCAGATTAATACAACTATGCAAGCTGATCAATCAATCCACCCAATGAAATTCAAAATCTAGTAACATATGACCATCAACACAAGATATTCAACCCAAACATTACTTAAAATTCAGATTAATCTTCAATAAAGAAAAAAAGTGAAAGACTTGCTTGAATTAGAGACATCGTTACCTTGGGATGCAGCAGAACGATAAGATTTCGGTGAAGTAGCTTTTTTCTTAGACCCCATTTTTATGCTCTCTCTCTCTCTCTCTCTCTCTCTCTCTCTCTCTCACACACACTCAGTTATATATATTGAGAGAGATTTGCATATATGTGTATATCTGTATCTCTAAATATATATATTGAGAGAGATTTGCATATATGATTGTTAGAGAAAGAAAGGATAGATTTTTGAGATCTACAAGTATTGTTTTAAATAGAAGAGAAGTCAAGTCTGTTTAGCGTGATGAACGAAGATCCAGCAGCCTTCGACCTTTTCTCTCTCCTCTTTTCTCAGAATTCATTCGAGCCAAAATAGAGGTTAGTCGCCAAACTAGACATTCCAATTTAAAAATTACTATTAAAAGAAATGGAATTGATCAAAAAAGCAAGTAGTAACATGAGCAACTAGTTCGGATTCAATTTGTACCAGTTCGATTTCGATTCGACTCGAAATATAAATAATATAAATATAAATAAATTTTAAAATTTTATAAATTACTCGAATCTTTTTAAATTATAATTTTATATTTATACTCGGATCTTATTCGTTCGAAAAGTTCAAACTGTTCGGGCTTGATTCGATATCATGCTCGACTCGATAGCTAAACGAAACTCAATCAAACTTTATTTTAAACACGATAAATTTTGTGAACCAAATCTGAGCAACTCAATACTCGACTCGACTCGACTCGATTCGATTCTTTTACACTCTTACAAAAAAAAGATAAAAAGGAATTGTAAATGAGCACCTTAATCCCGTTTCATTTCATATCCTAAGTGATAAAATAGAACAATAATATATAAAAAAAAGTAATTTTATTTTATATATTTATATCTTTTATTATTTAATATCTACATAAATTTATAGTTAAATGTAAGGACATTAGTTTCTAAACCAATGTCCTTTGATCAAAGCATGGAGTATAATGAGTGGAAGAAAAAGTAACAACATTCTAACTTGGTCTTGAATCACACGTTGATAGATAGATAGATAGTAAACCTAGCATTGATAAGTGTTTTAAACTTATAGGTAAAGAAAACCAACCCACCCCCATTATAATTAGAGGTCAAGGTGCAAGTTGAGTGGCCTGGCCTCAACTTCAATTCAATTAAAGAGTTTAATTTATTAGTCAACTGCCATTTCTTGTCCTAATATCACATTCATTTCCTTGTCCAACTGATGGGCCAGCTGGCCCAAATTTTCGATCCTACCCAGTACCCACCACCCAGATCCAATATATATGAAGCAACTCAACTTTCGAAAGAACAAAGCTTAATACTTTGGGTTTGTGGGCTATCTAAAAAATGGGCTCATTATGTATTGGGATCTTGATGCTAAGATGGACCTTGATATGTTTAATTTAAGGATAAATTACATATTATAGTACATTTTAATAAAATATTATAAAAAAAGTGCATAAATAAAATATTTACAAAATTAGTGCATATGCAATATTTAATTACAAAAAAGTGTATTTTTATCCCTTTAATTATGGCACATGATTCTCTCTCTTATCTCTTCCCATTAATTATTATTTTATTATCTCTCCCACTCCATTTCAACGCCACTGCAATTCAATCACCACCGCCTCCCTTCTCCTCCCCCGCCCACGCCTCACCCCCTCCTCCAGCCTCCCACCGCCCTCCTCCCTCCGCCCGCCCTCGCCCCCCTTTCTCCTCCCCCCGCCCATGCCCCACCCCCTCCCTCTCCTCCCGCCCCCCTTTCTCCTCCTCCCCCTCGACGACCACCGCCTCCGATTAAATCTCCACCACCTCCGGTTCATTCCTCACCACCACCAGTTCAGTCCCATCCACCACCCGTTGCCTCCCCTCCACCACCGGTCCATTCTTCACCTCCACCGGTAACAAAACCTTCACACGTTGGTAGCCAAACAGTCATATCAAGGTAACCAAACTTTCATACAAAAGTAACCAAACATTCATACCAAGGTAACCGAACCTTAATATGAAGGTTTCCTTAATATGAAGGTTCAGTTACCTTGTTATGAATGTTTGGTTACCTTGGTATGAAGGTTTGGTTACCTTGGTATAAAGGTAACCAATTCAGTTTTATTAGGTTACCAATTTATTTTGAATGTGATACAGTTGGTAACCAAACTTCATGCAGTTGGTTACCAAACCTTCCGATAAGGTAACCAATTCAATTTTATTTGATTACTAATTTTATTTTGAATGTGATGCAGTTGGTAGTCAAACTTCGTATAAAGGTAACTATTTTAATTTTTGTGGGTAACCAAATCGTCAAAAAAAATCAGAATAGCAACTCCGGCGATATAGCTGTGGCGTCGGCGGCGGCGATATAGCAGCGGCGGGAGGCGGGGGAGGAGGTTTCCTCATTTTGATTCGAATTTTAAATTATGGATTTGAAATTATTGTTAGTTCCAAAAGATTTGAATTTGAATTATTAGTTCTCATTGATTTTAGGTTTCCTTATTTAATGTGAAATTGAATGGTTTGAATTTTTTGCACTTTTTTTATAATTATTTTGTGGATGCACTAATAGTGTAATTACTTTCTAAGTGTTGTATAGTTCTGTAAAGGACTCAATTATTTAATAGCATTGCTTCTAACCTTGTGCTTATTACTGCTGGATTTGATTAATGGTAAGGGACTAGTGGCTTGTGCAGGTCCAGCCAAAATTGTCGAGTTTAATCCAAACAAAGATGAAGGCAAGGACATAAAGCTTAAGAAGGCCATTAATTTATACACAACAATACATGTTCTTTTGCTTTTTGATACCTACATTATTTTGATTTGGTATATATATATGTTAATTGATTGTTTCACTTGGTATCAAACTTATCTATTTAATTGCACGTTCTCTCCACCTTTATTTTTTTAAAAACATAATTAGCAATGTTAAAACGCATTATGACCCCCAATTTGAAATATTATTTGATTTTTTATATATATAAAAAAAATCTAACAATGCGTTATATTGAATTTGTGAGACTGGGTATAAACACAATAAAATCTTGATCTCTCTCTACAATTATTCAAGATAATTGTTTTTGATAAACGTTAAACTGTTGATCAGAAACTTGAAACATTATAAAAATTGATCTCTGTGATATATAAAATTAACTTAACTAGTGTTATATATTCTATATTTTTGTGAAACCTCGATCCTCTTAGATATATGTGTGAAATAATTAAAACTACATAGGTTATGTCCATAAAGGTATAAAAGAAAAGAAAAGGATAATAGGAGTACATTATAATAAGAAGGAAACTGATATTTCTACATGAATCTTCTCACATGAAGGTGAAACCTACTCATTATTTATGTGAGATGGATGATGTGGAAATATCAGTTCCAAGAAAGACTCCTGTGATGATGCAAGGGGGTTGTTTTTGTTACATATACATGAGTTATAAAAAGACTGTTATCACCTCATGAGAAAATTTGATCTTTGATATCTGAAAAATCACTTAAAATGTAGTTTCCTTTAACTTGTTACTTGGTTTAGGTACTCAAACTTATAAAATGGGCAATATATATTAATTACATATGATCTTGCAGCTTGCTCCAAGTAAAGAATCAGTTATAAAGCATAATTCTCTCTTTTAATTTAACCCTTTTTTCCCTTAATGTGGACTACTTTTGTACCCTCTCATCCCCACCAACATAAAAAAACTGCCAGTTTATTTTTCTTCATTAACTTTTGCTTTATAGGTTGGGAGATTAAAGTCTTTCTCATAATTTTCCTCTTCACTTTGGTGTAATTCCTTCCTTCCATGACTGATAAGAAAAGTTTGGTATCAACTTTGCATATACACAACATACTAGTAATAGTATAAATGAAATTAAAGGTGCTTTTACTTTTGGTTATAATAATAAAGAAACAAATCCAAACACAATCATGGATCAAAAATGGATATACATCATCTCTATTGTTCAATATAAAAACCAACAGCCGAAATTAGAAGTTTAGAACCGAAAAATTCGCGTACGACGGATTACGTCCGCTACTATTCAACGTCATCCATTACTATTAGTAGCAGACGACACCCGTTATAATAAAATAAATCATAATAATAAACACTTATTACTAGGCTAATTACTATTGAACTCCCTCTTTTAGAAGCTCCTAAATTTGACATGCCCGTACCAGAAACTAAAGGGGATTATCTACAAATAGATCCAACTCCCTTGGGTTTCCAGCACTTTAATTTGCTCAATTAGAAAATGTATACAATACTAGTTGTGTCCCGTGCCTCTGGCACTACATCGACGGTGAAATTTATCCCAAACTTTGAACGGCCCATATGATTTATTGAGTGAGCGGAAAATTCAAAATCATTTGTATTTTGTTAGATAGATATATGAGAATAGAAATGAAGAATTATTGTAGTGCATGGGGATAACTGGTAGTTCACCCGCCCCTTGCCAAAACTTAAATCAAATGAAACCAAAAATTTAACAGCCAAAACATAAATATACTCTCTATGGGTCCTAAAGTAGAAAAAAATATTGCACCCTGCTTTTTATTTCTTATTTAAAAAGTAAAAGGGTGAGCACTACAATCGAATTTGGGTGTGGTAGTATATATTTATATCAACCCATGAACAAACCAAGTGAAGAACATGAAGAAAACAATACTAGAGTAATTGTTTCCAATTTCAGTCCATTCATTCATTGAATCTGTTCTGAAAAGACAGCAGCAGCTTCTTCAATGGGGTTAGTGGAAATGGTGTTGTGTGGAAAACGTCAACATAAGAGCATAGAAAATGCCAAGAAAAAGATGAGAGGGAGAGTTGTGTTAATGAAGAAGAATGTTTTAGCCTCCTCTTTTCTTGATGGGGTGCACGAGCTCTTGGGCAGAGGTGTCTCACTGCAACTCATTACCTCTGTTCCTAGCCAACCAGCTCCAGCTCCAGCTCCAGGTCAGTCCTGCTTACTAATTAAGGATCAAATACTATATCATCTCTTACTATAATTACTATTCATAATTTCGCATCTCATTAGCAGCACACAGAAGAAGAGGGAAGCTCGGCAAAGCAGCATATCTGGAAAATTGGGTAACCACAATCACCTCGGCGACAGCAGGAGGAGATGCTGCATTCAACATTACATTTGACTGGGACGACTCCATGGGTGTTCCTGGTGCTTTCCTTATTAGAAATCATCATCACACTCAGTTTTATCTCAAGACACTCACCTTAGAAGACTTTCCTGGTCACGGCAGCCTACATTTCGTTTGCAATTCTTGGGTTTACCCGGCACATCGTTACAAATACAACCGCGTCTTCTTTGCAAACAAGGTATTTCTAGCCTGAATATAGAATATACATGAAATCTGCATGTATACTATCAAATAATCAAAAAGGAGGACAACTGACTCCTACCTAATCCATTTTATACTTCTTTTATCAGACTTACCTGCCACATACTACACCAGAACCGCTACGAGAATACAGAGAAGAAGAACTTACTAATCTTCGCGGGAACGGGTCAGGTGTACTCAAGGAGTGGGATAGAGTTTACGACTATGCATACTACAACGATTTGGGCAGTCCAGACAATGCTCGCCCGGTGCTTGGTGGATCTAAGGAATACCCATATCCTCGTAGAGGGCGAACAGGTCGCACGCCAACAAAAAATGGTTAGAAGAATAAATTTTTCACTTGACTTGAATGAATGATAGCTACTCATTGGCTTGTTTTGACTGTTTATAGTTTTAGCATTCGTAATGGGATTAAATTGAACATAAGTATTCAAAAGTATCTCTTTGATATATAGTACTATTTTTTGCTATTTGAAGTGCAAATGTTTCCCTACCTAAGGACCCAAAATGAAGAGTATTAAACTAATCAAAAGCCTCTATAATTATTTAGCAACAGCTAGTTTTAAACATCTTTTTCCTAGACATCTGATTTCCTATATATCATCATTACAGATCACAACACTGAGAGTAGATTGCCCCTTCTAAGTTTGGACATTTATGTTCCTCGGGACGAAAGGTTCAGCCACATAAAATTTTCAGATTTCCTTGCCTACGCTCTAAAATCCCTGGGTCAGATAATAGTGCCAGAGATTAAAGCTTTATTTGATAAGACTCCTCACGAGTTTGACACTTTCCAAGATGTACTGAACCTTTATGAAGGTGGGATTAAGTTATCAGCTGGGCACAAACTAACTAAATTCCAGGAATCTATCCCCTGTGAGATGCTTAAAGAACTCGTTCGTTCCGATGGCGAGCAATTGCTCAAGTTCCCATTGCCTGATGTAATTAAAGGTAATATAAAACTTCTCCCTACCCTACCTCACTAGGTATTTATTTACAGTCAAAACTCCTAATCTGCAACCATTTCTTTTCCTGATACGGTGAAGTTTTTCAATGATTTATGCCAATATTAAACTGTACTGTAAAAAATAAAAATGAAATAAACTTATGTCAAGGCATTGTCTTATGAAAACCTCAATATTAGTTAATATTTTTTTAAAAAAAAAAAAATAGTCAACAAAAAAAATGACTTTTCTAGAAGGATGTAGTACTACATATATAATTATCCTCGTATAAGAATATAATGAATATTATGAACTGTCCTCGTTATTAACTGCAGAGGACAAGTCTGCATGGAGGACAGATGAAGAGTTTGCACGTGAAATGCTCGCGGGAGTGAATCCTGTTTCTATCCGTCGCCTCCATGTATGTGTAACTTTCATTAGGCAAGTAATATAATAAAAATGTCCGGTAATTATCATTCAGACATTTGCTGTTATTCTACCTAGCAGGAGTTTCCACCTGGTAGCAAGCTAGACCCAAAAGTATATGGCAATCAAACCAGTTCAATCACAAGAGAGCACATTGAGAATACCATGAAAGGGCTAACTGTAGATGAGGTAAATTTCCTGACTCACTTGGTCCTCACTGAATTACTAAATAGGGGAAAAAGCAGCAGCAAGTACTAAATTTGGGAAAAAAGCAGCAGCATGTTACCATTAGAATCAGAATTATTTATCTTTTTATATTTCTTATTTTGTGAAAGTACAGGCTGTCAAGAAAAACAAATTGTTTATATTGGATCATCATGATGCACTGATGCCATACCTGAGACGGATTAACACGACAACCACAAAGGCCTATGCCAGTCGCACACTCCTCTTCCTCCAAGATGATGGAAAACTGAAACCGCTAGTAATTGAGTTGAGCTTACCGCATGCACAAGGAGACAAATATGGTGCCACTAGCCAAGTATTTACCCCAGCAGAGGACGGCATTGAAGGTTCAGTTTGGCAGCTAGCCAAAGCTTATTCTGCTGTTAATGATTCAGGCTACCATCAACTCATTAGCCACTGGTATGTATACAACTTGCATGAATAATTAATTTCATGCATGCACACACACACACACACACATAAATAAAGTATGTAAAAAATTAATTAAAAGACAATGCTGATCATTAGGTAGAGGTTTTCGAGTTTAACATGTGTACCCATGATTTTGATTCTGGTTGCAGGCTAAACACTCATGCAGTTATAGAGCCATTTGTCATTGCAACAAATAGACAGTTGAGTGTGCTCCATCCAATATATAAGCTTCTGCATCCTCACTTCCGTGATACAATGAACATAAATGCCTTGGCTCGACAGATCCTCATCAATTCTGGTGGAGTACTTGAGAGGACAGTGTTTCCAGCTAAATTTTCAATGGAAATGACTTCTTTTGTTTATAAGAACTGGGTTTTCACAGAGCAGTCGCTTCCTGCTGATCTGCTAAATAGGTAAGGCCACGATGCTTTTCTTAAGAAATACTGTCCAAAATTTTAATTTCTATAATGGAAAAAAAAAACAAAAAGTCCTGTCATTTTGGTCCATTGCAGAGGAATGGCAGTTCCAGACTCAAGTCAGCCCCATGGCCTCAAACTTTTAATAGAAGACTACCCCTATGCTGTTGATGGCCTTGAAATTTGGTTCGCAATTGAAAACTGGGTCAATGAATATTGCTCTTTCTATTACCCGACAGATGAATTAATCCAAGGTGACTCTGAACTTCAATCATGGTGGCTAGAGCTACGCAACGAGGGCCATGGTGACAAGAAAGATGAGCCGTGGTGGCCTATGATGCAGACGCGAGGAGAACTTGTCCTGAGTTGTACTATCATTATATGGGTGGCTTCTGCTCTCCATGCAGCAGTGAATTTTGGGCAATATCCTTATGCTGGCTTCCTCCCAAATCGCCCCACTGTTAGCCGCCGCTTCATGCCAGAGCCAGGCACTCCTGAGTATGCTGAGCTCGAGTCAAACCCTGACTTGGCATTCCTGAAAACAATTACGAGCCAGCTCCCAACACTCGTTGGTGTGTCTCTAATAGAGATTTTGTCCAGGCATTCTGCAGATGAGGTTTATCTTGGGCAAAGAGACACTCCCGAGTGGACTTCAGATCGTCAAGCACTAGAGGCATTTGAGAGATTCAGGACAAAGCTGGTGGAGATAGAAAACAGGATATTGAATAGGAACAATGATGAGAGATGGAAGAACAGACTGGGGCCTGTCAAGGTGCCTTACATGTTGCTTTACCCTAACACCTCAGATTACACTAGAAACAGTGGACTTACTGGCAAGGGAATTCCCAACAGCATCTCTATCTGAAGTCATAAAAGTAAAAATTAATGCGAGTTTTTTAAGTAGTCCAGAACGGATGAAAATTTTAGAATGTTGTATTAAGCAAGCTAGGGAATACCAACTGGTTTTTTTTGTGTCTTTAGTTTATTTCTTGGTAATTCTTTTCTGGAATTTGGAGGTAACATATACTGATTGTGAATCATGTTTCCAAATTTATAGTTGCTACAGAAATAGCGAGGTATTGTGTGAAACTATTGACTTAGATCACTCAATCAAACTAAGAAGATACCTGTGCAGATGTTTTGATTGAAAGAAACTCTTTGTAACATGCAACAATCAAAATGTGTCCAAAAACCCAGATTTAAGAGGAAAAACGAATTCGGTACTGGAAAACAGATTAAAATTTCGGTTTGGAGTAGGCCATATTTCACATATATAAGAGTCATCAAGCAAACTAATGCATTAAAGCCACATAGACAAAACAAATACCCAGAACTCATATAAAATTCAAACTGAAAGCACAGATAAGCCACTTCAGCTTTCAGACTCGGCTAATTTTCTCAATCTACCATATGGTCCTAAATTAGGAAAACTCACAACAATAATTATCCCAGTTAACATATCTTTCTAGGCACAACCCACTTCTGACATATACATCATGTTCACTTTTGAAGACTTTAAAATTGATCTTCCATTTTCAATATTACATTCTCCCCAAAGCACTGGGATTAAGTTTAACTGAGACTTGAAATAAGTATAATACAATGTCACTTAGAAAAAATGAGCATCCAAAGCAAACCAAAACATTCACATTTGACATTTCCCTTTCTCTTTTCATTTCTATATGTTTTCTTAAATTTCTGGGAGTTTGGCTAATCCAGCTTTTTTCTCAAATTGGGATTCCCATAGCTGACTTAAATAGTTCTTCAGTTTTGCAGATTGAACATAACCCAGATTATTATCTAGTCATGCGAAAAAAATTCTTAATTAAAACGTTATCATCAAGAGCACAAAAACAACAAAAAATAAAGTAATTAGACAGAAGTAAAGCTGCAATTTTCATACAGAACAGATGCATAATTAGCGGTAATTAAAGAGGAATATGTGCAATTAGACTTACCTATCTGCATAGTTTGAAAAGGATGAAGAAATCTGCAGTTCTGGGTAACCCATATTTTCCCTGCCAATCTTCTCTCTCTGTCTGTCTTTTCCCTCTCTATGACGGGGAAGGGAATATGACACCATGCAAGCTTGGTGTCAGGCCTTTGGCTTCTCTGCAGCTGCCACCACAAATTCAAATTCAACGGTGGGACAGGTGCCAACATTTCTTTACCCCATGAGAAAACGGTGTCGTCACAACTTTTTTGAGGCATACTCCCTTTTTTGTTAAAAGTTTATTGGGATAATATTCCTCACTCCTCACTACTCCCTCAAGCTTATAATTAACTTATTTTGCTTAATTATTAAAACTACAAAATCTTATTAACACGTCACATGTTCTTTTCCAGTTTAGTGATTATAGAATTAATTTCAACGTTTAAACCTCCAAATACTGGTGCAATGTATTTGTTATGTCACGAGTTCAATAAATTATGTTTAAAAAATGTATTTATAAAACAAACAAAATTAAGAGTATTGGGACTTAGGGGCAATAAAAAAAAGAGAGAGGTATCTTATAAAATTATTTTTTGGTTTGTGGAAAAACTCAAATCTACTCTTTTTTTCTTCTCAAATATCCATTATTTAACATTGATTTTAAATTTTTTAAATTTTTTTAATAATAAATACATAAATTTACATATCAATACCCTAAAATTAAATCCAAAGCCGAGTTTTGTAAATACAAAATCACTGTAGATTTAGGAAATTGATATTTTTACATAAAAAATATTTTTATAAATATATATCGATCGAAAAAATTATCACTATACAATTTATAGCGATACTTTTCATATAAAAATTATTTTCTATTATAAAAATATAAGTTTTCGTATATTTACCCAAAAGAAAATTTCTTGAGAAAAACAACTAACTGGCTATTGACACGTGGGAAGGAATAGGAAAGGCATAGATGTGGGTAAGAGTGCGTATCAAAATCAGACATTCTGATTGGCCCATCATAAATCTTGTTATCCAATACCATATCTCCCTCCACCACCCATCTAAAATCACTACACAAAAAGCCTGTGTGTTCATTCATACTCATAATAAACCATTCTAACAACAAAAAAGAGAGAGTAGCAATTAAAATTCTCTAGCCAAACTCCATCATGGCCATGGCAACCCAAGCTTCTCTCTTCACCCCAACAACTCTCTCCAACCCAAAATCCCCATGGAAACAATCCTCCCTCATCTCCTTCACCACTATCAATCCACTCAAATCCACCGCCATGCCACTGCGCACCGCCATCAAGGCCGCCGCCGCGGCGGAGGGCAAAACAGAAGCACCGGTGGGCTTCACCCCACCTGAGTTGGACCCAAACACCCCATCGCCAATTTTCGGTGGCAGCACTGGTGGGCTTTTGAGGAAAGCCCAAGTTGAGGAATTTTATGTGATCACATGGACGTCTCCAAAGGAACAAATCTTTGAAATGCCCACCGGTGGTGCAGCCATAATGAGAGAAGGCCCAAACTTGCTCAAATTGGCCCGGAAAGAGCAGTGTTTGGCCCTTGGCACAAGGTTGAGGTCCAAATACAAGATTCAGTACCAGTTTTACAGGGTGTTCCCAAATGGGGAGGTACAATACTTGCACCCGAAGGATGGGGTGTACCCGGAGAAGGTGAACCCGGGTCGTCTTGGGGCGAACCTGAACATGAGGTCCATTGGGAAGAATGTGAACCCAGTTGATGTCAAGTTCACTGGAAAGCAAGTGTATGATATATGACGTAGGTGAGAGGGTGGTTTGTGGATGTAATATGTGATTATGCTTCTTTTTATTTAGTGGATGATTCTGTATTTATGCAATCTCTTGACTTTCTGCTTATCTTAAATGCTGCTTCAATTTGTTGTAATATTTGTTTTCCCTTGTGCAATATCTATTTGACTTAATAATTTTTCATGCATATTAAGATTGTACGAGACCATTTAAAAAGATTTTTTTTAATATTTAATTTGAAACTAAAATTTGTTATTAAGAAAATTATATTTAAAAAAAAGCTCTCTCACTTTTTAAAAGTTAATTTAAAATATTTTTAAATTTTAAATTAAAATTATTCATTTAAGTTCTGAAAATAATAAATGTTATAACTAGTAGTATATTTTAGTTAGTTTATAACATGTTGATTGGGTCGGTCAAGCCCAAAACATGATTATTCAACCTATTTAAAGCTCGTTTAAATCAAATTTGAGAGTAAATTTAGTCGAGATTGGACAAAAATTCAAGCTTGAAATGTAATTCGGGCAGAATTTGGTCAATAAGCCATTCAGCTAGGGTCGACTAAATTATAATGTTTAAAACATATAAAATATATAGACCATTATTACATATTTACACTCACAAATTACAATTACATATAGTATTTTTAACTAAAAATGAAATACCATATTTTGTTTAAAGTGGTCACTTGTATCAATTTAATAACAAATTTTAGTAGTGACATGAAAAAAGATTGAGATGAAATATTAAAAATAATAAATAATAGAGTATTTATAAAATAATTTATTAATTTTAATTTAAACTTTAATTTTGTTAGTATGAAAAATGATGTACGTCAAAATATTTTAAGTAAGTTACTTTAAATTATTTTTTTTGAGTATAAAAGTCTATCTTAATAATACTATATTTTAATATGGGCTTGATCGAAAAGAAGTGGTGTGTAACTGAAATAGGTCAAGCCCGATAATTTAAATTGAGCCGAGTTTGAACAATTTTAAACCCATCTTATAAAGTCTGATTAACAGGCCAAATAGTTTATGATGTTCATAATTATATTGATAAATAAAATGAATTCATGTTAATTTTAAGTTTAAAAATATTTAAAATTGACTTAAAAGTCAAATATCGGGAATATATGTTTAAGTATAGGAAATTGTTATTTCCACATGACTTTTTGATATTCCACATGAAAATTGTCGCTATAAATTTTATAACGATAATTTTTACAGTTACTATACATCTATAAATACATTTTTTATGTGAAAATATCAAAAAACCATGTAGAGACTTAGTATGCGCAAGTCGCAACATATTAAGAAAAAAACTTCTACTGGCCGAAAGGCCCGAAACCACCAAATGGAGCAGCTTACCAAAAAAAAGTTGGCACATATTTGAGAAGCTACTCTATATCAGAGCCAGGTTTCGATCCTGGGACCTGTGGGTTATGGGCCCACCACGCTTCCGCTGCGCCACTCTGATTTGATGAAAAGGTATTACAGCGAATATGTCAAGTGGTTTTCACGTATGAAGTGGAACCAGGACTTTTATCATTCTTATGACTGCGCATATTTTCTTGTTAATGAACTCACAAACTAAATAACGTGAACTGGCCCTCTTCATTTTCAGATTCAAAACATTCATTTCATGATCTAAATCAAAGATATAGATGATGATTAGATTAATTAACCCAATATCAATGTAAAAGACTGGAAATGTTATTAGTTCAGCCAGTCTCATGATCATGGTACATAAGGAAGAAAGATCACATTGGGATATAAAAAAAAAAAACAGATCAAAACAGAAGGAAAATACAAACAGAATTTGTTACCAACTTGAATAATTCCTTCCAACATATGCACAACCTTTCCCATAGAGATGGCCCAAGGATTGGGTTTGTACATAGACGACAGTACCATAACCCAACCATGGTCATCCTCTCGAAATCACTCAAAACTTCAGTATCATCACTCACAGCAGCATCTCTGATCAACTAGCCGAACCAGATTCTTGTCACGTGTTAGGCAGGCCTATTACCTTGACTTCTGTGAAGAAATCTTTCTCACCTTGTTCAATCACTTTCTCTCTCAACTTGATCTTCTTCCTCTTGTCTTAATACACCACTGTAAACAGTCCCGAAAGCTCCCCTGCACCCATTTGTTGCTTCCTTCAACTCCTGGAACGTTTTGGAGGTCTTCAGATTTAGCTCCACTGGCTTCGGCTTTGGAGGAGGATCTCTAAGTGCTGCCATTTTCTTTACGGTACACAAATTGTTGGAAATTTCCACTATCAGTGATCGTGGCTTACTGGCTTTGGTGGTGGTAGTACGTACGTAGTCCTGAACTGGACCACCAACTGTTGACTTCATAGACATATAGAAGCAGTGCTCTGGTTGGGTTGAACACTAGACTGATATTCATGTTACCGTAAGTTTTAGGGTCCCAGTAACCAGGTTCAATAAACCGATCGATATGCAGACATAACCACGTTGCCATCAAGATTTTGAAGCTCTAACATGAACCTTCCAGTTGAGTAATCCACTGTTCCATTAGCATTGGAAAACAGCTTATGCCCCTTAACTACATCTTGACCAGGCAATAAAACTGCACAGTGGCTTTTGGGACCTCCTTAATTTCCTATCCCTATACTAAGCTGCATTGCTTGGACACTCCGTTGATCATGGGCTCTACCGGAGGTCCGGATGTAATTGAGTTTGCTGACAAGTCAACTGTATATGATTTTGACTGATTCGGGAGATAACAAGGGCTGGCCGACGTGGGTTTTTGGTGGGGCGTTCTGATCACCATAATATGATAAGATTGCTGGTTAATACGCAGGTGCAGGTTCATCAAAGAAGAAGAAGAATAGGAGAAGATAGATACAAAATATAATTAACAAAATAAAGTTAATTGATGATGCACCATGTCCGTGTGGGCTTAACGATACTCCCTCCTTTCCATCATTAAGAGTCGGTTCGGAAACGACTTATTTTAAAATTATTTAAAGTTAAAATATAAGTTTACTTATAAATTTTTTTAAATAAAAGCATAATTTGGCTTATAAGTTAAAAGTTAAGTTAAAACAAGTTATGGAGGTGTTTGGCTCATAATAATTTATAAGTTAAAAATAAATGTAAAGATTACAAAAAATGATATTAATCAAACATATTAAAAAAATCATTAATTTTAATATTAAGTAATTAATATTGGTGTGAAATTTTATTAATGTCTATACACTAATTAACTACTCTCTCTCTTCTTTCTCAATTACTCTATTTTTTTGGGGCAAAGTAAGAAATGATTAATTTTTTCTATCTCCTAAATATATGTAAAATGTTTTATATTATGGGAAATAAATTATTCTAAAACAACTTATATAAAAGAAAGGAGGAAGTAATAACTAACCACTATTAACCACATTATTTTGTATTTATCTTTTGTAATCATTCTTTTATTACTAAAGTATAATATATAGTTATTGGTTATAACTAGCTATTTGATGTACGTACGTATATGATAGAACATCGACTAATTATACTTCAACACATTAGTTTATATCTAATTTTTTGTAGTCGTCTATTATTATTGTACCATTACTCCAAAGATACAGTAGTGTTCTCTTAAAAAGTTCAAGACTATTTACACAAGTTAGTTATTCTACTAATTTCAACAGTTTTTCATCTCATTTGTTGGAGAAATATACTACAGCCGTTTCATAAAAAATAATTTAAGTATAATACTCATACAAATTTAAAAGAAAAAAAAAGGAAAGAAAATGAATAAGTTTTAGTTCTATCTGCAATGAAATACTCATAAGCAAGGTTCTCACACCCGGTCATCGAACCGAAAAAATACCGAGTGGATGAATTATTGATCTAAATAGTGGTCGAACCGTTATTGATCCAGTAACATTATTAATATATAAAATATATATTATTAGTAATTAATAAAATTTAAAAAAAATCTCATTTTTATGAATTAAAACATAATAAAATTGAGTTATAATATTACTAAAAGTGGTTAATTTTAATATTAAAACTTTTTTGATACAAAAAAAATAATTTAAAAACCGGTTCACCGAGTCAATTAATCGACTTTACCGGTTGAACCATCGGTTGGACCGATGATCAATCGGTTTTTAACCAAATCAAAAAAGCCGAACTGAACCAGATCGGAGAGCCAACCGATTTTAATTTTTAACCGACGGGCCAGTCCGAGTTTACTCACAAGTACACTATGATGGGTCTCTTTTTATAAAACTAACGAATCTTAAATTTTTAATAAATAATTTTCCTAGAATATTTTGAATTTAAATTAGTACATTCAAATTTATCTTGGGTAAAGCTTGAATAACTATAATTTTCTTTATTTCTATAATTAATTAAAATTGAGTTGATTTTGAGTGAATCATATTACATCAACAAAGTTTTAAAATATATTTAAACGTGCTTTGTTTTTAATTTACTTTTACAAGTTACAACTCGGTGATTTTACCGCACCTTCCCGAATAGAAGTATTCTTAAAATAAAGCTTAAATATATAACAATAATAATAACATAAGATAATTAATATGTACAATTGTTTATGAGATACATGGGAATTACTTTTAACCAAAATAAATAAAATAAAATTATTTACAGGTGTCAACCGTTTAGGTATTCATTGAGTAAAGTAGTGTAACAGGAATTTATTTATTTTGTTATTTGTAGAGAAACAAAAAAAACTAAAGTCTCTGGCGAACTCTAGAACATGAGAGAGTGCCAGCGCCTTGAATTAATTCCTCACTTTTTCTGCATTTTCTCCATTCTTCTTCTTCTTCTTCTTCTTCTTCTTCTCATCTTCTCAGATCAAGTGATCTCCGCTTGTGTTTCTCGTAAGTTTTCTTTCCCCCTAACACCCACTTTCTTTTCACTGCTTTTTTCCTAGTTTTTGCCCTGTAATTTGCTAATTTCTTAGTTGGGTTGATGGAAAAAATCATCAATTCCTAGCAACCGACATTTTTTTAAGCATCATTGTAGTTTTTAGTGTCTAACCATAAGAATGGGGAAAGATTGGTTGGCCTTGTTAGGGGTATTTTTCCTTGATTTTTATAATTTCAAGCAGTCCATTATCACTTTGAACCATTATTGTTCATAAACATGTTTCAAAAATTTCTTCTCTTTATGGATTATGTAGGGTTGAGTTTGATCAAAGTTTTCACGGGTTGTTACTAAATTAAGAGTGAGCTTGATTTTATTTTATCTTTTTATCATTTGTAGTCATGAGTTTTATCTGTCTGCTAAGTGTGTCTTCGTATATATCCAAAAATTAAAGTTGAATTTGACTGTGAGAAATGCTTGGTTGATGATAATTAAATAGATAGTATAGTGAGATTAAAGGATAACTTGAGGGAATCCGTTAGTTTCTGGTGAATGGAAAAACTGTTTTGTTTAGCTTTACAGATGTTTGTAGGAATTACCGTGTGAATCAAATACAATTGTCTAGTTAAACTGGAATTCCTCTGTGAATCAAATACAGTTATCTTTCTTATTTAGTTCCTTCTCATTAGTTTATTTCTTGCAAAACAGCCTGCTTTGAAAAAATATATAATATTTCATTGATTTGTGCACTCCCTGCTTACTTCTCGGTAAGGATCTATTTTTTGATTAACAAGCTTATGTGGTTAGTGTCATGTGCATGGTCTCTCTGTTTTACTTTCAAAAGGTGGGAGCATGTTGGCTGCTCCCTGAGATTTTGTTTTCTGATGCTGAAGACGGGCTAAGCTTACATAAGAAGGCACTTGTAATAAGCATGAGACCTATTTCTTTGCCAAACAGATTTTGCTCTTCAACCCCCCAAATGGGCTATCATATTAATGAATAAAGTTTTTGATAGTATATGTTTGGTTATTTATTTCTGTTAGAATTGTGATGTGAACTGTAGACATGTTCTGATGGTCACTGGCCGAACTTAATATCTTGGTTTAACACTTTTGGAGATTGTATAACAGCGAAATTTTAGTTATTTGTTGAGGGCTTCTTGTCATGATCCAACAAGAATAATAATTAAAAGCCCAAAAAACAATATTAATAATAATATTGATAAACAGGTTTACTTGAAAGCCATCTGAGAGAAAAGAATCGCAATGGAAAATATACAGGTTTATAACTCATGTAATATAAATAGCTCACGATAGTGTAACCGAGACAAACATGCTACTAGGATTCTATGAATGTTACTCATAATTTAAGTGTGCGTTGGTGCCTTTATACATGTATTGCATGTGCTTCTATGTGTATGTAATACAGTAATACCATAACCATGACTAACATGTTGGTATTCTAGCTAGTATCTATGGATGTTACTCAATATTTATGTGTGGTTGTGTCAATAATTTGAAGTATAAATTTTAGCAAAAATAAAATAAAATTGAAGTATAAATATGTGAGAAAAGTTTGTGGCAGGTTATTGAATACTTAAAGACATGGCTGAACAAGCGTACACGGTGGCATCTGATACTGAAACAACTGGAGAGGAAAAAATTTCGACTGCTTTTCCAGAAATTGCAATTGGTATTGACATTGGCACTTCGCAATGTAGTGTTGCATTCTGGAATTGTTCTCAGATAGAGCTGCTTAGGAACACAAGGAACCAGAAGATGATGAGATCATATGTCACCTTCAAAGATGAAGTTCCTTCAAGTGGAGTTAGCAATCAACTATCTCATGAGTATGAAGTGTTATCTGGTGCCGCAATCTTCAACATGAAACGCCTGATTGGTAGAGTTGACACTGACCCAGTTGTTCATGCAAGCAAAAGCCTCCCGTTTTTGGTACAAACATTGAACATTGGTGCTAGGCCGATTATTGCTGCCCTGGTCAATAACATGTGGAGGTCCACTACTCCTGAAGAAGTTCTTGCAATATTTCTGGTGGAATTAAGAAACTTGGCAGAAGTTCAGCTAAAGCGCCCAGTGAGGAATGTTGTTTTAACCATCCCAGTGTCATTTAGCCGGTTTCAGCAGACCCGGATTGAGCGAGCATGTGCAATGGCTGGCCTTCATGTCCTAAGATTAATGCCTGAACCAACTGCCGTTGCTCTGTTATATGCACAGCAGCAGCAACAGACTGTACACGAGAACATGGGCAGTGGAAGTGAAAAGATTGCTCTTATCTTCAATATGGGTGCTGGGTATTCTGATGTTGCCATAAGTGCTACAGCAGGAGGAGTGTCGCAGATAAAAGCCTTGGCAGGAAGTACTGTTGGTGGTGAAGATATACTTCAGAATATGATGCGTCACCTCTTACCCAATATGGACAGTCTCTTTTCAGCTCATGGAATCAATGAGATAAAGAGCATGGGGCTGCTTCGCATTGCAACACAGGATGCCATACACAAGCTCTCCTTCCAAGACACTGTTCAAATTGATGTTGACCTAGGAAATGGAACAAAAATATGCAAGATTGTTGATAGGAAGGAATTTGAGCAAGTGAATCAGGTAGTTTTTGAACAATGTGAGAGGCTCATTATCAGGTGTTTACATGATGCGAAAGTAGAAATAGGGGATGTCAGTGATGTAATACTTGTCGGTGGTTGTTCAAATATTCCTAAGCTAAGGAATGTGGTTAAGGGTACGTGTAAAAGAGATGAAATATATTCAGATATGAACCCGTTGGAGGCGGCTGTTTGTGGAGCAGCACTAGAAGGAGCTGTGACTTCTGGAATCAGTGATCCTTTTGGGAGTTTGGACTTACTAACAATTCAAGCGACACCTCTGAGTATTGGTATTCGAGCTGATGGAAGCAGCTTTGTACCAATCATACATCAAAACACCACAATGCCAGCAAGGAAAGATCTGACTTTTACGACTGTTCGTGATAACCAACCTGAGGCGCTGATTTCTGTTTATGAAGGGGACGAGAAGGCTGTGGAAAAGAACCATCTGTTGGGCTATTTCAAGATCACAGGTATACCTCCGGCTCCAAAAGGCGTTCCTGAGATTAACGTGTGCATGGACATTGATGCGTCAAATGTGCTGAGAGTTTTGGCTGGGGTCGTGATGCCTGGGACACAACGTCCGGCGAATCCCTATATGGAAGTTAGGATGCCAACTGTTGATGATGGCCATGGATGGTGTGCTGAAGCTCTGCTCAAAAAGTATGGCTCTAATTCAGACTTAGTGACCCTGCAGAAGAAAATACCGCAGTGATTTGAAAAGGTAGGTCATGCTATGCTTGAGTGCTGTTTTTGTGTTGGTCCTTCTAGGCAGATATAGTTGAGAATAAGGGTACTATACAAGTTGTGTGAAATATGGTGGATGTTTAACCATCAGTGGCTGGTGAATCTGGTTGTTGTAATGAGAGAACTCTGTACAAACTGTTTTAGAAGTGCTTAAAACATTGCTTTTGCTTAAAACTGTTGGTTGTACTTTGTATTCGGTATGCAGGATAATATATCTTTTATATTAAGTTCAGTTCTTTTGCAAAGATTATTCATGATATTGCAAATTGAAATTGTTACCCATATAGAATTTGGGATTTTGTAGTTCCTAGGAATCATGGTGATTAAATTTCAAGAATTACAACTTGGGTATAATCAGGACAGGACAGCTCAAGGAATTGAAAGTTTCAAGTTAAGTCATCAGAAAGGGATGTAAATGAAAGGTGCTACGAGCAGATCGGAAGTGATCTCTCTGCGTGTGTAAGCAATGTATTGGTCAATTGATCAACTTATGATCAATTTACTAAAATTACCGGATCTTGCTATATTTATTTGCAGTTGTCGGTCATCAGCATTAGTGTTGGTTTGTTTCTCTCCTGTATACATTTGGTTTGTAGACAAATTGAGCTCATCAAATCGATGCTGCATATGTAGCTAATGTTCCGGCATGAAAATTTTCTACTTATTTGAGAAGGTACTGTCTGTAATTTCTATAGTTTACCATATTCATAATTGCTGCATATGTAGCTAATGTTCCGGCATGAAAATTTTCTACTTATTTGAGAAGGTACTGTCTGTAATTTCTATAGTTTACCATATTCATAATTGTACGAATAAACATCAGTTTATACTTAAAAATATTACAAATCGACTTTAAAATGTCTAAAAGAAGATTACTGGAGTAACATTTATTTATTTTGAAATGGTAAGTGGAAAATCTGCAGAAGAATAGATTAATGACCAAGTTGAAATGGTTACAACTAGATCCAATATAACATAGGCTGATTATGGGAGAATACAAGGGGCAGTGTTCATATAATTCTTCAATGGGTACAAGGAATCTAATCTCCAGAGTCCAAACGTATCATGATTCATCAGCCTCGTATGCTTGTATAAATAGTTATAACTTATACGTTCCTACTCTTCTATCACCCATATTCATAACCTACAATATTATCAATTCATAGACTGAACTCTCCTGCAAATTTGAAGTAGAAACAGAGATGGAGAGGAAGAACTGCAGCTGAGCAAGGAGGAGCTATTTTTCAACCACATGCAATGTCGACACCGAATAAAATTTGAAATCCAAAAATGATCAAGAAATTGGAAGCTCTTTAGGCCTGCCATTGGAGCGTAGAAAGCTGCTTTTACATTGAAGAAAAAGATCCTGCAACTGTGAAGAAAGAGGAACAACCAGTTAAAAGACAATGTTGGATGTAGTTGTGGTTCTGCTTCTTTCAAGTGAACTTGACAAAATGGTTTATTGTAGTCAGAATTTTGGGGAGGCTGGGTGTATCTCTCTGGTTTATTGATTTTTAGTTAATACAATGACAAAAACTTGTTTAGAACAAATACAGTGACTAAGCAATAACGACTCTTTGGATACAATTAAAAGGTTGTCCCCACACAGAGAAAATTGGCTAAAGAATATCGGATGTCAAGATGAGAGAAAGATTTATGGCTTTATCAATACCTTATATATAAAAATCCAAACAACGATTTAATAAAAGATATAAATCAAATAAAATGTTCCGGGAAAGAATTCATCTAGTTCAATTAAGGGTAACCTATCAGTCAGTAATTCAAAAATGGAATTAGCTATTCCATTGATATGCTCTCATCTTTTACAAGATGAAGAAGAAATAAGCAAAACAACGAATTAAGAAAATACCATATTGTGCAGAACCATGTATGGTAAAATATGCTGACATTCCTAGAACTGAGAAAACACGAAGGGATAATTTACCTGCATCACAGGATTATCAAGTCTTGAATTCCCTCCCATTGTCACATATGCTAAATTATCAATCTCATCACAAACTCCTGCCATAAAAATAAGATCAAGTACTAAAAAGCATATGCTCTGACAAATAAAACAATGTGCCATATATCTGGTTCAACAACAACACATTACCTTACCTCGAAGCATATGTTAGCCAGTCCATTGTAAATGGTACCATCATAGTTAAAGCTTGGAGGATATTGCTTCCACAGCTAAGATGCGATCCATGGTTAATGACAATGAAGAGAAATCCTAAGCTAAAACCCCGAGTTATGCAAATTTATTTATCAAGTAATTCACCACATGGGGATGACAGAAGCAAAGCAAATTTTCTGTTGAATGATAATCAACTAAATTTGTCCATATTGTAAACTCGTAACAGTATCCAAATAAATCAATTGGATAAAGGAGAAAATAGCACCATATATAGTAAAAATTAAAATGGATAAACATAAAGCCCAGACCAACAATTATATGGACTCATTGATGTTAAAACATCAAGTTCAAACCCCAAGTCGATGAATGTTGATATATTGAAGCAATCTCCAAGAAAATCACAATAGTGAACGTGTAAACATATTTCAAATCAAGTAATGTAAGAATAACCAACTAAAGTTTTTTCATTCTTAAGTGAAAAGTGAATAAATTAAGCAACAGCTCAGAAGTGCTGATTCCAGTAAAAATAAATGTTAGGATTTATGGAAAAATTCACATCTACTCATTCTTCCAAGCATACAAAGTGAAACAAAAACCAGGACCAGGTAATTTAGACTCCCTGAAACTCTTCGAGCAAGGCCAGCGGGATTCAGAGGGATCCATGAAGGTCTGGCTAGTCCACAACTTCTCAGCTGACAAACAAGTTTGGAACATGAAAATCGCATTCCCCAAGGTTGTGCCAAACAACCAATTATGGACATCCCAAAAAACTTCTACAGGAAGCCCATCAACCAAAATGGTATGGTTTCCACGAAACTTCCATCGGAGGTGCTTCACCTGCATCACTGTCTTACTGTCCACTCGAACAATGAGACACGGATCATCGATTCCGACTGCATCACATTCAATTGTAAGGTTATGAATTAGCCCATCATCAGAGAATTGAGCCTTACTTCCATATACCCTCTTCCCAAATATGTGTTCCCTCTTGGAAATGAACATGGTATTGAACAGAGAAGGGATGGAATTAGTCTTCTTTAATGCTTCTTTCCTCAGATCTCCAACTAGCAGAACCATCTCTCCCTTACACACCACTCCTACATAAAACCCCTCAAGTGGCTCCGGCCCGGACCCAAATTTTGCCAAAGAAAGATCCCAATAAATGTCAATTTTGCAAGAATTTACATCTAAACACTTTGACCCTTTCCTTTTAGAGAACAAAGAAGGCTTAACATCAACTCTACAGGGACATTGACGAGACAAATCGTCAATTTCGACACCTAGACAATGACCCATCAAATTCTTGCTCCAGGATATGGTGATCGGACAAGATTTGCCAAATAATTTACATTGATACGTGCATGTGACCAAATTTTGTGAAGCTTTACTTATATTCGCACTTGAACAAGAAGCATCAGCAACTTGAACTCCATTTTCGCCAAAACAAGACGGGAAATCCCTCATTTTGCCAAAAAAGTAAAGCAAACCCAAGATTTGATAAACCTCTAAAGTCCTACAACAAACCACAAATTGGTACTATTTGGGCGTGTTTTACTGGCATTAGGGAATCAAAAAGAAGAAATGAAATGATAACCGAGCAAAATATGAAAAGGGAAAGCATCTCACCAGAATAACTCAAAGGCAGATGAAATCACAAATCCATTTCCCAAATTATGCTGAGAAACCTGCTACTGCTCGAAGCCTTAGGTTGGAGATAAATTTTGTGCTGCTTTTGTTGATCTGGTGCGGAATCCCCCCATTGTTTTTAAAGTAGCAGGATCAACAGTTTTATTAAGGGAAGTGCAAGAGTAATGCTTAAGATTAGGGGCAAATTTAGCGGAGTTTCGTGGGAGGAGGGGGGGAGCGGGGGAGCAACGAGGGGGGTGGGGGGCCAATGCCAGTAAAAAATTTGTAGATAGGAAGACAAAGCAGCACACCAGTCTATTCCTCTTATTACTGCCAGTTAATACATAGGTTTGTCCATTTTCAAAAGCTGGTCTGGCACTACATCCTCAGAGAGATTTCATTTTCAAATTAACCCAAAGAGAAAATATACTACTAATAAACGAAGGAATTTCTTAGCACATGTTAAACACAGTTCAAGAGAATATTTTTTTATATTGTGTATATATTTTTTTGAAGTTAGTGTAAATACAGAAATCAAGAGAATATACACACAATTTAAAAGAATATTATCTTGAGCTATGTATTTAACATGTGCTTTAAGGGCACATGTTAAGAGGACCCATAAGCAAAGAAGGGGCCGAGTGGGTCCCCAGTCCCTACCCACCAAAACTTTAAAGGAATTTCTTAACATGTGCCCTAAAGGCACATGCTAAGCACACAGTTCAAGAGAATATTCTCTTGAATTGTGTGCATATTCTCTTGAACTTTGTGTAAATGCAGAAATCAAAAGAATATGCACACAGTTCAAGAGAATATTCTCTTGAACTGTGTGTTTAGCATGTACCCTTAGGACACATGTTAAGAGACCCAACTTTAAATAACACAAAAAATGAGAAAGTATGAAAGTGACGGAAATAGCCGAAACTAGACATGCAAGAATGATAAAAGATTTCAAAGTATCATAATTGTATGTTTTCTTCTCTTTTTTCCTTGTTACTCCACTATACCTATCAATTAATTTTCATTTTTGGAATACTTAATTTTTTTTCTTTTCTTTTTTATGTAAGGCTTAATTTATTATTATAATTTTTTTTTGTAAGTTTATTGATATAATAATTGTATATATGTACTTGATTATGAGAATTCATTATACTTAGATTGCATCTTCAAATTGAGGTTTTAAATAAAATATATGCATATATAAATTCTACATGATAAATATGAATTATATGTGTGACGTGTTCTACCATTGTATTGATTAAAAAATGAAAACATTTGAGAGAAAAATTACAATAAGTTTAAGCGGACAGCCGAGTTGGACATTTTCAATTTTTTTTATTTTTTTATTTTGGTTTTTTTTGTGACTCCCAAAAAATATATAATATTTATTCCAACTGAAATTTTAACAGAAAAAAAAAAGTATTTTAAGTATAATTTGGATACATATACAAAAATAGGATTGTACAGATTATCCAAATTACACCTAAAATACTTTTTTTTGTTAAAATTCCAGTTAGAATAAATACTATATATTTTTGAGAGTCACAAGAAAAATCAAAAAAAAATTAAAAAAATCTAATAATAATGTCCAATTCGTCTGCGTAGAAGGACTCGAAAAAGCAATGAGATCAAGGGTAAAATAAGGGACCCCCAATAAATTGCTTGGGAGAGACAGTTTATTATTAAATGAGGAAATTTGCAATTAACATGCCATAAACTTATGCGTGTGCGTGACACAAGACAATGCGTGCGGGCAACAAAATAATGGTGAAATTTTTATAAAAGTTGAAGGATCCTATGCCCATGTCTATGAGATTGGTTGGTAATCATAATACTTCATCCGTCCTTTTTTAAATATCATTTTAAATACGTGTTTTTTTGTCTCAAAATATTTATCCTTTCAGAATTTAATTAAGCATTAATTGATTATTTTTTAATATTATTTAAAGTATGAAATTTAACTTTAGTTTTTTTATCAATTAATAATATTTTTTTTAATACAATGACAATATAAACAATTACTATTATATTTAATATAGTATAATTATTTCTTTAATACACATCACAACTCTAAAACCACATATATTAAAAGACAGAGAGAGTACTAGCTTAATCCTAATAATTTTTTGCTGATCATATTTTCGATGTTACCCTTTGCCTTCCTATTCTATTTGTTTTATTTTCTTTTTATTACATACTTGGTCCTAATTTTAGGACGAGTTGAAAATATGAACAAATTATATCTCTATATGAAAAGAAAATAAGTGACATGTAACGGTCAAAATCAACTAACTATCAAGCCCACGATGACATACTATTTGACATTAAAATTATATTTATATTTTGGATTTATCTAGTTTTAGATAAAGGATTTTAAAATATAATTAATGGAAAATTATATATATATATATATACATATATATATATATATATCAGTCTAACATATGACAAGATCTGCATCCATGTGGATAAGATTACCTGAGTAGAGTTTGTGGTGGGCCAGGAGTGTGAAGATGTAAAATAATTTTATCCACATGGATGCAGATCCAATGGTTGAGCCCCTATCCCTCAAATCAACTGAAACTGACTATATATATATTGTTGACGAATATTTGAGGAAGTTGGATTGCGATGACCAACGTGAAACTGTATGCGATAAGATATAATAAATTAAAATTCGACTATTGTTAATTCATACATATCTCATGTATACACATACGTCGCAATTATAATTCGATCGAAAACTGTCGCAATGTATAACAGGGCTAAGGGGAAAAACCACACTTGGGCCAATGTGGGGCTCCAAACCCCACTGAATTTTTTAATTTTCTTTTTAGGTATATGGTATAGTGATAATATTATGCAGTTTGGAAGCTAGTGACTAAAACTTTTCAAATAATGTACGGCTACTCAGTACAATACACACTCTTGAATTTATTTTCATATTTAACTATTAGAAAAAATAACTCAATTTTATTGTCCATTTCACTCTCTGATATAAGAAAATACAAATACAAAAAAAAATATTATCCACCATTCTATCATATCCAATTCTAATTTCATAATCAAAACTTAGAATTTTCAGTATGCTACAAGACAAATTAGAAGGTAAGATATACTCTACATTTTTATACCTTAAGAAATTTTAATTTTTCTACTCTGTACGTAAATAATTGTTGATTTTATTTGAATTGAAAACTTGCACAATATTTATTCATGTTGTTAATTAAGTAATTGTTATCTTTTATATTAGGATTAACCCATATTTTTGCGGGTTCGACGAATGGTCACTACTATTATTCAGTCGGGGGTCTCGCTCACCGGTGAGCGAACGGCTGCCCAGCTCTCTGGTGAGCTGGCGGGGATTGCAAGGGACCAACGCCCCCTGAAAGTCAAGCGCAAAGTGCAATTGAGTTTGAGAATTTATTAGTAGTCCGGTCTTGAATTTTACTAATGTATTAGATAACATGTGTTTAGGCTCATGTTATATCAGATAGAGTTTTTTTAGTTATTTTAAAAATATTGTTTGGTGTATGAATCATTGTAGAGTGTGTGAGGTATCTAATGACTACATCACACAAATAAGACTAGCAAAATTGGTGAACCTGAGTATATCGTGTATCTTTATTTTTTTCATCTTTCATATAATATATGTGTGATTATAATATTATTCGATCTTAGATTCTAATATCTTATTACCGGTTTTTGTTGTTTGTTTTTTGTTGTTAATTGAGGTTTTTCATTGTTTGAGCCTTAAATTATTTATTTGTTAGTGAAGATATTAATTCTACCGAATTGAATCTGCAAACGTTGAAAGAGCATTTTTTTTAACTATAAATCTTATTAAGACGTTATTATGTAATAGGATGGGAGATGAGTACATGAATTCTTGTATGTCACTCACGTATAAAAAGACATCTTTGATATTATTGAGAATGAGTTATATTGATTTTGAAACGACTTTAATACTATATGATATCATTAAAGGAATCATATAAATTCAGAGTGGTTAACATAAAGTGAACTTCATGATAATTTTACTTTATGACCAATACAGTGATGATACGCAGACGGAGAGATCACCCTCCCGTCTGTGTGTCAGTACTGTATTGAACATGATCGGATCCATATAACTCACTTATTTAAGACGGGTTTGTGCAAAATTAATAGTTGATATTAATATATATAACATTTTTAAATTTTATTATTAATTTTTACTTTTCTTATAATTTTTTATATTAAATCTCCCTGAACAAAATTTCGCTCATAATTTATTGTCAACTTCAGTTGTACTGTTGTGCTGGTGTATTCAAATCAAAATAATTCTATTATCACATAAAAAAGGGTCACATAATACTCACATATACATACGTGTATATTTGTGGATCTCACATGTCATGCAAAACTCACAGTATGTATGTGTGTTTATATGAACATTATGTAATCCTTTTTTATATGATAGTAGCATTGTTGTTCAAATCAATATTTTCTAGCGTTATGTACTCTCTCTCCTTCCTTATGAGTGTATGACTCGGTGAGTTGAGAGCAGTCCCACCTGGCTGCCCAGCCCTGGACCCGTAATATCGCGGATCCCTCTCTGGTATGAATGGTAGTATTCTATTCACTATTTGTATGCCAACCAGAAAAGTAAAGAATCATAGCTGTTCTGCAATCAAAGCAGCTATACATATGTAGCTTTTCTATCAACCTTTTGCTCTCTTTTTTATTTATTATATATTAAATTATTTTTTTCTTTTTCGATTCTTTTCATTATATTTATTTGTATTAAAATTAAATAATATTATATTAATTTTTAAATTTTAAGATTTTGCGAATTGACTAAAAATAATCAAAATATATCTTTAATTTTGATAAAAGAAGTTTGAGTAGACCATATAGAGTCAGACTATATGTAATACTCTCTCGTTCCTTAAAGACGACAGTTTTAAAAAAAATACACAAACTAATAAGTGGAATAAAATGACAAAGTTAGTCTTTCTCTTCCTTTAGTTTCGCTGAAACGTGTCTTCAAATAACTCTTTGCTGAAAAAATTAAAACAAGGGCATATTTGGAAAAAAACATACAGAAACTATATTGAGTTCCTAAAACTGCATTCTTTAAGAAATAATTTTTTTTCCTAAAACTGCAAGATTTAAAGAACGGAGGGAGTATAAATAAGATTTCGGATAACTCATTTCATCGCCATATTTTTGCAAGAGATAATTTTAATTATATGGTTTTTATTGAGAGAAAAAATATGAATTTGATTTTCAAAGTTTTTTCAGTTTGTAGTTTATCATAATCAAGCCTTTTGGGTTATTGATTTTTTCAAAAATATGTTTTCATGCCTTTTAAATTAGGGGATATTTTTAGAAATAAAATTTTCTTTACCCTTTTGAATAAAATAAATGGATAGATGGAAGGAAGGAACCAGAAATCCTAATACCAACTTCTTGTTTAGTTGCTACGTAAGTCACGATGTGATGGACTTGAACTAGACCAAATCTTATGGCCCAAATCTAGAAATAGATTGAGCATGGGGATGTATTCTTATAATGTAGACTGGACCAAAGGGACCCATGGGCTCCACAATGATATAGGCAATCAAAAGATTATTTGGACCCAAGTTTTTCTTCCAAATAAATAAGGGTCCTTTACAGTACTATACAACAATTAGAAAATAATTACAATAACAGTACATTTATAAAATAATTATAAAAATAACGCAATAAATTCAAACCATTCAATTTCACATTAATAACAAAACCTAAAATCAAAGAGAAATAACCTCCATAATTCAAAATTTAAATCAAATCTTTGGGATCTAATAACAAAAATAAATTCATAATTCAAAATTCAAATCAAAAGTAAGAAAAAATAAAAAATAATCTTCTATTCATCTCCGTCATCATCTTGGATTTGGAACTGTTCGAATATCATATTACAATTGTTCATGGTGCGTGCATCCAGGAGATCACGATTCCACAGTTTGATCATGAACAATCTCCAACAACTGTCAACATGCATCATTATTAATATACAAAGATTAATATAGAACGATAATAGGGAAAAAAAAAATACTATTGTTGCAGAGGAACGATAATATGAAAAAATACTATTGTTACAGAGGAAGGGATAATAGAAAAAAAATACTATTATTGCTACATCGCCTTCTCCTCTCCTTCATCATCCTCATCCGCCGTGAATCTCTGAAAATACCTGAGTTACTGTTCTGATTTTTTTTGACGATTTGGTTACCCACAAAAACTAAAATAGTTACCTTTGTATGAATGTTTGGCTACCAACTGCATCGCATTCAAAATAAATTTGTAACCTAATAAAACTGAATTGGTTACCTTGGTCTGAAAGTATGACAACCAACTGCATGAAGGTTTGGCTACCAACTTCATCACATTCAAAATAAATTGGTAACATAATAAAATTAAATTGGTTACCTTGATATGAAGGTTGGACTACCAACTGTATGAAGGTTTGGCTACTAACTGCACTATAAAAAAAATGCAGGTGTGAAGGTGGATTGATTACCTTGGTATGAAGGTTTGGTTACCTTGGTATGAATGTTTGGTTACCTTGGTATGACGATTTGGTTACCTTGGTATGAAGGTTTGGTTACCAACTGCACTATGAAGGTAACCTAATAAAACTGAATTAGTTACCTTGGTATGAAGGTTTGACTTTCAACTGCATGAAAGTTTTGCTACCAATTGCATTACATTCAAAATAAATTGGTAACCTAATAAAACTTAATTGGTTATCTTTGTACGAAGGTTTGGTTACCAACTGGACTATGAAAAAATTGCAGGTGTGGAGGTGGATTTGTTACCTTGGTATGAAGGTTTGACTACCTTGGTATGAATGTTTGGTTACTAACTGCACTATGAAAAAACTGCAGATGTGGAGGTGGATTGGTTACCTTGGTATAAAGGTTTGGTTACCTTGGTCTAGAAATCTATCTCTTACGGACAAGATTTGTGAGGCTGATTCCCCAGAATTTTGCTGCACTGAGATGCCTTGAACAGCAATAATGTTGCGAAATAAAATAAGCACCAGCTGGACCAATTTTCAGTTATCCTCTGTAAATGCTTCACTACTTAAGAAAATATATTTTAATCCTTTTATTCTTCTTAATATCACCTTTTTTACCATGCTACGGAGAGTGCCTTACTCATCCTTGAAAAGTATACTGCTGGACCTTAGCTACTCAAATTTCCACTAACATACATGGTCCTATTTAATGACAGAGATGAGGTCACGTAATGTACTCTAAAGAACAATAATTGAGCAAGTGAAAAGCAAAAAGGGATAATTCAATGTAACTATTGTTTCTGCATCTATTAATCTTGGGGGCATCTTTTAACGAAATAATTGCTCTTCGAGCCCAGTCCATTATCTGGATGCAGGAGAAGATTGGGAGGAATGGAAGAAAAAGGAAAAGAAAGGGACCGGTGAGTTGTGTTAAAGGTGTTAGAGTTTATGCCCTAGAGGCTCATTCTTTGATGTAATTGCTTAAACATTTTTGATATTATATTTGATTGAATAAATGAATTATTTTATTATGATTTTATTTACTGCGTTATATAAATGTTAACATAATAAAAGTCCTTAGAATAGTGATACAAATTATATGGCTTCAAGTATGTGACTTGAACATGAGATCATATAGTTACAATTAGTATCATTACTCTTAAATTTCCCTAGTCGAGTGTCATTGTTAATGGGACAACAATGATACATTGAGACTAGTATGTGGATTGACTGATGGCCAAATCTCATTGGTCATAAATATATGAGATATTGAGTCAATGCATAGGTACATGTTAGAGAACAATGTACTGGGCAGACCCACCATGAGAATTCTACGTGGAGCATTATGCAAAGTGTCATAAGCAATTCTCATAGTAACAATGATGTAATGATCCTCCGACCTGAAATCACTATATTACTACACGAGAATTTATGTACTTTAATATCATCAAAGGCCACCTTTAATAGGTGGACGATAAAGGTGATTATTGGGTACATCATGAATCATGTGAGGAATATGAGTGATCTAGATAGAATTTAACCCTCCTATATATTAGGGGTGATATCCATAGGCCTCTTGATTGAGTAGTACTATGAAATGCATAGCCATGCTCAAATAGTGATTTGTTTCATATAGTCTACTCATCGATCAAGAAAACTCAGATTAAATTATGAAGAGGATGACACATTCCATGCCTCGAGTTTAATTTAGGATGTCAAGGTTAAAAGGATTAAATTACATTGACATATTGGTCACGAAAAGGTTGTATCGAATCACCGATCTTATTATTATTTGGGTAGCAGTGATGCATTACTAGATGCCGCTCACTGTTTATAATTTTATAATATGATTTTAAAATTATTGCCAACATAATAATAACCTATAGGGTCACACACTTAGAACGTTATTAAAAGAGAATTAATTTAAATTGTATGAATTTAAATATATCAATATGATTGATAATATTTAAATTAATAGGATAATTTGTATATATATATATATATATGTATGTATATTAATTAAGTAAGACTTAATTAAGATATAATATATATATATATATATATAAAAATTCAGATTTTATTTTTCTAATTAGATTAGGTTTTGGTTAATTCTTTTAACTGCTATATATATGATATATCAGCCGTTTAGGGGATAATCGATATCAAAAATCCTAGCCGCTCTTAGAGAGAGACTAGAGAGAAAAATTTCAAAAAGTCCAGATCCTTGGCGGCTAGTACCGCAGCTTTCCTTGCTGCAGATCGTGTGACGATTCGCTGGACGTTCGTGTGGATACCGTAGAGGCGCAGTTCCATTGGATTGCGTTGAGGATTCGAAGCAGTTCCAGAATCTCCATCGTCTCCTTTCAGGCTTGAATAATCGGTAAAACATATCTTAACCTCTGAATTAATATGTTTTCGCATGGATCCTGTTTTAGGGTTTCGGAAAATTTTTAATTTCCGCTGCGTTTATGTGCCGAAAACCCTACAAAAGGAGACGCAGAGGATGGAGAGTGTATTGATATGTTTGATAAAATTTTGATTTATAGTAGGAAAAAAGAGGATGAAGAAAAATGGGAGAGAAACAGGAACAGAGATTAATGGGTCTGCTGTGTTTGAAACCGGAACAAAGATTAACGAGAAGAGATAAAAGAGAGAGAACGGGACGGAAAGAGATAAGGGAGAGAATTGTGGGCCACGATTAAAGGATATTCAAATGCATTCATTTTGTAAATAAACTATTAAAAATGTATTAATTTTATAAATATTTTCTGCATGTACTGTTATTGTAATTTTTTTTAAAAATGTATTAGAATATTTAATTGTTCCAATAAATAAAGCAAGTTTCCGGAAAATTTTGTCTATAGCTAAACTGCAAGGGCTCAAGCCAACAAAAAAGGAAGGCTCAGTAGCCAAACCCACTCCAAGTGAGAGCCAAATACCCAATAAACACAATACTTAACATGTAACAAAAGTATATTTAAAATGGATTCGGTAAGGGTGACTGGCACCAGCTTCACCCTAGAGTTTAATTGAAAACACAATTTATTTTATAATTATTTTATAATTTGTTAATGTGACATACTCCACCTCAGCTTTTATGTGGGGCCGAAGACTATATTGAAACAATTTGTTCATCAATATGCTGAGGTGGAGTATGTCATATCAACAAATTATAACATAATTGTAGAATAAGTTATGACTCTATCATTACTCATAAAACATACTAGGATGAAGGTGGTGTCAACTTCATCCTATCCCGATCCATTTAAAATTTATAAATTATGTAAATGAGACTCTTTTTAAGTGAAATAAAAGGATCAACAATATTTCTCAACTCTAATTCAGTGATTATAATTTGATTTCAACAATTAACAAGAACTTTATTTAAATTCTTGTTGTAAGATAAATGGTATCCCGTATTGCTGATACTTTAAAATGACATAATATTTTTAAGTATAATAACACAATTTTACTTTCATGTCATCATTGCTAAATTAAACACTTATTATATTTAAGAACACTAGAGAGATAATATATATCTTTAAAATTTGCAAGACTAGCTGTTTTTGTAAAGAATGGAGGAGGAGTACTAATTTACTTGCGTATAGAAATAATATATGGTAGCTACTCAACATCTCTGAAGTCTTCACCGACCAACCAACCATCCATATACCATGTATGAGAAACCAAAAATCTATCTATCATTTTCAACTTAACCATCAAATGGTTCTCAAATCTTTGAGACTGTCCCAATTGTTTTGGCATGATCATATATATGATCTTACTTAAAAGTATATATATATATGTGTGTGTGATGATAAAATATTTCAGGCACGGGGAGTATATATTTTAGGCTCGGACAAGTTAAGATGACAGTTGTATATATAGCGACGGATCGATTCGTCGTCTGGTCCGTCGCTAAAGATGGTGAGCAAGGTATGTTAGATAAATGGTAAGATTAAGATCCGGATCGTATATATATATATATATCACTGATCATATTTCCTTCCCTTCACTCATTTCTGGCAACGCTAACTTGTCAAGAACCACAGACGGTCAGAGAGAGAGAGAGAGAGAGAGAGAGAGAGAGAGAGAGAACCGAAACATTATTAAACTAGGAAGCAACAAATACTACACTCCAAATATAACGTACCCTGATTCCTTCACGACACTCCCCGTTTGTACATGTATATGTAGGGTGGGGGGGGGGGGGGGTAGAGTGGTAATTAACTTCAAGTCAAAAATATATATCCCAAAAATTAGTTGCGAAGTCTTATAACATTCCTCAACAATTCCTAGCAAAATGTTTTAAATCACCAACGTAAGTTCTATATATATTATTTGAAAATAGTTTCAAATAATACTATACATCACTTAATTTCCTATCTATCAATCAATATTATATTTAGGGAGTTGATTTTTTTTATAGATGTATTTTTGATATTTCTACATGATTCTTAATTTGTTTCATGAATGTGAGATCCACTATAATACTCATGTGAAATAAAAATATGTAAAAATATCAAAAATGCATGTGAAAATATATCCTTATATTTATACCAGCTAGTGTACATGTATATATATTTGCATGTGTCTAAGGTAGTGATTGATAAAATTGATTAATTAAGATCTAAATTGTTAAAAGTACACCTAAATAGATTAGATAAGAATCTTAACAAAAAAAATATTTCTTTATAATTAATGTGTAAAACATCTAAATAACATCATTTTACAATTTTAACTCTCCAAAGAGATAGAGGAGTGAAACTAGAGTTAAAATAGTATTAAGGACAAAAAAAAGAGAATAATGTAATGTTATTAAGGTTATTTTTGTCTAAATAAATAAAAATTTCGCTCAATCATGGGTCTGACCGATTTTTAGTTGTAAAAAAAAAAAAGGTTAAAGAAGAGAATGTAACTCAACACATACACTCAATTTCCTTAACTTTCTTTTCTTTTATTCTCTAACTAAAACTCAAGGACACTATTTTCCTTGGCATTCTTTTTTCTCATCTTCTATTAAAAAACTCAAAAACACCATTTCTTTTTGTTGTTCTTCACTTTCTTTCCTTTTTTTCTCCAAATTAAAATTCAAAGACATGGTGTTAGTGATTCAAAGGCAATAAGAGGCATAAATTTTTTTTTGAGAATTGATATTTTCACGAGTGAAAGCGTTGGTTCCATAAGGTTCTCTCTCACATGAGATGGACCCCACTTACAATTCATATGAAGAAAAATTTATGAAATTATCAAATTTACTTGTGAAAATATCAATTACTTTTTTTTATTAAACAAGTGTAAGCGTAACAACTTAGCGAATCAAAGATATTAGTATTAAAAAGGTAGTAATAGCTAATCAAATCCAAACCTAAGAGCATATCCAAAAGTTTCTTCAACCACTTTGGAATACTCAAAATGGGTGAGTCACATCAGAAAAATTATCTCCAACAGTCTCTCCAACCTTAATCATCAAATCTGCAACCTCATTCTCTCTTCAGAACTGGTAAGTTGACATTGCCTCCTCAAAACATTTATTTTATTTTGGAAGAATCAAAATCATATAAAAAAGGCTAAAAACATTTATTTTGCTTGATGAGTTTGATGTACAGCTCATTTTAATGTGTTATTAATTATTTCAAATGTTATCAATTATTATTATTTTAAGTTAAATACGGCATTAATTAAATTGAAGAGACTGATAAAACATAAAATATTAAAATAACAAATAATATTTTTTAAATTAACACATAAATTAACAAACTTCATTTTTTTTTTTTTTATTAGTATTGAAGATACTCTAACCGCGCAGTTTCAATTTTGAGTTCCCAACACAGCCCACACGACCAAACCAGAACCTCCGCATTGACTTTGTTATACTAGACTGCTAGTAGTACAAAAATAAATAGTAATAGTAATACACAGACAGACACATATTCCTACCAACTTTGTCATCGATATTTGAAACTAACATGGAGGAGTACCATATATATATATGTATATATATATATATATATATCCAAACACAAGGAATACGAAAACAAGAATACAAAATATATAGACTATAGTCTATATTTAATTTAATAATAATATAATTGCATAACAAAAGTCCAACCCGAAGGAGGTCGACTTCCATAAGCAAAAGATAAAAACAAGAAATCATTAATTAATTAGCACATCTATCTGTACTAATGCAAATTGATTTCCAATGCAATGTTCTCCGTCTCGACCACGCTATCTTATTCCCATGCATTGCCCTCAATTTCCACATGATTGCTCAAAATCAGACACACACATCGATCTCACACCCTATTTTGAACGTAACTCTGTTTTTCTTTTTCTTTTTCTTTTTTATTTGGGGCATTGCGCTACCACAAAACATTAATTTCCTTTGACATACGAAATGAAAATTAAATTCATTAATCAATTATTCGTGATAAAGTCTTCATTTGTCAATACTACTACTAGTAGTAGTATAATAATATTATTATTATGTACTACTACTTTTTTTCGTTGTTGTGATCAAAACCGTTGAGAGACCGACATGTGGCGGCGCCTCAGCTGGGGAGAGACGATGGATATGAGGCCGCCTAGTGGGGGCCTCATCTTGGACCTGTAACTCATCTCATCGTACGGCCTACGATAGAACCTCAAAAACATGGCGAACGATTCACGACACTTGTCGGCCTTGCTGACGTGGCACTCCTTCCTGAAGAACAGCATGGCCGCCGGTGACTGGAGGAATGAGGGCTTGGGGGTCCTTGGCTGTTTGATGCTTGTGTGGTCAAATAATGTTTGCGTCTTTTGTGGCAACGGCGTTGACGGGAAGAAGCTCTTCCTCATCGCGGCGTCGATGTTGCCACGTGGCCCCCTGGCAGCCGGCGATGCGAATGAGAAGGACCTGGCATTGACGGGCGAGATGAGGGCCGGGCCCAACAGAGATGGGTTGGTGGGTCCGACTTTGGATGCCGACGTGTCGGTCAGACTGAGGTACCATGGCTTCACGGAGTCGAAGTGGTGTGCGACGGTGAAGGAAAATCGAGAGGAAGAGCATGATCCAATCTTAGCCGTTGAGGGTACCGAGGAAGGGTTGAATCGGAGGGAGGAGGAGGAGGCTCGTGGGTATGATGTGAAATCGTTGAAATCCAGTGATTCCTCAAACTCAAGTGATGATACCATCATGGTGAGAGGTGATAGCTCTACAAATGGCTTAACACCCTACGATCACCGAAAATCATAATAATAATCATAAATTAAAATTGCCAAATATAATTGCAACCTTAAATAAATCGAATAAACAATTAGTCTAATACTTTTATTTTCCAAGTCCTCACGTAAGATTTATAAAATACTCAAAGTCATAATTTGTACTTGTTCTCTTCATTTAGTAGAATTTAAAATAAAATAAAAAGTCAACTTATCCCATAATAGTATATAATTCAAACATGCTAAAGAACAACACAGTATATAATTTGACTCTACCCAAGAGCATGGTATAAGTTAAAAAAAAAAAATTTACCTTCCAAAGGTAAGAGAAAAGGGAAGGAGGGTCGATAACAAAGGCCTTGTGTAGGTAGGCAGGGTAGTACTCGGCTATGATCTTCAATGAAGCAAGTAACATATTCATTAAAGCTGATGCTGATCTGTAAAAGCCTGTAAGTAATATTTGATCCCACTACTATTAGTCAACCAAACCAAACCAAATCAAACCAAACATTGAACTTGATCAACAACAAAAAAAACCACTTTTAATCTCTTTGTGGGTACAATTTTTTCTACTTCTGGTAATTTTCTGACATACAAAAAGTACTAGAATTCTTGGAACTTTTTGCCCAACATAATTGCAAAAAAGAAAACAATAAGTCTACTCCGACATTGGAATTGAACATTTTTAAAAAAAAATTATTTTTTGGTTTCTCTTGTGACTTTCAAAAAATATATAGTATTCATTCTCATTGATATTTTTTTATAAAAAAAGAAGAGTTTTAAGTGTAATTTGGATACATATACAAGAACAGTGTTGCACGGACTGTACAATACTGTTCTTGTATATGTATCTAAATTACACCTAAAAATTTTTTTTTTGTAAAAATTTCAGTTGAAATAAATGCTATACATTCTTTGAGAGTCTTAAGAAAAATTAAAATTAAAATAAAATTTAAAAATATCCAATTCCAATGTGTGTGTAGAAGGACTCGAAAGAAAATGACTCCCCTACACCCACTACCTACCACATTAACTTTTACATCCCTAACATTGACCATGACATTTCCAGGGCACTCCAGGCAGTTTCTGCCATTCTGCAGTATTTGTTCTTCTACCCAATCACCCTCATGTCTTGTAGTTTCTGCCATTACATGATTATTAAAATAATGCTACTATCACATAATTAAGCTCACATAAAGTTTATATAAATTCGGGTGACACTCCCTAATTTATTGTTGACATGGCGCATTTGAGTCAACAACAAATCAGAAAATGTCACCTAACTTTTATATGAACTTTATGTGACCTGATTATGTGATAATATCATTATTAGTAGTAGTATCATGTAACAGACAATAATATATGTGTTTAGGCGTGACTACTTTGGAAATTATAACAAACAGACAAAAGTTTATGGGGGAATTAAGCAACTCCCACAAGGGAAGGAACAATGGACATTAATTGCTGCCTGCCTGGATCATTCTTTCCTTCCTGCCAACCCAAGACTACAATTCTACTGTACAAAACTAGAAGTCTACAACTAGAAAGCTGTGTTAGGATTCTGGACTCTGGAGAAGAGAGAAAATAGTAATTGACTAATATACCCTTTTATGTATAAATTATGGTCATGAACAAAAACTAGGCAACGTTATCATTTTATTTAAAAGTAGAAAAAGATAATGAACTTACTTGCATCAAATAGAATAACAAATTGTTCAACATTTTTAGCCATGCTTTGTATTGCAACCTCTAGGGTAAATACCACCAATTTAGTAAACCTGTAAAATCACCAAAAATACATACATGCATGTTAATTATATGTACAAAAAAAATTAAAAAAAACAATCAGAGAATTTGGTAGTGATAATAAACTTACTGTTTCTGTGAGTGGAACTTGTGGTAGTCTTGTTTGATTCGGAAAATCTGTAGGAAAATACCAAAAAGGGTACGATATGTTTCACCATTTCATCACTTTCTTGTTGAGAAAAAAAGAGAGAAAAAAATTACCAAAACAGGTCTAGAGTGGTGGTCATAACCGGAGACATATGCTACACCATCGGCAATCTCAGCAGAAAACTCATCAGCCATCAAATTCTCTGCGTATTCACAACACATCCCATCGAAAAACACTCAGCTTTCAGATTTTATTCCTTTACTTTCATCATTACATTACTAGCTACTTGTTTTTTTAGTACTACTTTAATTAATGACCTAATTCAAATTATAGTATATATATAATAAAAAAAGGACAAAAGCAAGATTCTTAATTACTTTCATAGCTAGTGTGTAACGAAACAAAAATAGACAAAGACAAAGGTACAAAAGTAGAAACGGAAAAAGTATATATATAAAAACATGGGCTTAGACAAATGTATTTGTATATGTGCATATATATATATATATATATAATGGTAGTATGGTACTTTAATTAATGGACAAGATTCAAAATGCATATATGCAAGCTTTTAGAGAGAGAGAGAGAGAGAGAGAGAGGATGAATGAAGTTATACCAATGCCGATACTCTCTCTCCAAGAAAGGCAAGCTCTTAGCTGCTTAGAAGCTTTTTTCACATTCTCTCCTTTTCCTTTTAAAAATCTCTCTACACAACCGTAACTGCAAAACTTCTCCTGCCATAATTAATTAAATAAATAAATAATCCACCAAAATTCAAAACCCATATTCAACTCAACAAACTCTGTTTCCCATTTCATATTAAAAAAAAATGACATAAAAACATATATAAACCAACAAAATCTGAACTATGAAATAGATATATACATTATATATATATATGTGTGTGTGTCTATATATATATATATTTCTAGATAGATAGATAGATATTAAAAAAAATGACATAAAAACATATATAAACCAACAAAATCTGAACTATGATATATATATATATATATATATATATTTTATATATATATGTGTGTGTGTGTGTGTGTGTGTGTGTGTAGATAGATATCTAGATAGATAGATATGTACCTGTTTGATAGTGAGAGGAGCTTGTTTTCTGAGGAGGTGAAGAACAACTTCAACTCTTTCCTTCTCCTTCTTAAGCTTCTGATCTCTGTCTTCATAATAATCCTTCTTTCCCATTCTTATTTAAGGCCAAATTAAATCACAAAATCCGACAATATTCTAAAACCCCAATTATTGCGTAATTTCTCAAGAAAAACACAGACAAAGATACTAGACTTCTTCTTCACGCAACCATGTTCAATCTAAAACCCCTTTGTTTTTTTGAAGTACTCCTCCAATTCTAGTTCTAGAGAGAAAGAGGGAGGAAATTAAACTCTGTTTGTTCTTCAAGTGTTTTGGAGTGAGAGAAGAAAAGATTAAAGAGGTGGTATTTATAGCGGTGACGGAGGCCGTTATGTTATGAAATGATACGTCAACAGTGCCCCCCCCCCCCCAAGTCAATATTGTGACGGTCGGAAAGCGATTCTTAACGGAAAACGTCGGACCCGGGTCATTATGACTTTTTCCTGTTTTCCCCAATTCTTTTTTGGAAGCTGGTTAAATTTTACTACTACTATCAAGTTCTGGTATAAATCGTACTCCTACTACGTAGATTGGAAGACATACAGTAGGATACTATACATACAGCCATACATATACTACTGTAGTATATGTCGATAGCTTTGGTCCTATCCTATGCCATGGTGGGTAGTTTTATGGGATATTACTCCCTATTTAATTAACTCAAAGGTGGGCACTTATTTATGCTAACTTTGACTATTCATATCCTCCCACAAAAGACTTTTAGTCGCTAATTTTTAACATTAAAAATTTTATGCGGACATCATAATTGAATATAAATATTTTATAATTATAAATATTTATATTTTTACTCTCAATGTTCACATAAAAGAGCTCTTTTAACATATATATATATATATATATATATATATATATATATATATATATATATATATATAGGATAAGGTTCTGCAACGAACAGTTCGTTTACGAATATATGTAGGGTTCAGTATTGAAGGTTATTGATTGGCCTAATTATGTACTATCATATATTCGTAATTAGTGTTAAATATTCTCATCTAATCAATAACCTTTAACACTAGGCCCTACACATATTCGTAAACGAACTATTGGTTCCAGAGCCTTATCCTCTCTCTCTCTCTCTCTCTCTCTCTATATATATATATATATATATATATATATATATATATATATATATATATGAAAAAGGACTATGTGACTTGCTATAGTCAAGTTTAGTTATAGAAATTAGGACAAAAAACTAGGTCGTTTTATTCATGGTCTATAGTCAAGTTTGGCTATAGCAAGTCACATATTCTTTTTTCTTTATTTATATGTATATGTATATAATTAGTAATAGTATAAATGACATAATATAATTAAATGTATCATCAAAATTCTATTATCATATTATTATTGTTATTAAAACAATAAATTTATGTTCAACAAAAAAAACATCAATATCAGTTTCCTAATAATACTCTTTATGTTCAACAAAAAAAAACATCAATTTACATAAAAATAAAATTTATTCTGTATTTTTCTCTAAATTATGGAGTGCTTAGTTTAGCAGTAATGGTGTGTTAATAAAACTAGATATGATACCAAACGTGAAAGCATTGTGTGCTAACATTAAAATAAAGAAATAAAAATATATTAATGGATAGAATAGAACTCTTATTATCTGTTTTTTACTTCAATGAATGGAGTGATAATGATTGTTTTATAGACTGAAGAAGGGAGTGACATTGGAGTTTCTTCTTCTTATGAATTATGATCAATGACCCAACACAAGTGAACCCGTGAACATATATATATATATATATATATATATATATATATATATATATATATATATATATGTTTGCAGGGAGATTTAATTAATAATGGACAAACAAATTAAATTCATTGCGGGGGGTGGGGTCTCTATCTGAGGGAGTACTTTTCATATAGAATTTTCAGACTTTGTAATAAAGTGGTCTCTTTTCCTACTGTGCATTATTATTATTATTATTATTATTATTATTTGCTAATTTACTGTACATTTTTTCTCTCCGTCGAATACTTGAATACTACTACTACTATTAAATAGTGCTAACTCTATTTTTCAAAATGAGACTTAATTCAATTATATATACACTAAGATTTGTTGGAAATTTACAAAGCATATAATTTCTTTACATTGAAGTTCAACATAAAGGTTTGTTATTTAAAAGAAAAAAAAAATTCAATATTTTTAAGTGAGTTTTAAATATATTAAAAGAAATTTATACTATGAAATTCTAATTTTGGGAAATATTTTGGAAGGTGGAATCATCTGTAATGGGTCGTCACATGCATTTTATTATTATAGCTAGCTAGGTGAGGCCGGGATCAAATTAAGAAAACATTGAGCATATTGTGGTAGTCAATAACTGAATATGTAACCACATCACTAGGCGCAGCAGTAAAGAACGATTTGGGGTGAACTGTAAATTCGAACATCTTGGGATCGATTTCCGCTAGCAACAATTGTGAGGCAGGGTTAAACCTGTCGCGTGGCCACGGATAGTTGGTGTATGCCAAAACGGTTGAGTCCGGCCCGGGTAATTAGTTCGACCCGCGGGTTGGGAAACACCATGTTAGTAAAAAAAAAAAACATTAATTAATTTCCATTAAATAATACTCCCTCCGTTACTAAAAGATTGTCATTTAAGGTTTTAGCACATGGATTAAGAAAGTCATTTAATATTAATAAAATTTGTTTAAAATTTCATCACTACCCTTTTGTGGGAAATTAAAAACTATTAATATAAGGGAGAGAATTTATTGTAACAATGAGAGAAGATAGGGATACTATACAAAAGTAAATAATTTATTTTTCTAAAAAATTATAAACGACAAATATCAATTTTTTTTTTCTAAAACAAAAATTTTGAGGAACGGAGGGATTAATAATTATAGACATGCAGCAGTAAATGTGAAAGTTAATGAGCTTGAGGATCAACACAACACAACACAAATTGTCAATGTCAACATATGCAAAGAATATTAATACCACATGTACAAGTCAAAACCTTGATACTTGTTGCCCTCACATTAATAATGCATGGTTAAATAGTTGATCAAGTCCGTCCTTGTTACGGCAGAGACCCTCTTTAATTCAGCTTCACAGTAGTATTATTTAAGCATTACTACAAATTACTTAAAACATTCTCCACGTGCCAATCTAAAAAATTAGATTCTCCCCTACTATTTATTACTATTATTATTAACACCCACAAAAGATTACAAAACAAACGAATTCAAAAGAATTGGATAGGGTCACAAAGAAAATACAAGTCACGCTCTCATATATATATATATATATATATATATATATATATATATATATATATATATATATATATATATATAAACCTAAACGTTAAAAATGATAAAATAATAATTTTCTTGAGATCCCACCCTTTCAATTTTCAGCCATGGGTTAAGGTTTTTTGTTTTTGGATTTTATTAAAAGAATTTATAATTTTAAATTTTATACAAAATGACGTTATTTACCTTAGTAAAATTCAGTTAACTACGCCTTAGATTATCTTTTCCCTTTATATATATTCCACGTGTGATGTGGGCTATATAAGATGATGACTTTAGTTAGAGATATGAGAAAGAATAAGATGTTGATTAATTAATATCATACGTATGAAGTTATTATATATGAATGAATGAATAAATAAATAAACAAATAAAAATCATTCGTGTGGCCCATGTTGTATACCGAAAAGTTGGACTCAAGCATCCACCCTCTTTACCTACCCTCCTCCTCCTCCTAAAACTGCATGCAATTGATTTCAAATTTGAACATAAACCCTCCCTCCCTCCCTCCATACACCCTTGAGAGTTGGCTAGCGAAGGTGACTGCCCAATTAGTACCCATCCACTAATATTCAACTATTTTTTTTATTTATTTAATCATTGCATTTTATTTCAAATTCAAAACATGTATTATTGCTGCTAGCTCACCCTCTTGTACTCTCTTTTCACTTTGAACAGTAAGAAAACTTCAAGCTGGGAAAGGACAAGAATATTATTATTAAATTTAAAATGATTAAGGAGGAGAAATTGCCAAATTACTGATCAGTCATATACATATATATATATTTGTCCTTGGCCTTTATATTTGTTTGAAATGGGTCGGGTAGCTCAATACGGGGCGGTCAACCCGCTACTGATAATATTAATGCAAAAAAGCAGCCGTCATGTTTCACTTTGATGTAATTAGTTTATTTTAGGATATATATATATATTCTGTTAACGTTGTTTAAAGTTAAGGTGACACCTTTTTCTTTAAGGGACCGTTGGAAAAAGAAAGAGTAGTTACATGGCCCACATTTGTTTTATAAGTCTTCAAGTTTAGATATAAGTTGACCAAGCTCATGGATCACCACATGCTTGCCAGGGCCCATTGTACCGTGATTTCTCATGGGCCCATAGTGGAGAGAGAGAATCTTTTCCTGCTGTAAACCTCTTAGTGCCCTCAAAATATCATTATGGAGGCTAGGGAAATGAAAGGAAGTTTAAGATGCATGGAGTTGACACCATAAAAAAACTAAAATAATGCTAACCAACCACAAAAAAAAAAAAAAAAAAACAATAAATTTATCCAAATTTTTGGCCCGAGTGATATTACTTAATTTATCATAACTATGAAATTGGAAATTCGAGTCTTGACATACCAAAGTTGAGTGTGTGAGCGGTTAAATTAGGAAAAAAAATAATTTTATGTGATGTGTCGTCGCCCTTTCAAATGACAATTTTTATTATTTTTCATTTTTCAACTCTTAAAAATTAAATTAAATTAAAAATTCATGTCTTGTTTCTGAATTGCAACTGCTCATATTTGAACTTTTCTAATTTGTTTCTTTTAACCAATAACTCGATTTCTGAGATTTTCAATTGACCGAGTTAACTCTTAATTAATTAAGGGTTAATTCAGTGAGTTTTTTAAATTTAAAGGATCGGCTGTCCTGCCTTTATATATAAGAATTGATGTGATAATTCAATAAGTAAATATGAAATGAAGAAAAACCTAAATAAGCATTATTAATTCATTAAAGGAACTTCACGAGTCCATCATAATAGTCATATTATCAGCATATCTTTATTTCTTTCTTAGATGGGTGAGTTTTGAACCTCTAATTTCAAATAAAGTCAACTCTCTCTCTCTCTCTCTCTCTCTCTCTCTCTCTCTCTCTCTCTCTCTCTCTCTCTCTCTCTCTCTCTCTCCAAAAGAGCTTTGTTACGGTCAAGACTAGAGAGAGAGTGTGTTAACCTTCATGGAGAAAGATGGGCCTATGTTTAGAGAGAATCTCAAGTGTTTGGGTTTGAAATAAATTTGAATACATTAGAATTGGCAGTTGACCCACCTATAATTGTAACATGGGCCTAAGTTTATGGCAGCACCCAACAAGGCATTTATTAACTTTGAAAAAAAATGGGTGAATTACATATTCTAGTACATTTTTAAAAATAATTACAAAAATAGTACATACATAAAATAATTACAAAAGTAACACATTTTTTCATGTTTATTTACAAAATTAATGCAATTAGAATTTCTTTAATTTAGGTGGGTCAATCGTCATTATCTGTCTCTGGCAACGGCCTTATCCTCATTCTCATTCTCTCTCTCGTCATTCTCTATCTCTATCTCTCATAGCTCTCTCTCTCGCTCAAGCCAGAAAACTCGGTCGTCACCTTCATCTACCTACGAAGGTCCAAAGGAAAAAGAAGAAGATAGAGATGAATAGAATAAGAACAATTGTTGCTTGTATCACCACACGATCTCCCCTTCCGGCGTTTCCAATTTGATCTCCTATGGTGAGAGAGAGATTTGGGTTTGGTTTGTTGAACACATAGAGAGGGATTTGGTCTGGTTGGATTTGAACACGGAGGGAGGGATTTGGGTTTGTTTGTTTTTTTTAAACAGAGAGAGAAATTGATTTAGGTTTGATTTGTTTCTTTGCTTTTCGTCAATTACATTTACTCCCAGATTAAATTCAACTTTCTTATCACAATAATAAATCAAAGGCTGCCAGAGTGTATTATCCCTCCACTTCAGTTGGGATTTCAAGCCCAAAAATGTCTATTTTTTTGTAATTTGCTTTCAATAGACTGCCAGAATGTATTGCATCAAATTGGTAACCAACCTTTTATACTAAGGTAACCAAACCCTCTATTCCAAGGTAACCAATCCTCTATTCCATAGTAACCAATCCTCTATACCAAGGTAACCAATCCACCTCCACACCTGCAGTTTTTTCATAGTGCAGTTGGTAACCAAACCTTCATACCAAGGTAACCAAACCTTTAAACCAAGGTAACCAAACCTTTATACCAAGGTAACCAAACCACCTCCATACCCGCAGTTTTTTTATAATGCAGTTGGTAACCAAACCTTCATACCAAGGTAACTAATCCACCTCCACACCTGCAGTTTTTTATAATGCAGTTGATAACCAAACCTTCATACCAAGGTAACCAAACCTTCATACCATGGTAACCAATTCACCTACACACCTGCAGTTTTTTCAAGTGCATTTGGTAGTCAAACCTTCATACCAAAGTAACCAATTCAATTTTATTAGGTTGCTAAATTATTTTGAATGGAATGCAGTTGGTAACCAAACATTCATGCAGTTGGTTGTCAAACCTTCAGACCAAGGTAACAAATTCTGTTTTATTAGGTTACAAATTTATTTTAAATGTGATGCAGTTGGTAGCCAAACCTTCATACAAAGGTTACCATTTTAGTTTTTGTGGGTAACCAAATCGTCAAAAAAAAATTCAGAACAGTAACTCAGATACTTTCGAAAATTCACGACGGAGAAGGATGTTTATTCATTTTTCTATTCAGTATGGTGGTCAATTTCTAGTGTGTACCTATTTTTTGTGTGAGCATAGTGGCGATTGTACTTACTTCTTGTTCATCTTATATATTTTCTCCAGAAACTTTATTAGAAGCTAGGTAGTTACTGGGAAGAGTGCGAAGTTAAGCACGAAGGCTTTGCTTCCAATCTTAGCTTTTACCTGCAGTGTAAACACTGTGAGAAGGTGCAATGTCTATTTGTTTTATTGACGTATTTGTTTTATTCGCGGCGGAGGCGGCGGAGGAAGATGATGACGAGAGAGATGAATATTGGCGGAGGAAGATGATGACGAGGGAGATGAATATTAAGAAAGATAAGATAATTTTTTATTCTTCCTCCTTTTGATTTGAATTTTGAATTATGAATTTATTTTTGTTGTTAAATCCCAAATATTTGAATTTGAATTATTAATTATGGCAGTTATTTTCTCCTTGATTTTAGGTGGTTTGAATTTATTGTCTTATTTTTGTAATTATTTTATGGATGTACCGTTATTGTAATTACTTTCTAATTGTTGTATATTAGTGTTAAGAACCCAAAAAAAATTACATACAAAGGGCCCATTTTCGGGGTCTCTTTAATAGGTTTGGCCAAATTGATGCCCAAATTCATATAAAGCCCGATTTCATAATTTTCGAACTAAGACTAACAAGATACAGGGAATTAATATTGTTACGAAAATATCCCCGCAAGGCTTTTGTCATATAAATAATAATAATAAAACCCTATGTAAGAAAGATGTTATAAAAATATTAATTATTCCTTGTGGAAATAACAATTCTCCTGGATAAATTGTTAAACTACAAGTCAAATCCCCTACCATTCTGTATCTGGTTAGAAAAACCCATATGTAGATGGACCTTTATTACTCATTAACTTGTGCCGTATGATAATAAGTCTTCCAAAAGGAGATCAATGTGAATAAAAATCTAAGTCAGAAGTTATAAGCAGACACCGAAAGAGAAATAAACCAAGTGTTACATTTGGACGAATAGAAGAAGAATACTTGTAGCTGACTCTAGACTGTACGTTTAATTAAAAAACAAGAGGTGTCCCAAAATTCCCAAGAAAAAATAGGTATCTATAAACTTAAAACAGTGGAGTAGTAAAAACACCACATGCGGCTTAAGGAACAAGCAATATACAATATATACATATACATATATATATGAATGTATTTATATGACCAATGGGTTTATGAAAGTGTGAGAATTAAGAACTGGTGATTGGTGAAGTTGGTTTCTTCTGGTAGAAGGGGGAAAGGTGTGACATTGACAGTGCACCGAGAGAAAGAGAGAGAGAGAGAGAGAGAGAGAGAGAGAGAGAGAGAGAGAGAGAGAGAGAGAGAGAGAGAGAGAGAGAGAGAGAGAGAGAGAGAGAGAGAATATATATATGATGATAGTATGCATGATTGGCCTGCAAGGGAGGGAGTGTAAAAGGATTTTCTGAACATTAATTGACCTAAACTTCACCCTTGTCTAAGCAAACTAGCCTCTCTCTCTCTTACCTTTTTTGGCTCTCTTATTCCCCCTCCCCATTCTTTCACCTACCATGAGCCACATCTTCTCCAAATGGGATGGCTGCACTCCCTCTTCTCACCATTGAAGAAGCTCTGGATTCGTTTCCACTCGGCTCACAAGAAGAGTATGCCTCTATCTACAACACCAAGCATATATAGCCTCAGCCCAATCTTATATCTTTGTTATCATTATGTCTGTCTGTCTGGCTCATACCCTCTGCCTGAACAATTTACGCATTTCCATCTCAATTCTGCATTCTTCATTTCTCATTCGAATCAACTTCTTCATTCCATTGCCACTAGTAACTAGTTTCTAATCCTGAAGCTAAATTCTCTGCCGTAAACTGCTTAATTTCTCTATATAATTAATGTACTAAAGAACATCAACTGCAGTCTGCACATATATATATATATATATATATATATATATATATATATATATATATATATATATTCATGCACATATTAACATGCAAACATATAAATGTAATTCTATACTAAAACTGCAAAATGTCTTTTTCATTTCTCAGGTGGAGGGATTTACATCCTGTATGAGGATGTCAAGTCCTGCCCCTACGAAGATGTGCACGTGCTTTGGTCCATACTGGTGGAGTCACATGCGCCTGCTTTGCCACCAGTCACATGAAGCTCATTACAGTTGCACAGAAACACAAACATAATAGAGATACGAGACATTTTCAATCATGTACATAAGTTGCATATATAACACGCTTGTAATTATATAAACTTCTGGGTTTATCCTGTTTTCCCTTTTGTTCCTAATCTTTTCTGAGAGCAGAGTGCTTTTCTTAGACTATAGACTGTGCTCTAAATTATCAAAGCCGTGCTTACAAAGGCTTCACATGGGAAATCCTTTCTCTTTTCCTTGAGAAAAGGGGGGAACTCATTGAGAGTTAAAGCGTAACCCTTTCTAGTTTGGTATTTGCTGCTTCTTATTGCTTTGTCTGTTTCTAGCAGTTGAGGTGGCATTTTGGTTTTATTCTCACGCTGATAGTGAGATAAGTGAGGTTGCCTTAAGAAAGCTATTAAATGGATTGGCTACCAACACTAAAACAAAGTCACTGCATAACTATAATGTCATTATAAACTTTAAGCACTGATGATAATGTTTGACGACTAGGTCTAGAAAGCCGCAAGGAATCAAAGAAAACAGTAAGGTGATGTAAAATGAGCATCAATATTCATCACATAAAATCATGCTAATTTACTATTCACAAACATTTCTCCTAAATAGAAACAAAACTAGCCCATTCACTAATCATAAGTAGTTTCCTAACGCTTGATCGCGTATGTATATATTTGACCTGCCACAAATCCTTCCCTTGTGTTCTACTTGTCAGTATGCTAGCTAGCCCAAGCTATTTGTTGGGTCACTTAAAAGGTACTTGACAAGCTTCATGTCGTCTATCATCTGAGAAGTCTTGCTAATCAAATATTGTCGAATAATTGCTGCGTCATACTAATTCTCCAATATAGACAAACTTAACTTTAGAGTCTAATGAATTGTGTGAGCTACCATGTGTCGCTATCAGCAACTCCAAATCTTGCAGATATGGAGTACTAAATTTTGCTAACTTCTACGACAGATCCAAACTTCCTCATTGAGTCTTAAGCAAAGTCTGCACGACCATATGGCAAAGATGTTTTTTACAGCTTCATTCACGGCTATCCGTTAATAAGAATGAGTTTATCTTCAGTCCATTATCAGTAAAAACTTATGGGAGAAAAAAGATGGACGCATACAATTGGGAAAATCCTGCTAGCTTAATAAATCGACCTTCCAGAAATAAAATCATTAAATTGCATAGAGTTATGCATAAATATTGCTAATTTGATCAGAAAATGTAAGCATTTTACAGGGTGGTTCTGGTTTCTCTGGCCAATCAAGTTACATTTTCACAAATGAATTCATGGTTTTCTTTAAGTGAGCATAACTAGAAGACTGACTGCAAATTATTGAGCAAACGGATGATCATACCACACATCACGACTTTGGCAATACAGCAGTTCAGAAGCCCTCTGGGTCAGCATAAATGCGTAAATCCTGCACAGGTATAGTACCACAGAAAAAGGGAATAGTGATAATTTGAGACTGTCGAAAGAAGAAAAAGTAGTAATTCAAGTAGGAGAATGAAAGATCAAGAAGAAAGAGAGGAAAAGAAAGGCAGTGCGGAGTAACTAGAATCAATTTGCACACTATTGTCTCTAAGCTTAGAACTGACTTCCTTTTTTCTTCTCATATGCAACAGTTCAAGTGTTGCTAATAAGAGCAAATATTTGACTATTCGCTGCTAGACTAAAAAAAATCTAAAGGGAAAAATAGATTCTCCAAGTATATAATTCTGTCTTAGCATGTTACATCAACTCTATGTTGCTTTAAATGTCAAAGTAACACTGTTGGACATAATAGAACAATATGGTGATCATAGTTATCAAGGCGACAAGTCAAGGCGAGTCGACAGCCGGGAGCTTAAGCGCTTAGTCGACAAAGCGCCCGACTAGTCGTCCGCAAGTCGACAAATCGTTAATAATGTAAATTTTATACGAATAAAATTATATATATTTAATATTTATATGAATATTGATATATTTATTTTTCTAATGATTTACCATATTCATAATGTATGTTGTAGCATATCAAATCACAACAAGAAGTGAACAAGATCAAGTCAAAATGGATAATTTTATTATAGTTGTAAACTTGTAAGGTTTTTAACTTGTACCAACTTCAAATTATATAAATGGTGATACATTTGCAATATTTAGTTTAATTCAATATAATTCTTAAATTTATGTTTAGTTTTTTAAGTTTTAATATTATATATATAGAATACCATAAATTTATAATTAAGCATCCTATTTATAATTTTACATTAAGATGTTACATTAATTTTACAAAAAGGGCAGAATTATGTTATGTACTATACATATATATATATATATAATATAGCAGTATAGGCAGCAGACAACAGTGATAACTTGTAGTATAGATACTATAATACAGTACAAATTATAATATAATATAGTACTGACAAGTAATAAAGTATACACTATATAAAGTAATAAAGTTATGTAATAAAGTAATAGGAGTATATAGGCAGCAACACATGCCTCCAACTCAAGTAATAAAGTTATTACTATTTTATTTTAATTCAATTCTGCAATAAGCAATTACTACTTCATGCATGCGTATAGTAGGACCATAAGAGTATCATGTGTACAGTCGACAAACCATATCAATATCATATATATATAAAAAAAAAAGAAATCAGAGTACCCCAACCCCAAACAGAAGTCAGGGACTCAGAATACCCACACAAAAAAAACAGAGCAGTCACTCAACGAAGTGAGAAGAAGAAGAACAGAACCAGAGAAGAACAGAAGCAGAACAGAAGAAGAAGAAGAAGAAGAAGAAGACCTGTAAGTCGCCGGAGTCGGTTGAGTCGTCGGAGTTAGTCGCCGAAGCTGTCAGTCGCCGATCGATTGGGTATGGCCGTTTTTCGTTGCTCTTGAACTGAAGTTCCAAAGTTGTGACTCCTGAGGTATCGATTAGGTTTCAAACTTTAGGTTTCTTTTTTTACCCTGTTAACAGCTTCGGCTCGGACCAAACCCACTCCAGCAAGTCGATTGTTTATCAATATAGTCGTCCAAGTCGATTGTCTTTCGTCCAGGTCGGCGACTGAGCGCTCGCCTTTCTGTTCTCCCACCAAGTCATCCTGACACCTCGAAAATTATTACCGAGACGCCTAGTCGTCGCCTAGGAGGCGACGACTAGTCGACGACTTGACAAGCATGATGGTGATGGGTATGAAATGTGTCAAGAACATATATTGTAGCCAAAATGCTTGACAATGCAAGTAACAACAGCTTTAGGACATACTTGAAGGCTTTATCCTAGAACAAATTAGTATAATTTTTATAACCAAAGCCTAAAACATCTTTTAAAACCAATTTTTTTATACAAGTAAAAATCCATTCGTAGAGGCACCAAGGGGGTGCCACCGATGTAAAAGCACAAAAATAGAATTATAGAATAACCCCTTCACAGTAAACTACACAACCAAAATAATATGACGACTAAATTCTGGCCAAAAAATACAACAAAAAAGTAATATCCGTCCTAGGATAAACCGCATTCTTCCCAAAAAACAGAAGAATTGAGAACAAGTACTTAATATGCACAATCAGGTAGACCATTTGATGCCTAGGTATATCGCAATTGCCGACTGAGGGCCTAAAAGGCATGTAAGCACCCACATTATGGCTATCAAGGGAGCAGTTATTAAGGCCTTTCAAGAAACCTGCCAAGCATAGGCACTCACTTATGTGCCCAGTCAGATGGTAGCTGCAATTTCTGAACAAGTGAACTGAAAAAATGTTTAACCCCCGTGGCCCCATCTACTTAAAGTTCATGATACTACAACATTAAAATAATTTCTTCCTGTCTGACTAAATAACTACTGGTACTCAAAACACTAAAAATAAAAATAATAAAAGAATAATGGTTCTATTAGGAAGCTTAGAGCTCAAGTGGAAAAATGTTCTTTACTCCATAATAGAGAGAGCTGGGATGTTAGTTTGGTTTAAAAGTAAGTCCCACTTGGGACCTACCTAATCAAGTTTTATTTTGAAGTCCTCTATAGTTCCTTCTATATTAGTATGATAGCCTTGTAGCCAAAAGGAAAATCACACAAATATCTATATATTCCTGATGAGCTCCAACCTTTGTAGCCAATAATCCAGAAAAGCAGACCTATTAGGGCAAGGGGACAATAACATCAGTGTAGTTATCTCATCTAATCACCGAAGGTTCACTTCAAGACAGTATTTTAACAGCAACAGAAAAGGAGAAAATATCTGGACTTCCAACTTTAAAAACAACATAAGAAATTAACAACTCATATAATAAAAATCATAATAATTTAAATTATTCCTGAAAGGTATAGCGAAAATTATAGAGTAAATTAGATAAGTAAATTTTCAGAAATTGTGGACTATTTATAGCTATGTATTAAACATACAGAAATATTCAATTATTACTGTTTATTTAAACCTCACAAATATTAAAGCGCATTATCAAGGCTCTAACTCGTAAAAAATCAGCATCAGAAGGAACTCTGCATCACAGAGCTGAAGAAGAGAAGCGTTCAGCCACGCTAGGAAGCCACTCTTTGAAGTATGCCTGACAGTCGATCTCTGCATTAGTTAAAGCACCAAGAGGCGTGACAGTTATCTGAAATGGAAAATTTGGGTCATGTTAGCCGTGATCTTCTCCATTCAGTTTCATTAAGTAAAGTAAGTTACAAACATATCCTTGTTGAACGAAAAAGTAGTCTGTATGCTCTTCTGCTTGGGTTCCCAATACCTAAAGAAATAGTAAATAGTAGACTTTAAGTTAGAATTTATTGTAATAAAGGAAAAGGAGAAAATTCAAAGAAAGCAAAAGGCCACTTCCAATCAGTGTATTTTGGAAGGCCATAATATTCTCTAAATTTCACGCACAAATTTTCCTCTATCAAATTATTTAGAGTTGATAATTATACATGTATGTGTATTCTGAAAAACATTCAAGAGTAGGTGGAAAATAACTCATTCAAGCTAACCAAGATTTAATATAGTAAGTACTTGTTAAAAAAAGGTTTAATATTGTAACACTAAACAGTACTTCTAAGAATTTGAGCAAAAAATTAGTGTACTAGGAGACAAAAATAAGGTCAGTAAGCGTCAAATGCTCCCCTTTTTAATTTTATTTCTGAGTGGATATCCCAACTATGTGGAACCTCCACTCAGCAAAGACTTGTCCCAACTATTTGGATCAACTAAAAGGTACAAGGAAAAGAAATGCAAATATAGACTCAAAAGTCAAAATCAGCCTCTACTTTTATTATATAATCCACCATATTATATCACTTGTTGTTCTTTCTGTCTATAATCCACCATATTTACATTATGGTATATTATAAGACAACTGGTGTTGCAGCTCTACTCAAATTCCAAAACATCAAACGAAAAAAATTGCACTATCCTATTATGCAAATTAAAATTACTCTATTCATCCAAAGAGAGAGTTTTCTTAATTAATCATATATCGTCATTTTGACATGGTAACATAAAAAGGATAATGTAAAAGATTACTTGGTTCAACATAGAAACCAAGCAAGAAGATATATGCAGAAATAAAATATAAAATATAAAAACAAATAAACAATAACAAAAATAAAATTTTGAGCTACGCAGCATAAGCAACACGAATTACTTCACATAATTTTAGCGCATCATAAATAAAAATAATAAAACAACCAAAGAAATAAACAGATGGTGTAATTTTATTTTAGAGCAAGAATGATGTAAAAAAGAATCCGACAATGAAATAGGCAGGTTGAAGAGAAAGAGATCTCACTTCTCTCTTGAATAAGAGACGTTCTTGTGATGTTGTAGCAGTCAAGTCTGTACTTGCAAGCAAATCAGTCTCCATAGTCATTGTTGATAACATTTTTCCTCCTTGTGCATCAGAAGCAACTTGCTTCCATCCCATTCTGAAAATACTCTTGCCCTGCTTAGTTAACTTGTATCCCTATTGAAGGAACCAAAACTCAATATCAAGTCTTCCCTTCACCAAAAAATTCAGAGTATGCAGCAAAATTATATTTTGTAATCATAAACCTACTCCATTTATAGTTGATCCACCTAAAGTTAAATGGCTACATTTCTCTGTGTATGCATGTTTGTGAGTGTGTGTGACAGAGAGAGAGAGAGAGAAAAGTACATATATTCACAAAATTATAGAACAATAACCAGAAACAAAAATTTAAGCCTTTCATTCTCATCTTTATCCTTTAAGGAAACACTAATATCCATAAGCTAGTCCAAACTCACCTTATGATTCAAAACATCTGTTGGCAGATCTATATTCAGAAAGCATTTCTGCGGATAAGTTCTTGCTCTGATATCAACCAGAATTGCACTTACAATGGGTAAGCAAGCCTCAGCAGCTAGTGTGAAGTCATTAAGACCGCTCTTACCCCCAACCCTGAAAGTCAACAACCCAAAATTATTCGTGTCTTACATCATAATGTGATAAGAAATATATGGGAAAGCCAATGATAGATTAATGCGTAGACACATCGTACATAAAATAGTTTACATACCAGTCATAGGATATAGAGACAGAAGGTAAACCTTGGAAAAAGGCCTCTCGAGCACCTGCTACCGTCCCTGAGTACACACTGCCATTCCAAGAAGAGATTTAATTAGTAGTAACCCACAGCAAGCCAGCCCCTAAAATATACTCTGGTTTTCCTAGACAAGAAATTAAGAAGTATTCTACTCCTAATAAGAAATTAAGAACATTTGGATAATTTACAATGATATAAATACTTTTATTTGTTTCTCAAATAACATCCACACAAGCTAATTGTTCAGCAGCTAACTTTTTTCTATTACACACACACACATATACACATAACATCGTGTACAGAAGATAAGAGTGACTATTGCATTGTAAATTGACACTTATATCTCAATCCAGGCAGTAACGAGATAGCTAACCATATCAAGGCCAAGATGGCACAAAAGAGAAAAAGTGATACTAACATGTGATAACCACAGTTGCTACCCATATTAATGCCACTGATAACCTGTGATCAGAAAATCAAAATAAGTTAGCAACTCATAAAAGCAAAACTCTGCTGCATAAGAGTAGACCCTATGTCACATAACCAGAAAGAGGTTGCATGCTATCAAAAGATTGACCTCTGAAATTAAACAATTGGCTCATGGAGTGAATATTGTTGTCTGTTGCAAGTCAGCATGCATACAGGTTGAGGTATCGAAAAAGTTAGAAAATGCTAAGTAGCTTGGGTATATGAGCAACAATAATAAAATACAAGCACTACACAAAATTTACAACAGCGTTTTAAAATTAATTTTCTGTTATTATTGCATTAAAATTTCGATTGAACCATAAAGAGCTACCAGATCAGGCACTGAATGAAAGAGTGCCTTGGAGATTCCCAAAGAAGTACAGTCAGCTGGGGTTCCTGCAAAGTGTTTGTATCAATAAAATGTGTAAGTAAAATGTAAAAGAAATCCATCTCAGTATCTCACATGCAAATGAAAAACAAAACCTAGTCATCAGCCCATTCACAGTTTGCTGGAGCCACTACGAGACAATTGACGTGTTTAAAACTTGGTTGAATACTTTTAGACAGTAAGGTACAAATATGTAACAATTGAAAGAAATCTTTGAGCCTCAAAATGAGATTGTTACATAAAAAGACAACAAACCAGAAACTGCAAAGGCCTTTGCTCCACTAATTTCTACTTCCTTGGCATGGAGAGCATGACGCCAAGTAATACTGTGACTAACAGCTGATTTTTCCCTGAAAAAGGTTCAATAAGGCACACGAAATGACATTAGAATTTATCCAAGAAGGCAATTCCTGCAGATAAAATTGACATCACCTATTATTTTTTATACTGCTAGATGACAAAAATATATAATAACACATAAAAGCAGTACTCTCCATTGTACGCACTGAAATTCACTTGCAGCCAATACAGAAATCCTCACGCTGATTCAGTCAATTGGTTATAGATCATAATCAAGGTACTAACATTAGTTCAGGATAGTGGTTAGATTTCTAGTAACATGAAGGTAACATAAATTTTTCTCTGCTCTTTAGTGGATAGTAATTGCCGGTGATGGTAGTTGAGATTATAAAATCACAACCCAAAACTGTACCTCACATTGTGAGATTTCACTGAATACCCTACACTGGAGATCAGCTCTGGGTTTGGGTCGTTTGGGTTTGTACAGAGATCAGAGCCTATAGGGTTAAATACATTTTTCCCACTATAATCGACCTTGATTTACAAATGCATGGACTGAAAATTTTAACGGTCAACTCATTGTCCGTTAATCATTTAACAGAAAATTGACATGGCAATATATTATATTACTTACGTGGATTAAATACATAACTAAAAGACTTAAGTTGGTGAGTTGTATAAAAATCGTAGGGTTAAATCCACTATACTCGACCTCGGTTTACAATTATATCACTAGACTGAAAATTTTAACAATCGAGTCACTGAATTACTAATGTTTGTCAAATCGTTACAAAATCCGTTAAATGAGTTAACTTTTAACAAAAATCTATTACATCAGAAAAGGATGACCCCACATCCAAGTTCACGTCACTAATTTCACGTGTGTTCATCCTAGTCATTGCCACGTTGGAAACTCAGTGGGTATAACAACATTTGGTCGACCAAAAGGTCACATTCTCATACAAAGAAATTGAAGGCGTGAACCCTACCATGTGAAAGAGAGAGAAAGCGTGCGAACTGTAGCTGCTAAAATCTGCAGATTATCTGTGCAAATCTTGTTGGCGAATCTTCTTCGGTGCGAATCTTGTGCGTAGATCAAGCAAGTATGTTAGATTTCTTTGATTAAATTGATTCTGGACATGGGTTGTGAGTAACATAACGATTAAATTAAGACTTGTTAATCTCTTGTTGCTATCTTGTGGTTTTTATGTACTTTTGCGATTGTTCTCTTATTTAATCAATATTCCCCCACATGTTGTCTGTATACTGTCTGTATACATAGGGAATCATATGAAAAGTAATGACCTTTCGTTAATCTATATTCCCCACTATTGTTGTTGGTAAATAAATAATATTTTTTTTGTTTTCACAGAATGAGTGGAATTTGTCACCTACATGTTCATTATGGGTGCAAATTTGTTCATCAACCTAAATATGAGTAAAAGGGAGGTAAGATTGAAGTTTATCCTCGTTTTGATAATGATTTCATGCGCATGACTGCAATTAAGTGATTGGACACAACTTTAGATTAGCTTTACATCCTCATTCACTTTTTCAATCACCATCTGTTGCACCTTTATCACCTTCAACATCACCAGTTTCTGCCCCAACATCATCTCCCTCGTTCCCAGTTTCATCAACCTCTTCACCCTGACCTGCCCCCTTAATATCACCCTCAGCAGCATCACCTTCAACATTACCCCCAATACCCTCACCTGCATCCCATTAGTTTCATCACCTGCCTCATTTTCAGCTCTAGCCATATCTGCTTTATACTCCATGCACCACCTCCTAGCCTCGAATAATTCTTCATCACTGTTTAATATGTCACCGTCACTTTGTGCATCACTACTTTCTGAGTCACCAAGCACAATTGGTTTATCTTGAATTTTATGAATTTTCTTAATACTATTCCTCCTCTGAGTATTCGTAGTCTCCTTCTTACTATTCTGACTCTCCTTTTTCTGACTCCTCTCACTATTCTTACTCTCCTTCTTACTCCTCTTAGACTTCTGTAGATTATCATTTACACTAGTACTCCCCTTGTTATTATCTTTTATATTGGGGGTTCATTAATCGCAAGTTGTTCATTCACAACAGGTTCTTCATTCACGACAGGTTTTAAAGCTGCAGCCAATCACTTAATTGCAGTCATGCACATGAAATCATCATCAAAACGGGGATAAACTTCAATCTCACCTCCCTTGTACTCATATTTAGGTTGATGAACAAATTTGCCCCCATAATGAACATGTAGGTGAAAAATTCCACTCATTTTGTGAAAACATAAAAAATACAAATATATATATATTATTTATTTAACAACAACAGTAGTGGGGAATATAAATTAACAAAAGATCATTACTTTCCATATGCTTCCTTATGTATACAGACAGTATACAAACATGTGGAGGAATAGTGATTAAATAAAGGAATAAAGACAACAATCGCAAAAATCAACCCCCATGGACCACATGTCGGATGTATAAAGTCAGGAAACATGGAGATAACATAAAGACCCACAAGGTAGCAACAACAGATTAAAAAACCCTAATTTAATCATTTTGTTACTCACAACCCATGTCCAAAATCAATTTAATCAAAGAAATCTAACATATCTGCTTGATCTACGCACAAGATTTGCACCGGAGAAGATTTCCCAACAAGATTTGCATGGATAATCTGCAGATTTTAGCAGCTACGGTTCACGCACTTTCTCTTTCTTTCGTATGGTAGGGTTCGTGCCTTCAATTTCTTTGTATGAGAATGAGACCTTTTGGTCGACCAAATGTTGTTATACCCACTGAGTTTCAAACGTGGCAATGACTAGGATGAACGCACGTGAAATAAGTAACGTGACCTTGGATGTGGGGTCATCCTTTTCTGATGTAATAGGTTTCTATTAAAAGTTAACTCATTTAACGGATTTTGTAATGATTTAACAAACATTTGTAGTTCACTAACTCGATTGTTAAAATTTTCAGTCCAGTGATGCATTTGTAAACTGAGGTCGAGTACAGTTGAGAAAAGTGGATTTAACCTAGAGTCTATACTATGAAATGACTACATGGTCGAAGTTCTCATTCAGTGGAACGCATTTTCCTCTACTACTTATATATAGTTTCACAATAAGCAATTCTGAGAACAAATTCCAACAAGAAAGGACAATAACAAAGAGAAAGGGCACCTTATTAACATCAAAGATAAAGTGAATGAAAAGAATAAAGAAATTCGAACAAAATTAAACCAACAAGAATGAACATGACCAATAGACCAAAAGGTTCATCCATTAACGCACTATTTCCTTATCATACACATTAAGAAGCAATCATGATTCTATCCAGAAAAACATTGCATAAATCAATTAGTTATATGGAAATTTGGTGATAGCACATTGAGAACTCAAGCTTGTTTAATGACTATCAAATGGGTTCCGGTTCTTCATCTTGATAACATAATTTCAAATGCACAAAGCACAATGTATACCTTGAGCCCGTTGTCAATAGGAACATGGACACGCTGGGATCCGTGGTAGTGGTACTGGGATAGTGGTGTACAAGAGATATGTACCAGAGGGGCGTCGAGGGGTGTCGAAAACCAAAAAGAACAATAGTACTTTCATATTTGTTATGTAGATGAGTAATTAAGTGATACTCTTTAAAGCATAGGGAATTTATGTGTCACTAGGAAAAACCATGCGTAAGACCATTAACATTCAGTACATAGAATGATAGTGATACAGAATTATGAAAAGACAAAAGAAGCGTATTATGAAAGGGAAAAACACTACAACTATATTGATAGAGAAAAGAGCCTATAAATAGGCTTTACATAAGAACTGACAGAGCACTCCCTCCTAGCACTAACCACAACTCCTATAAAATAGGATCACATACTACACTATCTCAGCCACTAAATCAAATAACTAAATACCTAAAGACTCGGACAAACATATTTAAATCTTAACACCCTCCCATAAACTTAAAACTGCATAAATCAGTTTAAAAGAAAAATCAACCATCTGCAAAGTCCTCCTTTACAGCAGCACGTGAACAAACTCCAAGTAGACAACGCAACTTCACAAATGTAGCCAACTTGAGAGGCTTGGTCTGTATATCTGCAACTTGTTCTTCACTTCGACAATAAACCAGTTTGATTGTTCCATCATTGTTGAGATCTCATAAAAAATAATATTTCACATCGATATGTTTGCTTCTTCCGTGTAGCACAGGATTCTTGGAGAGTTTGATTGATATGCTTGAACTGTAGCTCTTCGAGGATTCTTCTTAACCAGATAGCTTGACAAGCACAAGCTGTTGCAGCAACAAATTCAGCTTCTGTAGTTGACAAGGTGACAATTGGTTGCTTCTTAGAAGACCACGAAACAGCCCCTGTGCCCAACATAAAAACATAGCCCGAAGTGCTCCTTTTTCCATCTTGATCTCCTGCATAATCACTGTCAGTAAACCCGAACAACTCTAACTTTTCATCGTTCTTGTAGAACAGCCCAAAGTCTCTAGTTCCTTGCAAGTAACGAAGGATTCTCTTGGCAGCTAACAAATGCATTTCTGTTGGATTCTCCATATATCTGCTTATTAAGCTCATAGAATACATTATGTCTGGTCTTGTTGCAGTTAAATACATCAAACTGCCAACAATTTGCTTGTAAAGTGTGCTGTCCACCTTCTTCCCTTCACGATCTTTTTTTAGTTTCAAGCCAAACTGAGTTAGGGTGCTTACAGGATTGCAATCCTTCATCCGAAACCTGTCCAAAATATCTTGCACATACTTCTTTTGAGAAATAAAGATCCCATTGGTTGATTGCACTACTTCTATGCCAAGGAAGTAATGCATCATACCCAGATCAGACATTTCAAATTCGATCATCATAGATTTCTTGAATTCTTTAAACATGACACCATCATTTCCAGTAAATATAAGATCGTCTACATATAAGCGCAAACAATGAGCAGTTTCCCCTTATCTCCAATTTTAACAAAAAGTGTGTGTTAAATATGGACATTTGTGAAAGCCTTCTTTCAAAAAATAAGCTTCAATGCGATTGTACCAAGCTCGTGGAGCCTGTTTAAGTCCATAAAGAGTTTTCTTTAATCTATATACTTTATGCTCATTTCCGATCTTAATATGACCAAGGGGTTTTTCTACAAATACTTGTTCCTTCAAGTTTCCATGCAAGAATGTCAATTTGACATCTAGTTGGAAAATAGGCCACGAGTTCTGCGCCACCAATGCGATCACCAATCTGATTGTATCATGTCTTGCAACGAGAGCAAAAACTTCTGTATAATCGATTCCATATTCCTGCTTATATCCCTTAGCTACCAAACGCGCCTTATACTTATCAACTTCACCATTTTCCTTTAGTTTTGTTTTGAAGACCCACTTTACACCAATAGTTTTCTGCCCTTTCGGAAGATCAGCCAGCTCCCTAGTATCATTTCTTTCAATGGCATCAATTTCATCATCCATCGCCTTCCGCCATTTTGCTTCTTTGACAGCACTTTCAAAGGTTGTGAGATCACAATCTGAAAATAAAGCAAAATGAGTGATTTGATCTTCTATTTCAGTTACCTCATAGTCTTCCATCCATGCAGGCCTTTTTTGAATACGAGAAAGAGATCGAGCTGTTGCATCAGTAGCTTCTACTGCTGTTGGAAAATTTTCAGTTGCTGTTGGCAAAATTTCAGCAGTTGTTGGAGTTGTTTTCGATGAGTTTTCAGGCATAAGGGCTGCTGGAGATGGCTCTCTTTCAGAATCATTGTCAAAAACTACTTGAGTAGGTTCCTGCCTATTCCAATCCCAACTGTTTTCCTCATCAAAGACAACCTCTCGGCTGGTCACAATCTTCTGGATTAGTTGATTGAACAATTTATACACTTTTGATGCTTCACTAACACCAAGAAAGACACACTTTCCCCCTTATCATCAAGTTTCTTCCTTTTCTCATCCGGGATATGTGCATAAGCAATGCAACCAAAGATTTTAAAATAATCTACAGCTGGTCTCCTTCTACTCCAAGCCTCTTCAGGTGTCATATTTTGAACAGGAAATGTAGGACTTCTGTTCAAGTTGTGAATACTTCAATTTACTACTTCAGGCCAAAAAGATTTTGGAATTCTGCCTCTTGCCAACAAGCTTCTTGCCATATTGAGGATGGTTCTGTTTTTCCTCTCTGATACACCATTTTGTTGTGGTGTATACGCAGTTGTTAACTCTCTTCGAATGCCATGATCTTCACAAAAAACTTCAAATGCAGTTGAGCAATATTCTCCACCACGAACTGTTCGGAGGGTCTTAATGGTCTTTCCTGTTTCATTTTCCACACGAGCCTTGAAGCTTTTAAATGCACAAAAAGCTTCTGATTTTTCCTGTAAAAAGTAAACCCAAGTTTTTCGAGTATAATCATCAGTGAATGTAATTAAGTATCTTTTACCTCCATTAGAGAATGGAGTTATCGGACCACATATATCGGAATGTATTAGCTCCAAAATTCCTTTTGCTCGCCATGACTTCCCTTAGGGAAATTGAGAACAATGTTGTTTGTCAACAACACATTCTTCACAAACTTGGGAAGGAGTACTAATTTGAGGAAGACCTGTCACCATATTTTTCTGTTGGAGGGTCTTCAATCCACCAAAGCTCAAGTGACCAAAACGAAAATGCCACAACAAAGAAGGATCTTTTACTTTAGCTACTAAACAAGATTATATATTTTCAATCTTCAATGGAGACAACCTGTTTAAACTCATTTGCACAACAGCAATAGCTCCTCTAGTAGGATCATGAATCTCACAAACACCTTTTTAAATAGTGATTACATAACCCTTTTCTTGCAATTAACCAGCACTTAACAGATTGCTTTTCAAATCAGGAACATAAAGAACATTATAAATTGTTTCTACAAGACCATTCTTGGTTTTTATCTCAATATCACCCTTTCCCATCACATTCACAGTGGAACAATCACCAAAACTTACTGTAGAATGAAAGTCTTCATTTAAATAAGAGAAAGAAAATTTACTTCCACACATGTGGTTACTGTAGCCCGTATCCACATACCAAAAATCAGATTCTGGTTCACGATTAGCTTGAACAACCATCAACAAAGTTTCTACATCCTTCTTTTCAGCAAAATTCGATTGTTCTTCCTTTTCTTTGTCATTAGGCAGCTTAGTATAACATTCAGAACGATAATGCCCAGATTTATGACATCTAAAGCACTCTACCTTGGATTTGTCAAAGTGTTGATCTCGTCCTCTGCCTTTGCCTGAAAAATGATCATCATTGGCTTTAAAATATTTGATGCTGCCATCTCTATTGCCCCGAGCTCCCCTTCCTCTACCTCTACCTCTACCTCTACCTCTACCCCTACCCCTTCCTCTAGTGTTTGAGAAATGAGTAAAGGTAGAAGCCTTCAAAGCTCGCTCCTCTGAAGTTGAACTTCGGTTCATCTTCTGTTCATGGACCAGCAAGAAGCTCTGTAGTTCATCAAGAGAGAATTCATCTATGTCTTTCGATTCTTCAATTGAGCACACAACATAATCAAATTTTGGTGTCAAGGAGCGCAATATCTTCTCCACAATGGTGACATCTTCCATCTTCTCACCATGAAACCACATTTTGTTGCTTATTTCCATAGCCTTGGCACAATAGCTGGTGACAGATTCTCCATCTGTCATTTGTAGGATCTCAAAATCTCTTCTCAAGGCTTGAAGTTATGCACGCTTCACTCTAGCAGAGCCTTGATATTTTTTCTTCATAGAATCCCAAATATCCTTGGAAGTGTCTTTGCTAAGAATTGTTTCCAAGATGGGACGATCAATGGCTTGAAAGAGGTAATTTTTTGCCTTCAAATCTTTTAGCTTTCTCCCTTCCAACTCTATTTTCTAGGCATCTGTCAAAACTGCATCTTTTGCCTTTTCTGGTTCTCCAATTCCAGATTCAACGATGGACCAATATTCTTTTGACCGCAAAAAATTCTCCATTAGCATACTCCAATGGTCATAGTGACCATCAAAACGTGGGATCGCCACCTGCACAAAATTGGAGTCTGAAGCCATCACTGCACTGCTATGCTATTGTGGACTGGTTAGGGACTTTCACACTATTGCAGGACTCTCACACTTTTCTCTCTTATATCTGGCTCTGATACCACTGATACAGAATTATGAAAAGACAAAAGAAGCGTATTATGAAAGGAAAAAACACTACAACTATATTGATAGAGAAAAGAGCCTATAAATAGGCTTTACATAAGAACTGACAGAGCACTCCCTCCTAGCACTAACCACAACTCCTATAAAATAGGATCACATACTACACTATCTCAACCACTAAATCAAATAACTAAATACCTAAAGACTCGGACAAACATATTTAAATCTTAACAGATAGAAACCAATTGTACAAATTAGAAATACACCAACAAACTGGGTATCTTGTTGATGACATCTTTAGAGAGTTGCAGAGTCAAAGATCTTTTTATCAGTGATCAAAACTAATATCATCCTAATATCTTCAAACTTACGGTGGTCAAAAATTATAGAATTCAAGAAAATTATTCAATTTGTGGACATTTTTTCCCCTTAAGTCAAGGTAGGCAACTGCCCGCCATGAGAAAAAGGTAGCTTAGCCAATTACAGGCCTAGAGCATCAAAAATTCAGTCTCATCATCCTCCATAACTTTGGATTGCCAAATGCTACTCGCCTACTCACTTTGATATTCATAAAAAAGGAGCTGTAATATAGTAACTAAATTTTCAACAATGAATTAAAAAATAATTCATGTCCGACTGTCATATCACATAACCAACCTTCAAATAACAAAGCATTTAAGGACCCCAAAAACAACAAACTTCAACTTAAATAAATCGAAACAACACAAGTGCATCAAAAAAAAAAGTGAGCTACATAGTTCATATAATCAAGAGCCGAAATTCTAAAAATAAAGCTATTTAATCACATAGATGCAATCATGAAAACACACAGACCTACACAAGCAATTTACAGGGACAAGAAAAAGTTTGAGAGCGTACGAGTCAGGAGCGCAGACAAAAATCTGGTACAGGTTGGTTGAGACGAGGACTCGAACCAGAGCTTGCAAACCAGGAGCATCGATTCCGTCGTCGTTAGTCACCATGATCGTCGGCCGATTGCCTGTCAAACCGTTACCATTTTCCATTTTCTACACGACTCACGGAGAATGCACAGTACAGCACTATTATTATTTATGCGAATTTAGAAAGGGAAAATATAAAAAAAATTATGTGAAAATATTAAGTCTCTATAATCAACGGGTTTTAGGTACGCTGTTATGGCACATGTCTAAGCACCGAATTTAAACAATATGATTCACTAAAATATAAATAAAATAATATTTTAGTGATGTCATATACATTAAAAAATTATATTTTAATAGATCTCATTTCTTAAATTTAGTACTCAATATTTAATTTTCTTGTTTAACATTTATCGTAAAGACACAAGTTAAGAGGATCCCAATATATGACACTAGTTTTCTTTCTTTATTGGCAAACAAAAATATACACTCTCGTCCAAAAGTAAACATACGGTCCATATATTGTACTCAGCCTCAAAATTAGCTATCCCATAAACCCAACTTTAACCAAACTTGGCCCAAAAATTATGTACCATTTGTATAGGACCTAGTAGTAGTATATTGTTTGGTGGGCGGCTAACTAAAACTTGTAAAATATTTGGAAAATATATTTATTGCGATAATATAATATGCAAGATTTTGTCAATTTTTTTCTTATAGATAGACACATAAATTAATTATTTAATATAAGTAGAGCTTCTTCCATCCAATACACAAGAAAGGAAAACTAAGAGAGATGGGTCATCTATATAATAATATATAAATGTACTAATTGAGAGATTTTCCTCGCATGGCACAAGCTAGAGTGTCTCGTAGTCTCTCTTCACAAAAAATAAAGCTTTCTGATAATCTTCAATTTTTTTAAACTTCTCCTACTGATAAAAAGCTAATCTAATAAATATAGGTTCCTTTTTTAAACTTCTTCTCAAACTAAATCTCTCTTTTTTAATTAAAATTAAACAAATTACTAACAAATTACAACATCAATATCAAACCAACAATCAATATCCATATTTTACCAATAAAAAGTGGTTCTAATAAATATATATATATATATTTTTTTAACTTCTTTCACAAAATAAATCTCCTTTTTTAATTAAAATTAAACAATATACTAACAAATTACAATACCAATATCAATCCACCAATCAAGATTCATATTTTCACAAAATAAAGCATTTTCATAGTCTCCAATATTTTTAAACTTCTTAACTAAAATAATATATATTTAAAGTTCACCGATCACATAAAAACAATAATAATGCATGTGCCGAACTCTACTAACAATATAAAACAATAAAACTCAACTTATATACTAATAATATGATAAAAATATAACAATACAATGAATGGATGGAGAATATTATGCTAATCGTCATAATGGATGGATTTTAACTATAATATATTCATTATTATACTAATAATATCATTATATTTTTGTTATGATTTAACAATATACTTATATTTTATTTATTCATTACTACTTTTATTCTATATTTTATTAAAATATTAACTCCTTTCATAAACTCCAATATTTTTAAACTACTTATACTAATTAATACAAATAATAATAATAAAATATACATATAGCTAATAGACTTCTTCCTTCATATAATCTTTTCATCTTATGTAGAGTTCAAAATCAATAAAAAAAAAATTCTACCACCTATAAATTAGAGCAATATAATATTAATAACCATTAATATTATGAACCTACATCATAATATTTTTTGCTCTCTTCACTTTTACTTTCTATTTATTAAATACTAATTCCTTTCATAAATTCTAATATTTTTAAACTTCTTCTATTAATTAATACAAAAAATAATAATAAAACATACCTAATATAAATGTAGTAAGAGAGAAGTTTTCATCACAAAATAAAGCATTCTCATACACTTCAATCTTTTTTAACTTATTTTACCAATACAAAAAATAATAATAAAACACACCTAGATAATAATAAAATAATAATAATAATAAAAATAAAACATACATAAATCTAATAAACCTTTTTCCTTTTCATCTCTTCCATATTATGTAGAGTCCAAAACCATTAATATTATAAGTTTAGATTATAATATTAAATTACGTAATAATATTAATATATCTGAATATCTTAATTTGATATGAAAAATCAACTTCTTTCTCTATTTAATATTACGAGTCTAGATGATAATATATTAAGATTGACAAGTTTTATTTAAAAACCCATTAATATATATTAAAATATTAACATATTTTTTAAAAAGACTTCTTAATTTGGGCATCACCAATATGAACACTAAAACAAATACCCACGAATTTAAGGACAAAAATTTTATCTTAAAAATTATGAATGAGACAATTTTATTACAGGAAGGATTACCAAAATACTTATAAGATCTGACCATGCTTAATATTTCTTATTTGAATAAAATCTAATTTATCAGACGGCATGCTTTTAAGTTTTAACCATGTTCTTTAATGTCGCAGCATGCACCAACACTACAAGTCTACAACCCCTTTTTACAAACAAATAATATCAAACATTACTAATTAATTAATACATTTAAACAATACTCGTAGGAACTACTACTTCATAGTTAATTACTTATAAAACATCACAATCACAGCATATGCCACGGAACGCACCAAAATCTAGATCGTCTCCTAAACATGTTTTTAATTAACTAAATTAATTACAATTACGTAAGTTTGCTACCTCTCAAAATAATAATAATAATAAATGCTAACGCTAATTATATTTTTTTACATCATAAATAATATAACAAACCTTTTTATCCATTTTGAAATTACAAATTCGTAGGATAATTGTCCTTGTAATTCTATGATTATTGGATATTTCCGTTATCAAATAATTTTGTAAAACCCCAACTTTTATGGATAAAGATATAATTTTCTTTATATATTATTTTAAAATAGGAAGGTGTTGATTTGATAATTGTAAAAAGTTATGGGTGAAATGTGCAAATATTTTAAAATGAGCAAGTAGTTATAAAATATTCTTGTTGTCGGAAAATATTCGTTTGGTCGTGGAATATTCTTGTTGTCGGAAAATATTCGTACGACGGCGCAGCTATTTGTGGACCTCACAACGGAATAACTGTCGGATATAGAAAGCGACAGAAATAACCTTTTTATAAAATAACGGCGTAGTTGTTACCGTTAGTACTGTTGAAATACCGGGTGATAAAAGTACAGTAATACGCGGTGTTGCACGGTAGCACACGGTATTGCACAGTAATTCTAATTATTGATTCTTACGTGAGAAGTCATTACTCAATAATTGTTACAGTAATTACTGTTCAATATTTTATATTATTGATTCAATAATTGCATGATATTTTATTGATTCAATAATTGCTACGTTGATATTTTATATCAATAATTGCTACGTTGCTATTTTATATGATTGATTCAATAATTGCTACAGTTGATATTTTGTATTATTGATTCAATAATTGTCACTGCACAGTATTTCACATTATCAACTCAATAATTCATATTATTTGAATAATATTATTAGATAGCATTATTGACAATGTCTAAGAAAGTTCTGTCTAGGAGGGGTTATTTAATTGCGCGCCAGTAATGAGAAGTCCTTATCGGAAAGCCCCCTCTTTCCTGGGAACGACCTGGTTGTCAATATTGTAGTTCGGTAATATTATTTGTGAATAGTTAATTATTGATTTATATGATAAGAAAATATTTATTTTGTGAATATAAAAGAAGGAATTAGCGCGGATGTGTTTTTATCAGTATTTTGGTGTGAAAAATCATCCGTTTATGAATTTCGGATAATTTATATTTGAAATTTGGAAAAGCTTCCTTCTACAAAGTTGTAGAGAATTAAATTTCCTATAGAAAGACATAAAATTTGTATTTTTCTGACAAAAGGGTTATTTATTATGAATTATTAAAATTTTGGAAAATAAATATTTTTTAAAATAAAATGGTGGGCCCCACTTTTGGTTGTTGTGAAAAAATTCTGAATTTTCTTTCCCACGAGGCGGCTAATTTTTTTTTTATTTTATTACTTTAGTCTTCTTTGGCATCCTAAGTTTTTCCTATAACTAGGGTGCTTAGGTTAGAATTGAAAAACACACCAGAATCAGACGTTTTCTCTTTCTATAATATCGAGCGTATTTTTGTGACAATTTAGATACTTTGAGTGTTACTATTCAGTGCAAGTTTTCTTCGGTATTATATCCGATATTTCAGTCAGAAGTACTATTCTTTTGAGGTAAGGGATGTTATTTTCTTCCGTAAATGATGTTATTCTTTTCAATATCATTATACCAAAATATTGGCATGGATTTTATTATGAAATTCTTATTTTTTTCGTCGAAGTTACTATTCACGTATACGGCATTATTCACGGAAAAACTAAATTTTCTTCTATTTGTCCAAATTGTCTGTTATAGTTACTATTTTTGATTGGATCTAAGTTTTGAGCTTCATTCTTGAATTTTGCTCCACAAAGTATTATTATGAAATATTCTTGAACTTGAATAAACTAAAATACGAATCCTTAATCTTATCCTTTATTTCACTAGATTCGTTATTTATATTATTTTCATCATCCTCAGTCCTAAATGGTGATATAACTGAATATCTTTGGCCTGTAGAGCAAAGATGAATGATTACCGGATGAATATCTTTGGCCGTAGTGCAAAGATGACAGGTGTTGAGATGAACATGATCACTGGTTATACAAATGAATATCTTTGGCCCGTAGTGCAAAGATGAATATTTGATTTGCGATATATATTGATTGATGTTACAGGGATAAAATATTGATGACTTTTAAATCATAGAAGATAGTAGACTTCATTCTCTACTTAACTCTTCTAATGAATTGTTATTTCCGCTGCGAATATTGATCTAAAATTGGTTGTCCATTATATTTTATCTGATTTATTGAAGGCTAACGTTAATTTATTTTTCATTATCTTAGTCATAATATTTTTTACTGGGCTAGTTGAGCTCACCCTTTTCATCTATTGTCCTCTTCAGGAAATGAGAATGTCGCATGATCTAGTCGGGGAACAGAGTGATGGTCCAAGTTAAAGCAGTAGTAGTCCTTGCTATTTTTGTAAAATAGTGGGATAATAATTGTAATAAATAAAGAATGAATTTGAATGTTGATATTTCGTATTATATACGATTTGTATTGACACTCACAGTTGTGTGGTTGTATTTTGCACGACCGTGTGATATATAAGTTTGTATTTGAATTCTGTTTCATGTATTTGACGACTCAGAATGAGTTGGGTTGACTCGACCTATTCTGGGGGCGTCACAGTTGGTATCCGAGCTTAGGGATATGATCTCTGGCGGAGATCGGGGAATAGAACTAGGAGGGGAGAAACGAGAAAATCCTTCGCTAGTGTGACCTACCTAAGCTTATGTGGTATTTAATTGGTCAGTCGGAGCATAGGGTTAATATGTGATATGTTAATTTGTTTAATTAACCCTTGTTTTATGATAGTATTTGAGAATGACAGCTGAGAATGTTAACAACGAAGTGAATGAGACCGTGGAGACATCTTTAATCATCAACCAGGAGAACGTGCAACAAGAAGGCAATGTTCATTCAGAAAATAACGCTGATCAGACGATAAACAATGAGATGTTTAGAAATTTTTTGCAGTTCATGCAAAATCAGACGAGGGAGACTCGTGTGCAACATACAGGTGGAGATAATAACAACTCGCGGCTTGTCACTGCCAAGCAGTTCAAAGAATTGGGACCACCAGAGTTTCTGGAAAAGCCAGATCCGATCAAGGCGGAGACGTGGGTTAAGCAAATTACCAAGATATTTGATGTCTTGGGATGCACGGAGGAACAGAAGGTTCCATTCGCCACCTTTATGTTCCGTGGAGAGGCAGATTACTGGTAGAAATTTGTGAAGCGTACCCAGCCTGCAGCACTCAAGATGTCTTGAAAAACGTTTCAGAAAATATTCAATGACAAGTACTTTCCTGAAAGTATTTGTCATATGAAGGAGGTAGAGTTTATCCAACTAGAACAAATAACATGACGGTATCCCAGTACGAGGCTAAGTTCGCGGAGCTGTCCAAGTTTGCACTTCATTTGGTGGAGAATGAGGAACGTATGACGCGGATGTTTCTAAGAGGTTTGAAACCCGAAATACGTCAATACCTCATTTCTCATAAATTTTCTCTATATTCGGATGTAGTGAACAGGACTCAGTTGTTAGAACGAGATAATGATTATGTTCAACCGAGGGACCACAACCAAGGTCGTACCGGTGGCAGCAGTCATCGGAGCAATGACAACCAGCGAGGAGGAAAGTATGACAGAAGCGGTAACCACTCCGGTGGTAATCGTGGCCATGATAGTAGAAGAAGCGATTCGGGAGGAGATTTCAAGAAGAGAAGGTACAACAATGAGAACGTGAAGACGTCAACATCAGCACCAACATCAACTGTTTCGAGGGGAGGAGAACGACCACCGGTCGTATGCTATAAGTGCGGAAAAGAAGGATACATCAGCCCAAACAGTCCACAACAATTCAAAGCATGCTATAACTGTGGAAAAGAAGGACATATAGCTCGAGATTGTCCTGTTGCGAAATCAAGTCCAGCGGGGGTGGTGATTCCAAAGGCGATTTCGGACAAGTCAAAGTAGGTGATTCCTGGAAGAGCGTTTGTCGTGACAGCCCAAAACGCGAGGAATTCACACAAGGTGATTACGGGTAAGCTAATCATAAACTCTTGCGAAGTTTACACCTTGTTAGATACCGGTGCTACCCATTCTTTTATTTCACTTGATTGTGCTCAACGTTTGAACTTGACTTCTGATAAATTAGAATTTGACTTATCTGTTGAAACTCCGTTAGGAGAAACCTTTGTTACATCTATAGTTTACAAATCTTGCTTGATTCAGATTGGTACCCTTACCTTACCTGTTGATCTTATATCTTTGAAAATACTTGCATTTGACGTGATTTTAGGAATTGACTGGTTAACCACTTACCATGCCAAAATTGATTATTTTCGTAAGGTTGTTAGTTTTCATATTCCTAATCAACTTGTTGTGCGAATCCAAACCACCAAACCACTAAAATCAGTCAATATCATTTCAAATCCCAAGGCTATTCGTTTATTAAAAAACGGATGTCAAGCTTTCTTAGCTCATGTCACTGATCTAAACCAGAATACATTAGATTTGAATGATATTTTCGTTGTTAAGGAGTTTCCTGATGTATTTTCCGAAGAACTTTCCGGTCTACCCCCAGAACGTGAAGTTGAATTCTTTATTAACCTTGAGCCCGGTACAAAACTCATTTCTAAAACCCTATATCGAATGGCTCCTATTGAACTTCAAGAGTTAAAGGTACAATTACAGGAGCTATTAGACATCGATTTTATTCGTCCTAGTACGTCTTCTTGGGGTGCTCCTGTTTTATTCGTAAAGAAGAAAGACGGGAGTATGCGACTTTGTATTGACTATCGGGAGTTGAACCATATCACCATCAAGAATAGGTATCCGCTACCTCGTATTGATGACCTGTTCGATCAGTTGCAAGGAGCGCAATTCTTTTCAAAGATCGATCTTCGTTCTGGATATCATCAGCTGAAGATTAAAACTGAGGATATTCTAAAGACTGCTTTCAAAACTCGGTACGGGCATTATGAGTTCTTAGTCATGTCTTTTGGATTGACTAATGCTCCAGCTGCTTTCATGGATATGATGAACCATGTATTTAAGGAATATTTGGATCAGTTCGTTGTTGTCTTTATTGATGACATCCTCATTTATTCTAAAAGCCGTGAAGATCATGAACACCACTTGAAGCTGGTACTTCAAAAGCTTCGTGAGAACAAGCTATATGCTAAGCTTAAGAAATGCGAGTTCTGGCTTGAGGAAGTAGCATTCCTTGGGCACGTGATATCGAAACGTGGAGTATCTGTTGACCCGACGAAGATTGAAGCAATACAAAGCTGGGAGCAACCTAAGTCGGTGACCGAAGTACGAAGCTTTCTGGGCTTAGCTGGTTATTATCGGAGGTTCGTAGAGGGATTTTCTCGAATCACTACTCCATTAACTCAGTTGACTCGGAAAGATACAAAATTCGTTTGGAGCGAGGAATGCGAGAAAAGCTTCCAAGAGCTCAAGAGAAGACTTATCTCGGCACCTGTTCTGACAATACCATCTGGTTCTGATGGATTTATTATTTACAGCGATGCTTCGGGCAAAGGGTTATGATGTGTTCTCATGCAACATGGAAAAGTCATAGCCTATGCCTCGCGACAACTCAAAGAATATGAGAGGAATTATCCTACTCATGATCTAGAGTTGGCAGCAGTCGTTTTCGCATTGAAGATCTGGAGACATTACCTGTACGGAGAGAAAGTAGAGATTTATACGGATCATAAGAGCCTTAAATATTTCTTCACTCAAAAGAAACTCAACATGAGACAACGACGTTGGCTTGAGCTGTTGAAAGATTACGATCATACCATCCAATACCATCCTGAAAAAGCGAACGTGGTAGCTGACGCGTTGAGTAGAAGATCATATGTGGGAATGAGTGCGATGATGTCAAGTATACACGTAGAACCATCTTTGATTGATAAAGTTAAAGCTGCTCAAGCTACGGATCCGGAGCTGATGAAGATGAAGAAGAAGGTGCAAGAAGGTGTCATTCCAGAAGCAAGAATCGATGAAGAGGGAATACTTCGAGTCAACTCCAGACTTTGTGTTCCTAACGATTCTGACTTGAAGCATAGAATCATGATGGAGGCACATAACACACCGTTTGCAATCCATCCTGGGAGTACCAAAATGTATCGTGATCTTCGACATACATTTTGGTGGAGCAATATGAAGAGAGAGATCGCAGAGTTTATTTCAAGATGTTTAACGTGTCAACGTGTAAAGGCGGAGCATCAAGTACCGAAGGGTCCATTGCAACCACTTGAGATTCTAAAATGGAAGTGGGAACACATTACTATGGATTTCGTTACGAGTCTTCCCAATGTTTCTCAAGGCATAGATGCGATTTGGGTTATTGTTGATAGACTAACCAAGTCTGCTCATTTCTTGCCGATACGAGAGACTTAATCCCTTGAACGTCTTGCTCATATGTACGTAAATGAGATTGTGAGATTGCATGGCATGCCAGTATCCATAGTTTCGGATCGTGACCCCAGATTTACTTCACGATTTTGGATCAGTTTGCAGAAAGCTATGGGCACGGATTTACGATTCAGTTCGGCTTATCATCCTCAAACAGACGGACAATCGGAAAGGACTATTCAAACTCTTGAAGATCTATTGAGACTCTGTGTTCTAGACTTCAAAGGGAGTTGGGATAAGTACTTATCATTGGTGGAATTCTCCTACAACAACAGTTATCAAGCAAGTATAGGTGTGGCTCCATTCGAAGCATTGTATGGACGAAAGTGTCGCTCTCCAATATGCTGGAATGAGGTGGGTGAAGGAACATTGTTGGGACCAGAGTTAGTACGTATGACTACAGAAAAGATCCAAATGATCCGACAACGGATACAAACCGCACAAGATCGACAAAAGAGTTATGCGGATCTTCATCGAAAGGACGTAAAATTTAATGTTGGGAACCATGTGTTATTACATGTTACTTCGTGAAAAGGAGTTATGAGATTTGGGAAGAGAGAAAAGCTCAATCCACGATTCATTGGTCCATTCGAGATGCTTGACCGAGTAAGAAATGTGGCCTATAGACTCGCTTTACCTCCAAGCATGTCTCGTGTTCATAACGTTTTTCACATATCCGTGCTTCGTAAATATGTGAAAGATCCAAACAGCATTATTGAGTTAGAACTAGACGAGATAGCTGAAGATTTAACGTACGAGGAGGTACCTGTCAAGATCTTGGATAGGAATGAGCATGTCCTACGCTCGAAAATTATACCTCAAGTTAAATTTTTGTGGAGAAACCATGTTATTGAAGAAATGATTGGGAGTTGGAATCGAAAATGAAAGCGAGGTATCCTCACCTTTTCGACATACCAAGTACGTACGTCAATTTCGAGGACGAAATTTCATAAGGAGGGGAGGTTGTAAGACCCCAATTTTTATGAATAAAAATTTAATTTTCTTTATATATTATTTCAAAATAGGAAGGTGTTGATTTGATAAATATAAAAAGTTATGGGTGAAATGTGCAAATATTTTAAAATGAGCAAGTGGTTATAAAATATTTTTGTTGTCGGGGAATATTCGTTTGGTCGTGAAATATTCTTGTTGTCGGGGAATAATCGTACGACGGCGCAGCTATTTGTGGATCCCACAACGGAATAACTGTCGGATATAGAAAGCGACAGAAATAACCTTTTTATAAAATAACGGCGTAGTTGTTACCGTTAGTACTGTTAAAATACCCAGTGATAAAAGTACAATAATACGCGGTGTTGCACGGTAGCATACGATATTGCATAGTAGCACACGGTATTGCACAGTAATTCTAATTATTGATTCTTACGTGAGAAGTCATTACTCAATAATTGTTACAGTAATTACTGTTCAATATTTTGTATTATTGATTCAATAATTGCATGATATTTTATTGATTCAATAATTGTTACTTTGATATTTTATATCAATAATTGCTACGTTGTTATTTTATATGATTAATTCAATAATTGCTACAGTTGATATTTCGTATTATTGATTCAATAATTGTCACTGCACAGTATTTCACATTATCAACTCAATAATTCATATTATTTGAATAATATTATTAGATAGCATTATTGACAATGTCTAAGGAAGTTCTGTCTAGGAGAGGTTATTTAATTGCGCGCCAGTAAGGAGAAGTCCTTATCGGAAGGCCCCCTCTTTCTTGGGAACGACCTGGTTGTCAATATTGTAGTTCTGTAATATTATTTGTGAATAATTAATTATTAATTTATATGATAAGAAAATATTTATTTTGTGGATATAAAAGAAAGAATTAGCGCGGATGTGTTTTTATCAGTATTTTGGTGTAGAAAATCATCCGTTTATGAATTTCGGATAATTTATGTTTGGAATTTGGAAAAGCTTCCTTCTACAAAGTTGTAGAGAATTAAATTTCCTATGAAAAGACATAGAATTTGTATTTTTCTGACAAAAAGGTTATTTATTATGAATTATTGAAGTTTTGAAAAATAAATATATTTTTTTAAATAAAATGATGGGCCCCACTTTTGGTTGTTGTGAAAAAATTCTGAATTTTCTTTCCCACGAAGCGGCTGAGGCAGCTAAAAAAAATATTATTTTATTACTTTAGTCTTCTTTGGCATCTTAAGTTTTTTCCATAAATAAGGTGCTTAGGTTAGAATTGAAAATCACACCAGAATCAGAAGTTTTCTCTTTCTATAATATCGAGCGTATTTTTGTGAGTATTGAGATACTTTGAGTGTTACTATTTAGTGCAAATTTTCTTCTGTATTATATCCGATATTTCAGTCAGAGGTACTATTCTTTTGAGGTAAGGGATGTTATTTTCTTCCGTAAATGATGTTATTCTTTTCAATATCATTATACCAAAATATTAGCATGAATTTTATTATGAAATTCTTATTTTTTCCGTCGAAATTACTATTCACGTATGAGGCACTATTCACGTATATGACACTATTCACGAAAAAATTAAATTTTTTTCTATTTGTCCAAATTGTCTGTTATAGTTACTATCTTTGATTGGATCTAAGTTTTGAGCTTCATTCTTGAATTTTCCTCTACAAAATATTTTTATGGAATATTCTTGAACTTCAATAAACTAAAATACGAATCCTTAATCTTATCTTTTATTTCACTAGATTCGTTATTTATATTATTTTTCATCATCCTCAGTCCTAAATGAAAATATAACTGAATATCTTTGGCCTGTAGAACAAAGATGAATGAGTACCTGATGAATATCTTTGGTCGTAGTGCAAAGATGACAGGTGTTGAGATGAACATGACCACTGGTGATACAAATGAATATATTTGGCCCGTAGTGCAAAGATGAATATTTGATTTGCGATATATATTGATTGATGTTACAGGGATAAAATATTGATGACTTTTAAATCATAGAAGATAGTAGACTTCATTCTCTACTTAACTCTTCTAATGAATTGTTATTTCTGCTGCGAATATTGATCTAAAATTGGTTGTCCATTATATTTTATCTGATTTATTGAAGGCTAACGATAATTTATTTTTCATTATCTTAGTCATAATATTTTTTACTGGGCTAGTTGAGCTCACCATTTTCATCTATTGTCCTCTTCAGGAAATGAGAATGTCGCAGGATCTAGTTGGGGGACAGAGTGATGGTCCGAGTTAGAGCAGTAGTAGTCCTTGTTATTTTTGTAAAATAGTGGGATAATAATTATAATAAATAAAGAATGAATTTGAATGTTGATATTTCGTATTATATACGATTTGTATTGACACTCACAGTTGTGTGGTTGTATTTTGCACGATCGTGTGATATATAAGTTTGTATTTAAATTCTGTATCATGTATTTGACGACTCAGAATGGGTTGGGTTGACTGGACCTATTCTGGAGGCGTCACAACTATTATTGTCATTCATCATTTTATTTATCAAAATTACGTAAATTAAAATTACACTTTCGTCATATGTACATAAATCAATGGTGCCCATACAACATCTACCATAAATCTCATCCTCACAATTTTATACTAATTAACAAAAAAAAATTGGAAAAATGAACTAGTGACATCCCTAACATGTGTTTACTATTGATCAAAAATAGATATAAACCATTTCTCCCGTTTAATATAAGAATCAACGATCAAGATTAATTCACGTCTGCTATCATTAGTAATGGACGACGGGTTAGGTTAGCGGACGACGTGACCATATTAAAAGACAGAGATGGTGTATACTCTTTTTTCATTCATAATAAATAAATGCTATATCATTATATATATATCTTTGCTTTTTAAAAAATATAAGGGGATTCAATATATAGATTACGTTCCAATTTCAAATTAAAACACATTAAAAAAGAAATCATACTATAGTAACTTTTATTCTTGTGTCACAATCTCACAAATCATGCCCACATAATATGATTTGACAGGCATTATTATACTCCCCAAGCACGAGTTTCAATTTCAACATGAATTTCGAACTCCGGTTTAGCTTGGGACCAATGCTAATATCATATAAATTCTGTCATATAATTCTCACATATATATACATATATAATGTGAGTTTTCGTCTGATATGCGATACCTGCAATATATATATATATATGTGAGAGTTATATAAAAGAATTTATCTGATTGAAACATTATTTTTAGTTTGGCAAGCCGGAAATGTTGGTTAAAAAAAAACAAGCACGTGTGATTTGATTGAGTCAATTCTTCTTATGAGTTAGTATTTAATATGTTGGAACATTCACATGAAAATGAGTTGATATCAAGGAAAAAAGATCCTCAACAATATATAACAAGTTTTCAAGTTCAACTTATCGATGGGAATATTTGAAAAAATACGTCTACCACCTCCGTCACCCCTTCCTATTGGAAAAGGTTGAATACCATTTCTAAGGATAATTTTAATTAATTTTTGCAATTTGCACCCCCTAATATTAATTAGAAATTCAGTGATGAAAAATGATTTATATATTAATAAATCTCATGATCAAATTGGATGATGACTAAAGTAAAACTCTAGGCGATAAAATAAAGTTTACTAAATTGAATTTGGTAACTAAAGTTTCATAACTAATATATTTTTTAATATATATTACTTTTTTAAATATTAATTATTTTTTTCTCAATATTTTTCTACACTATTAATATATAGTCGGAATAAAATTCTTATAAAATAATAAGTTATTATTATGACTTTTAATTTTAAAAACTAACTAAATTTTAGTTGCATTAATATATAAGTCATACTTATTTTTAAAACTAATTAACTAAATGTCTTTTATATGAAATAAAATTGATAATTAAATTTTAATCATTAACATATTTTATAACATATAATATATTTTTTAAAATCAATTTACTTCCTCTCTCTAACACACAAATCTCAAGCCCATTTCAGTTTCTCTCTCCAAGAGTAGACACCATCCACTTGTTGGAAATTATAGTCAAAAAGAGGGGAATAAAGTTCTCAAAATTGGATCTATACCCAAGCCCAAGCCGTGACAGCAACGTCTTGCAATTTTCCCCCAATTTCACCAAAATAACAAAAGTCAGAAGGTTTATAGGACCATAAAAAAAAATTGGTTCTACAACACTAAAACTATTATTTTTAATATATTTAATAATTTCACAACTTAACTTAATAATTGCATACAACTTAATTTAATTTTATTGTTTCCCAATTTATTATTAACTTTCATGATATTATGCTATCATCATGTTCTGTTGGGATTTGAAGCAAATAATTACAGGAATCAAACCAAATGTTTTTAGTAGTTATTTAGATTGTTTTAAAATAAATAAAATAAAATCAGGTAGACTTTAAAAAAGTGTTTTAATAGTGTTTAAAGTCTAAACCTAAAATTAGGGAGTTTTTAAAAAGTGCTTTAGTAATAGTTAAATTTTAGGCCTATACCAAACATTAAGGTTGTGTTTGTTTGTGTCTGAATCTCTCTTAATTCACCTGCCTCTGATTTGATCAGAGGTAAATCTTGTTTAGTAATTTTTTTTTGTCTCTTAATGCCTCTTATTCGTTAAGACATAAACTCAAATCTTAACTATTAAGAACGGCTTCTTAATAGTTTATTTTAAATTTATAGACAAAAATAGACTCAATAAATATTGTATTCCTTCAATTTTAAATTTTAAGATTATTCAAATAAATTTTTTAAATAACTTAGCGTTAAAGTGGTAAAATAGTGTCATTCAGATGTTTTACATTTTTTAGTTCTTAAACAATTTTTTAGATTCAAATGTTATTTTATTCAGATGATCTAATTTATTAAGATGTATTAACCATTCAGATCTTAATTACTCAATTTTATCAAACACCACCTAAGGACCAAAAAATTATATTTTGTCTTATTTTATATATATATATATATATATATTTATTTATTTAATTTTAGTTGAAACAATTATAATAATTACAAAATTTTGTCTTATTATATATTGTCTTATTATAATTTTATTATACACTTATAATAATTGTATAGTATATAACAAAAATTATTAATCACAAAATTTAGTTCATTCTAAACTTTTATGAGTCATATTAATTTTGAACTTTAATATGTGGTCATTTGACATTAAAATCAAATTGTATCCTTATATTTGAAATGGAGGTAATAGTATCGTGTTTAGAATTTACGTAATAAGTCGTTTTTAAATTTAATCGTGTTTTGCAATTACACGTATTATTAAGCTTATAATCACAAAATTTAGTTCATTCTAAACTTTTATGAGTCATATTAATTTTGAACTTTAATATGTGATTGTTTGACATTAAAATCAAATTATATCCTTATATTTGAAATGAAGATAATAGTATCGTGTTTAGAATTTACGTAATAAGTCGTTTTTAAATTTAATCGTGTTTTGCAATTACACGTATTATTAAGCTTATAAAAGCAAATTCTAGAATTAGGATAAACAACACATATTCCCCCTTATCTAATACTAATAATCATTTTCTTCTTCCCTTCTTTTAGGAATATTGAAAAAACATTAATAATTAAAAATAATGCTACTATCACATAAATAATATCACATAATATACACACATATATATATATATATATACTGCGGATCTTACATATCAGGCGGAAGCTTATAATATATATGTGTGTATGTGAATATTATATAATATTTTTTATGTGATAGTAATGTTGTTGAATAATTAAACCTTTTTCTGGATTCGTGTCTTATGTTGAATGTGGAAAGTCAACCACAAATTAGAAGAATTAATTTATGGTTGGTGGGGTGATATTAAATTACTAATAATTTGAATTTTCTATCCGTCATTTTACTTGCTAATTTGAGCTTGTCGACCAGCTAAAATATAAACAAGTTTTCAAATAAATAATGCTACTATCACATAAATTTTATTATATAACTCTCAAATATATATATATATTACGGGTCCTGTATATCAGACGAGAATCCATAATATATATGTGTGTACGTGAGAGTTATGTGATAGAATTTATATAATAGTAGGATTGCTCTTTCCAAATTTATGCGTTGACGTTGACGAGAAAAGTTGAAATCTTTTGGCAGTTGAAACCGAATCAAATGTTAAAATCAATATTAAAATAAGGTGGATTATATGGGGGACTTGTACCATATAAATTACATTAACATTTTCCCCTATAATTACAAATCTCATAATGTAACTATAACTCGAGCGCGTCAATAAAGTCTTAATTTAATGGTTAAAATTAAAATTTTTGAAATTTATTTAGTTCTGAACGATTCGTACCAAGTATTTTCATAGTGTGTGGGGTTTACTAATATTATAATTAATTTAAAACAATTGAAACAGTTGTAATAATAATCTATCCTCAATAAAAGCCTTCCTAAAAGATTAAAACATAATATAACACATTGACCAAAATCAACCTTCTAAATTATTTTTTTGTTTGTTTGAACCGTAAGAGCATTCTGGAACCAATTTACGTGTTAACTGAGATTAAATTCCTACTCACTTCTAAGCAATTACCCGTATAGGATATAAATTTTATAAATATTTTTTTAAAAGATAAAGAAAGAGATAACACAGGCAAAGAAAGAGAAAGGGTGGTTGCTATTTCATGATTTGTGTGTGGGGCAGACAAGTACAAAGCCAACCGAAATCTTGGCCTCCTTGTCTATCAAAACATTGTCCTCCCCTTTTGATGGACTCATTGAGGCTTCTTATTCGTAGTTTCAACAAATCAATAATAACACTTGTAATTTTAACCATCTTCTTTTCTCTAACTTTCTTGATTCTTCTACTAGGAGTGTTTTAATAGCAAAGAAGAAACATTTTGGTCGGAGAAAACAAGAATCTAGCTACTAATAGAATAAGGAATGAATGGTGTTAATGCTCTTGAACCAGATGAATCTGAGTTCGTTGAACTCGATCCTACCGGAAGATATGGAAGGGTATGCCTTATTTTTCATTCCCTTTCTCTCTTTTTGTTCGTCTGCTTAAGTTTGGGGTTGACTGTTGAGTCCCATTTTTGATATTTTCTGCAGTATAATGAAATTCTCGGCAAAGGAGCATCAAAGACGGTGTACGACTATATCTTTTTCAGCTTAATTTTTTCAATTATCTGAAAATTTCCAAGTTTTTCAGCATTATGGGACTATTATTTATAATGGGTATGTTCTTGATTGTTCTTTTTTTCTTTCTCCTGAAGTTACAGAGCTTTTGATGAGTATGAAGGGATTGAAGTGGCCTGGAATCAGGTAAAGCTTTATGATTTTCTACGAAGTCCTGAAGATCTTGAGAGGTTGTATTGTGAAATTCATCTGCTCAAGACTTTGAAACACAGCAACATCATGAAGTTCTACACTTCTTGGGTTGATACTGATAATAGGAATATTAATTTTGTCACAGAAATGTTCACCTCTGGTACTCTCAGACAGTAAGTACAACAGAGGGTTTATTATTTTCTGCTCTTCAATTTTATTGGACGGATTCGGTTAGCATGAAGTGAACTTCGTGGTAAGTTCACTTCATGCCCAATACAGTGCTGACACACAGGCGAGAGGGTGATCTCTCTATCTGCGTGTCAGCACTGTATTGAGCATGAAATGAACTTACCACGAAGTTCACTTCATGCTAACCACTCCCTCGTTGGACTAGTTTATTTGTGTGATTCTGTTTTAATGTTTTGGGTTTTCATTTTTAATCAATTGGGTAGGTATAGGCAAAAACACAATAGAGTTCACATGAGGGCAGTGAAACACTGGTGTAGGCAGATTTTGAATGGCCTACTCTACCTCCATAGCCATGACCCTCCTATTATCCACAGAGATCTCAAGTGTGACAATATTTTTGTTAATGGTAATCAAGGGGAAGTTAAAATTGGTGATCTTGGCTTAGCTGCAATACTCTGTAAATCCCACGCTGTTGGCTGCGTTGGTAAGTTCAAAATTCTCCACCTTTTAAGGTCCCTGAATTGACTCCTAATAAAATTATTACAAATCATCTATCCCAAAGATCAATACAATAAAACTTTGATTAAATTTAGGATTTTTGTTCTGTCTCAGGAACACCAGAGTTCATGGCTCCAGAGGTGTATGCAGAGGAATACAATGAATTAGTTGACATTTATGCATTTGGAATGTGCGTTTTGGAAATGGTTACTTTTGAATATCCATATAGTGAATGCTTTCACCCTGCTCAGATATACAAGAAAGTTATATCAGTATGAAGTACTATAAGCCCAATTCTTGTCTACCTCATTAGAGTCCAATTCTGCTACTCCCTTTCATTAGTTAACATAATTTCATTTCTTGATATAGGGTAAAAAGCCAGTTGCTCTTTACAAAGTTGCTGATCCCGAGATACGGCAATTCATTGACAAGTGTTTAGCCACAGTATCTTGTAGGGTCCCTGCAAGGGAGCTTCTAAAGGACCCTTTTCTTCGAATGGATGATTATGAATCCGGCTTAATACCACTAGATTATTGCAGAGATTTTGATGGAATAGGCCCCGTGTTAAGACAACCTTCCTTAAAAGTTAGTAGTAGTAGCAATTCTTTGATCAACGGTGACTCCAGTTATATTTGTTATGGAGCAGGGATTGATTTGGATTACATTCCACCTGATTTTGAATCAAACGAAGATGATTTATTCAAGAATGGAGAGGATGAGAAATTTGAAAATGTTGACATCTCCATCAAGGGGAGGAGAGAAGAAGACGATGGCATCTTTCTAAGGCTTAGGATGGCTGATAAAGAAGGTTATTTTGACTTGTAATCTATTTCTTAAGCAAGCGGTCAAGAATTCTTTGTTAGTTTTCTTGTTATTGATTCTTCCTTTAATGTCTGAACAAATCTTTTGCAGGCCGCATCCGAAATATATACTTCCCTTTTGACTTGGAAACAGACACAGCAATGAGTGTTGCGGCTGAAATGGTTGCAGAACTGGATATTACAGATCAGGAAGTGACTAAAATAGCAGATATGATTCATGGCGAAATCATTTCTTTGGTACCGGAGTGGAACGGCCTAGAAGAGAACCCCCCTGATAGCACAAATTGTGATTACTGTCAAAACTGTGCTTCATGTGCCGAGAAGAAGTTTCAAGTCCTTCATTGTTCTAGACACGGCCCCGCTTCTATGCATGGCCGGTTTGAAGAGATCACGTATCAGTTAGCGGCGTCCGAGCAATGTGTTACAGAAGGTGCACCCGTAATATCAAGTCAATCTGATGGCATGCAATATTCTGATGACGACGAAAATGAACAGCTTGGCAAGTCGTGTTTAGGGAAGGAGGAGAAAGTCATAAATATAGACGGCGAGAGTACTACCTGTATGGCTGTATTGTGAGAAAAGATCCTTCACCGGCTCGCGATTTGGCTGATGAGGATTATGAGGCAAGAATTGAGGTGGCTCAAGGCCAAGTATCAAATGCGGCTGAGGGAGCAACAACTAGGAGGAGTCGTATCAAGAAACACAAGCTTCTCTCACAATGCCGATGACAAGAAAGATTATTTAAGGAATTCAATGCACCTCAGATTATATTATACTAGTACTATGTAACAATGTTGTCCGTGATGGGAAAAAAAAATATATAAGGAGATGGGAATTTCTTTTACTTTTTTTAAGCGTCTCGACTCCAACTGAAAATTGCTTCACCTTGGGGATCATGTACATTACCATTACCAAACACAATAATAAACTCCCCCCAAGATACATTTATCTTTTTCGTCTTGAATTTTAATCTTTCCGATCGCTTATTGCCCCCTTTATATTGGAGAGGATCCTAATTCTATAAATGGTGGGTTGATCCAAATATAAAGAGTATATAAGAAGGCCGGCGTGGGTGTTACTTTGTCTGACGGACTTGTTCCATGTGGTGGCCAGCAAGATATCCCCAACTTACCGCCCAACCCCACAACCACTTTCCCCAGCTGTATGCATGAAGGAAGCACCCCTCCTTACCTTACCCACATTACATTATCTCTATTTTTTATAAAATTTTAAAATTAAAAAAATTTGTGTTAGTGTTTATGTGCTTCGTATACAAGACAATTAGTTGTTTGGAGTTTTAGACGTATCTATAATTTTTTTCTGTTTATAAATTATTTATTTTAAATGTTTACTTATTTAATACATAAATATAATATTTAGAATTTAAACATACTACACCACTTTTAATAAGATATTTTTTAAAATAATAAAATTTGTAATTGTTTACTAATAAAATTGTTTCGATTAGTGTATATTTGATATAACTAGATTGGAAGTTTCTTTATCGAATTGAGCCTCTCTCTTTTTTTCCATCAATATCAAATTTAGTTCGAAACGAATTATGCTCAATTTGTTAGATTGTCTTTAGTTTGATTAAAATTAAGTTCAACATGAACTGGATTAATTTATTTAAATTTGATTTGAGTTCTAGTTATAACAATGTTTTCAAAATCGGACGGGTCATCGAATCGAAAAAGCTATCGGGTAGATGGGACACTGGTCTAACCAGTGGTCGAACCGTTATTGACCACGTCATTTGTGACGCCCCCGGAATAGGTCCAGTCAACCCAACCCATTCTGCGTCGCCAAACACATAGTACAGAATTTAAATACAAACTTTATATCACACGGTCGTGCAAAATACGACCACACAACTGTGAGTGTCAATACAAATCGTATATAATACGAAATATTAACATTCAAATTCATTCTTTATTTATTACAATTATTGTCCCATTATTTTACAAAAATAGCGAGGACTACTACTGCTCTAACACAGACCATCACTCTGTCCCCCGACTAGTTCCCGCAACGTTCTCATTTCCTGAAGAGGACAACAGATGAAAAGGGTGAGCTTAACTAGCCCAGTAAAGAATATTACGACTAAGATAATGGAAAATAAATTATCGTTAGCCTTCAATAAATCAGATAAAATATTATCGACAACAAGTTTTAGATCAATATTCGCAGTGAAAATAACCGTTCATCATCAATATTTTATCCCTGTAACATCAATCAATATACATCTCAAATCAACTATTCATCTTTGCACTATAGGCCAAAGATATTCATTTGTATCATCTGTGGTCATGTTCATCTCAACACCTGTCATCTTTGCACTACGGGCCAAAGATATTCATCAGGTAATCATTCATCTTTGCTCTACAGGCCAAAGATATTCAGTTATATCACCACTTAGGACTAAGGATGATGAAAAATAATATAAATAACGAATCCAGTGAAATAAAAGATAAGATTAAGGATTCGTAATTTAGTTTATTCAAGTTCAAGAATATTCCATAATTATACTTTGTGGAGCAAAATTCAAGAATGAAGCTCAAAACTTAGATCCAATCAAAGATAAGAACTTTAACAAGCAACTTGGACATATAGACGAAAATTTAATTTTTTCGTGAATAGTGTCGTATACGTGAATAGTAACCCCGACGAAAAAAATAAGAATTTCATAATAAAATCCATGACAATATTTTCGTATAATGATATTGAAAAGAATAACATCATTTATGAAAGAAATAACATCCCTTACCTCAAAAGAATAGTACTTCTGACTGTTATATCGGATATAAGGCTGAAGAAAGCTTGCACTAAATAGTAACACTCAAAGTATCTAAATACTCACAAAAATACGCTCGATATTATAGAGAGAGAAAACTTCTGATTCTGGTGTGATTTTTAATTCTAACCTAAGCACCCTATTTATAGGAAAAACTTAAGATGCCAAATTAGACTTTTGAATAAAATAATATTTTATTTTTAAAAAATTTCAGCTGCTTCCCCCCAACAAAGCCATCAGCCACCAACCAAAAGTGGGGCCCGCCTCCTATTAAAAAAATATTTATTTTCTGAAACTTCAATAATTCATAATAAATAGCCCTTTTGTCAGAAAAATACAAATTTTATGTCCTTTAATAGGAAATTTAATTCTCTACAACTTTGTAGAAGGAAGTTTTTTTAAATTCCAAACATAAATTATTCGAAATCCATAAACAGATGATTTTTCACACAAAAATACTGATAAAAACACATCAGCGCTAATTCCCTCTTTTATATCCACAAAATAAATATTTTTTTATCATATAAATTAATAATTAATTATTCACAAATAATATTACAGAACTACAATATTAACAACCAGGTCGTTCCCAGGAAAAAGGGGGCCTTCCGATAAGGATTTCTCCTTACTGGCACGCAATTAAATAACCCCTCCTAGAAAAAACTTCCTTAGACATTGTCAATAATACTATCTAATAATATTATTCAAATAATATGAATTATTGAGTTGATAATGTGAAATACTGTGCAGTGACAATTATTGAATCAATAATACAAAATATCAACTGTAGCCATTATTGAATCAATCATATAAAATAGCAACGTAGCAATTATTGAGTCAATAAAATATCAACGTAGCAATTATTGAATCAATAAAATATCATGCAATTATTGAATCAATAATATAAAATATTGAACAGTAATTACTGTAACAATAATTGAGTAAGTGCCTTCTCACGTAAGAATCAATAATTTGAAATACTGTGCAATATCGTGTGTTACTGTGCAACACCGCGTATTACTGTATTTTAACCATCGGGTATTTCAACAGTACTAACGGTAACAACTACGCCGTTATTTTATAAAAAGGTTATTTTTGTTGCTTTCTATATTCGACAGTTATTCCGTTGTGGGGCCCACAAATAGCTGCGCCGTCGTACGAATATTCTCCGACAACAAGAATATTCCACGACCAAACGAATATTTTCCGACAACAATGAATAGTTTATAACCACTTGCTCATTTTAAAATATTTGCATATTTCACCCATAACTTACTACATTTATCAAAACAACACCTTACTGTTTCGAAATAATATATAAAAAAAATTAAATCTTTATTCATAAAAGTTGGGGTCTTATAACCTCCCCTCCTTATGAAATTTCGTCCTCGAAATTGACGTACGTACCTGGTATATTGAAAATGTGAGGATACCTCGCTTTCATTTTCGATTCCAACTCCCAGGTCATTTCCTCAATTGCATGATTTCTCCACAAAACTTTAACTTGAGGTATAATTTTCGAGCGTAGGACCTGCTCCTTTCTATCCAAGATCTTGACAGGTACCTTCTCGTACGTTAAATCTTCGGCTATCTCGTCTGATTCTAACTCAATAATGCGATTTGGATCTTTCACATATTTACGAAGCACGGATATGTGAAAAACGTTATGAACATGAGACATGCTTGGAGGTAAAGCGAGTCTATAGGCCACATTTTCTACTCGGTCAAGAATCTCAAATGGACCAATGAATCGTGGATTGAGCTTTCCTCTCTTCCCAAACCTCGTAACTCCTTTCCACGGAGCAACACGTAATAACACATGGTCCCCAACATTAAATTCCACGTCCTTTCGATGAAGATCCGCATAACTCTTTTGTCGATCTTGTGCTGTTTGTATACGTTGTCGGATTATTTGGATCTTTTCCGTAGTCATACGTACTAACTCCGGTCCCAACAACGTTGCTTCACCTACCTCATCCCAACAAACTGGAGAACGACACTTTCTCCTATACAACGCTTCGAATGGAGTCACGCCTATACTGCCCGATAATTGTTGTTGTAGGAGAATTCCACCAATGGTAAGTACTTATCCCAACTCCCTTTGAAGTTTAGAACACAAAGTCTCAATAGATCTTCAAGAGTTTAAATAGTTCTTTCCGATTATCCGTCCGTTTGAGGATGATAAGCCGAACTGAATCGTAAATTCGTATCCATAACTTTCTGCAAACTGATCCAAAATCGTGAAGTAAATCTGGGGTCACGATCCGAAACTATGGATACTGGCATGCTATGCAATCTCACAATCTCATTCACGTACATATGAGCAAGACGTTCCAGGGAATAAGTCTCTCGTATCGGCAAGAAATGAGCAGACTTGGTTAATCTATCAATAATAACTCAAATCGCATCTATGCCTTGAGAAACTTTAGGAAGACCCGTAACGAAATCCATCGTAATGTGTTCCCACTTCCATTTCGGAATCTCCAGTGGTTGTAATGGACCCTTCGGCACTTGATGCTCCGCCTTTACACGTTGACAAGTTAAACATCTCGAAATAAACTCCGCGATCTCTCTTTTCATATTGCTCCACCAAAATGTATGTCGAAGATCACGATACATTTTAGTACTCTCAGGATGGATTGCAAACGGTGTGTTGTGTGCTTCCACCATGATTCTATACTTTAAGTCAGAATCTTTAGGAACACAAAGTCTGGAGTTGACTCGAAGTATTCCCTCTTCATCGATTCTTGCTTCTAGAATGGCACCTTCTTGCACCTTCTTCTTCATCTTCATCAGCTCCGCATCCGTAGCTTGAGCAGCTTTAACTTTATCAATCAAAGCTGGTTCTACGCGTATACTTGATATCATCGCACTCGTTCCCACATATGATCTTCTACTCAACGCGTTAGCTACCACGTTCGCTTTTCCAGGATGGTATTGAATGGTATGATCGTAAGCTTTCAACAGCTCAAGCCAACGTCGTTGCCGCATGTTGAGTTTCTTTTGAGTGAAGAAATATTTATGGCTCTTATGATCCGTATAAATCTTCACTTTCTCCCCGTACAGGTAATGTCTCCAGATCTTCAAACCGAAAACGACTGCTGCCAACTCTAAATCATGAGTAGGATAATTCCTCTCATATTCTTTGAGTTGCCGCGAGGCATAAGCTATGACTTTTCCATGTTGCATGAGAACACATCATAACCCTTTGCCCGAAGCATCGCTGTAGATAACAAATCCATCCGAACTAGATGGTATTGTCAGAATAGGTACCGAAATAAGTCTCCTCTTGAGCTCTTGGAAGCTCTTCTCGCATTCCTCGCTCCAAATAAATTTTGTATCTTTTCGAGTCAACTGAGTTAATGGAGTAGCGATTCGAGAAAATTCCTCTACGAACCTCCGATAATAACCAGCTAAGCCCAGAAAGCTTCGTACTTTGGTCACCGACTTAGGTTGCTACCAGCTTTGTATTGCTTCAATCTTCGCCGGGTCAACAGATACTCCACGTTTCGATACCACGTGCCCAAGAAATGCTACTTTCTCAAGCCAGAACTCGCATTTCTTCAGCTTGGCATATAGCTTGTTCTCACGAAGCTTTTGAAGTACCAACTTCAAGTGGTGCTCATGATCTTCACGGCTTTTAGAATAGATGAGAATGTCATCAATAAAGATAACAACGAACTGATCCAAATATTTCTTAAATACACGGTTCATCATATCCATGAAAGCAGTAGGAGCATTAGTCAATCTAAAAGACATGACTAAGAACTCATAATGCCCGTATCGAGTTCTGAAGGCAGTCTTCGGAATATCCTCAGTTTTAATCTTCAGCTGATGATATCCAGAACGAAAATCGATCTTTGAAAAGAATTGTGCTCCTTGCAACTGGTCGAACATGTCATCAATACGAGGAAACGGATACCTATTCTTGATGGTGACATGGTTCAACTCCCGATAGTCAATACAAAGTCGCATACTCCTGTCTTTCTTCTTTACGAATAAAACAGGAGCACCCCAAGGAGACGTACTAGGACGAATAAAACCGATGTCTAACAATTTATATAATTGGACCTTTAACTCCTGAAGTTCAATAGGAGCCATTCGATATGGGGTTTTAGAAATGGGTTTTGTTCCGGGTTCAAGGTCAATAAAGAATTCAACTTCACGTTCTGGGGGTAGACCGGGAAGTTCTTCGGAAAATACATCAGGAAACTCATTAACAACGAAAATATCATTCAAACCTTATGTATTCTGGTTTAGATCAGTGACATGAGCTAAGAAAGCTTGACATCCGTTTTTCAATAAACGAATAGCTTTGTGATTTGAAATGATATTGACTGATTTTAGTGGTTTGGTAGTTTGGATTCGCACAACAGGTTGATTAGGAATATGAAAACTAACAACCTTACGAAAACAATCAATTCTGACACGGTAAATGGTTAACCAGTCAATTCCTAAAATCAAGTCAAATGCAAGTATTTTCAATGATATAAGATCAACAGGTAAGGTAAGGGTACCAATCTGAATCAAGCAAGATTTGTAAACTGTAGATGTAACGAAGGTTTCTCCTAACGGAGTTTCAACTGATAAGTCAAAGTCTAATTTATCAGAAGTCAAGTTCAAACGTTGAGCACAAGCAGGTGAAATAAAAGAATGGGTAGCCCCGGTATCTAACAAGGTATAAACTTTACAAGAGTTTATGATTAGCTTACCCGTAATCACCTCGTGTGGATTCCTCGTGTTTTGAGCTGTCACGACAAACGCTCTTTCAGGAATTACCGACTTTGACTTGTCCGAAACCGCATTTGGAATCACCACCCCCGCTGTACTTAATTTCGGTATAGGACAATCTCGAGCTATATGTCCTTCTTTTCTACAGTTATAACATGCTTTGAATTGTTGTGGACAGTTTGGACTGATGTGTCCCTCTTTCCCGCATTTATAGCATACGACCGGTGGTTGTTCTCCTCCCCTAGAAACAGTTGATGCTGGTGCTGATGTTGACGTCTTCACGTTCTCATTGTTATACATTCTCTTCTTGAAATCTCTCCTCGATTCGCTTTTCCTACTATCATGGCCACGATTACCACCGGAGTGGTTACCGCTTCTGTCATACTTTCCTCCTCGCTGGTTATCATTGCTCCGATGACTGCTGTCACCGGTACGACCTTGGTTGTGGTCCCACAGTTGAACATAATCATTATTTCATTTTAACAACTGGGCCCTGTTCACTACATCGAATATAGAGAAAATTTATGAGAAATGAGGTATTGACGTATTTCGGGTTTCAAACCTCTCAGAAACATCCGCATCATACGTTCCTCATTCTCCACCAAATGAGGTGCAAACCTGGACAGCTCCGCGAACTTAGCCTCGTACTGGGACACCGTCATGTTGTTTTGTTCGAGTCTGATAAATTATACTTCCTTCATATGACAAATACTTTCTGGAAAGTACTTGTCATTGAACAGTTTCTGGAATTCCTCCCAAAACATCTTGAGTGCGGCAGGCTGGGTACGCTTCACGGATTCCCACCAGTAATCTGCCTCTCCACAAAACATAAACGTGGCGAATGGGACCTTTTGTTCCTCCGTGCATCCCAAGACATCAAATATCTTGGTAATTTGTTTAACCCACGTCTCCGTCTTGATCGGATCCGGCTTCCCCAAAAACTCTGGTGGTCCCAATTCTTTGAACTGCTTGACGGTGACAATTCGTGTGTTGTTATTATCTCCACCTGTATTTTGCACACGAGTCTCCCACGTCTGGTTTTGCATGAACTGCAAAAAACTTCTAAACATCTCATCGTTTATCGCCTGACCAACGTTGTTTTCAGGATGAACATTGCCTTCTTGTTGCACGTTCTCCTGGTTAGTGATTAAAGG